>CM060987.1:56477556-57677556 GCA_030765065.1 Deroplatys truncata
TCTGTATTAACAAGAGGTAGATAAAAATGTGATGTGATACACTCGCATGACCTTCTCTACCCTTGTACAAACTTTTGTGTGTGTGCGTCTGCGAGCGTGCAAGAGAGAGAGAGAGTGTGAGTGTGTGTGTGCGGGCGTGTGTGTGCGGGCGTGTGCGCGCGTGCAAGAGTGAGAGAGAGAGAGAGAGTGTGTGTGTGTGTGTGTGTGTAGAAAAAGTATTTTGTACAAGAGTAGAGAAGCTATTAATAATCGTTCTGTCACACAGGTCGTGTGTAGGACATGTTTGGAAAAGTAGAATCGGATCAAAAAATTCAATGCTATAGCCAGAATTTGATCCATGGATCTTTTGGTTTCCATCTGCTTGCCGTAACCAACTGAGCTATCACGGCAACATGGCATTAACCGTAATCCAAGTCAGTTGGGGAATTTAATATGTTGGCATTTTGCCGTGATAGCTTAGAGCAATCAGAACAAACTGAAAGATCGCTGGTTCAAATCACTCCAATGGCATTGAATTTTTCAACATGATTATACCTTTCCAAGCTTTTTCTGTATTAACAAGAGGTAGATAAAAATGTGATGTGATACACTCGCATGACCTTCTCTACCCTTGTACAAACTTTTGTGTGTGTGCGTCTGCGCGCGTGCAAGAGAGAGAGTGTGTGTGTGTGTGTGCGTCTTCGCGCGTGCAAGAGAGAGTGTGTGTGTGTGTGCGTGTGCGTGTGCTGGTGCGTGTGCGTGTGCGTGTGCGTGTGTGTGTGTTTAGAAAAAGTATTTTGTACAAGAGTAGAGAAGCTATTGATAATCGTTCTGTCACACAGGTAGTGGGTAGGACATGTTTGGAAAAGTAGAATCGGATCAAAAAATTCAATGCTATAACCAGGATTTGATCCATGGATCTTTTGGTTTCCATCTGCTTGCCGTAACCAACTGAGCTATCACGGCAACATGGCATTAACTGTAATCCAAGTCAGTTGGGGAATTTAATATGTTGGCATTTTGCCGTGATAGCTTAGAGCAATCAGAACAAACTGAAAGATCGCTGGTTCAAATCAATCCAATGGCATTGAATTTTTCAACATGATTATACCTTTCCAAGCTTTTTCTGTATTAACAAGAGGTAGATAAAAATGTGATGTGATACACTCGCATGACCTTCTCTACCCTTGTACAAACTTTTGTGTGTGTGCGTCTGCGCGCGTGCAAGAGAGAGAGTGTGTGTGTGTGTGTGCGTCTTCGCGCGTGCAAGAGAGAGTGTGTGTGTGTGTGCGTGTGCGTGTGCTGGTGCGTGTGCGTGTGCGTGTGCGTGTGTGTGTGTTTAGAAAAAGTATTTTGTACAAGAGTAGAGAAGCTATTGATAATCGTTCTGTCACACAGGTAGTGGGTAGGACATGTTTGGAAAAGTAGAATCGGATCAAAAAATTCAATGCTATAACCAGGATTTGATCCATGGATCTTTTGGTTTCCATCTGCTTGCCGTAACCAACTGAGCTATCACGGCAACATGGCATTAACTGTAATCCAAGTCAGTTGGGGAATTTAATATGTTGGCATTTTGCCGTGATAGCTTAGAGCAATCAGAACAAACTGAAAGATCGCTGGTTCAAATCAATCCAATGGCATTGAATTTTTCAACATGATTATACCTTTCCAAGCTTTTTCTGTATTAACAAGAGGTAGATAAAAATGTGATGTGATACACTCGCATGACCTTCTCTACCCTTGTACAAACTTTTGTGTGTGTGCGTCTGCGCGCGTGCAAGAGAGAGAGAGAGTGCGTGCGTGCGTGCATGCGTGCGTGCGTGCGTGCGTGTGTGTGTGTAGAAAAAGTATTTTGTACAATAGTAGAGAAGCTATTGATAATCGTTCTGTCACACAGGTAGTGGGTTGGACATGTTTGGAAAAGTAGAATCGGATCAAAAAATTCAATGCTATAGCCAGGATTTGATCCATGGATCTTTTGGGTTCCATCTGCTTGCCGTAACCAACTGAGCTATCACGGCAACATGGCATTAAACGTAATCCAAGTCAGTTGGGGAATTTAATATCTTGGCATTTTGCCGTGATAGCTTAGAGCAATCAGAACAAACTGAAAGATCGCTGGTTCAAATCACTCCAATGGCATTGAATTTTTCAACATGATTATACCTTTCCAAGCTTTTTCTGTATTAACAAGAGGTAGCTAAAAATGTGATGTGATACACTCGCATGACCTTCTCTACCCTTGTACAAACTTTTGTGTGTGTGCGTCTGCGCGCGTGCAGGAGAGAGAGAGTGCGTGCGTGCGTGCTTGCGTGCGTGTGTCTGTGTAGAAAAAGTATTTTGTACAAGAGTAGAGAAGCAATTGATATTCCTTCTGTCACACAGGTCGTGTGTAGGACATGTTTGGAAAAGTAGAATCGGATCAAGAAATTCAATGCTATAGACAGGATTTGATCCATGGATCTTTTGGATTCCATCTGCTTGCCGTAACCAACTGAGCTATCACGGCAACATGGCATTAACCATCAGTTGGGGAATTTAATATGTTGGCATTTTGCCATGATAGCTTAGTTAGAGCAATCAGAAGAACCTGGAAGATCCCTGGTTCAAATCACTCGAATGGCACTGAATTTTTCAACATGATTATAACTTTCCAAGCTTTTTCTGTATTAACAAGAAGTAGATAAAAATGTGATTGATACACTGGCATGACCTTCTCTACCCTTGTACAAACTTTTGTGTGTGTGCGTGTGCGCGCACGCAAGAGAGAGAGCGTGTGTGTGTGTGTGTGTGTGTGTGTGTGTGTGTGTGTGTGTGTGTGTGTGTGTGTGTGGTTACACACATGATTATACCTTTCCAAGCTTTTTCTGTATTAACAAGAAGTAGATAATATGTGATGTGATACACTGGCATGACTTTCTCTACCCTTGTGCAAACTTCTCTGTGTGTGAGTGTGCGCGCGCGCAAAAGAGAGAGAGAGAGTGCGTGCGTGCCTGCGTGTGTGTGTGTGTGTGTGTAGAAAAAATATTTTGTACAAGAATAGAGAAGGTATTGATAATAATCGTTCTTTCACAAAGGTCGTGTGTAGGACACGTTTGGAAAAAGTAGAATCGGATCAAAAAAATCAATGCATTAGCCACGATTTGAACCATGGATCTTTTGGTTTCCATTTGCTTGCTGTAATCAACTGCGCTATCACGGCAACATGGCATTAACTGTCAATGCAAGTCAGTTGCGGAATTTAATATGCTGGCATTTTGCAGTGATAGCTTAGTTAGAGCATTCACAAGAAACTGGAACATCCATGGTTCAAATCCCTGCAATGGGTTTGAATTTTTCAACATGATTATACCTTTCCAATCTTTATCTTTATTTACAAGAAGTATATAAATAAATGTGATGTGTTACACTCGCATGACCTTCTCTACTCTTGTGCAAAATATTGTGCATGCGTGCGTCTGTGCGTGTGTGTGTGGAAAAATATTTTGTACAAGAGTGGAGAAGGTATTGGTAATAATCGTTCTTTCACACAGGTCGTGTGTAGGACATGTTTGGAAAAGTAGAATCGGATCGGAAAATTCAATGCCATAACCAGGATTTGAACCATGGGACTTTTGATTTCCATCTGCTTGCTGTAACCAACTGAGCTATCACGGCAACATGACATTAACTGTCAATGCAAGTTAGTTGAGGAATTTAATATGCTGGCATTTTCCGTGATAGCTTAGTTAGAGCTATCATAAGAAACTGGAAGATCCCTGCTTCAAATCCCTCCAATGTAATTGAATTTTTCAACATGATTATACCTTTCCAAGCTTTATCTGTATTAACAAGAAGTAGATAAATAATGTGATGTGATACAGTCGCATGACCTTCTCTACCCTTGTAGAAACGTGTGTGCGCGCGCGTGCGTGCGTCCGTGCGTGCGTGTGTGTAGAAAAAATATTTTATACAAGAGTAGAGAAAGTATTGATAATAATCGTTCTTTCACACAGGTCGTGTGTAGGGTATGTTTGGAAAAGTAGAATCGGATCAGAAAGTCCAATGCCATAGCCAGGATTTGAACCATGGATCTTTTCTTTTCCATCTGCCTGCTGTAACCAACTGAGCTATTACGTCAACATGGCATTAAATGTCAATGCAAATCAGTTAGGGAATTTAATATGCTGGCATTTTTCGTGATAGCGTAGTTATAGCAATCACAAGAAACTGGAAGATCCATGGTTCAAATCCCTGCAATGGCTCTGAATTTTTCAACATGATTATACCCTTCCAATCTTTAACTGTATTAACAAGAAGTAGATAAAAAATGTGATGTGTTACACTCGCATGACCTTCTCTACTCTTGTACAAACTATTGTGCGTGCGTGCGTGTGTGTATGGAAAAATGTTTTGTACAAGAGTAGAGAAGGTATTGGTAATAATCGTTCTTTCACACAGGTCGTGTGTAAGACAAGTTTGGAAAAGTAGAATCGGATCGCAAAATTCAATGCCATAGCCAAGATTTGAACCATGGATCTTTTGGTTTCCATCTGCTTGCTGTAACCAACTGAGCTATCACGGCAACATGGCATTAACTGTCAATGCAAGTCAGTTGGGGAATTTAATATGCTGGTATTTTGCCGTTATATCTTAGTTAGAGCAATCAGAAGAAACTGGAAGATCCCAAGTTCAAATCCCTCCAATGGCATTGAATTTTTCAACATGATTATACCTTTCCAAGCTTTATCTGTATTAACAAGAAGTAGATAAAAATCTGATGTGATAGACTCGCATGACCTTCTCTATCCTTGTACAAACTTTGTGTGTGCGCGTGCGTGCGTGCGTGTGTGTGTGTAGTAAAAATATTTTGTACAAGAGTAGAGAAGGTATTGATAATAATCATTCTTTCACACAGGTCGTGTGTAGGACATGTTTGGAAAAGTAGAATCGGATCTAAAAGTTCAATGCCATAGCCAGGATTTGAGCCATGAATCTTTTGTTTTCCATCTGCTTCCTGTAACCAACTGAGTTGTCACGGCAACGTGGCATTAACTTTCAATGCAAACCAGTAGGGGAATTTAATATGCTGTCATTTTGCCGTGATAGCTTAGTTATAGCAATCACAAGAAACTGGAAGATCCATGGTTCAAATCCCTGCAATGGCTTTGATTTTTTCAACATGATTATACCTATCCAATCTTTATCTGTATTAACAAGAAGTAGATAAAAAATAGTGATGTGTTACACTCGTATGACCTTCTCTACTCTTGTACAAACTATTGTGCGTGCGTGCGTGCGTGTGTGCGTGTGTGTGTGTGGAAAATTTTTTTGTACAAGAGTAGAGAAGGTATTGGTAATAATCGTTCTTTCAGACAGGTCGTGTGTAGGACAAGTATGGAAAAGTAGAATCGGATCGAAAAATTCAATGCCATAGCCAGGATTTGAACCATGGATCTTTTGGTTTCCATCTGCTTGCTGTAACCAACTGAGCTATCACGGCAACATGGCATTAACTGTCAATGCAAGTCAGTTGGGGAATTTAATATGCTGGCATTTTGCCGTGATAGCTTAGTTAGTGCAATCAGAAGAAACTGGAAGATCCCTGGTTCAAATCCCTCCAATGGCATTGAATTTTTCAGCATGATTATAGCTTTCCAAGCTTTATCTGTATTAACAAGAAGTAGATAAAATGTGATGTGATACACTCGCATGACCTTCTCTACCCTTGTACAAGCTTTTGTGTGTATGCATGTGCGCGCGGGCGCGTGTGTGTTTGTGTGGAAAAAAATATTTTGTGCAAGAGTAGAGAAGGTATTGATAATAATCGTTCTTTCACATGGGTCGTGTGTAGGACAAGTTTGGAAAAGTAGAATCGGATCAAAAAATTCAATGCCATAGCCAGGATTCGAACCATGGATCTTTTGGTTTCCATCTGCTTGCTGGAACCAACTGAGCTATTACGGCAATATGATATTAAGTATCAATGCTAATCAGTTGGGCAATTTTATATGCTGGCATTTTGCCGTGATAGCTTAGTTAGAGCAATAAGAAGAAACTGGAAGATCCATGGTTCAAATCCCTGCAATGGCTTTGAATTTTTCATCATGATTATACCTTTCCAGTCTTTATCTGTATTAACAAGAAGTAGATAAAAAATGTGATGTGTTACACTCGCATGACCTTCTCTACTCTTGTACAAACTACTGTCCGTGCGTGCGTGTGTGCGTGTGTGTTGAAAATTATTTTGTACAAGAGTAGAAAAGGTATTGGTAGTAATCATTCTTTCACACAGGTCGTGTGTAGCACAAGTTTGGAAAAGTAGAATCGGATCGAAAAATTCAATGCCATAGCCCAGGATTTCAACCATGGATCTTTCGGTTTCCATCTGCTTACTGTAACCAACTGAGCTATCACAGCAACATGGCATTAACTGTCAATGCAAGTCAGTTGGGGAATTTAATATGCTGGCATTTAGCCGTGATAGCTTAGAGCAAGGGTGGCGAAAACGACTTCCTTCCGCGAGTCACCAAATATGCAACACGCACTGCATCACTCACAGACCGTGAAAAACAAAGGGACGGTTGCAGAGAGGGAACGGCGCCCGCGAGTCAAAATAACTCGGGAAGCACGTTTTCGCCACCTCTGGCTTAGAGCAATCAGAAGAAGCTGGAAGATCCCTGGTTCAAATCCCTCCAATGGCATTGAATTTTTCAACATGATTATACCTTTCCAAGCTTAATCTGTATTAACAATAAGAACATAAAAAAGTGATGTGTTACACTCGCATGACCTTCCCTACTCTTGTACAAAATATTGTGTGTGTGTGTGCGTGAGTGCGTGCGTGCGTGTGTGTGTGTGGAAAATAAATAGTTTGTACAAGAGTAGAGAAGGTATTGGTAATAATCTTTCTTTCACACAGGTCGTGTGTAGGACAAGTTTGGAAAAGTAGAACTGGATCGAAAAATTCAATGCTATAGCTAGGATTTGAATCATGGATCTGCTGGTTTCCATCTGCTTGCTGTAACCAACTGAGCTATCACGTCAACATGGTATTAGCTGACAATGCAAGTCAGTTGGGGAATTAAATATGCTGGCATTTTGCCATGACAGCTTAGTTAGAGCAATCAGAAGAATGCAATGGCCTTGAATTTTTCAACATGATTCTACCTTTCGAAGCATTATCTGTATTAACAAGAAGAAGATAAAAAATGTGATGTGTTACACTCGCATGACCTTCTCTACTCTTGTACAAAGTATTGTGTGTGTATGTGTGTGTATCTGTGCGTGCGTGTGTGCGTGCGGGCGTGTGTGTGTGTGTGTGTGTGTGTGTGTAAAAAAAGAGTTTGTACAAGAGTAGAGAAGGTATTGGTAATAATCTTTCTTTCACACAGGTCGTGTATAGGACAAGTTTGGAAAGGTAGAATCGGATCGAAAAATTCAATACCATAGCCAGGACTTCAACCATGGATCTTCTGGTTTCCATCTGCTTGTTGTAACCAACTGAGCTATCACGGCAACATGACATTAACTGTCAATGCAAGTCAGTTGGGGAATTCAATATGCTGGCATTTTGCCGTGATAGCTTAGGGCAAGGGTGGCGAAATCGACTTCCTTCCGCGAGTCACCAAATATGCAACACGCACTGCATCACTCACAGACCGTGAAAAACAAAGGGACGGTTGCAGAGAGGGTACGGTGCCCGCGAGTCAAAATAACTCGCGAATTACGTTTTCGCCACCTCTGGCTTAGAGCAATCAGAAGAAACTGGAAGATCCCTGGTTCAAATCCCTCCAATGGCATTGAATTTTTCAACATGATTATACCTTTCCAAGCTTAATCTGTATTAACAAGACGTAGATAAAAAATGTGATGTGATACACTCGCATGACTTTCTCTACCCTTGTACAAACTTGTGTGTTTGTGTCTGTGTGTGTGTGGAAATAAATAGTTTGTACATAATCGTTCTTTCACACAGGTCGTGTGTAGGATAAGTTTGGAAAAGTAGAATCGGATCGAAAAATGTAATGCCATAGCCAGGATTTGAACCATGGATTTTCTAGTTTCCATCTGCTTGCTGTAACTAACATAGATATCACGGCAACATGGCATTAACTGACAATGCAAGTCAGTTGGGGAATTTAATATGCTGGCATTTTGCCGTGATGGCTTAGTTAGAGCAATCAGAAGCTGGAAGATCCGAGGTTCAAATCCTTGCAATGTCATTGAATTTTTCTACATGATTCTACCTTTCGAAGCATTATCTGTATTAACAAGAAGAAGAAAAAAATGGTATGTGTTACACTCGCATGACCTTCTCTACTCTTGTACAAACTATTGTGTGTGTATCTGTGCGTGCGTAGGTGTGCGTGTGTGCGTGCGGGCGTGTGTGTGTGTGTATGTGTGTGTGTGTGTGTGTAAAAAATAGTTTGTACAAGAGTAGAGAAGGTATTGGTAATAGTCCTTCTTTCACACAGGTCGTGTGTAGGACAAGTTTGGAAAGGTAGAATCGGATCGAAAAATTCAATGCCATAGCCAGGATTTGATCCATGGATCTTTTGGATTCCATCTGCTTGCCGTAACCAACTGAGCTATCACGGCAACATGGCATTAACCATCAGTTGGGGAATTTAATATGTTGGCATTTTGCCGTGATAGCTTAGTTAGAGCAATCAGAAGAACCTGGAAGATCCCTGGTTCAAATCACTCGAATGGCACTGAATTTTTCAACATGATTATAACTTTCCAAGCTTTTTCTGTATTAACAAGAAGTAGATAAAAATGTGATATGATACACTGGCATGACCTTCTCTACCCTTGTACAAACTTTTGTGTGTGTGCGTGTGCGCGCACGCAAGAGAGAGAGCGTGTGTGTGTGTGTGTGTGTGTGTGTGTGTGTGTGTGGTTATACACATGATTATACCTTTCCAAGCTTTTTCTGTATTAACAAGAAGTAGATAATATGTGATGTGATACACTGGCATGACTTTCTCTACCCTTGTGCAAACTTCTCTGTGTGTGAGTGTGCACGCGCGCAAAAGAGAGAGAGAGAGTGCGTGCGTGCCTGCGTGTGTGTGTGTGTGTGTAGAAAAAATATTTTGTACAAGAATAGAGAAGGTATTGATAATAATCGTTCTTTCACAAAGGTCGTGTGTAGGACACGTTTGGAAAAAGTAGAATCGGATCAAAAAAATCAATGCATTAGCCACGATTTGAACCATGGATCTTTTGGTTTCCATTTGCTTGCTGTAACCAACTGCGCTATCACGGCAACATGGCATTAACTGTCAATGCAAGTCAGTTGCGGAATTTAATATGCTGGCATTTTGCAGTGATAGCTTAGTTAGAGCAATCACAAGAAACTGGAACATCCATGGTTCAAATCCCTGCAATGGGTTTGAATTTTTCAACATGATTATACCTTTCCAATCTTTATCTTTATTTACAAGAAGTATATAAATAAATGTGATGTGTTACACTCGCATGACCTTCTCTACTCTTGTGCAAAATATTGTGCATGCGTGCGTCTGTGCGTGTGTGTGTGTGGAAAAATATTTTGTACAAGAGTGGAGAAGGTATTGGTAATAATCGTTCTTTCACACAGGTCGTGTGTAGGACATGTTTGGAAAAGTAGAATCGGATCGGAAAATTCAATGCCATAACCAGGATTTGAACCATGGGACTTTTGATTTCCATCTGCTTGCTGTAACCAACTGAGCTATCACGGCAACATGACATTAACTGTCAATGCAAGTTAGTTGAGGAATTTAATATGCTGGCATTTTCCGTGATAGCTTAGTTAGAGCTATCATAAGAAACTGGAAGATCCCTGCTTCAAATCCCTCCAATGTAATTGAATTTTTCAACATGATTATACCTTTCCAAGCTTTATCTGTATTAACAAGAAGTAGATAAATAATGTGATGTGATACAGTCGCATGACCTTCTCTACCCTTGTAGAAACGTGTGCGCGCGCGCGTGCGTGCGTCCGTGCGTGCGTGTGTGTAGAAAAAATATTTTATACAAGAGTAGAGAAAGTATTGATAATAATCGTTCTTTCACACAGGTCGTGTGTAGGGTATGTTTGGAAAAGTAGAATCGGATCAAAAAGTCCAATGCCATAGCCAGGATTTGAACCATGGATCTTTTCTTTTCCATCTGCCTGCTGTAACCAACTGAGCTATTACGTCAACATGGCATTAAATGTCAATGCAAATCAGTTAGGGAATTTAATATGCTGGCATTTTTCGTGATAGCGTAGTTATAGCAATCACAAGAAACTGGAAGATCCATGGTTCAAATCCCTGCAATGGCTCTGAATTTTTCAACATGATTATACCCTTCCAATCTTTAACTGTATTAACAAGAAGTAGATAAAAAATGTGATGTGTTACACTCGCATGACCTTCTCTACTCTTGTACAAACTATTGTGCGTGCGTGCGTGTGTGTATGGAAAAATGTTTTGTACAAGAGTAGAGAATGTATTGGTAATAATCGTTCTTTCACACAGGTCGTGTGTAAGACAAGTTTGGAAAAGTAGAATCGGATCGCAAAATTCAATGCCATAGCCAAGATTTGAACCATGGATCTTCTGGTTTCTATCTGCTTGCTGTAACCAATTGAGCTATCACGGCAACATGGCATTGACTGACAATGCAAGTCAGTTGGGGAATTTAATATGCTGGCATTTTGCCGTGACAGCTTAGTTAGAGCAATCAGAAGAAACTGGAAGAACCATGGTTCAAATCCCTGCAATGGCATTGAATTTTTCAACATGATTCTACCTTTCCAAGCTTTATCTGTATTAACAAGAAGTATATAAAAAAATGTGATGTGTTACACTCGCATGACCTTCTCTACTCTTGTACAATCTATTGTGTGTGCGTGCCTGTGTGTGTGTGTGCGTATGTGTACGTTCGTGCGTGTGTGTGCTTGTGTGTGTGCGTGCGTGCGCGTGTGTGTGTGTGTGTGTGTAGCTTTCTATCAATTGGGTTGGTTTTTCTTTCTTCTTAATGGGTATAATTTTATGCTTTTATCCACAGTGTTGGTATGTTATTGCTAGTTGTCCACAGTTTATTGAAAATTTTTAATAAAGTGTGGTGAGCTTCATGTCCTAAATTCTTGAGCAGCTCTGGATGTATGTTATCAGGACCTGGGCTCTTTTTATTTTTAGTGTCCTTATTGCTTGCTTTATTTCTGGGAGTGTAAATGGCTCATTGAAGATATTCTGTAAGTTAGACTATCCTCGAGGAGTGTGTGTGGGAGAGTGTGTGTAGGTGCGCGCGCGTGCGTACGTGTGTGCGTGCGTGTGCGTGTATGTGCGTGTGTGTGCATGTGTGTGAGTGTGTGTGTGCGTGCGTGCGCGTGTGTGTGTAGCTTTCTATCATTAGAGTTGGTTTTCCTTTCTTCTTAATGGGTGTTATTTTTGCTTTTATCCAGTGTTGGTATGTTATCAGGACCTGGGCTCTTTTTATTTTTATTGTGCTTATTGCATGCTTTATTTCTGGGAGTGTAAATGGTTCATTGAAGATATTCTGTAAGTTAGACTATCCTCGAGGAGTGTGAGCGGGAGAGTGTGTGTGGGTGCGCGCGCGCGTGCTTACGAGTGTGCGTTCGTGCGCGTGTATGTGCGTGCGTGTGTGTGTGTAGCTTTCTATCATTTGAGTTGGTTTGCCTTTCTTCTTAATGGGTGTAATTTTTGCTTTTATCCACAGTGTTGGTATGTTATCAGGACCTGGGCTCTTTTTATTTTTTAGTGTCCTTATAGCTTGCTTTATTTCTGGGAGTGTAAATGGCTCATTGAAGATATTCTGTAAGTTATACTATCCTCGAGGAGTGTGCGTGCACGCGTGCGTGTGTGTGCGTGTGGGTGTATGTGTCTGTGTGTGTGCGTGTGTGTGTGGAAAAAAATAGTTTGTACAAGAGTAGAGAAGGTATTGGTAATAAGCGTTCTTTCACAAAGGTCGTGTGTAGGACAAGTTTGGAAAAGTAGAATCGGATCGAAAAATTCAATGCCATAGCCAGGCTTTGAACCATGGATCTTCTGGTTTCCATCTGCTTCCTGTAACCAACTGAGCTATCACGTCAACATGGCATAACTGACAATGAAAGTCCGTTGGGGAATTTAATATGCTGGCATTTTGCCGTGACTGCTTAGTTAGAGCAATCAGAAGAAACTGGAAGATCCATGGTTCAAATCCTGGCTATGGCATTGAGTTTTTCAACATGATTCTACATTTCCAAGCTGTATCTGTATTAACAAGAAGTAGATAAAAAAATGTGATGTGTTACACTCGCATGACTTTCTCTACTTTTGTACAAACTATTGTGAATGTGTGCGTGTGTATCTTTGCGTGCGTGTGTGTGTTTGTGTAAAAAAAATAGTTTGTACAAGAGTAGAGAAGGTATTGGTAATAATCGTTCTTTCACACAGGTCGTGTGTAGGACAAGTTTGGAAAGGTAGAATCGGATCGAAAAATTCAATGCCATCGCCAGGATTTGAACCATGGATCTTCTGGTTTCCATCTGCTTCCTGTAACCAACTGAGCTATCACGGCAACATGGCATTAACTGACAATGCAAGTCCGTTGGGGAATTTAATATGCTGGCATTTTGCCGTGACTGCTTAGAGCGATCAGAAGAAACTGGAAGATCCATGGTTCAAATTCCTGCAATGGCATTGAGTTTTTTAACATGAATCTGCCTTTCCAAGCTGTATCTGTATTAACAAGAAATAGATAAAAAAATGTGATGTGTTACACTCGCATGACGTTCCCTACTCTTGTACAAACTATTGTGTGTGTGTGTGTGTGTGTGCGCGCGTGTGCGTGTGTGTAGCTTTCTATCATTTGAGTTGGTTTTTCTTTCTTCTTAATGGGTGTAAGATTTTGCTTTCATCCACAGTGTTGGTATGTTATTTCTGGTTGTCCATATTTTATTGAAAATTTTTAATAAAGTATGGTGAGCTTCATGTCCTAAATTCTTGAGCAGCTCTGGATGTATGTTATCAGGACCTGGGCTCTTTTTATTTTTATTGTGCTTATTGCTTGCTTTATTTCTGGGAGTGTAAATGGCTCATTGAAGATATTCTGTAAGTTATACTATCCTCGAGGAGTGTGAGTGTGCGTGCGTGTGTGTGTGTTCGTGTGGGTGTGGTGGGGGTGGGTGTGTGTGTGCGTGCATGTGGGTGTGTGTGTGTATCTTTCTATCATTTGAGTTGGTTTTTCTTTCTTCTTAATGGGTGCAATTTTTGCTTTTATCCACAGTATTGGTATGTTATTTCTGGTTGTCCACATTTTATTGAAAATTTTAATAAAGTATGGTTAGCTTCATGTCCTAAATTCTTGAGCAGCTCTGGATGTATGTTATTAGGACCTGCGCTCTTTTTATTTTTTAGTGTCCTTATTGCTTGCTTTATTTCTGGGAGTGTAAATGGCTCACTGAAGATATTCTGTAAGTTATACTATCCTCGAGGAGTGTGTGTGGGAGAGTGTGTGTGTGCGTGCGCGTGTGTCAGTTTTATTTCTCAACATAGTCTTCTTTCAATTCAATACAGATCTAAAGTTTCTCCAATTTGTTTAACCCTTCCAAAAAATATGATTTTTTGAAGTCTGCAAAATATGAGGTTGTTTATGTCATGATGTGCTCAATGGATGTGAATTTCTTTCCAGCAAGCCAATTTTTCGGGTTTGCAAAGAGGATGAAGGTGCTCAGAGCCAAATCTGGAGAATATGGTGGGTGAAGTAGCAGTTCATAGTCCAATTCCACAAATTTTGCGATGGCAATGGCTGACTTGTGCGCAGGTGCATTTTCCTGGTGAAAGAGAACCTTTTTCTTCATCAAATGGGATCGTTTCTTTAACAATTGATTGTGAAACTGATCCAACATTGTGGCATAATATGAACCTGTGATGGTTTTAACCTTTTCCAGGTAGTGGATGTCTATCACCCCTTGTGAATCCCAAACAACAGCTGCCATGATTTTTTCTGCCAACGGAATGGTTTTCACTTGGTTTGGAATGGTTTGTGAACTAGGCCATGTGATGTAGCAGAGTCCCCATAATACATTTTCAGCTTTCCTTCCGCTTCTTTCACCGTAGTTACCATGCAAAAAGTAGTGCTTTATCAGAACACAAAATTCACTGTTCTGCATTTTCTACAAAGCAATACACATCTGCTTATTTTAGACCCTCTCAACAATGTTCTAAGAAACAAATGACAATGAATTTCTGTGATTATGCGCAGAAAGATGTAAGACTTGGGTGCAAACAAAAACCTGTGATTAAAATGCTATCTCTCGTCAAAGTCATGGAGTTATCAATCCACCCTGGTATGTTCAGGGGATCTCAAAACAAGTATTTCCAGTAAAATCTAATATCAAAGTTTTTTATGGAATGCAATTCTTACTCTACTTACTAAAGGTAAGTAGTAGAGAAAGTAATTACTCCTCAAATATAAATAAAAGCATGTATTTTCATAAATATTGTTTATTCATTTATCAGGTACAAAATCTGAAAATATTTACAAATTTACAGTACATAGAGTAACATAACAGCAGTAACTGTAACACTTACCCTTTATAAATATAAATTCTGCAAGAGTATTTAATGTTGTGGAACAAACTAAAATCACAGTAACTTAACTATACTTCTATTAATACTGAGAGAAGCAAATACAGGTGGTATAAACCAATGATACTGTCACAAAATAAACCAAAGCAATATCACAACTAACAATGTGATAGTTCTTTATTACTTCACCCCATGCAGTTCAAAATACAGAACTTGAGCTGCAACATGAATTTCATTCTGTCATAAGGTAAACACATCTTCATTCAGAATAGGAATATTTATATTCAGTATTTATATTCTAAAAGAAACCCCTTTAGCTTTCTTCCATTGACTGCAACAGTTACCTTAGCACACTTCTATCTAGCAATTAAAAACTTAATATTCATTAATATTAGAATTCATTTTTAAATTTACTTAATGAATCTGATCACATGCTTTAGGTTTAAGAAATGCAGAAAAACAACATACTTGGGGTTGGAAAGCAATTAATTGGAACACTTTAAAGGAACATTTCTTAAAGTCTGGCAAACATATATGACAAAAGACACTCTCTCTCCAGCCAACATTTGGCTAGTGTAAAAAAGTTTTTCTTAATTTGCTTTGTATGCAAATCAAAAACTTTTATATTACAAAAAACGAGAACAGGAAGAAGAAACCAATAAAAAATCATGTCAAAATAATATTACCTAATTAGCATTCATAGTTTAAATGTTTTAGGTAATATTCTAATGCTAATTTCAGCAATTTCAATTCAATTCTGCTACAAAAGCAATAAATAAAAATGAAAGTAGATAATTAAAAATCACATTATTGGTGTTCAAATGATTTTATGTATGGAGTGCTGGGAAAAAACAAAACTTATAGTGTCTCAGAATCAACCTCCAATTTTACTAAGCAGATAATCCAACTCATGATAGAAATGGTGATTAAACACACTTTAATATTAAATTATTTATGTGTTATAATTAATAGTCTACTTCATAGCCCTAAAGTCTTACAAAATGCATCCAACATGTAAGAATGTATAACCTGAAGTAATGGGTGATGATTCTGGGACTCCCTGTATACCTAAGGGATCTTAAAGAATATATTTTAAAGGTAAAAAGATGATCTGTATGTTTTAAGTTGGAATCCTGAAGACTCTTACTAACAGATGAGAAGATTTCTATATGCTCAGAAACATTTAAAATCACTTAGAGATTATTTTTAATTACAAGTTTCCTAAACAGTGCACAGATGTTGCTGCTCAACAAAACAAAATAGATGAAACAAGACTCTTCAAAACCTGACCACATATATCTGAATATATGGTTAATACTGGTAGTACTTACTATTTTTTGTGCTTCTTGGAAGTGCAATAATAATAAACATTACAGCATTATGCACATTTTGCAATATACTTGGTCAGTTTGTCAAGTAGTATACCAATGAATTCAACATAACAATACACAAGACCTATTTGAAGGAAGTTAAATGTATTTGCTTTGTTTCACTTGGGTGCAACAGTTATGAAACAATAAGCGTGATTTACACTTGTCTCCTTCATTTTCCTCTTTCTGTTGTTTATATCAAAAGTTAATTAATGAGATTCATGCAAGATCCATCATCTGGGATATATCCCTAAAAGACATGGAAATAAAATCAAGAGAATGGAGTGTTTATGTGAGTTTGCCCATATTTTTGATCACATAGAAAAAGAAGGACTACTTCTTAATTATTAATTTTCTTGCAATGCTTGCAACCTCTGAAATAAGTCCTTATCTTTGTGAGGTATTACACCTCAGGAGCACTGCCATTTATGCCACTGCAGTAGTTGCTGGGAGATTCATCTCAACTTCCAAGACAAGTCCGTGAGCTTGTCGACACGTGCGGCTTAGCTGTTCTTTTCGGGTGGAGTATTGCTATTGCTGATGTGGAGATGGATTCTTCAATGGCTGTGATTCATGCTGTGAGGCTAAGGAGATCAGCAGCCACTAATGATTCCCAAAATCCAGTGAACACCTTGCTTTAATCATACAGGGGCATTCGAGGCAGCTGCCTTGGCCCTTGTGATGGTTTGTGCTAACTAACGGCTTTGGAAGGCAGGTCAGGCTCTGGACACTGCTGAATGAGGTAGTTGGCATCACAGTAATGGCACACCGAGCAGGAAAATAAATTCCTGCAAGCTAATTCCTTTCTGCAACACATCTTCACGATGTTCCTGACCACTGAAGACGAAGCGAATGAGGCTCATGAGAACGAATTTGGGATGTGCTTGCTTCACTTGCTCTAACCCAGAGACTGGGTCTCTCCCAAAGGCAGGAAGCAGGAGATAGTTCACGGATGGTTCCTGCCTCTGGGGTAGGACGGGGTCTGGGGCCTATGGCTTGTCATTCCCCTTGGGCGATTGGCCATGGTTTTCCAGGCTGAGGTCTTTGCGATCCTAGCCTGTGCTATGTATATTTACAAAATGCCATGCAGTCAAGGAGATGTGTACATCTGTTCGGATAGTATGGTAGCTCTGAAAGCCCTTAGAGCAGTCAAAACCACGTCCAGACTGGTGTGGCAATGCCAGAGGATGTTGGATAGACTATGTACCAGCTGCCCGGTTACACTTCTTTGGGTACCAGGGCATGCTAGTATTAAAGGTAATGAGAGGGCAGACACTCTAGCAAGGAGGGGGTCAGGACTCGATTTTATTGGGCCTGAGACCTTTTGCGGAGTGTCTGCTGGAATTGTCAAGTATGAGATTATCCAACTTATGGTGAGGTAAGTTAAGATCTGGTGTAAGCAAACCATTGCCAGGCAGGCCCACAATTTTATACCTGGGCCTGGCCAAAGAGCGAGCGAGTTTCTCCTGAATGTATCTAGATCCAAGCTCAGAGGGGTTGTGGACTATCTTACAGATCACAATACTCTGCGCAGACATTTATGCATAATGGATCTTGTACAGGACCCTTTATGTAGGAAATGTGCGAGGGACTTTGAGGCCTCACAGCATATACTATGCGAATGCGAAGGTTTCGCTTGCATAGGTATGTAATCATATGATCCTTTTTCCCAGAACGAGGATATAAAAAAAGTAGATATCAAGGATGTGGTCCGATTTATATGGACCATTGAACTAGAGTAATGCCAGTATATAAGGCACAATGGGCTCTTGAGCTTGCGTGCATTGCTTCTTCTTTTAGAAGCCACTCATCATCATCATCATCATCATCATCATCATCATCATCATCATTTACTCTACAGTTATACAGGACAGTTTCAGAAGTCTTCACTTCCATCGCTCAGATGTAGATCTTCTGGTGGCACTGGTGTCATCTTCATTCTGGTCTCTGGTAGATAGCATAATGAATTTGGTATAGCTATCCAGAGGTTGGATTTCAAACTTCATAACTTTGTGTTTGTGCATGTGGATGAAAATCTTCTTCCATATGGTGAGTTTTAAAGAATGCTTTACTTCTTTTAGCAATTCAGAGTTTGTGTCTATTTCGTGGTTGGTTTCCCAAAAGTGTGCTGCAAAAGCTGATTTGTCGTCTGTTTATATTTTATGTTCAAGATATGTTCTTTGGTGCAGATGTTTATGTTGCACTTGGTTTTTCCATTGTATACCCTATTGCATTCCTGGTGGTTATCTTGTAAATCCCATCTTTGGAAGTTTTTGGTACTTGATCTTTCAGAGGTGCTCTCAACAGTTTTTTCAAGTTGAATTTATTTTGAGGCATTACAATTATGTTGTGTTTTGAAAAGACCTTTAGAAATCCGTGTAGAAGTGGGTGGAATGTGAATTTCTTAATTTTTCCTTGCTTCCGAGGGTGTTAAGTTAGTGGTATTATTGATTTCCTTGTTTCTTCTGATTTTGTTTATCTTCCTGCTTGTCATTCTTAAGTAAACCCATTAACAAATGATATTTTGAAGGTTTGCTGGTATTCTTTGTTGTATTCTTCTTTGCTTAAAGGAAAGTTGGTTCACCTGTGTACTAGACTGCTGAAAATTGCAGGCTGATGTGACTTTGAAGCAGCTACAAGTATGTCTTCATTTCTCATTATTTTCATAACCAGAAAAGGCAAGTAAACTGTTTTTCCTCTACCTCTACAGTGAAGTTGATATCTTGGTCTTGTAAGCCTAACAGTTATAAGCCATTTTGAACAAGTTTTTGAGCACTATAGCAACAATACTGTCTACATATTGAAACATACTTTGAAGATGTTGGAGAAAGCTTTGGTTACATGTATTTCTAATGAGATCATAAACATATCTACATGGAAGGAAGAGCCCATAGCTAAACCAAACCTTTGTTAATAAATTTTGCCTATATAACTGACAAAATCTGATGTGTTACACTCACATGACTTTCTCTACTCTTGTACAAACTATTTATACAAACACTTATTCTCCATCTACTTCATGTTAATCGAGATAAACATTTGCAGAGTCTATCTTATTGCTAATTTTCTTGTAGATGTAAGGAGAAAATATATTTACAAGGGCAATTTGGAAATACAGTAGCTTTTAAGCACATACATATCTCTTAATAGCTGGTTGCTAGGTGCAGCACCATTCCCTTTCCCACAGATTAATACTCTTTGCATATCCAAGACAAAAAAATGAATAACGAATTCCCATTTGAGAAAATAAGTATTGAAAAATTTAAGGGAATAACAAGTAATATCTCGAAAATGGTTCACTCAACAAAAAAAAAAAAAATGTATATGACATAAATTGTGTATTTTAATGCAATCTACATTTTTTGTGTAGTAAAATTTTGTGTATCTCTTATGGTTTACCAGTTATGCACAAGTTGTTCACAATGAAGAATACTTTTGGAGACATTCCCAGAAAATTAAAGATATACATTTTATTTGTCATAAAAATATCTTAAACATATGATATTTTAATCAAAATCATTAGTGCCATTTTTGAAAAAATTAAACTTTTCGAAAAATCTTCCATGTAAAGGGTAATCTGGGGTGGGGGGATTTTCTTGAAAACCTTTGTGTTGCATCTCTGGAAGATGAGCCTAAAAACCAAGTTTGGTGTTTATCCGACTGTTCGTTTCTGAGTTATGCTGTTCACAGACGCACACGCACGCGCACGCGCACGCGCACACGCACACGCACACGCACACGCACACGCACACGCACACGCACACGCACACACACACACACACACACACACACGGACATGTTTCCAAAAATGCTTTTTTTGGATTCAGGGGTTCTGAAAACATGTATTTCCGGTGAAATCTCAGTAACACATCAGATTTTTATATTTATTTATATATACTTATAGGTTTAATATACCACATTGTACCTGTTAACATACAAGTAAATAAAAATACTATATCATTACAGCAGTGATAAACATTGGGGTATGACAGGGAATTTAATCTGTTCTTTTGGAAAACGATCTTTGCATATACAGGTTGGCAACAGATTAAACAGCTCACTCCACTCATTGTACCATCTGCACAATTTAGTTACATGCAGTTAATATTATATGGTTACAGACCACCACCTCCTGTAGTTGTAGTAAATAAAAGTGCAACTTCTGAGTGGATCTCTCCATATTGTAACACACCTGGCTGACTTAAAAATCAATTCTACACAATATTTTTAGGAGTTAGCCTAACCTGGGCATGAATCCTAGCTAGAAGTTTAGTCTCTAAGTAAATCTGTTTGCTTTTGATCCTATAAATACTCACAAAGTTGGCTGTTTGTCATGCTGATCCATCAAATCCATCTAATTCTTTATTTAATCAACATGCCCTTTTAAATGATCCAGTTGGTATCCTCTTCACAGGGATAAATTTCTAGAGTGATCACAGAAGTATGGCTCACTTCATGTGTTTCAGTTACTCTCTGGGTGGGAGGCAGTAATGCCATTAACTCATCTAGCACTTAAACAATGTACCACAGCAGAAAACCTACCTTAACAAAAAATGTTCCAAATAATGTTATCTATCAGCTCCCAAAGTTTGTCAGTCTAATTTTGGCACACCTGTATATTTTTTGAACAAACAATAATTGCAGAGGGGTACAGGAATGATTTACTCATATATTTTTTGAATAGCTGACTGACATTCAATGTCAGTCTGGATTTTTCCAACAAGACTTGCTACCACATATACAACTGAGTCGTGAAATTTAAATGATGAACATTTTGCAGTTAGGGTATGAATTGTGACTCTCACAATCCCCTGATTTAACTGCATGTGAGCTTTATCTATGGGAGATACTGAAAAAAAATCTGATGTGTTACACTCACAGGACTTTCTCTACTCTTGTACAAACTATTTTTACAAACACTTATTCTCCATATGCTTCATGTTAATCGAGATAAACATTTGCAGACTCCATCTTATTGCTAATTTTCTTGTAGATGTAAGGGGAACATATATTTGCAAGGGCAATGTAGAAATACAGTAGCCTTTAAGCATATACATATCTCTTAATAGCTGGTTGCTAGGTGCAGCACCATTCCCTTTGCCAAAGATTAATACTCTTTGCATATCCAAGACAAAAAAATGAATAACGAATTCCCATTTGAGAAAATAAGTATTGAAAAATTTAAGGGAATAACAAGCAATATCTCGAAAATGGTTCACTCAACAAAAAAAATGTATATGACATAAATTGTGTATTTTAACGCGATCTACATTTTTTGTGTAGTAAAATTTTGTTTATCTCTTATGGTTTATCAGTTATGCAAAAGTCGTTCATAATGAAGAATACTTTTGGAGACATTCCTAGAAAATTCAAGATATACATTTTATTTGTCATGAAAATATCTTAACCATATGATATTTTATTCAAAATCGTTAGAGCCATTTTTGAGAAAATTAAAATTTTCGAAAAATCTTCCATGTAAAGGTTACTCTGGGGTGGGGAGATTTTCTTGAAAACCTTCGTGTCGCATCCTTGGAAGATACTGAACCTAAATACCAAGTTTGGTGTTTATCCGACTGTTCATTTCTGAGTTATGCTGTTCACAGACAGACACACACACACACGGACATGTTTCCAAAAATGCTTTTTTTGGATTCAGGGTGTCTCAAAACATGTATTTCCGGTGAAATCTCAGTATCGAATTTTTGGGTGGAACACAATACTTCCCCTACTTACTATACGTAGTAGAGAAAGTAATAAGATGCGTGCAACAATCATACATCGTAAGAACTAAAAGAAAACAGGCAAGAAATTTGCTCAATTTTGGATATTGAACCTTCGAGTGTGAATGGAAATTTCCTCAGAAGATGCCAGAAATATATAAAAAGAGAAGGATAACATTTTCAACATCTCTTATCTGTGCTTATTATCATTGTAATTATAACTATGAGAACGTGAAGTGGTTGTAGGGATATTATAACTGTTTCGGCGGGAATCTGAGCTGACACTGCCGGCGTGTGAGCAGTCATGTGGTAGCCACAGTGTGAAGGGAAAGTACAGCAGTATAGTTATAAAATAAATGTAAAAAGTGCAAGGAGAATATTATTTTGTCATGCTAACATGTTTAAATTTGTACCAAGCTTTCATACCAGTAAAATATAAGTTTAAAATGAATTTACTAAACTGTCTGAAGAAAAGAGAAAGGAAAGATGATGAATATGTGCATGCACATGCTGGAAGTTAATGTATTTGCTTTATGTTTCACTTAGGTTCAATACCTCTGATTTACACTCGATTATCCTTTCTCCTTCATTTTCCTCTTTCTGTTGTTTACATCAAAAGTTTAATTTAAATATATTAAATTTTATTTTAAACCTAGAGGAGACGTTGTTCACTTAGTTGCAGAATATGATCTAGGTTAAACTTATGTATTTTCTTAAGAAGAAAAACACTAAAATACATACTTGTAAGAAAGGAAAGCACTGGTTATTAAAGATCCCTTAGGTACTGTATATGCTTATTATGAAAATATGTCAGCCAACATACAAATATATAATAATTTAATAGATAAGTGGCGATTGTAGTATTTGTAGCAGGCCATACTCCAAATTTTTCTGTGTAATATCGAAATTTTCTGAGTGGTAAAATCAGATTCTTAGCTATTACACAAGTTTGATGCTACCTTGTGGCACCTAGAAAGCACAAGAAAGAAATCTACCTAGGAACACTGACCATTCATCTAGGATGAGTAGGCTTTTCTTGAGACACCCCCTTGTACTTCCTCAGGCTCTTATAGGTTATACAACTGAGGACACCTCAACCACTTTGACCTACGCACATGTATTGTGGCTACCTCTTCCCAAGAGGAGGGGCTGAAGGAAGGAACCACAGGAGGCTACAGGCCACAGAACTCCATAATACTTCCATGCCCAAAGACTGTCTCACTGCTAGAGCTGGAGAGGGCAATGAATGACCATTCGACCAAGCAGCCCTCTGTGTCTGTGGGGATGCTCTTTATTTTGAGCAAGCATCCATGAACTGTCCTACAAAACCTAGAAGCACACCTGAAAGATGAGAAGGAAAGGGAAATGATGGAAAAGAAACCATGGCAGATGAGAAACCACCTAAGCATTTGCCTATCAAACAGTGAAAACCACAAAAAACCCAAAGTCAAAGTTGGTGATTGATGGGAATCAATCCCAGGACCTCCTGAATGCAAGCCTCACATGTCTCAGGCTCTTATTCAGGAGAAAGAGGTGAAAGGTTAACTCTTTGAAACAGCTAGCTTCTGCAATTTAGTTACATTCATTTATGCACTCTTTCATTACCTGATACACCCTTCGTGTATCATTGCGTATCAAAAGTCAATAAGTCAATTATGTCCTGCAATTAAGACATATTAAATTTAAGCAAAAAGTAAACACACAAATGAAAAAATATGCACCACCCATGCTGAAGTTCCAAACACATGCAAGCCAACTATTGTAACCGTACATTCCGTACGACATGAATTAGATAAACATCAAATGATTCAACAAACAAACAAAACAGTTTAATTAGCCCATTGAATAATACGATAGCCAACGTGAACAAATGCAGTTCTTGGGTGAGAAAAGTTACAAATTGAGAAGGAAACTCTTCTAATGGACGGATCCGGCCACAAAAGAACTGTAATGTAGGTTTCAGGTAAAGCACAGACGATGTGTTGCCAGGCCAGAAATACATCCCTTTGTTAACCTGAGGTACGTGCTTTGAAAATAAGAGAAGCGCAGATTAGGCACTACCCAAAAGTACGTGTTATAACATAATTAGAACAACATGTAAATATTCCGCAGCTGAGAACTTTCTAAACTTAAAAGGGGATGTAAACAAATGTTCGTTTTGACTAATAGAATAAAATACTATACATAAAAATTGACGAATCAAAGCAAGATTAGATATCACATATCACTAGTAACTGTAAAACAGTCACATGATTAAGAAAAGTATGGAGGAATTCCAAAGCGGCTGTTTCTGAAAATACACAGACGAAACACCCTCCATTTTGTCTCTTCAGGGAACACTTCTGAATTGAACCCCTTGAGTGACATACACGATGTGTACATGAGTAGCTTTGCCCCATATCATTTCACTTTGAATTGGAACTTAGAAGCTTTTCCGCAGGCTAGCGAAACAGTCCATCATTATCACGTGTACCGTGATAAATGTAGTTTCTTGCCACACAGCTTCAGGCTAATGTTAGTACTGAGATACGGGATAAACAAAACAACTTGTATTAAACAGTTAGATGAGGTGGCGAGTTCGATTTTGTGTAGTCGGTAAATACATGTAAATACACAAACCAAATAAAGTGGATAAAAACAGATCCAGATTTATTATTCCACAATATTAGGAAATTCCAGCCCTAAGAAATCTTAAAACACTCTCATAGCTCTATCAACACCAGAGGACAACAGGCGATGTCGCAGAGGATGAAGGACAGCAAGGGAGCCAGGCATTTTAAACCAACTACGCATCTTTCCCCCGTCCTGACCGCCTCCTCACACCCATTACCAAAACGGAATGCCAGCTTCTATGCTGACGCATAGATTGTGAATTCCCACTGTCAACCCCTATTCCCATGACCCGCATACATTTGAGAATAAATGAAAAGATTTCAAAATTCATGAGAGTACAAGTTTAATAAAAGCTTCAAGATAAGTGGCTGAAACAAGACTGTAAATTGAAATACAAGTATATAAAATTAACCCAAAATTTAAAAATTACCAGCTTTAAACTGTTGCTTCAAGTACATAATGTTGGCCTGAAGAGAAATTTAAGTAAACATATACCTAAATTTGTCTGATTACTTTGCTTATACTCTGTCAAGCTACCTTTAACCAATAAAACAGAAAGAAACACTGAATCTTAACCAATAATGCTTATTGTTACAAATTTATCGCTTTGGCTTTATTAGGTCTTTAGATTATATTTTATGAACATTTATAGAGAATGTTAACATTAACCACTGCTGCAATAGAAATTTGGTTTTTAACAGCAAGACTTCTATTTAAAAGTGAGTATAAGAGCTTTATTACTTTATCTAATAATAATGGGTGTGATTTATTATGTTTCATTTGTAAATGGTCTAGTTAAATCCCTTCAAATTAGGATTCTATCTATATAAATTTACAAGTGACTATAAATAAATAAAGATGGTGGTGGTTATAATGAAGGCTGCCACCCTAATGCCCACATGTACACAGCAGAAGTGGGCAAACATCTATGGAGAGGTGATGTGTATATCATGCCTCCCACAGATAAAAAGTTGGTCGATTGACTGCAAGATTACTTCAGAAAAAAATTTAAAAGCAATCTGAAGTCAAATATTCAGGAACAAGGGGGGTGCATTTTCTCAAAAGTCGTTAAATGTTCGAATTTTGAAAATACGATTTTTGTAGTTACATATCAACCTTGCTGCCATGAATGGCCTGCTGGAAAGTTTTAGTCAAAATTTGATATTTGCAATGATTACTGGGTATTGTAAATAGTGAAGTTTTTGCAAAACTCAATATTTTCTCTCAGTCAGTTAGAGCAAACATTGATAAATACAAAATGCACTCTACTCCTGAGGAAACAATATTATAGGGAAGTGAATAATTATTGGGAAGCACTTCCCAACATAATCAACAATACAACTTAGTGGTCCACAGAACAATAACTCCTGATTATTGCCGAGGTTGTACCAGCTTTTGCAGGGACAAGATCGCAGTAAAATTGGTCTGTTATGCTATATTATGGAGGTTCATACAAGCGATTCAAGAAATGAAATGCATGCAACTGAGTGCCCAGATGGTAGGAAGTCCAAATCAAGAGTAAAACCACCTAAGAAGCTCAGTTAGATTAAATTAATGTAAAGATGGATTAGGGATGAATGCCAGTATCTTTGAACAAGGGATTGTAGACTATTAACTAGACTCTCCTATTGAACCACTCACTCTCAGGTGTTCATAAGCTCAGCAAGAACAAGAAAGTGCCAACTCTTATGTGTTGACATGCGGTACCAGACATACCACTGAATCCAAAAGCCTTAGGAAGAAAAGAATCCAGAGCAGCTGATATTACGATAATATTAAAGCTTTTCATCAAACACAAAAATTATTATTAAAAAATATTTTAATTATAATGATGATTATGATGATGCAGATATAATAAGCATTTCAAGGAAAGATATTTTTTCCCTTTCTACGCACTGACAAATAAAAATGGAAGGTAATTTGTAATCGTTCTTCCACACAAGTTGTGTGTACGACAAAGTTGGAAAGTCTGTTAAGGAATTTAACCTCTTAACATACCTATTACCTCGCAATGTGATGCCTCCTTTTTACTTTCTCTACTATGTACAGTAAGTAGGGGAAGTATTGTATTCCACCCAAAAATTTGATACTGAGATTTCACTGGAAATACATGTTTTGAGGCCCCCTGTATCCAAAAAAAGCATTTTTGGAAACATGTCCGTGTGTGTGTCTGTCTGTCTGTTCAGTATCTTCCAGAGATGCGACATGAAGGTTTTCAAGAAAATCCCCCCACCCCAGACTACCCTTTACATGGAACATTTTTCGAAAATTTTAATTTTCTCAAAAATGGCTCTAACGATTTTGATTAAAATATCATATGTTTAAGATATTTTCATGACAAATAAAATGTATATCTTGAATTTTCTGGGAATGTCTCCAAAAGTATTCTTCATTGTGAACGGCTTTTGCATAACTGGTAAACCATAAGAGATAGACAAAAGTTTACTACACAAAAGATGTAGATTGCGTTAAAATACACAATTTATGTCATATACATTTTTGTTGTTGAGTGAACCATTTTCGAGATATTGCTTGTTATTCCCTTAAATTTTTCAATACTTATTTTCTCAAATGGGAATTCGTTATTCATTTTTTTGTCTTGGATATGCAAAGAGTATTAATCTGTGGCAAAGGGAATGGTGCTGCACCTAGCAACCAGCTATTAAGAGATATGTATGTGCTTAAAGGCTACTGTATTTCTATATAGCCCTTGTAAATATATTTTCCCCTTACATCTACAAGAAAATTAGCAATAAGATAGAGTCTGCAAATGTTTATCTCGATTAACATGAAGTAGATGGAGAATAAGAGTTTGTAAAAATAGTTTGTACAAGAGTAGAGAAAGTCGTGTGAGTGTAACAAATCAGATTTTTATTGATAAAATGAAATATTCTCTGAATATCCCATAGATTAAAACCACGAGATACTCGTGATATGCTTAACCTCCTTTTTCTTGCTGAAATTACATTTGCAATCCGAATCCTGGACACTGAAGCACTAAATAATGAACAGCAACACTAAATACTAAATGTCAGAACCATTGTTTATATGTTTGTGGCTGTGTGAAATACCCTGAAGCAAGGTTCAATACATAAAGCTACACTACAATCCTTACACATGTATCTTGATTCTCTCCGTGTCTTCTTCCCTCTGACATCACATCCTGCACGTACTTGTTGGATTCTGCTTCTTTTCGGTGGGAGAAATCGCAGATGGAAAATGACGTCCAACAAATCGCGTTGGGGTTGCTTTTGATGACGGATGGCCACCGCTTTCGGTGAAAACTCCTCCTCCTGATGTTTGGCAATGAGTTGCTCAGCAACAGACATGCAAAAGTCGAGGGCACTATGCTTTCCTCCATGTTTTTTGAACAGGACAAAGGCTAATTCCAAGAGATGACAAAATATCTTCTTATAGTACTTTTTGCCCCTCTTGCGTGGCAATGGATTGTTTGCAATGTGCTGATCTACTTTATCCACACCTCCCATTGTATTATTATAAGCAAATACAGCCAATGGTTTTACAATATCTTTGTTTCTTACCTTCAGTGTCTGCATTTCTGCATTGTGGATAGTGGACAACATGCAGACATCTCTCTTGTCTTTCCATTTCAGTGCAGGTAGTTTACCTCGTTGGAATGCGACAACCTGCCTTTTGGTCCCAAAAAAGGCAGCTTTTCTTATCTTGTTGGACGCACAGTGCCACACATATCTGTTTTTTTTTGTTAGCAGTAGGTCAGCAAGCTGGGGAGAACTATAATAGTTATCTACAGTCAAGCAGTGTTCCACGTTTAGCAAGGGTTTCATAGCATCATAACAATTTGTGAGGACATTGGCAGATCTTTGTATTCTTCAAATTTAGTGCCCTTGCCAATGCAAATAATTAGGGACCAAACATATCCAGTAGCTGACTCACACAACATGAATGTTTTGATGCCAAATCTAGCTCTCTTGAGTGGCAGATATTGGATCCACCCCAGTCATCCTTTATATAACATCAAGCTTTCATCCATGGTCATCTCTCTTTTTGGAACACAGATACCTCTAAATTTAGCTGATGGTAGCTCAAAATAGGCCATAATTTATTCAATTTGGGTTGTGGATGGCTTTCTGCAATATAGGTTGCATAGTCAGAAAAATGTAATTTTTTTTCTTCAAATTTACAAATCTTTTGAATGGTAGAATCTGTCGAAAAATTAATGTGGCTAATGTAGCTCTTTTTGTCCAGTACATCTGATATGTGGGTTTTTTAACAATGCTTTGCAACAAGGTTACAGCAATAAATATGTACATTTCATCAATTGTTGTTTCCTTCCATGCCGAGACGTTTGTTTGTGTTGCATATTTGTTGGTCTCGGTAACCAAAATTTGCATGAATTGATTGTCAATGAATTGTCTGAAATAGTGCATTACATCCTCAGTACAGAGTTGAAAATTAATTTCAGGTTTACCTGTAAAATGAAAATGTGGTGGCACAGGTGGCAGTGGCCTTGAAGGATCTATTTTGTACCACATTCTGGCACTTGCAATATCATTCTCAGATGACACTGATTCATCACTTTCTTCTGCTGAACTCTCCTCATTGCTATCTTCTGAACTCTCAGACCCACTAAATTTAATATTTAACTCTTCTTCACTCTCCATTTTCATAAGTAACACATAAGAAACTACAAGAATAGATTGTAACAGAGACCTCTAGTATGAATAAAACACGCGGAAAAATATTGATGAACCTGGCTGATTCAGAGACACCTGTTGGCAGAAATATACATTCAAAATATTAAACCACACCGAAATGTAGAGAAAGAATCAAGGGACTACCAAAACACAAGACAGAACGAGTAAACTCGGCCTTTTAAAGTGTATGTTGGTCGGAAATAATAAGCCCGAGTATAGCCAGCATTTTATTATTTTGTCAAAATAAAACAACACGAGTATACTAGGGCCTTTTATGTTAAGAGGTTAATGTCATGTCGTATGTTGCCATGGTAGCTCAGTTGATTAGAGCAACCAGAAGATCCATGCTTCAAATCCAGGCTATGGCATTGAATTTTTCAGTCTGATTCACCTTTCCAACCTTGCCCTACACACAGGAACAATTAATTACCAATGATTGATCTAGTAATTCGTTAAACTGGGAAGCCCAATACTTACAGTATTTATGACATTATAAGTCACCATTGGGGTATGTCATCTCAAATAAATTTGAGATCTCCTTGTGGTTTACCAGGAAAAATGTGAGTCAAGCTCAGTTGGTTAGAAAAACCAGATGGATCTGGTACAAATCCCAGCTATGGCACTGAATTTTTCAGTCTGGTTCTACCTTTCCAAAAAGAAAAAAAAAGAGAAATTTTGCCTTTATTTTCAATGTGATTGACAGAGCACATAAAAATGGAGAACCGTGTTGTGCTCACAGCTTTTGGCAGAGATCAGCTTATTCATATGTCTAACATAAATACTAAACCAAAATATGCATCATTTCCTTAGTATAAAATGATACAAACATGGCCAATCTACAAAATACCTCCATCTGCACATATTGTATAAAAAAAGATGATGAGACTACTGTGATAACAAATACAAAAGGCTGGTGTATATAAACTTAAATCTTAAAACTCTATTTAGGGCTCAAAATGGGAAACACCACCAGGTTTTCATTAAACCTACTATGCTTGGTCCAAAGAATTTGTAATATATTAGAGATGCACTCCCACAGGTGGCAGCACCAGAAAATGTCACAATTTGAACAGACAATATTGTTGAGACCAGTATATTAAAGTTCAAATTACTGCATACCTAATTAATATAATATGTATTGTCTTAACATCCAGATGTTTAACATAGGTGTCACTGAGATACTCGTATAACATTATCAGTTACAAAATAATATTTAACCTGGCCTCCAAACATTTTTGTTCCAGACTAAAATTAGTGTTTGCAACAATGGATTTTATGCTATGTGCTAACTTTATATCTCAAAATGCTTCTGCCACAGAACACATGCTTCAAGTTGAAATTCTTGATTCACACAATGGGAGGATATTCACTTCACTTTGTTGTGGAAGGAGTCTACAAAATGCGACATCGTTGGTTTGGCAAATATTTAAGGCAATGAATCATTTTGAATCTCACAGTTGACAGACTGACCACAAACACTCTACACTTATAAACCATTTGAATTCTGTAATCATGCATATTACATATTTGCAGTAATGCCATTAGGAAAAAAAATCTGAGGTGTTACATTCGCATGACTTTCTCTACCCACTATTGTTTATTTTATATAGCTTCTAAAAATAATTCTTATGAAACCTTATCTATTTCATGTTAATCGAAAATAAATAGATGATCAGATGTTTAAAGCATGTTGCTATATGCTGGTCTTAAAATTCCATATTATTTTCACAACATTGTGAGAAACAACTGAATAGCAACAGAACTTTAAAAAATAACACAGCATTGAAAATTTCAAAACAATAATAACAGACACAAAAAGGTTATTTGAAATAAATTGTGCATTTTTAAGAGATCTACATTTTTTGTATCGTAAATTTACCAATTATACAAAATACCTTCTGAATAGTCTTCACAGACTATTCCCAGAAAATTCTATGTATACATTCTATTTGTCATGTAAATTTCTTACATTTTAATAAAAACTGTTACAGCCATTTTTGAGAAAACAAAACTTTTCAAACACTTTCTATGTAAAGGGTAGTTGGGTTGGAGGATTTTCTTGAAAATATTCATATCGCATCTTTGAAAAATACTGAACTTCAATACGAAGTTTGGTATTTATCTGATTTTTGATTTTTGAGTTATGCAAAGACATACAAGGATGTTTTTCTAAAAATACTGCTTCTTTTTTTTATTCACAGGGCCTCAAAACACATATTTTTGGTGAAATCTCAATATCAAGTTTTTGGATGAAATGAAGTACCTTTTCTATCTATTAGGTACATGGTAAAGAAAGCAAAAATGGTCAAAGGCTTCTCGCTTTGAATATATCAGAATGTAAAATTGCCAGCAGAAGAAACATTGATACCATAAGTAAAGGGATGCCATTTATACTGGTTACTGCTCTCATTGGTTACAATGCTGGAATGAAGCAATCTGTGTGAATGGTGTACCAGACTTATATCTCAAATCTGCAGCTATTTAATTGAGTTAAACAAGAAGACCACAGGAAAATACGTGGTGTGTTTTGGAATACCTTAGCATACAGAATGCAATGACAGCTCAGCATGCCTTCAGATGGCAATTCTAAAAACAGACACCTATTAACAAGACAATTAGGAAGTGTTACAGAGATTCATGGAGGAAGGATATGATCAAAAGAAATGCCATTCAAAGGAACTACACATTAATGCAGAAATTGTAAGACATATGTGAAAAATCTAACAAATGTGCTCTGACTTCTCAACCCAGCAGTCCTGGGTTCGATTCCCAGCTGGAGCAGGAATTTTTCTTTAATTAGAATCATTCCTTATCCTTCTTGAGTCTGGACGTATGATTGTGGGAGTGAATTTGAGTTTTTTGGGAAAGATTAATAGGCATCATAAAACAAACTGTTAGAAAAGTCTTAGATAAAGCATTCCTCACATACAAAGAGATAAATACTATTCTCTGTGATACAGAGTCATTGATAAAATCCAGACCATTAACATACATTTCTGAGATAGTGGCAAAACTACTCTCTTTATCTCCTGCTTTATTTCTATTTCTACAAGATTTTTATAAAACTGGAACTTGAGAGTGTGATGTTGAGGACGACACACCGCTTAATATCACCAAAAGTTAATAATGGATCTATGGAGCAGATTTCAGTCAGAGTATTCGGAATTTACTGTTCAAAGACCACAACAAAATAAACATAAAAAACTTAAACTTAGGTGATGTTGTCCTCATGGGCAGTGATCATGTCAAATGCATAGATTGGCCATTGGGTTGCATTATAGAAAATTTTTTCACAAAAAGATTATGCCATTCGCCTTGTCCGAGTAGACAGCTACTCTGTATTCACTCTTAGGTTGATCCGCGTCAAAAAAAACCCAAGGTGACCAGTGCACCGCTATAATGTATCCTTCCGCCATTCGCACTAGAAATAGTCACACTTTCAGACCATGTGGCGAGTACAAGTGGCACGTAGTGCAAAAAAGAACAGAGTCCTTATTTCGGCAACTGAAACGGTGACTAGCATATTCTGTTAAGGGTTAAAGGTGATAAGATTGATAGTTGCAACAAAATAAGCGTTTGCACATATAATAATAGTTAATTCTAAAATAAATGAGCGAAAAATAAAGTAACAGGTATGCGATAACCTAATTTATTTGCGGCACTTTATTAACTGTTGGCGGCTCATTTTAAAAAAGAAATTGTGCACTGTTACGCAAATTGCATTCTTCTCAAGATCACTACATTCTTGCATCGCATATTTCATATGCTTTCTTTTTTTTCCCGTTGTAGCCACTTTTCTTGTTTCAGATTTTTCTGCACAAGCACTGTTTATACTTGTACTCGAAACACCGGTAAACTCAGAAGTTAATTTCACCATTTCTTTCATGGAAAGTGTTGGATATTTCTCACATAACTTATAATAAAGATTCAACACTATTGTTTTTTCACCACTAGTCAATGGTTTGCGCGGCTAATGCTTTACTAATTTGATGAAAACATAAGAGCGAATTCACCGTCCTCCATGATACTAAACACAACTACTGGTTTCTGGCTGTAAACAATATTCTGCATCTACCTGGATGTCAGGTGACTCATACAAATGGCATCATGGGACTTGTAGCTCTGTTTTTTGGTATAAATCAGCATTAAATAAAACCTTAGGTATTTGTATAGAATATTATACTATTTAATTCATTCTAAAATTCAGAGATTAGCATGGGACTACTTTCCTGGGCACATTGCTACCGTATTGCACCATGGTGCACTGACCACGTAGGTTTGTTTTGCCGCAGATAAACCTAAGAGTGAATATAGTGTAGCTCCACCTTGTTACGCCCTGTTCAAAGGATTCTTCCTCTAGAAGTTCTTCAGGGTGGTTCAAGGCACCAACTAAATTATCAGTTAAAATATCTATTCCTTTTTCACAAGAAGAAATGTCAAGAGCTACCACTTGAAGTGGTACAAAAGTTCATGTACCTATGAAATGCTCACTTCATTGTAATATAGCCCCATGCAAATTAATCGGAACAGAACAATAACATAACATTTTACATGCTTTCATGCATTTAATCATAAATTACTTTCAATTTACAATTCTTAAACTTACTATGTCCTCCTTTCTGTTTTATAAGTTCTATTACACAATTAAGCATTGACTCCACAAGATTGGAACACACATTTTTTAGATCATCATTATGAAACCATACTTGAATTAAAGCTAATATCAAATGTTCTTTTGTGGAACAGTCAAAATTTTGTAAGTCTCTTTTTGCAAATAGCCCACAACTTTTCTATGGGGTTAACATCAGGCAAATTTCCTGGCCAGTCAAGCACACAAACATTGTTATCTTTGAAGAATTTCTTCACTTTCTTAGAAGTGTGGCAGGTAGCTAAATCTTGCTAAAAAAATTTCGTCACCTTCCAGAAACCTTTTCTGGAGTTCACGAACAACTCTCACCAGTGCTGTGATTTACTGATCACTTTTCATCATGCCTTCAATTGGAATTAAAGGTCCTAGTCCTTCATAGGTGAAACAGCCTCAAAACATTTTCTTCTCAGGGTGTATTACAGTATCACAAAAATGTGCTGAATTTGCAGGTTCATTATTTGATTGGCACACAAACTGAACCCTCTGACCTTGCACTTCGATATTAATCTCCTCAAGAAAAGAACTTTTTTCCAGTCTTGCAGTGTCCAATTCCAATGAGCATGCACCCATAAGAGGCGTATTTTACACATTGCTTGTATAAGTTGTTTCTTCACAGGTTTTCCAGCAATTCTTCCAACTACTAAAAATCTACGACAGACATTAGATGCAACTAGACTCATTCCCCTGTCCTTCAAGTCGCGAGTCAGTCTAGGGTTTGTTTTGCTTTTCCTAAGGAGAAAGCGGTCATCAGTTAGTGAAGTTTTTTTTTCTGACCACATTTCCCCTTTTTCTTTGGTGTAATGGAGCCAGTCTCTTTGTACTGATGAATAATTCTATGTACAGTGGCTACATCAACATCAAACTTTGTAGCTATCTTTCTTTGCGTCATAGAAGTATTTTGTGTTAATGCCAGAATTGCACTTCGCTTCCTGGGAGTCGTATCCATTAAAGGCCGAAATTTACAAATATTACAAGAGAACTATAAAACTTGACCACATCCAAATAAATACACATTTGACTGAAAACCAACTGCCACACAACAACTGACATGTGAAACAACAAGCAACAATCACCAGAAAGCATTTGATTTCATTATAAGCACAGTGCCGACAATTGTTTGTCAAAACGCAGCAAAATTAATTCACACGGTACTGTAATTGATAATTAATTGAATCAGTAAATTATTATTATTGTTGTTGTTTTTGTTTTTATTGTTATTCTCAACATGGGTGTTTCCTAATGAAAATTAGTAACAAACAACAGTCAAAATGTTAGTCCCTGATATGACCACGGAAGTTAAATAAATAATCTGTGCACAAAGTAACGTCCCTATACCCACTGTGTCCAAAATCCTGCTTGCTGCTAATAAACTGCAATACAGAAAGAAAAAGATCCACCTACAAACATATTTTGAATCACTTGTGGCATGAGTGGCAGCATCACGTTGATGTCTTTGGCATGACCAGGCTAAGGATCTGGGACAAGTTAGCAACCAACGTATGTGCTACCTTAGTTAATACTATAAACAGTACAGTTTAATGATGGTAGAAAAAAGTAGGACAGTACATCGGAATGAGAGACAATGCATATTGTAGCTCTAGTTACAAAGTGATTGTACATGGCAACACAGGTATATAACCTCCAATGCACCACCTCACTCCACCCTACTCGATACACAGTAAACTTCAATTCACTCTTAGCTGTCCCACATCCTTAACCTGAGCATGACATACACAGTGCATACGAGTGAAGTAAACACTATAGATAACTTCTGAGTAGAATGTAGTTTCTGGGATGGTCCAATCGAGATATCACCTGACGTTTCACCCGTAACTCCATCAGGCATCTTCAGATCTTCTCCATCTTCAATGGAGTTATGGGCAAAACATCACGTGATATCTCATCGACTGTACCACGGCCTACAAGCCTGAAAACTACATTCTACAGGATTAACGCTGGCCGTGAAAGCCTAAATATGTACATAACTTCTGAGTTTCTGTTCCTGTTTTCACTTAAATGTTTATGAACAGTGACGTATGTGCATTTATAATCACAGATGGTTTTTGTGGACAAAGTGTACATTACAGTGACATTATCTAATTCTCTAAATATTACAAACTCCTTTGGTTAACCAACGAAATTAAACCACAGAGAATTAAGGCCATTGCATCCTCCCTACCTGGGGAGGAGGTGGAGCATGACTCAGTATGTTGTTAAAGTTTGTGGGAAGAGGAACTGGAGGAAGACAATTGCTTGGCACGGGAGTTGGGGGAGGTGCTAGTCTGCGTGAGAAGTCTGTCTCGTTGCCACTTGACGCTAGGAGTGGGTTGTGCTGATGCGAATTGTTGGACAACAGCGATGAACTTGAAGATGGTGGTGGAGGCGGTGGCGGTGGTGGCGGTATTGCTGGCAGAGCTTTTGAGCTGACAGCTCCAGAAAATGCAGCAACTGATGATACAGATGAAACCTGCTATCAAATCATAAACACAGGTCAGTGTACGAAACTGTAATAGGGCAGTCAGCAAAACCCTTTTGAAAGTAAAATTTATGCAACCTGAAATTCTTGAGGCTATATTCAAAGACCATTTTTAAAGTAAGGTCTGCTTTGTTATGATGTAGTAGTATTTAACTCATCATTTGGGCAATTAAGATAAAATAAGATAAATTTATTTCTTCAAAAAAACCATGCACATACCCACCTCTGTCAAAGCTATAAACTTCTAGGAAAACAATTGATATTGTCCTTTAATAAATAGCTACAGGGTGTCCAGGTTAAACATATAATAATATAGAATTTAATAACTTGAGAAGTAATTCAGATATTTATTGGCTGTTTGTTTCTATTAGTAGAGTAACTAAAAATGTTTTTGTACACAACTAATACACCTCGATTTGCACACCATTAGTGACACAAGAGATACCCAATCTGTTTCCCTTCTCCCCAAGTGTTTTGCAGCACTGCAGGCATAACATTTGCAATAGCTGCGCGAATGCAGATCCAGTAGATCATGAAACGATGTCTGGTGCACTTGGCTCTTGATAAACCCCACAGAAACAAATCAAGTGGTGTAATGTCTGGGTTTCTAGGGGCCAAGCAATTGATGGACTACCTCTCCCAATTCAGTGATCTGGGAACTCATGGTCCAAGAAATCCCTCACAATTTCTGCATAATGGCATGTTGTGCTATCTTGTTGAAAGATCACATCATGAGGAAGTTGTGGCACAGCATACGGCTCCAATACGTCTAGGTATCTTGTTGCATTAACTGTAGGTTCCATGTAGAAGAATGGGCCTGTAACCTGTCCTTCAACAATCCACACCACACATTCACTTTCGGAGAATCATGTTCATACTCATCACTATGTGGGGGGTTCAGTTCTCCATATGTGGCAATTGTGCTTGTTTACCATGCCAGAGGAGTGGAATGTGAGGCAGTATTTTATATCACAACACTGTAAATGCCAGAGTGATTGTAGAGTAAATTAACATTATTGTATGACAATGATTTGAGATGTTTGTTAATTATAAGCATTGTTAGGAAATAAGTTTACATGGCCTCACTGAAATTGACAATAGGAGCGGGTAACAATGAAACGAGGGGGTGAGTTGTTTATCAATTAGAAGAGACAAGCAAATGACATCAGAGTAGCGTGCCTTTCTTTAGAAATGGAGGGAATATCTTCCCTAGAGCATATGTGTTCGTAATTTTGATTGGATAAAAAAATAGACGCTAATGTTGGCGCGCTTTATTAACCAACAGCAGCTCTGTTATAATGTTTAGGCATATCGGGGTGAGGGAGCATAAATTCTAGAGCCAAAGACAGGTTCAACAGAATCATTCACGAGTTACACATCGAACAGTTCAAAAGAATTATTCACAAGTTACACGTCGCGCAGTTCTACAGAATCATTCACGAGTTACACGTTACACAATTCTACAGAATCTCTCGCATCGTAAAGTTAGTTACAAAATGTGAAATACGCGAATTAAAAATGCGCAGCAAATAAGTGATTATAGTTACATTCGAAAAATAACAGTTTCAGTCAGGCGTGTATCAAGAGTAATTATGTGAAATTAATAAAGTCTGACGACAATAAAAGTGTAAAAACAAATTATTTTATCAGTGTTATCTTTTAGTAACAACTCCTTTCCGTTTACACACCCTGTTCAAGAGATTTGCTCGACTGAGTAATAATAGCTAGCCGGAGAACAAAGAACCCAAAATTCAAAATAGTAAAACAATAACAGGCACTCAGCAAATAAGATAACACGAACGATACCGTGACAAATGTAGCCTTGTCCATGAAACAGATTAAATCAAGGAATGCCTCATTTTCATCAATTTTGGCCAGAATTGCCTCCGTGAATGCCTTTCATCGCAGCCTGTCCTAAGGTTTGATTTTGTGACGAAGTTGCAGTTTGTACAGCCGTAGGCGCAACCTATCATGTAGTGTTGCACGAGGTAACTGCAACTGCCTATGCCTCCCCTGCAGTGCAGTGGTTACCATGAAAGCCTCTAGTTCCTGAAGTTGCGGGTTCAAACCTAGCAGAGGGTGATGGATTTTTTTCGGGCCTAAAAATCCTTAGCATGGCTTCCTTTGGAAGGGAACTAAAGCCAGTAGTCCCGTGTCATATATTTACGGTTCGTAAAAGAACCTCAAGCCTGATAAAGAGGCCTCTGGGCAAAATTACCAGTCTTTCATGCACAATATAGAATGGGACACTAAGGACCACAGCAGTTAAAGAGCATCCATAAATAAAACTCAAATTTAGTAACTGTCTACTTGTTTATTGAATTGACTTACGAGGGCTCCGCTGGAAGGACATATAGATTAATTCAACAGTAGCCTCTGAAACTGCCTGTTTGGTGGCGACCTGATACCGAAAGCAAACTCCCAGTTTTCCAAAGGTGCTTGTCCCATTTATTGATTGTTACATAAGTGGGAACATCATCAGTTGGTCACAGTCCATACTCTCGCTAAAAACAACATTGTACCATAAAAATTTTAGCTCTGCTGTGGAGTCCACATGCCTACTGACACGTGTTTTCGTGAACAAGCGGTTACACGCATGTGCATACGGTATCAACTGCCGCAAGCAAACACAGAAAACATTTGAGCTACCATACTTGTAGAAGCTAACCGCAAACAATTATCTCAACTACTTCTCAAGTAATTACATTTTATGTTATTATATGTTTAACGTGGACACTCTGTATTGTTTTCAATTTAAAATCATTGGAACCTGCACACACTGAAGCAAATAATTAAACTAATTGGTGAAGCCATGTTAAGCACTCACGTTGCTCCAGTTTCCAAATTACTGGTAGGATATGTTTCAAGGACCAAATATCTTTATTCTTGCTATTAGCTGAGGCAGTATTTTATATCACAACACTGTGAATGCCAGAGTGATTGTAGTGTAAATTAGCATTATTGTATGACAATGATTTGAGATGTTTGTTAATTATAAGCATTGTTAGGAAATAAGTTTACACGGCCTCACTGAAACTGACAATAGGAGCGGGTAACAATGAGCGAGGGGGTGTGTTGCTTATTAATTAGAAGAGACAAGCAAATGATGTCAGAATAGCGTGCCTTTCTTTAGAAATGGAGGGAATATCTTCTCTAGAGCATATGTGTTCATAATTTTGATTGGATATAAAAATAGACGCTAATGTTGGCGCGCTTTAATAACCAATAGCAGCTCTGTTATAATGTTTAGGCATATCGGATTGAGGGAGTATAAATTCCAAGCCAAAGACAGGAAACGCGCAGCTTAACAGAATAATTCACGGGTTACACGTCGCGCAGTTTAACAGAATCATTCACGAGTTACACGTCACGCAGTTCAACAGAAGCATTCACAAAGTACACGTTACGCAATTCTACAGAATCTCTCGCGTCGTAAAGTTAGTTACAAAATGTTAAATACTCGAATTAATAATGTGCGGCAAATAAGTGATTATAGTTACACTCGAAAATATAACAGTTTCAGTCAGGCGTGTATCAAGAGTAAATATGTGAAATTAATGAAGTGTGACGGCAATAAAAGTGTAGAAACATATTCTTTTATCAGTGTTATCTTTTAGTAACAATTCCTTTCCGTTTACACACCCTGTTCAAGAGATTTGCTCGACTGAGTAATAATAGCTAGCCGGATGACAAAGAACCCAAAATTCAAAAATAGTAAAACAATAACAGGCGCTCAACAAATAAGATAACACGAACGATACCGCGACACAGCATATCCTTATGCTGATACTGTTTTCATTTACTCAATATTTTGGGTGATTCAGGAAGTATGTTTTGTCTGATTGTATGTAAATATGAACTGGATTACACTCAGATGTCTCTTGCTAATATGTTATTACAAAACACAAATACTGAAGTAGAAAATATTTTAACAAGGCTCTTTAAGGCATAATTTATTGCAAATTTAGCTTGAGAGTTTTTAATTTATTTGGAAGTTAAAAGGAACAATAACCTGAAAGATTGTTGTGTCAGTAAGTGACATTAATTTCACTCACTTAATTTTGGTTTCCGAACATGTTTCAAAAGCAATTGCTTCTGTCTTCAGCCTTGGTCCAACTGGTAACACTGGAGATACTGTTGCTGGTGTTGGTTGCAGAGGTGGCATCGTCTGTTTTCCTTATGATGAAACTGTTGAGGTCATTTAAGAGTGGGATTTCAAAATTCATTTCATGGTTTTTCCGTTTTATGATGTGGAGTTTTTGCAAAATTTCAATTTAACGGGTCCACTAATGTTTTTCAATAAAGTCACTTTTGGGTTGATGTCAGAGTTGGCAATCCATAAAGTGATTTGCTACGGCCAGTTTTTCTATTTGCTTGTTGGTAATGCAACTGAAATGTTCCTTTTCTGATTTCAATGTTTCATGACAATTACATCAAGAGTGTCAGCTTCAACCCAAAACCTCACCAACACTCCATATTCAATAGTTTTGCCTACAGGTTGGTCAACTTATCTCTCAGCAAAGAATAATATCAGTAGGATTATAACCACATCCTTTCCATAGCAGAAGAGAATGGTTTCAAAATCAACATAGTACATAACAAGATCACAAAATTTCAGAACCAAAAAATTGCCAGGAAGAACACTACCCTCTGCACACAAGAACCACAATGAAATTTGCATGAGGGTCAGTCAAATGAAAACAAGACAGATTGGAAAAGAATAAGTAAACTGTATATTATTTCAAAAGTAATTGCCATAACCATTTATACGAGGTACGTCCAGAAAGTAAGTTCCGTTTGGTAATAAAATTAAATTGTGTACAGATACAGAAAAATTATTTATTGCACAAAATTCTACAACTCTTAACTACTTTTCCACATAACTGCTGAAATTTTGCAGGCATTTGTCATAGCGTGGCACAAGTTTTTGTATACCTTCTTCATTGAAGTTTGCCGCGTGTGTCTTCAACCAGTTGGAAACATTTTCTTTCAGCTCTTCATCATTGTTGAAGTGTTGACGGCCAAGGAAAGACTTCAGATGTAAGAACAGATGAAAGTCGCTAGGAGCGAGGTCAGGGCTGTACGGAGGATGGTCAAACACGTCCCAGCCAAATCCCTGTAGGAGGTTTTGCGTCACATTTGCAGTGTGTGGTCGTGCGTTGTCGTGAAGAAAAACATAACCTTTTGACAGCAATCCTCAGCACTTATTCTGTATTGCGCGGCGCAATTTCCTAAGTATCTTGCAATAAACATCTGCTTTGATTGTTTCACCATGCGGTAAGAAATCAATGAGTAAGATGCCTTTCCAGTCCCAGAACACTGTGCACATCATTTTTCAAGGTGTCAAGATTTGTTTTGGCTTAACCTTTGCTGGGGATGAAGTGTGCCTCCATTCCATTGATTGCCGCTTACTTTCAAGGGTGTCGTAAGAAACCCAAGTTTCATCTCCTGTGACTATCTGTGTCAGAAATTCTTCGCCACCTTCATCATAACGGGTCAAAAACTGAAGTGCACTACCCATCTGGTTTGTTTTGTGTTGCTCAGTAAGAATCTTTGGTACCCAACGAGAGCAAAGTTTACGAAATTTCAGTTTTTTGGTAACAATTTCATGAATTAGTGATCGTGAGATTTGGGGAAATTCCATAGCGAGAGCACTAATTTTAAACTTGCGGTTTTCCTGGATCTTGTCATCAATCGCGTGAACCAGTTCTTCTGTAACCAAAGATGGACGGCCACTTCGTTCTTCATCGTGCACTTCACTACATCCTTCATTGAACTGTCGGACCCATCTTCTCACCATTGAACCACTCATTGCATTTTGTCCGTAAACTTCGCAAATTTGCTGATAAATTTCAATTGGTTTCACTTTCCTAGCATTCAGAAAATGAATCACAGATCTGATTTCACAAGCAGCGGAATTTTCAATCAACACCGACATTGTAAACAAGCACAACAAAGCGTACGTGGCTGACAGCGATCTCAAAATGGCGCACGTTTCTTCTCCTTGAAACAGAGTGTCTACCACGCATGTGCGGAACTGCTATCGCAGCGCTGCAGCGGAGAGAAATTGAAACGGAACTTACTTTCTGGACGTACCTCGTACATTTATCCCACTGTGACACAAGGTGGTCAATGCCTTCATAGAAAAATGTTTGCAGTTGCCTATGGAAACATGACTGTACTCAGGCGTGCACCTTTTCATCCAAAGCAAATTGATGGCCACAAATGTCTTTCTTGAGGATTTCAAAGATGTAGAAATCACAGAGGGAGAGATCTGAACTGTATGGAAGATGTGTAAGAGCTTCCCAGTGAAACTTCTGGAGCATACTCAAAATAACCTTGGCAACATGTGGTTGGACATTATTGTGAATGATGCCGTCTGTCAACACATCAACATTCCTGGGTGTTTGGATGTGATGACATGCTTCAATTTTTGCAATGTTTCCATGTACCACTCTGCATTAATTGTGGCGCCATGGTCAAGAAAGTCAATGAGCAGCGGGCCCCTGCAGTCAAAGAGAAAGGTCATAATGACTTTCACGGAGCTGGCAAGCATGGCTTTGGACTTTTTCCGGAGGGTGAATCATGTGCTTCCATTGTTTGCTCTCACTCTTACTCTCCAGCTCAAAATGATGACACCATGTTTCATCTCCCGCGACAATACAGAACAGGAAATTATATTCTTCAACATGATACTGTTCCAGGTGCTGCAGTGATGTCGACATTTTGTTCACCTGCTCCTCCGTCAAGCTGTGGGAAACTCACTGTGCACAAATTTTCCGGTACATCAGATGCTGTATCAAGATATCATGATCAGTGCTATGACTAATGTCCAACATGAGCCGAATGTCGTCCACTGTCCGCCGTCAGTCATTTCTGACGGCAGCATCCACTGCATCATTGACAGCAGGGTAATGACACGATGAGCCTGTCCTGGCCAACTGTTGTCTTCCAATGACATCCGACCTCTCAAACACACGTGCACATGACACACCATACACAGCAGACATTCAGGCATGAATTTCACCTCCTGACATTCCTTCCACTGTCAAAAAACTCACTACACCTAGTTGTTCCACTTTCCCAGCCTCTAGTGATGCCAGATGCACACAGACTCACTGACCTCACTTCGAGCACATCTAACAGACAAATGGCAAACGGTGAACGTTCGCGCTGTGCTGTCCTGATTCCCAATAGAGGGACTTCTATACACACACCTACCAGCATTACCAACTGCCACGCTATTCTCTTCATATAGTCTGTCTCGTTTACATCTGACTAACCCTCATAAAATACACCTACCATGCTACTCTAAACTACAAAAAGCTCAGCAATATTTTCAAGAAATACAACGTAACTTTAGCACCACAAAACAGATATACAATACAGAATTTGCCTGCATCTTCGTTAAAAGACAAAACACCACCAGAACAAAAATCAGGCATATATTTAATCAACTGCAAAAACCATAACCTGCTGTATTAGGTAAAACAGCATTGAACCAGAACAAAGAACTTTTCAATTGCATTACCAATAATCAAATAGAAAAATTGGCTGTAGCAAATCACTTTTGGACTGCAAACCATGACATCAATGCAGAAGTGACTTTATTGAAAAACATCAATATATCCACTGAATTAAAAGTTTGGAAAACCATCCACATCATAAAGCAGAAAGAACAATAATGAATTTTGAAATACTGCTCTTAAACAACCTCAGCAGTTTCATCATAAGGAAACTAGATGATGTCACCTCTGCAACCAACACCAGCAAGATGTTTCCAGCGTTGCCAGTTGGATCAAGGCTGAAGATGAAAGCAATTGTTTCTGAAACATGTTCGGAAACCAAATTTAAGTAAGTGAAGTTAGTATCACTAACTAACTGAATCTTTCAAGTTATTAGCTTGACATGTTTTTGATAATCCTCCTATTGTTAACGGTGAATCCTTACTGGGTTTTGGAAATGTCCACAGAACTAAGCTATCTCTGGCATTTTTATGGTTGGAATAATCTGGTTGTTGACTTTAACAGAAAATTTATTGCTGGGAGTCAAAATAAAAGCAAAACGCTTTAAACATTCTTTTAAAATGTTTTGAGCCCAATGATGGAAAGTGAATTTTTTGCATGTGTGGTTTTTAGGTGCTGTTTGCATACAAATACTTTCAATTTCATACAAAATATGTTCCTGATTTTTCTATCTGTTAATTTTGGAATCTTCCAGTTCTTTATTCAAGACATTTTTTAAAATGTTATAAACAGTGTAGTTATATTCTTTGTTGGCGTTCCCCTCTTTCTAATAGAATGTGAATAATTTATCTGTGATTTAAACAGTTGAATGCAGACTGTTTATGCATTTCAAAATTACCAAATTTCAAAATGCCAAATGTTATGTGTATTTAAAATTGGCTCAAACACTCATGAAAAACGTTAATAAGCCTCTACCATATATTTTATTTATTTATTTATTTACCTCAATGGCATTCAAAAAATTTTAAAGAGTACATTTTCTTTACTTATGATACATTGAAAGGATTTAATTGGTACTTAACAGATCATTTTGATTCACCCCATAGAAAGCATATGTCTCAAATTGCATGTTTAATGCTAAAGCAAAGCTCTTGGTATTTTCCAAGTAATGTACAAAGCTGGAAGACAAAATTTTTGTTGGAGAGAAGTCAAGGGAGTCATTCTTGCAAAAGGGATACTCAGTAGAAAATGATAATTACAAGATTCTAGATCCAATGAAGTCACATCTCAAAATGACAAGGTAGAAAACTTCAAAGTCCTTGGAAAATGAAGCATCCTGCACAAAACAGAAATCTGTTACATCAGTTTCTTCCCTAGGGTCTTCATCCAGGAGAGTCATTTCAGTTTCTTCTTGGGAGTGGGGGGGGGGGGGAGGCAAGATTGCCTGAAGCAGTTTCCCAAATAATTTTCATTGAATTTTAATGAATGTTTCACCTAAAAGAAAATTATCTTTCATTTCGTAAATGTGAAATATTTGTATTAAAAGTACAGTTGTAATTTTTCTTTTAGTAGAGCAATAATAACTACTGTCCATTCCAAATCAGAATTCCCTCTGATGTCAACAGAAGCACGTGCTTCTGCTTGTCACGAACCCAAGAACACACTCTTACGCCAACGTAAATAGTTCCTTAATACATGTATTGTATTATGAAATATTAGAGCAGGAAAGGTATAGAACTGCACATTTTATTGCAGTTATCATAAGAACTCATTGTTAAGGGTAATGGATATATACTAGCTGTTAAGAGATTACAAAATATGAGTTTTGTCTGCTATTGCGCTAATGCCAAGAGCATCTTGCTTGTTAATACCAACCATATGTATGACTGTCACTCCGTTACATATACAAGAAATGCAGCAACGCATTCCCAGAGGTGATATCTGACTGCCGAATAAACACTCTGCCTAACACAGGAAATATGATAAGCAAACAGTCCTTCATAATACACTAGTACACATATGCTTAGCTCAGGTCAAATCTTGTGATTTAGTCAGTTGGTATTTGAGCTCACAAGTTAGAGGAAGGTGCTTGTATTGCGAATAAACTGTTCAAACACAAAAGCAGGAAACAATTAAAAAGTGGCTAAAAACAAACAATACTTCATATATTCAACTCACTATTAGAAAAATACCCGACACTTGCATTATTCCATATTATGAAACTAATATCTTTACAGGTGTTTCAGTGAGAAGTGTAACCAAAGTGAGCACGGAATATAAACAGACGTAATAGAACATATGTAGAAGAGGAGAATCAAATGTGGGAACTTGTTTTAAGTGCGACAGTGCTGCGGAATTGTGGATAAGCTTGTCATTATTTTGGAGAGTAGTTCTGATTCCGATATGGCAACTGAGTCATCTTCGGAGGATTCGGATTTGAGTGTTGCACTTTTTCCCAAGGATTGTGATTAACATACGTAAAATGTTCTTTGCCGCATCTTATAAAATTGATTGTTACCTCAAGTTGCATTTCGAACTATGATTCTCACGCAGGGCATGTTTTTATAGATTTAAATAGTGTTCAACAAGCACGTGAGAGGCGAACAAGCAGCCATTAGGGGCGGGGATTGCAAACTACTTTCACGCGGATAATACAAAGAGTTTGTTTTCAGTGAAAGGCACTCTGGTTTGGAATGGACAGTAGTAGCCTAGTCGTTTCTTGTAACATAGGGGGAGGGGGAAATTGATCACCATCCCCCCTAAATGATATCCCTGTCTTCATCTGTCAATGAAATGATTTCCACTTACCTTATCATTTATCTCTGGAAAAATGGTGCTAAGGTTGAAGTTAGCAAGGGAATTTCCACTCGAACTACCAGCACTGGGCGAGGCATTGTTTTGCTGCTGGTGATGGTGGTGATGGTGATGCAACTGTTGCTGGTGATGTGAGGTCCTGTTCTGCATTGCTGAACTGCAAGAGAACCCTGCAAGGTGGCTACCTGAATGATGCACATTCTGTTGGCTTTGACTCCTCGCTGGAGGGGGTGGTGGATAAAGAGGGGCTTGTGATACTGGTGGAGGTGGTCCAGCAGGATATAACTGTGGCCCAGGAGGTGGTGGAGGAGCCAGAAATGTGCCTCCAGCATGATGACTCAGAAATGTACCATCATCAGCCCCTAGGAGCGGCGAGCCTATCCCTGGTGGCATGGGCAGATATCCCAAATCAACCAAGCCAGCAAGTCCTGTTGAAGAATTCCCTGAGACTGATGTGAGAGATTCTTGAACTCGCCTCCGACTGGCACGTTGTTTTGTTGCTGAACAGCTACCACCACTGTTTACATTGCTTGATTGATGTTGACTAGCTTGATTTCTCCTACTGGTCTGATTGGTTGATGCTGCAGTAGCCATAGTGTTTGATCTGTTCCCACTGTCATTTTGTGAAGAAATTTGTTGACTATTATGATGGTGATGTTGAGATGGTGTTGATGTAGTTGCATTAATGTATGTCAGATTTTGCTGAGAACTGCTGCTGCAGTTGCTTGTAATGGTCTTCATTATGGGAGGTGGAGGGGGAAAGCCAATAGAGCTGGCGATATCTGATGGAACTACTGCACCTGGGAAACTACTGGAACCAGGCAAGAAACCTGCAGGAACAGATACAGAAGATACTGAGGTACCAGAGTTCCTAGTATTTGCTATGGGGTCCGGTGCAAAATTAGCTCCAGGATACAAACCTGTTCCATTCTGGCTGCCCATGTTATTAGCACCTGTCTGAGGATAGGGAAAAGAAGCATTACCATATGTATGTTGATTCTGAGAGAAGTTCTCATGATGGCAATTGCCCTGCAGGAGACTACTATTAGAACTTTGATGAGAGTTCTGCAGTTCAACAGATGGAAAGTAGTTTCCAGGAATAATAGTATCATTACCAAATGAAACTGCCACCTGAAGAGATCGTGATGACTGGGAAAGAGCTGGGGGATGATGGTGGTAATTCTGGCTATGACGAAATCTTTCTGATACCATTGGTGGTGGCAATGTGATCATCTTGCTATTAGGTCCTTCATGAGGCAAATGTGAAGTGCTCTCACTCTGAACAGCACTGCTTGAGCCTATCAAGGCTTCAGCGGAGTAACTGCTAACAGGAGCTTTGAATGTACCTGCTGACGAATTGGTCCCTGAGGTTTTCACCCTATTGGTTGACCAGGAGTGAAGGCTACTCGATACTGGAGCTGCAGGATGGGTCCCTATCCCATGGATACCCATTGGGAACATGGCATTGTTCTGGGAAATTGCTGTAGCAATATTAGATGATGACTCATTTGGATAAAGATTATTGCTTCTGCTGCTTGGAACAGAACTTGGCTTATTTTCAGTTGAAGAGGGTACTGCAGTAGCTGCATTGTATGTAATGCTGCTTGTGTTAAGCTGTTGCTGGGATTTTTTGTTTGAATCTTTCTCTGCCCGCTTGTTTGTTGTGGTTGTGCTCTCTGAAACAGCTGCATGTTGTTGCCTAGAATTGTTCAGTGACTGCTTATTTGAACCTCCCAATGTCTGGCGAGAACTGGTGCCTTTTCTTTGTCCTACAGTGACTTGAGACCTTGATGACTTAACATGATCCACAAGTTGACTGACAGACAAAAAATTTCCCGAGGTTCCTCCTCCAGAGGCTTCTGTAGCACCCCTATATTCCTGAGCACAGATCCTATTCCCATTTCCTTTATCAGATGTTTGCTGTTTTTCTGGATGTCTGGTTGAGGGAAATTGCTTTAATAACACATCATGTCTTTGAATATCCAATACATCCTTCTTGTTAACATCCCCATCATTGAAATCTGAATGTCCAAATGATTTAGTGTGACCATGATCATCACTTACTCCGCCAGAAACAGAATAAGGAGTACCCAAAGCTAAATCCCCAACCAATGTTGGAAGGGTTGTGGGAACAAAGTTACTGGCATTCAAATCACTGAATATGGTTGAAGATGAGCTATATGGAACCTTCTTTGATTCCCATGGCAATGAGTATGTCTCATTATGATGAGTTTGGCCCTGTATAGGTAGCTCTGGAAGCCTATGAGTTGAATTTGATTGTGTGCCTCTTGAGTGGGGTGCATTATCTTCTTTAGGAATGATGTGAGATGGCTGATGGCTACTAGCATAGAAATTGTTGTGAGAAGGAAGCATACTGCTGCCATAGAAGCTGTGATTTGAAGGCAACATTCTGCTGTCAAAATTAGAACTGGAAGCACTGGAAGTGTTTAAAAACAAATTATGGTTAGATCTTGTGTTGCCAAAATCAAAGTCCTTGTTAATGTGAGATGAGCTTGCCACTGTGGTTGCAGTTGCTGGAATTGTTGCACTGCTTGTTAAACAAGCTACTGTAGATGAAGGCACTGTAGTCATATTTGGACATGGCATGCTGCCAGATCTAATATCTGGAGCAGTCATCCAGTTCACTGGTGGTCGGTGGTGTTGGCTATTTTGCTGCGATTGTTTAACTCTATTGCTGGAAGACTGACACTCCTTTCCTTCTGATGGTATGGAATGAAGAAACTTAAAATTGTCATTATTCCTACCTTCATCTTGTGTTCCAAGCATTTGATTCTTAACCTGATGGCAGTGTGTATGAGAATCTTCAACTTCTCTGTGCATCTGTCTTCCATCAGCTGTGTACTGATTTGTAAAGTTTATTTTCTGCATTGTATCATTTGCATTGCTTTCAGTGTTGCTGTCATTTTTACCTTGTTTATGACATGTATTTTGTAAGGTTTTATGCATCCTGGATGATGAAGCTGCAGTTGTGTTTATTCTATCATTGTTCAGGAGTCTGTTTGCATCTGGTTGTTTATGTCCCAGTGAAGTTGATGAGGAAGTCATTGTGGTATGACCCGTAGTTGCAGGAACATTTCGCGCTGAAGTGCTACTAACATGTTCACAGTGGCTGACATTTGCCACTGTGGATACTGGTGAAAGAGTAGTCCAAGAAAGAATGCCAAAATTTGAAGAGCTGTGTGCCACTGAAAATGAGGATGGTTTTAATTTGTTTTGTTCTATGTCATTCTGAGTGGTTATCAGAGGATAATCAAAGCTGTATGAGTAGGACTGTGTAGGGCTTTGCTCATTAAATGAATCCGTTCTTTCTTGATTTCCTGCAGCTGAGCTGGTTGCTGTATGGCTAGAGAAATTCTCTTTCTGAAAATCAGTATTCCCAACAGATTTATAAACTGGCACAGTTGTGTTTGTTTGTGTTTTATCTTCCTGCAGTTTGCCTTCAGTTTGTGTTTTAGCAAAACTACTTTCATTCACTGTTTCATTTGTAGAAGATGTAGCGTTTAAATGAGTAGGTTTTGATCCTCTGTTTGAAGTAAAGTTGTATGCTTCACTTACACTGGGAACAGTATTGTGCACCTGTGTATTAACAGCATGTGTCAATTTCATTACAGCATCATCCATTGCATTTTGTAACTGTATTGCATATTTGTTATTTGTGTTGCTTGAAGTAAGTGATAAAATTTCAGAAAGATCTGTATTTGATGCAGATTTCTGGGTTGATGCTTCAAATGTTTTTAGAGGATGGAATAATGCTGATGACAGATGACATTGATCGTGACAATATCCTGATACTTTACTTTGTGCAGTAGATACAGAAACATGTACATTTGGCATTGCCGAGCTGCATGTTACTACTTCCTGCATATAGTTTCTGTTAGAAGTTATATTCTCTTTATTGCCATTTGGTTGCATAGGTAGATCATATATACTGGTTTCCACCTGACCTGATGATAATGAAACCTGCACAGAAGTTGTTTCTGGTGCTTTCAAGTGAATGCTATCAAACAAGCTTAACTGAGTACCCACGCTTCTATTACCGGACTTAGGTATATTTGTTGGCTCCTCTGGATCTTGATTTTCTGTGGTTTCATTGCTGGAACATTGTTTCTCTCCCTGTTTGAGGACATTTGGTGAGAGTGATGTCTCTTCTGAAGATTTCTCTTGAATCTTGCATCCTTCAGCTGAATGTTCAGACTTTTCAATTTGAACGCTAGTCATTTGTAGTCCTCTTTCTACTGTCTTAATATTTGAATTTGAAGTTGTTGCACATGACATTTGCTCCTCTGTAGCCAAGCTCCCAGATGATGAAGTGTCCGATTTAGGTTGTATTTTTGAGGTATACGTCTCCTCTTCCTTCATTCTTCCATTTTCAATTTGTAAATCAGGTTCCTTTTCTGATGTTTCCTGTTCTATATTACCAATTTGCAAAAGAGTTGATGTTTCCTGTATACTATCACAGCCTGTTTCTTCTTGGGAATCAGCTATCATTTCTGTAACTTTTGATGAAGACACTAATGGAAAAGCTAACAGAAATGCTGCTGTAGGGGAGATTGATTCTGGATGCTGATTGCCAGATGGTACTTGCAAGGATGCAAACAGATCATTAGAAAACTCAGGATTACTGAGTGATATGTTTAATGAGGTATTAAGATTAGTTTCACTGTCACTTGTTCTTGGACTTGCATCCATTTCTGGGATGTTTGAGATGGGTACGAAAGAATGCTCACTGCAGTGTGATGTCGACACTGTTGTTGTAGATGTAGTATGCTGAATAGATGATATACCAAGGTCTGGTAGAACTGGAGGGACAATCTCCTGTGACAGAGAGTTCTGCTGATCATTTTGTTCTGGCTTTTCTATGTTTGCCTGATCAGACAGTGTATTTTGATCCAATTCTTTAGCATTTGGTGATATTTCCAAAGAGACTGCATGTGTTGTGGTTATAGATGGTATTTCTGTATCCTTTTCTGGTGTTTCTGCATCTGCTTTACTTTTTTCTTCATCAGAATACTGAGATATCTGTACACGTTTATGCGCTTCAGATTTAAGATCTGGTAATGAAGATGATGAGTAAGGCGATGAAGTTGTCTGATCTATCAGAATTACAGAATCCTGAGCGGAATTACTTGATAGTGACACAGATGCAGGTTCTCCATCATGTGTTGCTGTGGAATAATGAGGTGAGTTTGATGTGTGGACAACTTCAGAGGAACATTGGTTTTCATCAGAAGCATTAGCTTCCAAATTTGAGGTAGATGAGTTTTGAGAGGTATCTGTTGGTAAAGCAGTTAAATCAGTCAGACCAGAATGATTCTCATTTAATACTCTGAGAACTGTATCAGGTTTTACTGCACGGCTATCACTGTCTTTGTTGCTACTGTCTGTTAAAGGCTCCCTATTTTCTGCTTGTTCAACCCTACCTATCAAATCTGCTTGTGTTTCAACTGGCATATCTTTAGCAACATCCATAATAGTGACAGTACTACTACAATCTTTAGATTCCAAATGAAGCTGCTGCGAAGAAGTATGTTGGAAAGTGCTTACTGAGGTAGAAGAGCTGGGAGTAGTTACATCCTCCATTCTGGTTTCATCAGTATTCTTGGAAATATCTTCTTTAGAGCTACATAAAGCATCAATTGTATAGATACCAGCAGTAGGTGGTTTAAATATGACCACAGCTGCTGAAAGTGTTTGTTGTACTTCATGCTCGGGCACTTGCGGACTTGAATCACAAGATCTGTTTGAAGGAGAATTAGATAAGTTTTGCTCTTGTGTGTGATATTTATGCTTCTTTCGACTAATAGGATCTTCTTCATTCTCATTTTCACTCTTTCTTTTAAGTGTACTATTGCATTCTTCACTATTTTTATTCTTTGTTTTATCAAATGTGTCTTGTTTACTATGACTACTTCCTTCACTGGTTTCTTCTGCATTAAGTTCTGTAGTAACAATCTCATTAACATTAAAGGCCAGATTATCATCCTTTTGAAAAGATTTGATTGGTTCTTCTAGACTATCATGTGCTTCGTTGTTCACAGTTTCCAATTGAAGAGAGACAACAGCATTTTCCGACTCAGAGGGATTAGGTTTTGGACTTGATCTATCCATGTCCATGCCTTTTGTTTCTTCTAAAGGTGCAGAACACTTTGCATTTGTTTCTTTCAAAGTTTCTTTAACTTTCAGTGCTTTAGATTTTTTGGAGGTTTGTGATGTACATTTACTTTTTTCTACAGGTGGCATGTTACTGACATTTTTCATATTTTCTGGTTCCATTTTATTCCTAGCTTTATTTGCTTTTGTAGAGACCTGAACAATTGAAGTATTTTGTGCTGAAGCTTGCTTCACTGGTTGATGCTTTGTGCTTAATGCTGGAATTGGGACTTTGTTTGCAAATGTTGTTTTAGTGTTATCCTGCTTTTTCTTAGGGACTAACAATGAAAATGCACGTTGTGGTTTTGAGGTTGCAACTGTTGGCATGGGTGATGTGTTTGTTGTTGTTACTAATGTAAAGGCATTCTTCTGTTGCTGCATCATTATTACAGGGGTAGCATTTGGTGGTGCTGCAGCTGGCAGTGGATTTGAGTTAACAATGATCTGTGTAGGACCTGCTAAAACAGCTGGAGGTGGTGGCAACACTGGCACTATATTGCCATTAGCTAGAATCAGAGTTCCTGGGCCTAAACCTGCTGGATTTGCAATCATTGCTGTTGGAGCACATGTTTGTATACCACTTGCAATAACAGGAGCTGTAAGGAGGTGAGATTTTGTTACTACTATTGAGCTCTGCTTTTTCTTTTTTGTAGCAGTCTTTTTTCCATTAGCTACTACAAGTGACATTGGGTGTAACCCATTAGAGGTTGCAGCTGCGGCATTCTTTGTCACAAAGCATTGCTGTTGCAAAGTCCGTGATGGACTAACTACGGAGGTTTGCTGTATGCCGTTATTGCCTTGAATCACAATGAAACTACCAGGAATTTGTGTTGTACCTGTGCTAATCAAAGTAGACGTGACTGCGGGAGATTCCTGCGCTGCCACTGTTGAAACTATGCTGCCTGCAGGAGAGGTTTCTATTTCAGTAATTGACAGACCTAAAAGCTGAGCTACGGTAGGCAACTTATCACCAAAGAGCTTCTGTGTCACCTTTGAGGATTTCACTGTTTTAGATTTCTTACACATTTTTGCCTTCTTCAACAGATTGGACGGAACTGCTGAGGTAGAGCTGACAGATTTCTTTGTAGTAACTTTGGAGGTATTGACAACTGCTGCAGTAGTATTAACTGTTTTGACAACCTGAACTTTGTTTAATTTGTGGACTTTCTTTTTCACTTCTGTTCTTGCTTTCTTTGATTGTGCTGCTTTCTCTGAAAATATAACAAAAAAAAAATCTATAACATCATTCTTTACAAATGTAAATAAATAAAAACAATATACAGGGTGGATCATTTAAGCTGAGACTGTTGCTGCATCATTATTACTGGGGTAGCATATGCTGATGCTGCAACTGGCAATGGATTTGAGTTAACAATTATCTGTGTAGGAGCTGCTAAAACAGCTGGAGGCGGTGGCAAAACTGGCACTATAGTCCATGGTGGTTTTCTCATTATAAAATGGTTTAATAAAAGCTGTTTATTTTGTGATGAGGAGTACGGAAACAAAATAAAAAAATGTTGGTTCCCAATCAAAACGTAATGGTCCAACCTTCATACACAGCCATTCAGAATTTTCCTTGTTATTTGCATTGGTTTAAGAACAATTGTAAAGTGCTTTATACAAATGTTATTTAGTTTTTTATGAGGAGTGAGAAAACAACATAAAACAGGTAGGTTCCCATTTAAAAAAATTAAATTGACCATCACAGCATCCTCCAAACAAAACATGACTAATAGCATTTACTTTCCCCCATAATATCAATCAACTTCTATTAAAGACATTTCTTTCTACAATGCTTAGTTTTGGAGATATTGTACAGTCTCAACTTAAATGGTGCACCCTGTATACACAGGATGTTTCTGTGAATCATGTTACAAATGATATATGGGGATTTTTCACGAAAAATAAAAGAAAAATGGTTAAAGAAAGTCAAAAAAGCAAGGAAAAAGTAGCAGGAAGGGCAAGAGAAAGGATAATAATCAGAAAATAGGAATCAGGGAAGTGGAAAGGGAAGAAAACGAATAAGGGCTAATTGAAAGCCAAAGGCCTGCAGTGTCAAGTGCAAAGTAATCCTTAAAAGGAGAAAAATCAGACTCAATTTTTGCTAGAATGTAAGTAGCTTTAAGACTTGACACAAATGTATCTAAAATGTTTGTATGATGTTCAGTACAAATACATATTCTATTCTTTCTATTCTACAAACTTTCAGGATGTTGCAAAATGGTAAATGGATCCATTTGAGATAAGGAACCCCAGTTCAGAAATGTTGTTGTTGTTCACCAATGGCACTGGGGATTAAGTGATATGCATCATTTTCCTTCTGGCTTCCCAATATAAAGTCTGTAAGTTATCACTTTTAAGGCCTTTGCATTTGGCGAGATGTTTGTTCAGGATGACATCTTCTTCACAGAGAGTGCATTTGAATGTAGGTAGGCGTAGTATCTTGTAGAGATGTTCTGCGAGGCAATCGTGGCCAGTTGCCATCCTAAATAAGGCCACTGGAGACTTCCTTGGCATTTTTTGTATATCTTTAATATTCTTATAATCTTTATCTTTTCATTTATTTTCTTCATCAAGTCTCTACTGTCTTCTGAAATGATGTTTAATGTTATTTAATTGTTTATTTATTTCTATTTGTCCTACAGGTTTTATTTGTTGTATTGCACCTTTCGTTGCTAATTGATCCGCATGTTCATTGCCCAAAAGTCCGACATGAGCTGGGATCCATTGTAGAGTGATATGATTTCTAGTTTCAACTGCTTTAATTAGGCTTCTTATTTCTTTAAGATTTCTTGTTGTTTTATTGTTGTAATTTACTATTCCATCTATGGCTAATTTTGAGTCTGATAAGATGATTATTTTTTGTTTTATGTATGGTCTATATAAAATGTTCTGTAATGCTGCTTTTATAGCTGTTAATTCTCCATCATAGTGGTTTGACGTTTCATCTTATGTTAGATACTGTGCAAAATGTTTACAGTATACTCCTGCACTGGCATTTTTTTTATTGATGAGGGATCCATCTGTATATATTCGGAGCCATTCTTTTTCTGGGTATCTTTCATTTTCCGTAGCTATTGCTATGGCTCTCATTTCATCTGGTATATTGTTTTGTTTGTGTATTGTACATAGGTCATTCTGATATCGTATATCAGTATATTCTACTGGAATTGTTACCTCGGTTGCAATTATATTTGTCGTAATTATATTCTTGTATTTTAAGTTAATATATGTTCTGAAGCTTATTTGAGTTTTTAAATTACTTATAGTATCTGCTGTGTGGTACCACTTGTATCTGTTTGTTGCAGTTTTTGTGCTAGAGTAATTGCTTTCAACTCGTGTTCCAATTCTATAGCCATGTTTTTTGTGAAGCTTTGTAGTACTGTAATTGGTGTTGTTTTTACAGCTCCTGTTATTATTCTTAGTGAATTATTTTGTGAAACTTCTAGTTTACTTTTAAGTCTCTTGTTTACTGTTGCTAGTAGTTCTCCTCCATATAATAGGTTAGGTTTTATGTATGTTTTATATGTATTATTAAGGAGGTCCATGTTTCCACCCCATTTTATTCCTGCTAAACGTTTTAAAATGTTCTTTTTGTTGATTTTATTCGTTACATTGTTTACATTTCTTTCATTGATAGTTTTTTATCTAAATCTATCCCTAGATAGGTTGTTGTAGTTGCTTCTTGTAATTTTTTGTTGTTGATATGCAGGCATATATTTTCTGTTTTATGCTGCATTGTGAATAGTTGATATTGAGTTTTTCCTGTATTTATTTCCATATTGTTATTATTAGTCCACTGTTCTAGGGTTATGATTGTATTCTCCATCGTTGTTTGTAGTTTTTTGTAATGTTTACCAGATCTTATGTTCTTTTCTGAAGTCCATATTACTACGTTGTCAGCAAACATTCCTACTTGTATGTTACCTATTTTGTTTAGTAGATATATATATTGAACAGAATAGCACTTGTAACAGACCCTTGAGGTAGTCCAACTCTCATTTGTTCCCATTTAGATGTGGCTGTTATGTATTGTACTGCAAACCAGGTTTGGGATAGGAAGGTTTGAAACCGGTTTAGCATGTGGCCTGATATGCCATATGTCTTCATTTTGTGTAGTAGCATTTCTCGCCATACTGTGTTAAACGCATCTTTGAAGTCGACAAACAGTGCTAGGGTAGTCTTATTATTATTGAAATTTTCTTTAATGTCCTGTGTGAGTTTTACAACCTGGTGTATTGCTGAGCTGTCCTTCCTAAATCCAGCTTGTTCAGGGACTAATAGATATTGTGTTTCTAGATAGTATGTCAGTCTTGTAGCTACCATTCTTTCTAAGAGTTTTGCTATGTTTGATGTTAAAGATATCGGTCTATAGCTTTTTATCACTTGAGTTGGTTTTCCTTTCTTCTTAATGGGTATAATTTTTGCTTTTTTCCACAGTGTTGGTATGTTATTTCTAGTTGTCCACAGTTTATTGAAAATTTGTAATAAAGTATGGTGAGCTTCATGTCCTAAATTCTTGAGCAGCTCTGGATGTATGTTATCAGGAACTGGGCTCTTTTTATTTTTTAGTGTCCTTATTGCTTGCTTTATTTCTGGGAGTGTGAGTGGCTCATTGAAGATATTCTGAAAGTTAGACGTATCTTCGAGGTTGCTATTTCTTAAGTATTTATTCTGTTTTTGTTTTTATGTTTTAATGTAGTGCTAGTTTTATAGTATGTTGCTAATTCTTCTGCTATAAGGTTATCCTCATATATTTCTTTATTATCAACATTTAATGGCTGATTTTGTTGGTTTTCTCCATTTATTTGTTTAATGTAATTATGTGCCTTAGTACTATTTGTTCTATAGTCTAGTTTGTTTATAAATTCTTCAAAGCTCTGTTTTCTTGACAGTTTTATAGTCTGTTTTAACTGTGCATTTGCTTTTTGCCATTCTATAACATCTGCTTTGTCTTGTGTCACTTTCTGCTTTTTCTCTAGTTTTATCTCCGTTTGATTTGAGTTGTGTTAACTGTTCATTCCAGAAGGGTTTGTATTTATGAATACAAGTTTTAAGAGAAAGTTTAATGCCAATAATCGTGGAGCAGTTTGTATCACCAGAAAATTGCACTACCCAGGATGACTCAGTACCATATCACAAGGAGAGAAAACTACCTAAAAACTTACTACTATTTTACCAATCTAAACTACTACTTTACCAAATTCATGTTACATTACATAATTCTAAAAAAAGTTACAATTTTAAGCTACAGGTTAAAAGTTTTCTTGAAGACCAAGGGATTTCCACCCTCACATGACCAGAGAACAGCCCAGATATCAACCCCATTGAGAAATGTTGGAAGATGATTGGCAGTGCTACAGCAAAGAAAAAAAAGACCTGGGTGAAGTCATCCACAGGACTGGTTTAGTGAGATTTTGCCTGACCAAGTCAAAAATTTATTACTTTCAATGCCCATACAATGTAATGCCGTAATACAAGCTCAAGAAGACAACACAAAATACTGATTCAGCATTTTTACAAGTAGAAGGATTTATTTTGTGCATAAAAGACATTCTTATTATAATTATTAAACAAGAACTCAGTTTATGCAATTTTAACTTCAATGTTTGACTATTTAGTTACAAAATTTGATGTTTTGTTTTGTTTCACTGTTTACGTGTACTTTTAGGATACATAAAGATGATTAGATGAATTATTCACATTCTTACAGTTAAAAATATCCAGGTTGCAGTAACATTTTAAAATAACAATATTTCTGGATAAGTATAAAGAGAAAAATATAAAAAAAAAGAAAAATCTTGTGGATAATACAATATTTCCAGCACTTGTGGCAGTATTTTATATCACAACACTGTAAATGCCAGAGTGATTGTAGTGTAAATTAGCATTATTGTATGACAATGATTTGAGATGTTTGTTAATTATAAGCATTGTTAGGAAATAAGTTTACACGGCTTCACTGAAACTGACAATAGGAGCGGGTAACAATGAGCGAGGGGGTGAGTTGTTTATCAATTAGGAGAGACAAACAAATGATGTCAGAGTAGCGCGCTTTTCTGTAGAAATGGAGGGAATATTTTCCTTAGAGCATATGTGTTCGTAATTTTGATTGGATATAAAAATAGACGCTAATGTTGGCACGCTTTATTAACCAACAGCAGCTCTGTTATAATGTTTAGGCATATCGGGGTGAAGGAGTATAAAAAGCTAAAGCCAGAGGCGGGTAACGCTCAGTCCAACAGAATCATTCGCGGGTTATACGTTGCGCAGTTCTACAGAATAATTCACAGGGCAAACGTCGCACAGTTCAACAGAATCATCCACGGGTTAAACGTCGCGCAATTCTACAGAATCTCTCGCGTCGTAAAGTTAGTTAAAAGATGTGAAATATGCGAATTAATAATGTGTGGCAAATAAGTGATTATAGTTACATTCTAAAATATAACAGTTTCAGTCGGGCATGTATCAAGAGTAAATATGTGAAATCAATAAAATGTGACGGCGATAAAAGTATAAAAACAAATCCTTTTATCAGTGTTATCTTTTAGTAACAACTCCTTTCCGTTTACACACCCTGTCCAAGAGATTTGCTCGACTGAATAATAAGAGCTAGCCAGAGGACAAAGAACCCAAAATGCAAAATAATAAAACAATAACAGGCGCTCAGCAATAAGATAACACTAACACGAAAGTTACCACGACACACTATACCAGGTGGAAGGGAAGTCATTACATTAATTTAAACCAGCTACAGATCCCATTATTTGGAACATATCCTGTATCTTTAATTTTTTTCCATGACCATTTTCTGCAGAGATTTTAGGTTTTTTGAGAACATAAAATGCACATGCTGATATGTTGTGCAACATGCGGTAACTGAACAGTAGCTGCGAGTGGAACTGGCAGTCTCCCTTTCAAAACCAGAAGTAGGCCAGCATGTAAACAGGTTTCACTTTTGCTAGCGCATAGTTCATGAGTGTAGATAAATGTTTCGTGTATTCCTAGCCTGCGCATACGTTCAAAGTAAATTACTATTGAAAATGATGCTCCCCGGTGCTGTAAGGTTTATCTTCCTTTGTAAAGGTAGCTTCGTCTGTTGTCAAATTAATTGTGACATATCTGCACCTTGTTCTAGGAACCAAGTGAGGAAAGCCAGCTAGGCATGTAATCCCTGCGTGAGACACTGTACCCATTGGGTTTAATATGTGCACAATAACTGTTCTTTCAGCATCCTAAGAACAAACCATTGGGACACACCAACCATGCAAGCTATTCCCTGACTACTGCTGCTGGGTTGTTCATCTACAAGATTTAAAATTGCTTCCTCTGTGGTGATGAAATTTCATGCTTGACCACCTTCGTGTACTGGCAGCATGCTCCCTAAGATTTATGAGATGCCAGATGAATAGGCTGGCATCTCATAAACCTTGTACTGTAATGCTTATCGACTAAACACACCTTGCATTCTTTTATCACTAAACCTGTGAGTTTCAATGCATAGTATGATGTTGTTCTAATAATGACCCAACTTCTAGGGGAGCTGACATAAGCATGGTGTGCATCAGCGACCGCAAGACGCTTATTTGGGCAATGAAGGCATTACTTCCACATTATTTATGTAGGCAATAGCTACGAAGTTGTACTTGTCATTTCGCCAAAATAATACACCACCCTTTCATCGTGTTTGTTTAGATTAAGGGTCGACAGGGAAACAAAACCGCTAGTCCCCACCTCCCATTCAGGTATGCTGTTTCAGTTACATCTGGGAGCAGGTTCTCACACTGAACTATCTTGAATTAGTAATATTGCCTATGTCTCCAACCACATTACATCTGCAAAACAGTTTGGAAAATTATTAATTGTTTCAAAACCCTGGATGATGTCACACAGTTACTACCGAAACTAGGTCAGAAATAGGTTACTCTACCCATTTTACAAGTAACAAACTATTATCTTCATACATTCTTGTGGAATAAACCATCTAATTTGGAAAAACAACTATCTTTTTTCCAAAAATGACTGATCACAGAACAAAATACTATTATACTTTTTTGTTTGTAATACCTCTATAAAGTACATATTAGACGGAATGTAATAAGTTCCATTCCACCCTGCATATACAAAAGTGTATGCACAGATGCCAAGCAAAATATAAACTGGCATGACAGCAAATCCTTCAGTACTTCATTATAACAGCAGCACTCACGGGTTCAAATCTGGCAGAGGGCGATGGATTTTTTCAGGGATATAAATCCTTAGCATTACTTCTTTCGGAAGGTAAGTATATAGCGGTGGCCCTGTGTCATAGATTTTATGGCATGTAAAAGAACCTCAAGTTTGATATAGAAGCCTCTGAGCAAAACTTTCTGCCTTCACACCTAATATAGAATGGGACACAAGAACCATAATAAAACGCCATTTAATTTAATTTAATCCTGTCTTTCAAATGGGAAATGATTCTATGACTCTAAATTATCCTTTGGCAAACCATGACAATAAACTTGAACGGCAAGAAGAGGAAGGAGGGAGGAAAATCAATGGGTAGTTTTTTACTGGATTCAAGATTGAAAATCATGCAATTCAAATCTGATCTGCACACAGTGACAGTGGCAGTGGTGGTGAGAAATATTGAAATTTATTACTGTGTGTTTTCTTGCGAGTAGTTTATGTTAGGGTAAACTCTTGTGAAATATGTACTTTACCTTTAAATAAATCTAACTAAAACGAAAACAGAAAGTGATATAAGAAATCATTCATGCCAGATAAATATTTGGACATACTTTTAGTGGTGATTAAAACTTTGCTATGTCATCATTTCTTAATACTGCATCACTTGGTATTGAAGGAGGTGTGGTTGAAACGTTAATGTCGACAAAGTTTTAATCGCAGCATGCAAAGTTATCTAATGCATTATTAATGCAAACAAAAGAAATAGTAAAATATATTCTGTGTGTTTTATTATGGTTATTGATAAGTGTACGGTTGTGAAATAAGGTTATAAATAAATGAAACTAAAATAAGTGATTGATATTAGCATTTATTAAAAAAAAAAACTATTTTCCGTGTATAAAAACTTAAATCATAGGCTTGTAGCCTAAAATAAGAAAAATTCTAATAATGATCCACAAAGTAAACCTAAAAAAGCCTATTTTAAGATTATAGAAAATCTAAAACGAAGGCTAACAGGTCCTAAAAAAAAAACTATTTTCCGCGTATAAAAACTTAAATCATAGGCTGTAGCCTAAAATAAGAAAAATTCTAATAATGATCCACAAAGTAAACCTAAAAAAGCCTATTTTATGATTATAGAAAATCTAAAACGAAGGCTAACAGGTCCTAAAAAAAAAACTATTTTCCGCGTATAAAAACTTAAATCATAGGCTTGTAGCCTAAAATAAGAAAAATTCTAATAATGATCCACAAAGTAAACCTAAAAAAGCCTATTTTAAGATTATAGAAAATCTAAAACGAAGGCTAACAGGTCCTAAAATCTGGACCCTAGTAATAAGTTGCCAACTTTACTGAATTAAACCACAACAGACTGCCAACAGTAAACTCAATAGAATTATACTCAATACAATATAACTACAGCCCATATTCCATCACAAGATATTTACCTGCTTTCAGTTTCTGAACTCGTTCATACAGTAAGAGCGTATCTTCAGGCCTCAGTTTGCTGGACCACCTGTGTGTATGAGTTTGGGAGGTAAGAGTGGAGTCCAAAGGCAAGTATGGAGGGACAGGTATGCTGGCATCCTGCAGCAGCTTTGCCAACTGCTGCACCCTCTTCACTAGTTCTGCCACATGGTCCTTCAGTAACCTCACTTCTGCAGCTAAAGAAATAAAAATATATAAAAAAAAACATATATATGGAAGTAATATACAAAAGATGTTAATACCAAACAAAATAGGATGCGTGATTTTTGCTTTCTCTAATACGTATAGTAATTAGGGGAAGTATTGTATTCCACCCAAAAATTCAATACTGAGATTTCACCAGAAATATATGTTTTGAGGCCCCCTGAATCCAAAAAAAAGCATTTTTCGAAACATGTCCGTGTGTGTGTCTGTGAACTGCATAACTCGGAAACGAACAGTCGGATAAATACCAAACTTGGTATTTAGGTTCAGTATCTTCCAGAGATGCGACACGAAGGTTTTCAAGAAAATCCCCCCACCCCAGATTACCCTTTACATGGAACATTTTTCGAAAATTTTAATTTTCTCACAAATGCCTCTAATGATTTTGATTAAAATATATGTTTAAGATATTTTCATGACAAATGAAATGTATATCTCGAATTTTCTGGGAATGTCTCCAAAAGTATTCTTCATTGTGAACGACTTTTGCATAACTGGTAAACCATAAGAGATACACAAAATTTTACTGCACAAAAAATGTAGATCGCGTTAAAATACACAATTTATGTCATATACATGTTTTTTGTTGGGTGAACCATTTTCGAGATATTGCTTGTTATTCCCTTAAATTTTCCAATACTTATACTTTTTCTCAAATTCGTTATTGATTTTTTTTTTGTCCTGGTAATGCAAAGAGAATGGAATACTCCACATAGCAACCACCTCTTAAAATATTTGACTATCGCTTAAAGCCTAGCAATTCCCCTTGCATCTACAAGAAAATTAGCAATAAGTCTAACATCTTGATATCTCAAAACATGAAGCATATGGAGAATAAGCATTTGTAAAAATAGTTTGTACAAGAGTAAAGAAAGTCATGTGAGTGTAACACATCAGATTTTTTCTACTCACTTTTTACAAGCTATTCTTACAAAAGTTTTGTTTCTGTCTACTTTTTGTTAACAGAGATAACTTTCATTACACATTTACACATACTTTGTAGGTGTAAGAAGGGTAGAATAGAATAGAATCTTTACTCATCCATTGATTCATACAGCAATATGGGGCACGTCAGTTATAAGAAAATTCACAAAGTATTCTACAATTACATGTCAAGTACACATCTAATCATAATATTCACACTAAAAGTAAAATGTATTAGGTTGTCTTATAAGTAATGGTTTTTAAGTTTGGTGTTTTATAAGATAGAAGTGGTTTTCTTTGGTTCATCAATGCTATTTATAGGATGCCATGGCTAGTATTTCATATATTGTGAGAAGGTATTAGTCATCAGTTGTTAAAACACAATCACAAAATGGAACCTACAAAGCTTGGGATTAGAGTCCTAAAGCACTATTGGAAACAAGATTACAAAGCTGTTGCAGCAGCTCGAAAAATATGTGAAGTGGAAGGAGAAGGTATTATTAGTAAGCATATGGCACAACAATGGTTCTAGCATTTCAACACTGGAGAAGAAAACATACAGATTTGCTACGTTCTGGAAGACCTAAATTACGGGATATTGAGAATACACGCAGAGTTTTGGAAGAAAATCCGCAAAAAAAAAGTACTCATAGGCTGTCAGAAGAACTTGGTCCATCAAAAGATACCATACATCGCCAGATTAAGAAACTTGGAAAATGAAACAGAAGCTGTAGATCTGTACCTCATGGATTGACACGTCAACAGACTCAACATAGAGTGAATATCTGTCATCAGCTTATCTGTAATCCCATATATGAAAAATTTATTCCGAGAATTGTCACATGTGATGAAAAATGGTTTGCGACAGTCACCTCCTCCTGTCCGTTGCTCGCGGCTTACCTTGATGCATCTTCTATGTTGGTTCCAGAAGTTCGCAGTGTGCTGGTTCTCTGCAATTTTATCCTCGGCTAGCTGCAATAATTTTCTTTAAACTATATGGGAGCATGGACTTATCCTTGGTAAAGGAAGCGTCGATCTCGGGTGGTGATATAAGAAGACATAGACGTGCTTTGGTTATGAAAAGATGACACTGCCATTTCTTTTTATTTAACTAACCCACGTAGTACACGACACTGATATTGCCGCCGTTAAAATACTGTCCGCCGCTGTTGAAACACGGCGCGGATAAGATGCAAAGTTTAGATATGCTCCTTATCTCTTTACTAGTAGCAATTCTAATGTCTGTTTTGAAAACTGTCTCTATTCCCTTTTGGCGCGATATCTCTTAAACATTCTGCAGCATCTCTCCCTGCCCACACATGACAAAATGCCCCCAATTTCTTTCTAGCTGACCCATTTATAGTCGCAGGCTTCTGGGGCTGCTTCCTTTCCTATTGGTCCATTTTTAGCGCCACTCGACGCGTCTCACTATTTCGTATAAACTTCCAGGGATCTCATTGGTCCAAGTTTAACATAAATCGCTGCTTTTCCTAAATTTACCATTAAGCTAGCTGTCTCTCTCACTTGGTCACGGCGAATTATCGAATAATAGGACAAAAACTTTACACCCTCGCTGTATGAACAATGGCCCTGCGACCAGAGAGACGTCATAAAACTAGATTTTCTGCCTTCGAAGACACAATTCCTGTAGCTAAAACATTTCGTCGTGGACAGTATTTTAACATAGCGCTTAAATTATTTACATTAAACCATTTATAACTCTTCTAATATTAGTAACCTAGATACATACATAACGTTAAATCATCCTTCTTAAACTATACAAGCAGTATCAGAAAAATATATGTACATAGTATGATTTAACATCAATAAAAATTAATTAATAAATTATCTATAATTACAGTTCTCGGGCTCGGCCTATAGTTGCCGTTTCAGGGTCTATTACCATAATACTGACACCTCGAAACAGTGGCTCAGTCCCCGTCAACCTGCCAAAGCCATTGTTAAAAAAATCAGTTCGGCCCCAAAGTAATGTTGTGTGTCTGGTGGAATTTTGAAGGAGTGATTCATTGAGAATTTGTTCCAAATGGGCATACAGTCAATGCAGATACTTATTCTCAACAACTGGAATGAGTTCATGAAATTTTGTGAGACATACCCAGTATTAGTTAATTGAAATACAGTTCTCTTGCAGCAAGACAATGCAACACCCCATACTGCACGAACAACCATGACAAAAATTCAGGAATTGGAAGGAGTCAAACTGCTACCATACAGCCCTGATCTTGAGCCCTCAGATTACCATCTGTTTCGATCCATGGCCCGTTTCTTGCATGGAAGAAATTTCGAAAACATTAAAGCTGTGGAAGTGAGTCTCACCGAATTCTTTGCATCAAAAACCAGAGACTGGTACATCGCAGGATAATAAACCTCACTGAAAGATGTCTAAAGATCAGAGAATTTGATGATCTCTACTTCGAAGAGTAGTTCAATTTCTTGTCAGAAAACGTTCCAAATAAAGTTTTGCTTAAAAACCGACATTACTTATGAGACAGCATCTATATAAGAAGTACAAAATAACCATTATTTCTCATGGCTAAGTTTACAAGAAAAAACAAAATTAAGTAAACTTTTGCAAATAATAGAGGTTATAACTAATTCTTAGTTTCACATTAAGAAAGTATCTTTGTCTTTATAGCCTAAAAAACAAGGTCACTCTTGCTTGTTGTGAAGAATTGTTCATTACAGTAAAATGCTTTCTTAATGAGCTATTGTTTCAATTTACTTAAAATATATTTCCTGTGCATCACTTAGCCTGTGGTGGGAGTTCCTTAAATAACTTTAGACCAAAATAATTATATGAATTTGTTGATTTACTACAGTAAGCTATAGTGATAGTCAGATTTTTAAAATGTGGATCACTCTCATAGCTTTGAAGATTCTATGCTCTTTGCATGACCTCTAGAAAAAACAAATAGTAACTTACCACTTGAAAAAAGTACAAAGTATTTGAAAATTCAAGCCAATAACAAAGCATATCACAAAAATCATTAATGCCACAGCAAAATTCATTTAGTAGTATGATTTTATCTCTCTCTTACCACTCACCAACTATACAAAAGCCATTCCGAATGAAGAGGACTTCAAAGACTATTCCCAGAAAATTCAAGATATAAATTTTGTGTGCCATGCAAAAATCTTAAACATGTAGTACTTTAAACAAAATCCTTAGAGCCATTTTTTGAGAAAATAAAAATAAAAGAATTTTCCATGTAAAGGGTAGTTTGGGGTGGAAGGATTTTATTAAAAATTGTTGTGTCACATCCTTGGATGATGCTGAAGTTAAATGCCAAGTTTGGTGTTTAACTGACTGTGATTTTGAGTTATGCTTCACAGACAGACAGACAAACACACATCTTTTCCCAAAGATGTTTTTTGGATTTAGGGAATCCGGTGAAATCTCAATATCAAATTTATGGGTGGAATGCAATACTTCCTCTGTTTAATGTGTAATCAACAATACACATAAGCTTGAGTTGAACTTTCACTCACCACAAATCCTGTATAACTGGTAAACGTTAACGAAAGACAAAAACATTCTACACAAAAAAAATTCTGATGTGTTACACTCACATGACTTTCTCTACTCTTGTACAAACTATTTTTACAAATGTTTATTCTCCATCTACTTCATGTTAATCGAGATAAACATTTGCAGACTCTATCTTATTGCTAATTTTCTTGTAGATGTAAGGGGAAAATATATTTACAAGGGCAATATAGAAATACTGTAGCCTTTAAGCACATACATATCTCTTAATAGTTGGTTGCTAGGTGCAGTACAATTCCCTTTCCCACAGATTAATACTCTTTGCATATTCAAAACAAAAAAATGAATAACGAATTCCCATTTGAGAAAATAAGTATTGAAATAATTTAAGGGAATAACAAGCAATATCTCGAAAATGGTTCACTCAACAAAAAAAATGTATATCACATATATTGTGTATTTTAACGCGATCTACATTTTTTGTGGAGTAAAATTTTGTCTATCTCTTATGGTTTACCAGTTATGCAAAAGTCGTTCACAATGAAGAATACTTTTGGAGACATTCCCAGAAAATTCAAGATATACATTTTATTTGTCATGAAAATATCTTAAACATATGATATTTTAATCAAAATCATTAGAGCCATTTTTGAGAAAATTAAAATTTTCGAAATACTTTCCATGTAAAGGGTAATTTGGGTTGGGGGGATTTTCTTGAAAACCTTCGTGTCACATCTATGGAAGATACTGAACCTAAATACCAAGTTTGGTGTTTATCTGACTGTTCGTTTCTAAGTTATGCTGTTCACAGACAGACACACACAAGGACATGTTTCCAAAAATGCTTTTTTTGGATTCAGGGGGTCTTAAAACATATATTTTGGGTGAAATCTTGGTATCGAATTTTTGGGTGGAATACAATACTTCCCCTACTTACTACACGTAGTAGAGAAAGTAATAATAGATGTCTTTAAAAAACACAATTTATTTTCAGTAACATTTTGTGGCATCAGTCATTTCCAAGATATCCGTTATTAATGGTTCAAATTGTTCAACACTTTGTCATCCTTTTAAATTCCTGTTGTTTCAGTTGTTTCTCATGATTGAATGGAAAGAGTATGGAATTTTAAGGCCAGCATGCAGCATCCAGTTCTTAAACATTTGAATATTGCTGTTCCCTTTGTATCTACAGTGTGATCCATATAAACCTGAACCACTTTAATGGGCCATAACTCTTGAACCAACAATAGGACACATATGCAACTTCGGGAGAATATAATACACAATTGGGAGATTACACTGATCATTATTCCTCAGAGCAAATGTTGAAAGTGTCCTCCACTGGCATCCATGCATATCTGCACTCGTTTCACCATATTTTGTGACATTCTACAAAGGGTATCCTCGTCAATGTTGCTTATTTCGCTACTAATGAACAGGTCTATTATGTGTTTGTATATTCGCATGTAAGATATGGAATTACGTTATGGGGAAATATTACAGCAAGAGAAATGAATAAAGTCTTTAAACTGAAAAAAAAGCCATTAGAATATAAGCAAAATGGAAAACAAACAAACTTGCAGGGGGGTGTTTAAGGATCAAAACTTGTTAACAGTGCCATGTATATATATGAATGCATAAAAACTGTGATAAATATAAATATGCAAAAAAATTCCAGTGTACATAACCATAATTTAAGAAACAATGACGATTATTATAGAATAACATAAAGGGAACTCTAAATAATCATGCCATAGAAGTTAGAGGAAGAGAATTATTTAATAAATTACCTAGAGAAATAAAGAACATAAACCAGCCAAATGTAATGATGAAAACAATAAAGAAATACTTAATAGAAAATGAATTTTATAGTATAGATGAATTTAGACATGGTAAAGCAACGTAAAGTGAAAATGACATTTAAGGTAAACTTAATGTAAATGCAATGTAAAAGTAATGTAAAATTATAAGCTGTACTTGTTAAATTATTTTATATTTGTAATTTGTCGCAGTATCGTTCGTGTTATCTTATTTGTTGAGCGCCTGTTATTGTTTTACTATTTTGAATTTTGGGTCCTTTGTCCTCCGGCTAGCTATTATTACTCAGTCAAGCAAATCTCTTAAACAGGGTGTGTAAACAGAAAGGAGTTGTTACTAAAAGATAACACTGATAAAAGAATTTGTTTTTACACTTTTATTGCCACCACACTTTATTAATTTAACATAATTACTCTTGATACACGCCCGACTGAAACTGTTATATTTTCGAATGTAACTATAATCACTTATTTGCCGCACATTATTAATTCGCATGTTTCACATTTTTTAACTAACTTTACAATGCGAGAGATTCTGTAGAATTACGCGACATGTAACCCGTGGATGATTCTGTTGAACTGCGCAACGTGTAACCCGTGAATGATTCTGTTGAACTGTGCGACGTGTAACACGTGAATGATTCTGTTGAACTGCGCGACGTGTAACCCGTGAATGATTCTGTTGGACTGTGCGTTACCCGGCTCTGGCTTCAGAATTTATACTCCCTCACCCCGATATGCCTAAAGATTATAACAGAGCTGCTATTGGTTAATAAAGTGCGCCAACATTAGCGTCTATTTTTATATCCAATCAAAATTACAAACCCATATGCTCTAGGGAAGATATTCCCTCCATTTCTAAAGAAAAGCGTGCTACTCTGACGTCATTTGTTTGTCTCTTATAATTGATAAACAACTCACCCCCTTGCTCATTGTTATCCGCTACTATTGGAAATGTCCTTTAAATGTTTAAAAGGATGATAATAAACAGAGTTCAGCAATTGTCCGAGGCCTATTCTTATACACTTTATTGTTAAGATACCCCCATAAGAAAAAGTCCAATGAGGATAGGTCAGGTGATCTGGGGGGACACAGACCTTTTGAGATTATTCGATTATCAAAGAAACTGGTTATAACAGAGTTAGATGTATGACACATTGCTCCATCTTGCTGGAAATAACATTCTGTCAATTTGATATCATCCACTTGCTCCACAAATGTGTTGAAGATGCCCGTATAAACTGCAGTGTCTACAGTCGTATCAAAGAAAATGGGACCAACAATCCTGGAAGCTGACACCGTGCACCATATTCCAACCTTTTCTTCATGCAGTGGTGTGTCATGGATGATATGGGGATTTACAGCAGCCCAGTATCTGCTGTTTTGTGTGTTGATGCCTCATCTGTAAACCACGTTATGGAGAGAATGTCTGGACATGAAATAAGAAAACCCTGAAACTATCGACATTAACGCATTCGTTTTTCATGATCTGTTTCTTTCAATTGCTGCACCATATGCACTGTGTATGGTCGCAATCCCGATTTCTTCACAGCTCTTTGACATGTGCCACATGAATAAGCTGTCTCCTGGCTCAATCGATGCAATGATTTCTTTGGAAATTTCACTAAGTGTCTTCGGAAATTATTAACAAACTCTGCACTCAATGATGGTCTATGTTTTTCATGCTCACTGACGAGTACACCAGTTGTTTCCAGCTTTCTTACTAGTGATAAAATTGTTGCCTTTGTTGGATCATCACACACATTGAATTCTCTTCGAAATTCCTGTTGTATTGTTATTAATGAATTTGTCTTCCAATACGTTTTTACAATAAAAACACGCTTCCGAAGTGAGTATTGCATGTTTCTGTTACAACTGCAAACTAAAAGACTATCAACAATGTTCGTAATTGCCATTGAAATGAACAAATGGCAGTAATATCAATAACAATAAAACAAATTTCACATTTCTAAGAGCTTTCAGAGGGAAATTGTGGCCCATTAAAGTAGTGCAGGTTTATATGGATCACACTGTGTAACAAAACATGTAATGCAGCTATTTCTGCAAATGTTTATCTTGATTAAAATGAATTAGACAGAAAAATAAACTTATACAAATATTTGTGTACACACCAATAAATGATATAGATAGAGAAAGTCATGTGAATGTATCACATAGGATTTTTTGTTTTGTCCTTCATTCGCTTCCATACATTAAAAGTGGTGTGGGCATTACTTTATACAATCTTAATTTTGTATCCTTTCTTTTTAGTGCTCATTGTATTGTGCCATACATCACTTGAAATTTATTAAGTTTTTGTAGCTTTTATCACAGCCTAAAAATTTTAAATGAAATATTTGTTTAATTATATTATAATTTACTATAATCTTAGAGCATTTTCCTCTGAATGGAACTAGTTTTCTTTTATGATATTTTGAATTTCTATTTCTCATTTCTCTTATTTCTCCTGTATTTAAGCGATATATTGGTTGTAGCAGGTCATTTTCATTTTTTGTATGACTATGACTTGATCATCTGCAAACATTAGTGTGTTTACACATCCTTTTCTGGGGTATATTCCTGGATTTATGTCTATTTTCCATTGTCTTACAATATCATCCATATCTATATATTAATCTTTTCTTTACCAGTATTAATTTTATAATTTCTGTGTTTCTATATAAGCTTTTTATTGCCTGTATTATATGGAGAGGACATCCTCTTTTTTCCATAATATTCGCTAATAGATCTCTGTTTGCCTGATCAAAGGCTTTTTCATAATCTACAAAACCAAAGTGTGTCTCCAGGTAGTTCCGTTTTAGTTAGCATATACTTGTAATATTGTCTTGACAGGTTGCTCATCTAATAGCCTTTATTAGTCTGCTGTTAATAATTCTAGCATATATTTTATAGGCTGTGTTCAACAAACTTATGCCTCGATAAACAGTTAGTCATAAAAGAAAATACTGGCAGTGGCTTTAACTGTTCATTGAGAATGCCATGAAGTAGAATATAATGATAGTTCTTACTCCACAGAAAATGTTGGTAAAAATCTCATGTGTTACACTCACATGACTTTCTCTACTCTTGTACAAACTATTTTTACAAACGTTTATTCTCCATATGCTTCATGTTAATCGAGATATCGAGATGTTAATCTTATTGCTAATTTTCTTGTAGATGCAAGGGGAATTGGTAGGCTTTAAGCGATAGTCAAATACTTTAAGAGCTGGTTGTTATGTGGAGTATTCCATTCTCTTTGCATTCCCAGGACAAAAAAAAATGAATAACGAATTTGAGAAAAAGTATAAGTATTGGAAAATTTAAGGGAATAACAAGCAATATCTCGAAAATGGTTCACTCAACAAAAAAATGTATATGACATAAATTGTGTATTTTAACACGATCTACATTTTTTGTGTAGTAAAATTTTGTCTGTCTCTTATGGTTTACCAGTTATGCAAAAGTCGTTCACAATGAAGAATACTTTTGGAGACATTCCCAGAAAATTCGAGATATACATTTCATTTATCATGAAAATATCTTAAACATATGATATTTTAATCAAAATCGTTAGAGCCATTTTTGAGAAAATTAAAATTTTCGAAAAATGTTCCATGTAAAAGGTAATCTGGGGTGAGGGGATTTTCTTGAAAACCTTTGTGTCGCATCTCTGGAAGATACTGAACCTAAATACCAAGTTTGGTGTTTATCTGACTGTTCTTTTTGAGTTATGCTGTTCACAGAAAAAAAAACCACACACGTACACACACATGGACATGTTTCCAAAAATGCTTTTTCTGGATTCAGGGGGTCTCAAAACATGTATTTCCGGTGAAATATTGATATCGAATTCTTGGGTGGAATACAATACTTCCCCTACTTACTATACGCAGTAGACAAAAGCTGCAGACTTTTCATTCCAAGCAATGTACATAGATTGTCATGATCAGGCATAGGAATCATTAAGCAGTTTGTTTTAAATTATCAACACTACAAAGAATGCAAAACACACATCAAGGGTCACTGACAGGCAGGTAAAAACCGATTCAAGTGCAATCTGAAATGCCAAAAAGCTATACAAGGGATTGGGGGGGGGGGGGTGATTTGTTACCCATGACATCCCTGCCTACAGTCCAAAGATAGTTCAACCTTATTTCCTTCCATCCTGGTCCTGGCTTTAGTGCTTACAAATTCGTATGCCTGGTCTACGAAAATAGAAGACACAGCAAACCAAAAAACAACCTACTTATAACAACATCATCATATGCAACACTTTTTCCATAATTGACATTTTATTTATATACTGCAGGTGTTTTGATTCAGTATCAAAGATAAGCGTAATCTTTATTGTAATTCTACAGATGTATAAAATGAAGTTTCTGGATGCCAAAAGAATTTTATAACTCCTATATAAAAACTGTTGCTTTTCTTTTCTTCTCTCTCCTCCACCCTGTAACACCCGAAGTCATATCAGCAGCTTTGTCTTTGGAATAACAAGACAGGCAATAATTACGAGGGTGGTTTCATCCGTGGCCAGCATTTGGGAGGTTGTGAGTTCGATTCCTGTGCCCGACTTTCCTGACCCATGTGTTTTCCTGGGTTGCCAGGCGAATGCTGGGAAGGATTCTCACAGCCCCTGAATTTCCTGTCCCTCCATTTCATCTCAATTATCATTTCACTTCATGTTTCATCCGTTGGTGTCTTTCAGGGTTACAAGTGTCCATCCCTTGACTTTCGGCTGACTGCTGGAGGTATCCAAACCCCCTTGAGGGGCATTGGACCTCTATGTGTGGGGTGGGATCCCTGATCTGCCTGTCCATCTGTGGAGAGTCTCTATCTGGAAACTCAGAGACCCTGCAATTCCTGTGCCATCACTTCTGATTCCAGTTGCCTGGGTGTCTCATCTCACTCCACCTCACCCTTCTTCCTGGGGATGGCCCCTTGTGGGGCACAGGTACAATATCCCCTATGTGGATCAGTGCTGAGTTTCCTCCATAACCAATCCAATCCAATCCAATCCTAGGCAATAATCCTGACTAAAGAAAAATTCTCATCCTCCAGCCACAAATTGAAACCAGGAGTTCTGTATTTGGAAGCTCATATTCTAACCACCAAAACACAAAGCTGTCCTCTGCATGTTGTAACCAAACAGTGAGAGCTACAAAATTATCTAAAGAGAGAAAATTGTGTCCAGTATAACATCATAAATTACTCATCTAGTTTTTGTAATTAATACTTGCACAGATTATTTTTCTTTATGGTTACAGATTATTTAATTTATTTATAATAAGTGCATTCAGCCCTGGCTCTTAACCAGTCTATTCAATATACACATAAACATAATTTGTATATATACAATTTGCAATGGCTTCTTAAAAATTACGAAAGTATTCAGCTCTACCATGCAGTTATGTATGTACTACCTCTCTTTCCACAAACCAATTCCATTTCTTCTTCTTCTTCTTCTTCTTCTTGTTTAAGAACTGTCATAGTTTTTACTATTCTTTCTGAACATTTCAATCAAAGCTTTTTTTACTTTCTCTACTACGTATAGTAAGTAGGGGAAGTATTGTATTCCACCCAAAAATTCGATACCGAGATTTTATCGGAAATATATGTTTTCAGACCCCCTGAATCCAAAAAAAGCATTTTTGGAAACATGTCCGTGTGTGTGTCTGTCTGTCTGTGTGTGTGTCTATAAATAGCATAACTCAGAAACGAACAGTCGGATAAACACCAAACTTGGTATTTAGGTTCAGTATCTTCCAGAGATGCGATACAAAGGTTTTCAAGAAAATCCCCCCACCCCAGATTAAACATTTTTCGAAAATTTTAATCTTCTCAAAAATGGCTCTAACGACTTTAATTAAAATATCATATGTTTAAGATATTTTCATGACAAATGAAATGTATATGTCGAATTTTCTGGGAATGTCTCCAAAAGTATTCTTCATTGTGAACAACTTTTGCATAACTGGTAAACCATAAGAGATAGACAAAATTTTACTACACAAAAAATGTAGATCGCATTAAAATACACAATTTATGTCATATACATTTTTGTTGTTGAGTGAACCATTTTCGAGATATTGCTTGTTATTCCCTTAAATTTTCCAATACTTTTTCTCAAATGGATATTCGTTATTCATTTTTTTTATGTCCTGGAAATACAAAGAGAATGGAATGTGCCACATAGCAACCAGCTCTTAAAAGATTTGACTATCACTTAAATACTGCCATATTCCCCTTGCACCTACAAGAAAATTAGCAATAAGATTAACGTCTCGATTAACATGAAGCATATGGAAAATAAGCGTTTGTAAAAATAGTTTGTGCAAGAGTAGAGAAAGTCATGTGAGTGTAACACATCAGATTTTTTAGTCATGTGAGTGCAACACATCAGATTTTTTCTAACTAATTTACACCATTTCTGACTTATTAGCTCCTTTCTCCTACACTCAGATATGTATTCAATACTTGCAAGAATTACTTCAATGTGGCATACAAACTCTAATAATTTATTATTATTATTATTATTATTATTATTATTATTATTATTATTATTGTTGTTGTTGTTGTTGTTGTTGTTGTTGTTGTTGTTGTTGTTGTTGTTGTTGTTGTTGTTGTTGTTGTTGTTGTTGTTGTTGTTGTTGTTGTTGTTGTTATTATTATTATTATTATTATTATTATTATTATTATTATTATTATTATTATTATTATTATTATTATTATTATTATTGTTAGAGTGTGTGTGCACCACATTGAAATAATTCTTGCAATTATGTTAGTTCACTGTGTTTGTCCCTATATTATTGGTATTTAATTTGTGAGTATCTTAATTCCCTCTGCATTACAGATTATATGTCATTTCCAAAATTGATGCCCTACGGGTGGGGAAACTTCATACTCATAGTTTCATTGCTAATACATTGAATATTGATGTCAGGGGTTAATGTATTATGTGAACACTGTGGAGGCTTTATGTTATTAAATAACTACTGGACCAAAGCGAAGATACAAAACTTTAAGATTTGATCTTCTGTGATTATTTAAAAATTGTTTAACTATTGACAACTTTTTCACCGATAAATGATATTTATAAGGTATACAACACTTCCAAAATTTGGGTGAGTGTCGGGGAAGGTTACGGAAATCAGATATGTAACTTTGCTGACATATCATATGCATTTCTGTGAACATCAAAGGACGTTTTGTCTGTTGTTAGAAATATCATGAGGACTTTATGAATATTAAACTACAGTTATTAGGCATAAAGATCTTGGAGATCATTGGACATAATTTCATATAGGTTTCAAAGTTTAAAACGTCAACTGTGTAATGGCAGTAAGACAGTTGATATGTTATAAACAGCAGCTATTGAATTATTTGAATTCTTGTTGAAAAACTGTGTGTATAAGGTTGTATGTTCTCAATAGTGAACACTTAGGTTCCTTTTGATTGTTGTCTACCTTAATAAATAATTATTTATGTCATCAGAGAGTATAAATTTAATTTAACTAAATTACATAGAAAGTTTCACAAATTTCCTTTGCAAGATTTCTATATTGCTAATATACTAAACCGATCATATGTTTCAAAATGAAAAATACAACACACAGTTTGTTCTAGGGAAGACATTTCCAAACCAGTTACATTGAATTCCAGGCTGTTCTTTACTATAATGTTTGAGTTTTTCTTAAGTTAATTAATTGAAGTACATTCTAACAAACTCTATGTAAGAGTTAGAATTTATACAAATTGAAAATATCTAGAATGTTTCATGTGATAAAATCTTGATCCTACAGTTAGACTAGCAAAATAAAGCTGGTTTCACTTCATGGATACAAAATTGTGACTTGATAATAACATTTAATCAGCTAATTCCCACTGCCATATCATGTTCTTTTAAAATCTACCAAGCTGTCAATTATGACTGATTGTTATTCTTTAAACTTTAAGTTCATTTAGTTATACCTTAACTGACAAGCTATAAACCTATAAAAATGGTGATCATACAGTAAGCTGACTTAAGATTACTAGCATGCAAACATAAATAATATTTAAATTGATTATGGTATTCCTGTTTTTGAATTTTACTTACATTCAGTTTCATCCAATCTAAACTGCAGCAAAGCGCGATAATTTTCTTGTAAGTCACGAATGTAGGTAGCTGCTCTTTCTAAAATTTCATGTTTACTCAATTTTGCTGAGGGATCATAATTAGGTAGCAAGCTTGCAAGATTTTTGAAGCATATGTTTAATCTTTCTCGACGATCACGTTCCCATGCTCGAACTTTATCACTACTGCAACATATGTCAAATTTAAATTAGTATACATTTTATTTTAACTAGCTTATTTAATTATTATCCAGAAAGCACTACAGACAGTAGAGAGAAATTCATAAATTTTGATTACAAATATTCTCTCCCTGCAGTGCTGTGAAATCAATGCCAGAATAATTCTGTTTTAATTTCACTTGATTAATAGATTTACTCACTAAATTAACCTATGTAAGATTACTTCAAAACAGATGAAAGTGAATATTTGAAGTGCTAAGAAAACCAATCACTATAACTCTCAGAAAAGCTGCCAAGCAAAAGATTCATATATTATTTACTCTTTTTATAGCTAAAATGTAGATTCAATTTAAGGGGTGGATAAAAGATTCTGCAGCATCATCTTTAGGTAATTTACATCATTTTCACTCAAAATATTGACAATTTTGTTCAGTACCTTGCATCTCGCCGTTAACATTTCAGTTTCTTTCTTTCTTTCAAAATAGGTATATATTTGCTTGCAAATGCAAGGCAGGCCTATGCCTAAAACCAGTGTTATGACTTTTGAGTAAGTATTAAAGAAATGTGAATGGTTGCATTAATGTCGCTTGTGTTTCTGTTTAATAAGCTTTATGGTGAATATGGGATCCTACTTTTAAAACAACATTCATAAATAATCATACGTCTCAACTTTGTTTTTTCCTTTATAGGTTAGGAAATACACTATATCATATTTAAACTATGGGCTTATTTTATGCATTCCTGTATAACCTGGATTCCTTTTTTGGCATAATTAGGGCTAACGGAGCCTGTTTTGTTGACTTTACGTCCTGTGATAATTGTCATTATAACAAAACATTACTTTTTAAATATTGTACAGTTGTTAATCCCGATTACTTTAGCATCACGGAACTAAACGCTCTTTTGTTTTAGTTTTCAGCTGTTTCACAGCCTTCTCTAGTTTTACAGTTCCTTCAATTGGGCGAGCAGTACGGACCTCTAGGAACATCGTGGTAAACTAAAATATCATTCCTAGATTACAGTCAATCAATGGTGAAGATCTCTGATCCTTGAGCCCTCTCATAATAACTATGACATCTACATCTATTTATTCACAAGCATCCGTTAGTCCTAAATCTTAGCATATGGAAGTTAGAGAATAACATGCCTAAGACTACAAATAAAATCAATAAAATAAATATAATTTGCATGTAAATGTTTCAGCTATAACAAATTATCCTAAAAAGCTAACAGGCAATCGAATTCCTCCATAAAGGTAGTACGTAAATTCTTACTGTTCATATTTTTCAACAATATGCACTAAAATGTTTTGTGAAATCAGAAACGGTGTCGTGCTTTACCATCTGTGCCGATACTGTCGTCGCCGAGCAATATCATGCACCTTCTTACTAACACCTGTTAACGCCAATAGAATCGTGCTAACATGCAATAGAAGTAGGAAATTATTGCGCATACAGGAAGGTGTGAAGGCGTCAGAAATTTCCTCAATGCCTAAACTGTGCTCATAATATGCGCAACTGTACAATTAATAGGAATAAAAGAACGTGAGCGGCACAAACACATAGGTAGGTTCCTGTTAATCTTTAATTGGTTAGTTTTTACAGCAGTGGGTACCGTGTAAGAAAATTGGCACCCCTTTATATGTGATTCTGATCTCGCAGTTCGTTGGTTCTATTTTAACGATAACTAAAAACAAACACAATAGAAGGAGAAAATGCCAAAATATTAAAATATGAACACAAGTGCCAAAATTATTTCTCCTTAGAGCTGATTAACGCATTCCTTAGGAAAGAAAAGAAAAAAGCAAGCCTTTGTGGATTAAGTTTCGTTCATCTTTAATAATACGATACCAAATAACAAAATAAATCACAATGATTTTATGATTTATCGCCGTCATGAGTTTTTTTTTCTCTCAGTAAAATTTTGTATATTGTACTACAGTTTTGCTAACATAGGATATTTACATTGTATCAAGCTGGTTCTGAGGATTACATCCACAAATGTTCCTCAATAAACAGTAGGTCTGCGTGTCTTTTTCTCTTGAGGCAGGTGGTGGCATGTTCTGAGGTATTCGATTCAGCAAGGTGTTAGGGTGCATTGAGAACCTTGAATATAACGATTATAGGATGAGTGGAGATAATGATGATGATGATGATAATAATAATAATAATAATAATAATAACAATGCATTTATTGTCAATAGACTGAAATACAGTTTCTGACATTGTCAAATGGTTACTTATTACGTAATTACAGGTTTATAATACAATTTATTCAAACTTACATACTACAATTCGTCCATGGTATAGACAGCCTTATTTATTAGGTAACTCTTAAGCCTAGTCTTAAAACTATGTGCTGTATTAGGTTGCTTTACAAAATCTGGCAGCTTATTATATAGGAATTGTCCCATTACTTTAGGATCCTTGTAACTAACTGCAATTCTAAAACCCTGTCTGAAGAAATCACTGTTATGTCGTGTATTGTAGTGATGAATATCATTGTTTCTCAAATTATCTTTTTGTAATGCATATATTATTACTTTATAAACATATAATGAAATTACTGTAAGAATTTGTTTATCTTTAAAAAATTTCCTGCACGAATCCCTATGATTTAATTGATATATTATTCTGATTACCTTCTTCTGTAATTTCAGCAGTCTTTCAATGTTTGCTTTTGTACAACACCCCCAGATTTCTATCCCATACATTAAATGAGGAAAGATGACCCCATAGTATATAATTTTTAATTCTCTTTCTTCAAGAATATTTGAGAAATACCTAAGTAAATACAATGACTTGCTAATTTTACCACAAATATGCTGAATGTGTTCTGACCATGTTAATTTTTGGTCAATTATGATTCCCAGAAATTTATGTACATTTGTGCTAACTATATTATAATTTGGTAGTTGTAGAGTATTATGCGTATTGTTAGAATTCCTTCTGTGGTTACGTCTGGTATAAGCAGATATAAATGGAGATACACTGAAAGAACAAAATAAAATCGCTGGCTGCTTTAGCTGGACTAACACTAGTTATAATGCGTTACAAATAGTTTTCCAGTATTTTCTGACAAAACATTTCGGTTAGTATCATAGAATGATAACCATCTAGGGCGTTAGTATCGTTTTACATACATGCTCTCATTACAGATGTTCCAGAAGTAAACCGTATTCTTTCCAAGGGACTCTTGGAATAGCAAGGAAAGTTTCTAACGATTTATTCGATAAACGAGCCTAAAGGTAAAATCAAACTGAAAAATTCAGTGCCCAGTTTACCTGACCAACTAAGCTACCATGTCGGCACAAATTAAATTTACCAACCAACTCGCATTTTCCCCGGTGAAACACAAGGAGATCTCAAATTAATTTTGAGATATTATACCCCAATGGCGAATTACAATGTCCTAAGTTCTTTAGGTGTTTCACATTAAATATTACGTTCAATTTCTGAAATATTCTATGTATTATAACACCAGAACTTCCACGAATCTGTTTTCTTTTGCTAACCTGATTAAGCTCTCGTAAAACGACAGTATTTTAAATCTGTCTGCTTACTTCTAGGATATTTTTAATGTACACGTCCCTACAAAGAAAAAAAATCTGATGTGTTACACTCACGTGACTTTCTCTACTCATGTACAAACTATTTATACAAACGCTTATTCTCCATCTACTTCATGTTAATCAAGATAAACATTTGCAGAGTCTATCTTACTGCTAATTTTCTTGTAGATCTAAAGGGAATATATATTTACAAGGGCAATTTGGAAATACAGTAGCCTTTAAGCACATACATATCTCTTAATAGCTGGTTGCTAGGTGCAGCACCATTCCCTTTCTCACAGATTAATACTCTTTACATATCCAAGACAAAAAAATGAATAACGAATTCCCATTTGAGAAAATAAGTATTGAAAAATTTAAGGGAATAACAAGCAATATCTCGAAAATGGTTCACACAACAACAAAAATGTAAATGACATAAATTGTGTATTTTAACGTGATCTACATTTACTGTGTCGTAAAATTTTGTCTATCTCTTATGGTTTACCAGTTATGCAAAAGTCGTACACAATGAAGAATACTTTTGGAGACTTTCCCAGGAAATTCAAGATATACATTTTATTTGTCATAAAAATATCTTAAGCATATGATATTTTAATCAAAATCGTTAGAGCCATTTTTGAGAAAATTAAAATTTTCCAAAAATCTTCCATGTAAAGGGTAATCTGGAGTGGGGGGATTTTCTTGAAAACCTTCGTGTCGCATCCCTGGAAGATACTGAACCTGAATACCAAGTTTGGTGTTTATCCGACTGTTCGTTTCTGAGTTACGCTGTTCACAGACAGACACACACTCAGACACACAGACACACACACGGACATGTTTCCAAAAATGCTTTTTTTGGATTCAGGGGGTCTCAAAACATGTATTTCCGGTGAAATCTCGGTATCGAATTTTTGGATGGAATATAATACTTCCCCTACTTAGGATACGTAGTAGAGAAAGTAAAAATTAATCCACAACACATGACATAATGCCAGTTCAATGTTTGTATTTTGATAGCTTGATGTATGCTGGTATTTCACTGTAGGCATTTAACTGACTTTCTGACTTACCAACTCCATAATGAGTAGAGTACCATGGATTCCTTTTCAGCAGTAAATCATCCTGCAACGTAAGTCAATTCTTCTCTCAAACCTTGAAAAGGAAAAATCTGATCTGTTGCACTCACATGACTTTCTCTACTCTTCTACAAACTATTTTTACAAACGCTTAATCTCCATCTACTTCATGGTAATCGAGATAAACATTTGCAGAAATTATCTTATTGTTAATTTTCTTGCAGGTACAAGGGGAATATGGTAGGCGATAGTCAAATCTTTTAAGAGCTGATTGCTATGTGGAGCATTCCATTCTTTTTGGATGTCCAGGGCCAAAAATAAATAAATAAATTAATAACGAATTCCAATTATAGAAAAAACATAAGCATTGGAAAATTCAAACAAATAACAAGGAATATCTCGGAAATGGGTCACTCGACAAAACATGTGTATGTCATAAATTGTATTTTAACGATATCTTCATTTCTTGGATAGTAAAATTTTAACTATCCCTTATGGTTTACCTGTTATGGGAAAATCAAAATTTTCGAAAAATGTTCCACGAAAACGGTAGTCTGGGGTGGGGAATTTTCATGAAAATTTTCCTGTCGCATCTTTAGAAAATACTAAACTCAAATACCAAGTTTGGTATTTATCTGACTTTTTGTTTTTGAGTTATGCTGTACACGGACACACACACACACACACACACACACACGGACATGTTCCCAAAATGCTTTATTTGGATTCAAGGCATCTCAAAACATATATTTCCGGTGAAATCTCGGTATCGAATTTTTGGGTGAAATGCAATACTTTCCCTACTTACTATACGTAGTAGGGAAAGTAAAAGTGCACTGGAAGGCAGAGTTGATTGCTAATGAGAACATGAGAGAGAACATTAACAGAAGGCGAAAACTCATGGAAACAAACTTATGTGTTACACTCACACGACTTTCTCTACCCTCTATCGTTTATTAGTAAGTATACAAATTATTCTTACGAAATTCATTTTCCTAACTACTTAATTTTAATCGAGATAACCTTTTTCAGAAATAGCATCATTACGCATTTCGTTATAGATACAATGGCCTTAAAATTCCACTCTTTCCATGCAATCGCAAGAAACAGCTGAAAATCGATAGGACTTTTAAAACTGGCTAAATAATGAACAATTCGAACCATTAATAACGGAGATCTCGGAAAGGGCTAACGCCAAACAAAAAAGGTTATTTGAAATAAACTGTGTTAAGAGATCTAGATTTTTTATGTAGTACGTTTTCGTCTATCGCTTAACGTTTACCAGTTGTGCAACATTATACAGAATTCCTTCCGAATGAAGAGAACTTCACAGGCTATTCACAAAAAATTCAAAATAAATTGCACTAATTTTCTTGGAGTAATAATTGATAAACATTTAAATTGGCAATCTCATGTAGCATCAATTAGAAAAAAGATAAATAAGGGCATTTATGTAATGAGACAATTAACTAAAATAATGGACAATAAAACAATGAAACAGGTCTATTATCCTTTTATATATTCGCGTGTAAGATATGGAATTACGTTATGGAGAAATATTACAGCAAGAGAAATGGATAAAGTCTTTAAACTGCACAAAAAAGCCATTAGAATAATAAGCAAAATGGAAAACAAACAAACTTGCAGGGGGGTGTTTAAGGATCAAAACTTGTTAACAGTGTCATATATATATATATATATATATATATATATATATATATATGAATGTATAAAAATTGTGATAAATATAAATATGCAAAAAAATTCCAGTGTACATAACCTTAATTTAAGAAACAATGACGATTATTATAGAATAACATTAAGAGGAACTCTAAATAATCGTGCCATAGAAGTTGGAGGAAGAGAGTTATCCAATAAATTACCTAGAGAAATAAAGAACATAAACCAGCCAAATGTAATGATGTAAACAATTCTACTTAATAGAAAATGAATTTGATAGTATAGATGAATTTAGACATGGTAAAGCAACGTAAAGTGAAAATGATATTTAAGGTAAACTTAATGTACATGCAATGTAAAAGAAGTAATGTAAAATTATAAGCTGTACTTGTTAAATTGTTTTATATTTGTAATTGGACATGTCCTTTAAATATATTTAAAAGAATGATAATAATAATAATAATAATAATAATAATAATAATAATAATAAATGTGGAAGTTAGTTGAAAACAAAACATTTTATTTGTCATGTAAATATCTTTAATATGTGGTAGTCTAATGAAAATCGTTAGTCATTTTTAAATAATCAAAAATTTCGAAAAATGTTCCAATTAAGGTTAGTTCGTGTGGGGAACTTTTCTTGAACTTAAATACGAAGTACGCTATGTATCCGTTTCGTTTTTGAGTTATACTGTTCACACTCACGCGCACACACACACACAAACAGCCCCTTTTCTAAAATACCTTATTTGTGCTCAGTGGTCTCAAAACATGTATTTCCTGCGAAATTTCTATATCGAATTTTTGAAAGGAATACAATGCATTCTCTACGTACTATGTGATGCAGTAATTTGTATCACAAATTACTTAAATGTAAATAATGATTGTAATATGAATATGCATTTTTATGTGACATTGATTTGAGATGTTTGTTGAATGTAATTATTGTTGAGAAGTAAGTTTATACGACCTTACTGAAACTGTCAATAATAGCGCGCAATAATGCAGCGAGGGGGTGAGCTGTTTATCATTATTGGAAACGAGGAAGTTACGTAATGTTGGCGCGTTTTTTCCGTTGAGAATCTTCTGGAACGTTTCCCTAGAGCATATGTATTCATAATTTTCATTGGATATTAAAATAGACGCTAATGTTGGCGCGTTTTATTAGCCAATAGTAACTCAGTTATAATCTTTAGGCATATCGGGGAGTGGGTGTATAAAAAGCCAAGTCAGAGGTAGATCGCGGGCAGTTCATCAAAATTCTTAGTACATTACACGTCGCCTTCAGTCGTTCAGTTCATCAAAAATCTGTGTACACTACACGTCGTCTTCAGTCAGTCAATTCGTCGAAAGTATTTGTACGGCAAACGTCGGGTATCGATTCACAAGTTACGCGCAGCAGAATTATGAACAATCTAAAGTGTTGTAAGGTTAATTATACAAAAAGTTGAAGTACGCAAATTAAGAGTGATCAGTAAGAAGTTATTATAACAGTTTCAGTTTGGCGAGTGTTAAGATCAATGTGTAAATGTTATAATTAGCGTGTTCGACAATAAAAGTGTAAAACAAATTTCTTCATCAGTATTATCTTTGGATAAAAGATTCCTTTTCCGTTTACACACCTTGACTAAGAGATATGTTCGACCCAAGAAAAGATAATAGCTAGCCGGAGGACAGTAAACAAAAATTAAAATTCTTTCAAACACTAATACTACCACAAATTGCTAACACTAGATGGAGCTACAAACCGAACAAATGAATGACGTCACAAGATGGCTTCACATGAAGTAAACACATAAATACACAAACATTATAATTAATACCGTTACATATGTACGAGTAGGTACGTGGTAGAGATGAAAATAAAATCTAATTTTAGAAGCGGAAAGTTCTAAATATGACTTAATATGAATATTCTAATTAAATATGGTAATTTTACGGAAAATTACATAATAAGAAAATTTTACATTGAATTCTGCGCACAGCAAAACATTCGTTCCACAGCGCTAAGAGGCATGGTTTTAAATGTGAAATTTCATATTTTGCCTGGCTTTAGTGATAGCGCATATTCTCTATGAAATGCGTATTTCTTAACTTGAAATAATAAACTAAGAAGCTTTGAGTAGGTAGTAGTTGAATGTGGACCATGCCTCCCAACTTACCGTTGTTACAGCTGTGGCCCGCATTCGGGAGGTTGTAGGTTCGATACCTTCGGCCACTTTCCTGGCCCATGGGTTTTTCCAGGGGTTTCCCCGTGTCTCTAGGCGAATGCTGGGAAGGTTCACCCCTCGAATTTCCTGTCCCTCCATTTCACCTAAATTCTCATTTCACTTTACCTTACATCTGCTTGGTCTCTTCCAGGGTTAAAGTGTCGGCAGGAGTCTCGGACTTGCATGACAGGTGAAAAGGATGCTCTAGGTACCCTTCGTCCCACGGAATGGGGGCGGTCTACCAGTCCCAGCCCCCAGGGGGGGAAGCCGGCTGCACCTGCGGCCATCCGGGGAGTTTCAATCTGTAAAAGGTAGGGAACCTCCTAATTCGGCCTCCCTCTGTCTCCTATAACCTCACCCCTTCCTCCCGGGGGCACCCCGTCAGGGGCTTCAAGCACAAAAGTTCCTGTAGGTCGAGGTGCTAAGCCCCCTCCGCATTTAGTCCTAGTCTTGTACCGAAGAAAAAAAAAGAGAATACCTGCACACTAATTTTGTAACACTTCTTTTTCAAAAAGTTACATCGCATTGACATAGGTTGTACAGTGGGGGAGACCTCGCGTACTGCTACCTACATAGACCTATTGTCTCTAACATCCCTCAGGATTAAGTGAAGGAACCACATGAGGTTTCAGGCCGATGCCACAGAGACACGCGGAAGTTCCTAACGGTTCTCGGCTCGAAGCTTGTCACACCACTGGAGCTGCCTAGAGAGGGCGATAAACGACCGGTCAACGAAACAGCCCTCTAGTGTCCACGGGAGTACTCTTTCCTTTAAGCGAGCATCCGCGACATCTACCCGGCACCGTATAAGCCACGAAACCTTGAAGCACACCTGAAACATGAAAAGGAAACGGAATGAAAGCGAAATGATGCAAAAGAAATCAAGGTAGATGAGAAACCATCGCAGTATTTGCCTACCGACCAGGGAAAACCACGAAAACCCCAAGGTCAGAGTGGGCGATCGACGGGAATAGAACTTGGGATCTCCCGAATGCGAGCCACATACGTTACCGCGGAGTCATCTCGCTCAGTAGAAAGTAAGTTACTATAATAAATTGTGTGCAAAGAGCTATTATTATGATTATTATTATTGTTATTATCATCATCGTCATTTGTGGTGGTGGTGGTGATGGCGGTTATTTTGTAATTATCTACTCTTTGTAGTTTCTTATAATGCATCTAGTTTACGTATTTAAATGGTAAGGATATTTGTGTAGAAGACACTTTTAACTTTATCTTTCTGGTTTTGTAAAATGTTTGTCACTTAAGGACAACTGGTAGAAATGTGGATTCCAAAATAGATTTTACTATCTCTATTTCGTATAGTAAGCAGGGGGAGTATTCCATTCCACCCAAAAATTCGATATCGAGATTTCACCAAAAATATGTACATGTTTTGAGCCCCCTGAATCCAAAAAAGAGCATTCTTAGAAAAAAATCTGTCTCTCTGTGCGTATCTGTGTGACTGTGAACAGCATAACTCAAAAACGAAAACTTGGATAAATACCAAAGACATACCTATAGATTTAGTATCTTACAAAGATGCTACACGAAGATTTTAAAGAAAATCCCGGCCACCCCAGACTACCTTTTACATGGAACATATTTCGAAAATCTTTATTTTCTCAAAAATGGCTCTAACGATTTGAATTAAAATATCACATGTTAAAGACATTTTCATTGTAAATGAAATATATATCTTAATTTTCTGGGAATATCCCCAAAAGTCCTCGGTCTTCTTCATTCTGAATGACTTTGTATAACTGGCAATCCTAAGAGATAGACAAAATTTCACTATACAAATAATGTAGATTTCGTTAAAACACACAATTTATGCCACATACATACTTTTTTTTTTTTTTTTTTTTTAGTGAACGATTTCCGATATATACCTTGTTATTTGTTTGATTTTTCCAATACTTATACTTTTTCTCAAATGGGAATACGTTATTCTTTTTTTTATGTCCTGGACATGCAAAAGAGAATAGAATAGTCCACATAGCAACCAGCTCTTAAAAGATTTGACTATCCCTTAAAGCCTACCATACTCCCCTTGCAGCTACACGAAAGTTAGCAATAAGATAGTTTCTGCAAATGTTTATCGATTAACATGAAGTAGATTGAGAATAAGCATTTGTAAAATAGTTTGTACAAGAGTAGAAAAAATCGTGTGAGTGGAACACATCAGATTTTTTCCCCTTTGTAATCGATTATAAATAGTACAAGGAACATGCTTATGTAGCTTTTTTATCTTTAAAGGTTCTTATGGTCCACAGATGTTATGTAACAATGTGCTCACCATAGTTTTCTCAGCTTTTTTAAGTTTTTTTTTTTAAACTTTAGGTACACTTTTCTCAAAATTTTACACTTAAAAATTTGAAATTTTTTGTGGTTGTACAGAATGTTTAGCTACATTTAGTATGTTAAATATTTTGATCCTATATTACATGGTTTCCACGAACAAATTACAAATATAAAAAGAAATTACACCTAAAGTTATTTTCTTGTAAATATTTTTTAAAAATTAAATTAATCCTTCACATGGACAAATAGTTAACCGGCTATCTTAAGCTACTTATAAAATCTCATAATAAAATGGCGGAGTTCTGATCCTTATTTTCAGAGAAAAGTGCAATGAAATGAATACATAAAAGTACAATTGTTTTAGAAATTATTTTACAATATTTAAATATTTTTATAATTAAAACATTTAAAGCTAGCTAAAAATTTTGATACCATATATTTAGAAAGCCTTCCCTAATGAGCGGTAAAAAGCTCATTGTCCTGAATGGTGTAATTCTAGAGAAAACTGGCTTTCTTTCAATTGCAAAGAAGCGTAAAAGAACACTTTTAAATCATTGGGTGAAGTTATATGTTTTGAAAAACCTGAATTATAAGTAGTTAAGTTACGTTCAGTTTCAATTCAATATAAACCAATCTATTTAAAACGATGTCATAAACTCAGTAATTTCCACCAGGTTCTGCTGGTTTACGTCTACAATGTGTATAGAAAAAAATCTGTGTTACACTCACATGACTTTCTCTACTCTTGTGCAAACTATTTTTACAAACGCTTATTCTCCATCTACTTCATGTTAATCGAAATAAACATTTGCAGAAACTATCTTATTGCTAATTTTCTTGCAGATGTAAGAGGAATATTGCTTTAAGCAATAGTCAAATCTTTTAAGCGCTGGTTGTGTGGAGCATTCCATTCTTTTTGCATGTCCAGGACACCCCCCCAAAAAAAACCGAATTCCCACTTGAGAAAAAGTATAAGTATTGCAAAATTCAGACAAATAACAAGGAATATCTCGGAAATGGTTCACTTCAAAAAAAAATGTATATTACATGAATTGTGTGTTTTAAAGAGATCTACATTTGCTGTGTAGAAAATGTTTGTCTATCTCTTATGTTTGACCAGTTATGCAAAAGCCATTCAGAATGAAGAAGACTTTTGCGGACATTCCCAGAAAATTCAAATATACATTTCATTTGTCATGAAAGTATCTTAAATATATGATACTTTAATCAAAACCGTTAGAGCCATTTTTGATAAAATCAAAATTTTCGAAAAATGTTTCATGTAAAGGGTAGTCTATGGTGGGGGATTTTCTTTAAAATCTTCGTGTCGCATCTTTGAAAGATACTGAAACTAAATACCAAGTTTGATATTTATCCGGCGTTTAGTTTTTGAGTTATGCTGTTCATAGACACACACGGACAAACATACACACATACACACACACGGACCTTTTTCTAAAATCTTTTTTTAATCAGGGTGCTCAAAACAAGTATTTCCGGTGATATTTCGGTACCGAATTGTTGGGTGGAATACAATACTTCCCCTACTTACTATACGTAGTAGAGAAAGAAAAAACACTGACAAAGTTTTGGGCGTATGTTGGACGGGACATTAAACTGCCCAACAGGAACCTATGTCCGGAAATACATGGTCTGGACGCTGTGAGGCGTCCAAGTTTCATCGGAATGTTGTTGGTTTGATAGTGTAGTTATGCAACCCTTTCGCCCTTAGCGTAAGGTGGATGGACAGGCTGTGCATTAATATTCCTGCGCACGCACTACATCTGCCCATAGTCCAGGTTCGCATCCTAATGGGGTAGTTTTTGTCGTGTACCAAGGCAGTAACGTTGTTGACATCATTACGATATGTAGTAGTAGGTCCTTAGATCACGAACGATCTCTGGAGATCCGTTTGGATAAGTACAGCGGTTTATGTTGCCAGCCTGACGTTGGTCCTTGTTATGTTCTGCATGACCTGTTGCACAGCATCTCTCCATTCAGATCGGGATTCTGCAAGCCTAGTAATCTATGGCCATTCCATTTGAAGAGTGTCTTTGATTCCGTCCGTCCATCTCAGTTTACGCCTGCCCTGTTCTGTGATGTCCATCATAGATCCTTTTCCATGGACATGGATCTTCTAATCAGATGATCGAAATATGTTTACTCCCGAAAGAAATCCATCGCCCTCGGCCGGGTTTGAAGGCACGACCTCGGGAACCGGAAGCTAGAATGGTAACCACTAGACCACGGATGACGACAGAGAACGTGCTATGTGACATCTTAATTAAATTCTGTGGCACTATAGCCCGCGAAGGACCTGGACCTGCCAATCGACTGCCGCCTCATATCCACTTACGCACAGCAAAGGTGGGCGATCGTCCAACCGATACAGGAAGGTGATGTGGTCAGGATCACGCATCTCCCAGATGGAAAGTTGGCTCATGGGGCCAGGATCACAGCCTATTGGAGCTCCTCACTTTTCTCACGATCCTAAGTAGGCACCGGTATCATACCTCAGGCTTAAAATCCTCAACTCCATGGGTGGGATCGAAGCCGGGTGCATTGTAGCCGGGAAGCAGAACGCACGCTCTAACCTACAGCGTCTACAGGGCATCTTAAACACATTCCTCATTATAATGGGGCCCAAAATGAAGAAAAACAGAAATATGTCTATTATTCAATTTATAGAAAAATTGTTATATAGGAAAAATTAACCGCATATGCCTTATTTTTTAACTATTGTTATTTACAAAGTTTTAATTGGACGAATATGTAAGAAGTTATATCAACTTTTCGTTGCAGTTTTTGTGTACCTACCTAAACCAGTTGGCAACAGAAACAGTATAGTTCTGATTGAATTAAAGCATAAGGAAAAGGCGTGTGTTTTGGGTACTGTTAAACCTTTTACTTATGTCTTGAAATTTATTAACAAAATCGCATGAAGGAGTAGAGAGATGGGAAGAAGGAGATGGAGGGGAAGAGAGGGAAAAGATGGAGGAGATGAGGTAGAAAGATTGGGAGAGGCAGGGAAAGAAGTTTTGGAGGGAGAGAGTGAGAAAGAAAGGAGAGAAAGTGTGTGTGTGTGTGCCGTGTGTGTGTGTGTGAGAGAGAGAGAGAGAGAGAGAGAGAGAGAGAGAGAGAGAGAGATTGAATAGAGAGTAGAGAAGGATCGGTATGTAAAGCAATAACCCGAACAGAGCTGCGAGTTCACTATTCGATTTTTTATAAATTAACTTTAGAAAACTTGTATATAAATAATAATAATAATCATAACTTGTCAATTAATTTCATTGCTTCTAAGTTAATTACCCTTACAAGTATTGCATCCCCCAGTTTGGAACCATTGTTCTATAGTCTGGAGTTTCTAACGCTCTCCATATGGCCTACGACCTTCGGGCGATACCCCATTCCACCAAGCGATGATTGGATCATTTCTCAGGTGGAGGCACCCAGCGGGCGAAATTTGTTGCCTTCGTTGGTAGGGCGATGATGAGGATGGAATGAGAGGATCTACAAGAAAGATAAATTAAAATAAAATTGCACTATGACGTCCTGGCATCTAGTTCCCTATGCCAGTTTATAATTTATTTACCACATTATTTTTTATCATATATCATATTTTACAGATATGATTTATATACTAATAACTAAAATAAGTGACAAAAATGAAGAAAGAGTAAAATAAATGAAATAGGATAACAAAGTGAATTACAATAAATATATAAACTTAAAATAATAATTCCCACTTGCACTAGGTCAAATATTATTAGATACTGGAATCCAGTAAGATAAACAATCGTAACCAGTTATTAACCCATATAACTATTTCTAAAATTAATAAAAACTAATAACCTACACTACTGGTATCCAGTAGAATCAGCACTGGTAGTCCGCACAGATTCATTTTATGTGTGTTTTCTCAATACTAACTATTCATTATAGTGAATTATAATTAAAATCATCTCAATTTATGACAGGACCTACAGTTTTACTGTGGGCTCCGAACCACATTGGGGCCGTGTAGATACTTTCGTCAGAGGTGAAGGCGTGGACAGGGCCGACTTAAAATCACCACGCCGGATCAGGAATCGAACCCCGGGCCCTCAACACGAGAGCCAGAAACGAAAACCACTGCGCTACCCCGACGCCCGTCTGGAAAGTTTAATTGTGCATTTCAGTTTTAGAGCTAAACATAAATGAAATGAAAATGAAATTATGTAGAAAAAACTGCCTTAAAATAAGGGAGGCCTGAAACTCCAAAAGCGGAAATGTAAAGGAACAAGAAACTGTAGAGAGATAATTAGTTGAACACAGAAGTGAATCTGGGGAGCGACTTACAGGTTTGGGGACAAACACGCATTTTTACTTTCTCTACTACGTAGAGAAAGTAGGGGAAGTATTGTATTCCACCCAAAAATTCGATACCGAGATTTCACCGGAAATACATGTTTTGAGACCCACTGAATCCAAAAAAAGCATTTTTGGAAACATGTCCGTGTGTGTGTGTGTGTGTGTGTGTGTGTGTGTGTGTGTGTGTGTGTGTGTGTCTGTCTGTGAACAGCATAACTCAGAAACGAACAGTCGAATAAACACCAAACTTGATATTTAGGTTAAGTATCTTCCAGAGATGCGACACGAAGGTTTTCAAGAAAATTCCCCCACCCCAGATTACCCTTTACATGGAACATTTTTCGAAAATTTTAATTTTCTCAAAAATGGCTCTAATGATTTTGATTAAAATATCATATGTTTAAGATATTTTCATGACAAATGAAATGTATATCTCGAATTTTCTGGGAATGTCTCCAAAAGTATTCTTCATTGTGAACGACTTTTGCATAACTGGTAAACCATAAAAGATAGACAAAATTTTACTACACAAAAAATGTAGATCGCGATAAAATACACAATTTATGTCATATACATTGTTTTCGTTGAGTGAACCATTTTCGAGATATTGCTTGTTATTCCCTTAAATTTTCCAATACTTTTTCTGAAATTCGTTATTCATTTTTATTTTCTCTACTACGTATTAGTAAGTAGGGGAAGTATTGTATTCCACCCAAAAATTCGATACCGAGATTTCACCGTAAATTCATGTTTTGAGACCCCATGAATCCAAAAAAAGCATTTTTGGAAACATGTCCGTGTGTGTGTCTGTGTGTCTGTGTGTCTGTGTCTGTGTGTGTGTCTGAGAACAGCATAACTCAGAAACGAACAGTCGGATAAACACCAAACTTGGTATTTAGGTTCAGTATCTTCCAAGGATGCGACACGAAGGTTTTCAAGAAAATCCCCCCACCCCAGAGTACCCTTTACATGGAAGATTTTTCGAAAATTTTAATTTTCTCAAAAATGGCTCTAACGATTTTGATTAAAATATCATATGTTTAATATATTTTTATGAAAAATAAAATGGATATCTTGAATTTCCTGGGAATGTCTCAAAAGTATTCTTTATTGTGAACGACTTTTGCATAACTGGTAAACAATAAGAGATAAGCAAAATTTTACTACACAAAAAATGTAGAGCGCGTTAAAATACACAATTTATGTCATATACATTTTTTTGTTGAGTGAACCATTTTCGAGATATTGCTTGCTATTCCCTTAAATTTTTCAATACTTATTTTCTCAAATGGGAATTCGTTATTCATTTTTTTGTCTTGGATATGCAAAGAGTATTAATCTGTGGGAAAGGGAATGGTGCTGCACCTAGCAACCAGCTATTAAGAGATATGTATGTGCTTAAAGGCTACTGTATTTCAAAATTGCCCTTGTAAATATACATTCCCCTTACACCTACAAGAAAATTAGCAATAAGATAGAATCTGAAAATGTTTATCTCGATTAACATGAAGTAGATGGAGAATAAGGCATTTGTAAAAATAGTTTGTACAAGAGTAGAGAAAGTCATGTGAGTGTAACACATCAGATTTTTTTTTTGTCCTGGACATGCAAAGAGAATGGAATGCGCCCCATAGCAACCAGCGCTTAAAATATTTGTCTATCGCTTAAAACCTACCATATTCCTCTTGCATCTACAAGAAAATTAGCAATAAGATTGACATCTCGATATCTCGATTAACATGAAGGATATGGAGAATAAGAGTTTGTAAAAATGGTTTGTACAAGAGTAGAGAAAGTCATGTGAGTGTAACACATCAGATCGTTGTACTTGTAATGAAATATGTAAGCAGCAAAGGTTTATTTAGATTAAATGTAGCAGAAAGAAAAGTAAGCTTTAGTAAGAATAGCTTGTATATCCACTAATAAAAATAGTGGTTAAAGAAAGTCATGTGAATGTATCACATCAGATTTTTATTTAACAGGGCGGACAATACAAAAATAGAAGTGGCAAATTGCGTGTCTGCTGCATTCTGGTTCGTACGTCCACCATAGCAATATGAAAGTAGGCGACACCAGTGCACGGGATTCCGAATCCCTGAGTGTGTATGTGGCATATCTGCGGAATATTTGAACAGTAAGTGTGTCTGGGTTGCCGTGCTGGCATTGCTATGTCAATATATGACAACTTCTGCTTTAACAAGCAGTTCTGGAACGATATTCAGGCGACACCTTTATTCCCCTTAAACTAGTTTCTACAGATCTGCATGGCTAAAACTGATAAATCCGGTTCGGGCAGGACTGGGGCATCATTTAGGCCATCTTTATGATCCTTGAATTAGCCATTTTGGAGAAACGTGTCCACGCCAGGTGGTCCTCGGTCTCAGGATCTGTTCAAATCTGACTGGGCCGGCCCATAACGGCCTAAACATCCCGGTCCCTATGTTTTGCTTTATTCCAGTGGTTTTCAGACTAACTGGAGTAGGCAAAAACAACTTATTCCAAAGAATGGAAAAAATTCTAATATGATATACTCACAAGACTTTCTCTACCGTCTATCGTTTATTAGTGGACACACAAATTATTCTTAATCAATCTTATTTTTCTATCTACTATATTTTAATTTAAATAAACCTTTGCAGAAATAGCTACATTACACATTTTGTCATAGATGCAAAGGGAACAACGATAGTCAAATGTTTTAAGAAATGGACGCTATGGCCTTAAAATTCCATACTGTTGCTATGCAATCCCTAGAGACAACTAAATGTTGAAAGGACTTTAAGATAATTACCAAGAAATGAACAATTCCAACGTTTAATAAAGAATGTCTCAGAAACGGCTAATGCTGCAAAAAATTATTTTAAGTAAATTTTATGTTTTTAAAAGATTTACATTTTTTGTGTTGTACGGTTTTGTCTATCGCCTAAAGTTTACCAGTTATATAAGATTATATAATATTCCTTCCGAATGAAGAGGACTTCATAGGCTATTTTCCCGAAAATTCAAAATATACATTTTATTTGTCATGTAAATATCCTTCATATATGGATTTTAATCAAAATAGTTACAGCCATTTTATTAGAAAATCAAACCTTTCCAAAAAATGTTCCATGTAAAGGGTATTTTGGGGCTGGAGGATTTTATAGAAGATCTTCTTGTCGCATCTTTGGAAGATATTGAACCTAAACATCACGTTTGGTATTTATCCAACTTTTCGTTTTTGAGTTATGCTGTTCATAGACACACACACACGGTTGATTTTTTTTATTCAGGGGGCCTGAAAACATGTATTTCCACTGAAACCTCGGTATCGAACTTTTAGTGGAATGCAGTACCTTCTCTACCTATTAGGAACGTGGTAGAGAAAGTAAAAAGAAGCTAAGTGCCACTCAAAATATAACAATATTTTTTTTCCCTTTTTTATATGGGCATGCCTTTGTTTTGGAGTTTGCTGTGATATGTGGAACTTTTGCCAAGATTCAAGAGTCGGACCCGTAGCCGTGGTCGCTGGAGTGTATAGCTTCGGCGCTCCGCCAAGCTGAGGGTTGGGGTTCGAGTTCTGCCATGGGCATGGGTGGATATAAAAAAAATCTGATGTGTTACACTCACATGACTTTCTCTACTCTTGTACAAACTATTTTTTACAAACGCTTATTCTCCATCTACTTCCTGTTAATCGAGATAAACATTTGCAGACTTTATCTTATTGCTAATTTTCTTGTAAATGTAAGGGGAATATATATTTACAAGGGCAATATAGAAATACAGTAGCCTTTAAGCACATGCATATCTCTTAATAGCTGGTTGCTAGATTCAGCACTATTCCCTTTTCCACAGATTAATACTCTTTGCATATCCAAGACAAAAAAAAATCTGATGTGTTACACTCACATGATTTTCTCTACTCTTGTACAAACTATTTTTACAAACGCTTATTCTCCATCTACTTCATGTTAATCGAGATAAACATTTGCAGACTCTATCTTATTGCTAATTTTCTTGTAGATGTAAGGGGAATATATATTTACAAGGGCAATATAGAAAAACAGTAGCCTTTAAGCACATACATATCTCTTAATAGCTGGTTGCTAGGTGCAGCACCATTCCCTTTACCACAGATTATAACTCTTTGCATATCCAAGACAAAAAAGTGAATAACGAATTACCATTTGAGAAAATAAGTATTGAAAAATTTAAGGGAATAACAAGTAAAATCTCGAAAATGGTTCACTCAAAAAAAATGTATATGACATAAATTGTGTATTTTAACGCGATCTACATTTTTTGTGTAGCAAAATTTTGTCTATATCTTATGGTTTACCAGTTATGCAAAAGTCGTTCACAATAAAGAATACTTTTGGAGACATTCCCAGAAAATTCAAGATATACATTTTATTTGTCATAAAATATCTTAAACATATGATATTTTAATCAAAATCGTTAGAGCCATTTTTGAGAAAATTAAAATTTTCGAAAAATCTTCCATGTAACGGGTACTCTGGGGTGGGGGGATTTTCTTGAAAACCTTCGTGTCGCATCCTTGGAAGATACTGAACCCAAATACCAAGTTTGGTGTTTATCCGACTGTTCGTTTCTGAGTTATGCTGTTCACAGACACACACACACAGACAGACACACACACGGACATGTTTCCAAAAATGCTTTTTTTTCAGGGGGTCTCAAAACATGTATTTCCGGTGAAATCTCGGTATCGAAATTTTGGGTGGAATACAATACTTCCCCTACTCACTATACGTAGTAGAGAAAGTAAAAATGAATAACGAATTCCCATTTTAGAAAATAAGTATTGAAAAATCTAAGGGAATAACAAGCAATATCTCGAAAATGGTTCACTCAACAAAAAAATCTGATGTGTTACACTCACATGACTTTCTCTACTCTTGTACAATCTATTTTTACAAACGCCTATTCTCCCTATGCTTCATGTTAATCGAGATATCGAGATGTCAATCTTGTTGGTAATTTTCTTGTAGATGCAAGGGAAATATGGTAGCTTTTAAGCGATAGTCAAATATTTTAACGCTGGTTGCTATGTGGCGAATTCCATTCTCTTTGCATGTCCAGGACATAAAAAAATCTGATGTGTTACACTCACATGACTTTCTCTACTCTTGTACAATCTAATTTTACAAACGCCTATTCTCCATATGCTTCATGTTAATCGAGATATCGAGATGTCAATCTTATTTGTAATTTTCTTGTAGATGCAAGGGGAATATGGTAGGTTTTAAGCGATAGTCAAATATTTTATCGCTGGTTGCTATGTGGCGCATTTCATTCTCTTTGCATGTCCAGGACATAAAAAAAATGAATAACGAATTTGAGAAAAAGTATAAGTATTGGAAAATTTAAGGAAATAACAAGCAATATCTCGAAAATGGTTCACTCAACAAAAAAAATGTATATGACATAAGTTGTGTATTTTAACGCGATCTACATTTTTTGTGAAGTAAAATTCTGTCTATCTCTTACGGTTTACCAGTTATGCAAAAGTCGTTCACAATAAAGAATACTTTTGGAGACATTCCCAGAAAATTCGAGATATACATTTCATTTCTCATGACATTGTCTTAAACATATGATATTTTCATCAAAATCGTTAGAGCCATTTTTGAGAAAATTAAAATTTTCGAAAAATGTTCCATGTAAAGGGTAGTCTGGGGTGGGGGGATTTTCTTGAAAACCTTCGTGTCGCATCTCTGGAAGATACTGAACCTAAATACCAAGTTTGGTGTTTATCCGACTGTTCGTTTTTGAGTTATGCTGTTCACAGACACACAGACACACACACAGACACACACACAGACACACACACACACAGACACACACACAGACACACACACGGACATGTTTCCAAAAATGCTTTTTTTGGATTCAGGAGGTCTCAAAACATGTATTTCCGGTGAAATCTCGGTATCGAATTTTTGGGTGGAATGCAATACTTCCCCTACTTACTATACGTAGTAGAGAAAGTAAAAATGAATAACGAATTTGAGAAGAAGTATAAGTATTGGAAAATTTAAGGAAATAACAAGCAATATCTCGAAAACGGTTCACTCAACAAAAGAAATGTATATGACATAAGTTGTGTATTTTAATGCGATCTACATTTTTTGTGTAGTAAAATTTTGTCTATCTCTTATGGTTTACCAGTTATGCAAAAGTCGTTCACAATGAAGAACACTTTTGGAGACATTCCCAGAAAATTCGAGATATACATTTCATTACTCATAACATTATCTTAAACATATGATATTTTAATCAAAATCGTTAGAGCCATTTTTGAGAAAATTAAAATTTTCGAAAAATGTTCCATGTAAAGGGTAGTCTGGGGTGGGGGGATTTTCTTGAAAACCTTCGTGTCGCATCCTTGGAAGATACTGAACCTAAATACCAAGTTTGGTGTTTATCCGACTGTTCGTTTTTGAGTTATGCTGTTCACAGACACACACAGAGACACACACACACACACACACACACACACACACACACGGACATGTTTCCAAAAATGCTTTTTTTGGATTCAGGAGGTCTCGGTATCGAAATTTTGGGTGGAATACAATACTTCCCCTACTTACTATACGTAGTAGAGAAAGTAAAAATGAATAACGAATTCCCATTTTAGAAAAGTATTGAAAAATTTAAGGTAATAACAAGCAATATCTCGCAAACGGTTCACTCAACAAAAAAATGTATACGACATAAATTGTGTGTTTTAACGTGATCTACATTTTTTGTGTAGTAAAATTTTGTCTATCTCTTATGGTTTACCAGTTATGCAAAAGTCGTTCACAATAAAGAATACTTTTGAAGACACACCCAGAAAATTCAAGATATACATTTTATTTGTCATAAAAATATCTTAAACATATGATATTTTAATCAAAATCGTTGGAGCCATTTTTGAGAAAATTAAAAATTTCGAAAAATGTTCCATGTAAAGGGTTCTCTGGAGTGGGGGGATTTTGTTGAAAACCTTCGTGTCGCATCTATGGAAAATACTGAACCTAAATACCAAGTTTGGTGTTTATCCGACTGTTCGTTTCTGAGTTATGCTGTTCACAGACAGACACACACACACACACGGACATGTTTCCAAAAATGCTTTTTTTGGATTCAGGGGATCTCAAAACATGTATTTCCGGTGAAATCTCGGTATCGAATTTTTGGGTGGAATACATTACTTCCCCTACTTACTATACGTAGTAGGGAAAGTAATAAAAAGAGTAATAATTATAGCCTATAATAGTTTTGCAAATGAATGAGAATACTATTAAGGCTTAATTAGGAAGAAAAAAATATCACTATCCATCCCGTGGTAGTAAAGCCCGGTCATTCTACGCGACAGACAACAAGCATAATCATAACGCAGTGTAAGAGGGGTTTGATTGTTGTAGCGATTGCACCACTTTTAGGCATCAATTTGAAGCTGTTTTAGATCACGCACGTAATGGATGCCATTTTTGCGGGAGATTGTTTCTAGGAGTGTTCGCCCCACTATTTAAATGTTATTTATTTAACTATTATATATGTATGCCTCGGCTGCGTCAGTAGTAATTTGCAGAGCACGTATCTCTTAGTAGGGCTGGTGTGGCTAAAGAACAAGGTTACACAAATTATAATTGCACTGTACTTTGTTTATTAATCCTTCACAGGATTAAATAACACTTCACTGATATATCCTACCACAGAGCTGTGAGATTACTGTTAATTGCACCTTTTAACAGGTAAAATTTGTATTATCCTCACCGCAATAAATTTTCATGTCACACACTGAACCCGTACCGAACTGCTCGGGTACGCAACCTTGTTGCGTCTACCGCCTAAATCTGTACATTTCCTCTATTTCAAGTCTCTGATTGGGTAAGCCTACTCCAATAGAATGCTTTTATTTAACTTATGCTTTTTCTAGTTTTTGATTGGCTATTTATAAACTGTCTTAAATATTACATTATTATTGTTCCAAGAATTATCAGTAGCCTTATTAAACTTTCTAATTTATTATTGCCTCAAAGTTACCTCATTGTTAGCAACTTTCGGCTTTTTACTTTGTAATTCTATTTGCTACGGAAGGCAGCTTGCTTCTATTCTCACAGCTCCTACATTGTTAAACTACGTAATACATTCACATGACATTATTACACATGTACATAATAATATAAACATAATACAATGACTGTTACATACACTTTATATATTATTACATACACATATTGCTTTTAAGACGGGCTGTTATTTTATTTTATGTTATATAATTATACTGATATCATTTAAGTGTTAAAAATGCTGCCTCAAGTGGCTCGCCTGCCAATGAAAGTTGGAATTTTATTTTAATTAGATTTTATTACTAAGTAGAGTCATTAAATGTTGAACAAATAAATTTGGCACATGCCTTGTGTTCTAAAGCTTCTAATGAATGCTCAATTATGTCATTCCGTTGAGTACTTTTCCTAATATCTGATTCAAACTTCTACAATTCTTAATGAAAAAATATATAGTGGATGTTTATTTAGACTGGAATTTTGTAAATAAAAACCCTATATTGCAATTTGCATTCTTTTTCATCCACACATCTTCATTTTTTGTTAAAATTCATTAGTATACACTCGGTCAATTTAAAACTGGCCGGCGTCTGAGAAAAGTATATTCTTGTAGTAGTTATAATGGGGAACACAACTAAAATAACAAATGTCTTCCGAGAAAATAATTCATATACGAGATTTCAGATAGATGTTTCAGAGTGTTTCGGCACATTTGTAACCAAGACACACTTCACTGATTTATGGTCTCAAGTGGAGTATGACTTAGCTCGTTACAATTTACAATTCCGCGCTTACTAAGCATTCTTAGCTTAGTGGTAGAAAGATAGCTTACTGTTCCTGAGGTTGCAAGTTTATTTTTTCCCTTTCATTTTAAATGCATGAGTAAAAATATAACAGGTTTTCTTCATTTTTATGTATGTAGCGTCGTCTATGGCCCGCATTCGGGAGGTCCTGTGTTCGATTCTCGGTGGCCGCCCCTCTGACCATGGGGTTTTTCGTGAGTTCGCCTAGGAATGTTGCGGTGGTGTATTCTACGACGATTTCTCCTTTCCCTCATTTCCCGTCGTTTTATTCTTTCTCCCTTTCACCTTTCAGGTAGTGTCTCCAGGTTCCGTAGTGCATCTAGTGATGGCCAGATGCCATAGTTGCTGCGTTTTCTCCCCTCCAACGATAGAGCGCGTTGGCCTGCCTGCAAGGGCCGATTCGTCGTCCTCTCGCGGGACTCCGTGTCTACTGGCGAGAGCGGGTGTTTCGTACTGGAAATGATAGGGTCTTTCGTGCGTCTCTAAGATCCTGTCTACCTACGGACCTGCGAACTTCTGCGGCTCCTTCACTCCATCCCTGCATCCCGAGGGTGTAGCCACTTTAGAGCAGTGGCGAGGTGTCCCTCTACAATAATTACATCCTACATCCTACTGGTAACCATGACACTAAGGGGACAAGGTACTCTGATACAGTCAAAAATCAAAGTTTTTGTTTTAGGCACTAATAAAATATCTATTATTTCAGAAAATATATACTTTTGGGGGGTTAAGAGGTTTTCAAGACTTTTAAGTACCATTTAAATGCTAATCTGCATTCCTTTAAAGCTGTCATGCAACGCCCCTTTTTAGAACATTGTGTATCTTTCAACAACGAACGACTATATCATACCCAGAGAGCAGTTCAACAATTAACGAAAGAGGCCAGGACCAAGACAAGGCAATCAGAAAAGTTGAAGCAATCCAGGAATGAAAGTGCAGATGATTATGACCCTGGAATGTAGTGAAGTGTGTCAGAATTTTAATGTTCCAACTTTAAATTCAGTTTCCTCAAAACAACATTTTTGGATACTTATGTACCTTTTTCTCAGAAAGTATGAGAGGTAGAGAGCTGAAATTTTCACTACATGTAAGCAACACATAGTTTAAACATTCTGAACCACAATTATAATTTTATAATTAATATTAGTGATATTAAGAAAGCAACAACGTTGCAAATTTTCCACATTTTTACTTTTTGGACTTTGCAAATAGTTGTTTTTTAATTTCTAGTGAACTGATGTACATAATTAAATAATTGAGGTTCAGAAGAAGGCTGATTATACTAAGAATAAGCATGCAAAAGTGTGATTCTGTATTGCAAGTAGTATCAGAGAAAAAGGTACATGAATTCACACGTTTTAAGAGAAAATATTATTTTTCTGCTGAATGAAATACGTTTTACGGACTCAACTACGTAAGCTATCAATGTAAACAACCACTTGAAATAATTGTCATGGTTGATAGAATAATTCATAAAAGTTTCAGGAAAAAACATTGAGAACTTTATGAGCAGAACTTTATGAACACACTTAAGGTGTAATTTCCATGTGTTCAGACTACCTTGTCCCCTTAATTTGTCGATTGGGGGAGGTTTCATACTGCCAATTTAATTTTATAACCACAAATTTCACCTTTATGGTTATCATATTTGTAAGTAAAATGAATTAACACAAGCAATATTATTTAACTATATTACAGTAAAGCGAATTGTAAAAAAATAAAAAAATAACAATCCACTTCGGAGATTCGAACTCGAGCTGTTTGGGCAGAAGTTAAGTAGCTCCAAGCACGGTATGGAGGTAGCCCAAATCAAGAACCTCGTGGCTTGTGGCCAGAACTTGATGGTGTGTTGTGAACCGCGCGTTCACTCGAAGGAACTTTGAAAAAGTTTAACTACTCAAGAAACCGGCCACTTTTAGTTTGACCGAGTATACAGTTGTAATGTTTGTATATTATTCTCAAATATAAGCGTTTTTGTGAAAATTATTTGTATTGAGGGAAGTAGGGGTATTGAGCTGTTGGTAAAGTTTGGTAACCGCTTCGCAGCGAGTTTCCTGAAGCTGTAGGCGCTTTGAATTTCAGCTAAGGAAGGTGCTATGACAATTAGGGAGCTGGAAGGTGTCTGTCTCACAATGCTCTCCTAATTTTGGGGGAAACCTGGAAATATAATTGAATTGGCTGAGCCGGGAATAGCACCAAGGCAGGAGTGAATGCCAGGAATCTAAGCACTCAGTGAAACATTGCAACAAGGAAGGTGTAGCAGTAGAAAATAACTTCGTGATCTGGCGACAATATGAAAAAAAGAGACAGAAGAAAGAAAAAGAAAAAATACATACACATACACATCAGTCCAAAATAAATCAGGCAACAATTTGGAGGCGGCCCAAATGGCCGTTTCCGTAGCTTTCTTTTGTTTTCGGTCTCCCACTCCATCCTAGTCTGCAACAATGTAAAGCAGCCACTTGCAGTGATTTTATTCGATAATAACTGTTCATTGCTCTTGTAATATATACAAGCCTGATGCAGAACGCTCTACTCGCATAACAGCTGATTAATTGACGTGCAGATTTAAATTAGTTGACTTGTATGGGCGAGTAATGCTGTAAACATATTAAAATGTGAATAAAAGGAGTTAGATGGTGGTGACAAGGATGGGTAAGTGTCGTTTGTTATGACATTTACCTAATAATGTACCCTTAAGGCAGTACAAAAACATTTTGGCAGGAAACACTTTTCGTTTAAGGGAATATATATGGAACATTCATACTCACAGTAAGAAATCATAACTTTCTTTTCAGTAGCTTAAAATAAATGCAATTTTAAAAGCACTCTTAATGTTTACTTAATAAAAATGTTTTACAATGACCTGTCAAAGTACTGTTTTTTTTGGTTTTTTTTTTTTAAACTAGAAGCTATCTAAGCCCCTTGTCTCACTTCAGAATATGAAGGAGACATCCCAAAAGAAAGCTCCTTCCCAAAACATAAACCCAAATATATATCTGAAAATATGGGACAAAAATAAACCCACGTATATGATCACAAAAGAAACCCTGTGGTCCTCCGTTGTGTAGTGGTTACCATGCTAGCCTCTAGTTTCCGAGGTCGCGGGCTCAAATCCGGAGGAGGGCGATGGATTTTTTCAGGCATAAAAATCCTTAGCATGGCTTCCTTCGGAAGGGAAGTAAAGCTAGTAGTCTCGTATCGTAGATTTACGGCACGTAAAAGAACCTCAAGCCTGATAAAGAGGCCTCTGAGCAAAATTACCGGTCTTTCACACCCAATATAGAATGGGACGCTAAGAACAAAGCAGTTAAAGAGCGTCCATAAATAAAACTCAATTTAATTTAATTTTACAAAAGAAACCCTAATTACTTTCTCTACTACGTATAGTAAGTAGGGAAAGTATCGCATTCCACCCAAAAATTCTAATTCGAGATTTCACCGGAAATACATGTTTTCAGACCCCCTGAATGTAAATAAAGCATTTTTGGAAACATGTCCGTGTGTGTGTCTGTCTGTCTGTGTGTCTGTCAGTCTTGTCAATCTGTGAACTGCATAACTCAAAAATGAAAAGCCGGATAAATACCAAACTTGGTAACTTGAGTTTACTATTTTCCAAGGTTACGACACGAAGATCTTCAAGAAAACCCCCCAACCGCAGACTACCCTTTACAAGAACATTTTTCGATAATTTTGAGTTTCTCAAAAAATGTCTCTAACGATTTTGAAAGAAAATATCATATGTTTAAGTTATTTTATGACAAATGAAATGTATGTCTTAAATTTTCTGGGAATGTCCCCAAAGGCCCTCTTCTTTTGAATGACTTTCGCATAAGTGGTAAACCATTAGAGATAGACAAGATTTTACAGCACAAAAAATGTATATCTCGTTAAAACATACAATTTATGTCATCACTTTTTTTGTGGAGTGAACCATTTACAGATATTCCTTGTTATTTGTTTGAATTTTCCAATACTTATTTTTCTCAAAGGGAAATTATTTATTGTTTTTTTATGTCCTAGAAATGCAAAGGAATGGAATGTTCCACATAGAAACCAGCTCTTAAAAGATTTGACTATCCCTTAAAGCTACCATATTCCCTTGCACCTACAAGAAAATCAGCAATAAAACAAGTTTCTGCAAACGATTATCTGGATTAACATGAAGTAGATGGAGAATAAGCGTTTGTAAAAATAGTTTGTACAAGAGTAGAGGAAGTCATGTGAGTTTAACACATCAGATTTTTACTTTCTCTACTACGTATAGTAAGTAGGGGAAGTATTGTATTCCACCCAAAAATTCGATACCGAGATTTCACCGGAAATACATGTTTAGAGGCCCCCCTGAATCCAAAAAAAGCCTTTTTGGAAACATGCCCGTATGTGTGTCTGTGAACAGCATAACTCAGAAACGAACAGTCGGATAAACACCAAACTTGGTATTTTGTTTCAGTATCTTCCAGAAATGCGACACGAAGGTTTTCAAGAAAATACCGCCACCCCAAATTACCCTTTACATGGAACATTTTTCGAAAATTTTTATTTTCTCAAAAATGGCTCTAACCATTTTGATTAAAATATCACATGTTTAAGATATTTTTATGACAAATGAAATGCATATCTCGAATTTTCTGGAAATGTCTCCAAAAGTATTCTTCATTGTAAACGACTTTTGCATAACTGGTAAACCATAAGAGATAGACAAACGTTTACTACATAAAAAATGTAGATCGCGTTAAAATACACAATTTATGTCATATACATGCTTTTTGTTGGGTGACCCATTTTCGAGATATTGCTTGTTATTCCCTTAAATTTTCCAATACTTATAATTTTTCTCAAATTCGTTATACTTTTTTTTGTCCTGGTAATGCAAAGAGAATGGAATACTCCACATAGCAACCAGCTCTTAAAATATTTGACTATAGCTTAAAGCCTACCAATTCCCCTTGCGTCTACAAGAAAATTAGCAATAAGATTAACATCTCCATATCTCGATTAACATGAAGCATATGGAGAATAAAGGTTTGTAAAAATATTTTGTACAGGAGTAGAGAAAGTCATGTGAGTGTAACACATATTTTTTATTGTTCCAATAGCGTATTTAACATCTAAAACCATATCGGCGACTTTGCGTTTGGAACAACCGCTTATCAGCAATTGTGTTCACTCGCTAAATGTGGTGTTAATTACTTTCGTTATTACATTAAATTCACACACACATTCACACTGTCCATTCATTATTCCAGACTCTAGGGAGGATGGGGAATAATCCTGGCTAAGGAAGAATTCCCACCCTCCAGCTGGGAATCAAACCCGGGACTTCTGGATTATTGCGGGTAAATGTATCAAGTAACTCTTTAACAATATTATTTCTATTGTTTGCATATAAAATGCAAAGAGCTTCAGTGAATGTTATTTGTTAGTGGGTGTAATGGGGAAATGAACAACTAAAATTACTGATCCTATAAATACTTCGTTTCAAACAAATAAAAAAGTTAAAATAGTATTCTGCCTATTTTTTGTATGTTAGGCTTTTAAACGTGATTAGTTAATTTAAAATATTTAATTTATTATTTTATGAAACCTCTCAAGTAATAAATAGTGATGTTTAACAGATAAAAGTAAACATAAATGTGAGACAACTGTTGCATAACTAGCTCTAAAAAGCACCAGGAGTCAAGTTTCCATTTAAATGCACCTGTTCTTTTCCAAACAATTTTTACTTTCTCTACTACGTATAGTAAGTAGGGGAAGTATTGTATTCCACCCAAAAATTCGATACCGAGATTTCACCGGAAATACATGTTTTGAGACCCCCTGAATCCAAAAAAAACATTTTTGGAAACATGTCCGTGTGTGTGACTGTGTGTCTGTGTGTGTGTGTGTGTGTGTGTGTGTGTGTGTGTGTGTGTCTGTCTGTCTGTGAACAGCATAACTCAGAAACGAACAGTCGGATAAACACCAAGCTTGGTATTTAGGTTCAGTATCTTCCAAGGATGCGACACGGAGGTTTTCAAGAAAATCCCCCCACCACAATATTACCCTTGACATGGAAGATTTTTCGAAAATTTTAATTTTCTCAAAAATGGCTCTAACGATTTTGATTAAAATATCATATGCTTAAGATATTCTTATGACAAATAAAATGTATAGCTTGAATTTCCTGGGAATGTCTCCAAAAGTATTCTTCATTGTGAACGACCTTTGTATAACTGGTAAACCATAAGAGATAGACAAATTTTTACTAACACAAAAAATGTAGATCGCGTTAAAATACACAATTTATGTCATATACATTTTTGTTGTTGAGTGAACCATTTTCGAGATATTGCTTGTTATTCTCTTAAATTTTTCAATACTTATTTTCTCAAATGGGAATTCGTTATTCATATTTTTGTCTTGGATATGCAAAGAGTATTAATCTGTGGCAAAGAGAATGGTGCTGCACCTAGCAACCAGCTATTAAGAGATATGTATGTGCTTAAAGGCTACTGTATTTTTATATTGCCCTTGTAAATATATATTCCCCTTACATCTACAAGAAAATTAGCAATAAGATAGACTCTGCAAATGTTTATCTCGATTAACATGAAGGATATTGAGAATAAGGGTTTGTAAAAATAGTTTGTACAAGAGTAGAGAAAGTCATGTGAGTGTAACACATCAAATTTTTTTTCTCATAATGGAATTTCAAACGTTTGTTGTTAGGTTGTGCCTATTATTAAGTCCTTCTATTAGTTTTTTTTATTTGATTCTCTTCTTCCACAAATAAATCCTATGTACGTTTGATGACACATCTAGATTTAAACAAATGCTGATATTTATTGCTGAAAATGTACTACTAACCTTAAAATTTAACTACATCTTTCAAATGTGATTTGCTGTAATTCAGAAAAAAATATAATTGAGTTTATATTTTAAATGTAACACATACATTGAAAATTCTGATGTGGTACATCCACATTAGTTTGTCAACCCTTATCGTTTATTAGTTGGTATACAAATTACTCATATTACTACATTTTAATCCAAATTAACCTTTACAGAAACAGCTACATTACCATTTCGTTATAGATACAAAGGAAGGACTTTTAAGAGAATGACCAAGAAATGAACAATTCCAACCTTTAATAGCGTGTATATCAGAAACGGCTTATGCCACAAAGGCTTATTTTAAATAAATTGTGTTGTAAAGAGATCTACATTTTTTGTGTAGTACGTTTTTGTCTATCGCTTAACGTTAACCAGATTATACAAAATTCCTTCCGAATGAAGGGGACTTCATAGGCTATTCCCAGAAAATTTAAGACATACATTGTATTTTTCATGCAAATAACTAATATGTGGTCTTTAATCAAAATCGTTAGGGCCATTTTTTAGAAAATTAAAGTTTTCGAAAAAAGCTCCATGTAAAAGATAGGGTATGGGGATTTTCTCGATAATCTTCGATTCGCATCCTTGGAAAACACTGAACTTAGATACCAAGTTTAGTGCTTATTCAAAACAATTGAGTTTTATTTATGGACGCTCTTTAACTGCTGTGGTCCTTAGCGTCCCATTCTGTATTGGGCGTGAAAGACCGGACATTTTGCTCAGAGGCCTCTTTATCAGGTTTGTAGTTCTTGTACGCTGTAAATCTACGACACGGGACCACCGGCTTTACTTCCCTTCCGAAGGAAGCCATACTAAGGATGCTTGCGCCCGAAAAAAAATTCCATTGCCCTCCTCCGGGTTTGAACCCGCGACCTTGGGAACTAGAGGCTTCTGGATTCAGGAGGCCCCCAAACAATGTATTTGCTGTGAAATCTCGACATCGAATTTTTGGGTGGAATGCTATACTTCCCCTACTTACTATACGTAGTAGAGAAAGTAAAAATGACTACTAATCCTGAAATTTAACTATATCTTTCAAAAGGTATTTGCTGTAATTCAGAAAAATATCATTGAGTTTATATTTTAAATGTAAGACATACATTGAAAATCTACTGGAGGTCCGGAAATACTAATTTACACAATTTTGGAAAATAATCTTTTACACATTTATATATCTACGTAGCTTTTTAAAACTTATTTAGTTAGTTATCTTTTAGGCTAAAACAATAAGCAACAGAAACGGATGCATTACACGTATACATATTAAAATATTATGAACTACGATACTCCCAAAAGCTATATAAACAGTGCCCTGCAAACATGAGCAATTGGACAATAATAAGGTTTTGTTTGTGCGCGCATCTAGACCGTGAATGCTAAAGAAAATATTTGGCCTCTGAGTTTCTGGTCGGAGAACAGTTCTCCGTTTTAACCCTTGCTCCTTCAATTGTTCATCCATTGAGAACTTTAACACATGGACTTTGCTACTATTTTTATATATTCCCATGCAGTTGGAATCGCATGGTTGAAAACACATTATAAGCACCAACTATGCAATGATCTTCTTAAATAAATCACCCAAACTCGTTTAATTTTCGTTAAATTATGTAGAAGCTGCGATACTCCCTCTAGTATACATAGCCTTACTAGAACGCCCATTTAGTTTCCGCGAAACATGATTTTTTCTTACAACAGTAAGATAAATCCACCTTTATGGTGTGGGAGTAGTGTGTCTGCCTCACATTCAAGAAGTCCCGAGTTCGAATCTCGATTCGAGTCACCGAGATAAGGTTTTCTTCGGAATTTTCACTTATACTGAAAAGGTTAATGTTGGGTAACTTTAAGCTCTATGGAACCCTGCTCATTTGAGCAGAATCTCGCCCATTTCATTTATTCGTCGTCCGATATGACGACGGTTAAAGGATGTTAAGCTGTTAAAAACAAACAAAACAATAACATACAAGAATACACAAAAGTAGCACAAATAGTTGATGAAGCTGGAGGAAACCTATCTGTTGTATGAACACTAACAACTATTTCTGCAACGTCGTTTGCCTTCGCATAAAGTCTTCTGATGCACTTTGTACCACTGTAGACTCACGGAGCTCTACGACCAGGCCGAATACTAAGGGTTAGGCAGATAATTCGTGTGTGTCAGGAAGATGTTCTGGTCTTATTTCACGAAAGCTTTAGACATGCCGCCGATTTAGGAGTCAACAAGACTTCCATTCAAGCATGGAGTGACACCCATACAAACTTCACTTGGTTCAGCGTTGGCAGAAAATGCCTTTCAAACCAGAATTAGCGATTATATATGCAGTATCCAACAACAGCTGCATTCGCTGAGTTCTTTGACCTTACGGGGCACAACAGTATGACCTGCACACACTGCAAACCTCGGTGGTTTTCTGAGCATCATACCTATATTCATACTCACATGCTAATTTGGGATCCAGGAGACCCCAAAACGTCTTTCCCCTGAAACCTCAATACCAACCTACAATAGGTATACGGTAGAAAAGGTAAAAACCTATCATTTTCAAAACTTCGAGTTATCCGTAAGCATAACTGTAACTGAACATTAATAAAATCATATTGCTGGTAATTAGTATTGTTCTTAATAGTTTTGACTAAATTTTCAGCACTTAAGGGGCGTTTTGCATTAAGATACACCGAAAGTTTTTTTTCTTATTATCGGAAGAGTCTCGGCACTGCTTCAATAAGGATATTGTACTTATGTCCCGCAAGGGGTCGCTCCTGGGAGGGAGGAAGAGGTGAGAAGAGATACCGAGCGGCCACAAACGGGAGTGGTGGCACAGCAATGACAGGGTCTCTACAGTTTCCAGATTGAGACGCCCCGACAGTCGGAGAGGCAGACCGGTCTCACACAGGGTCCAACAACCCGCTTGAAGGGGCCGTCCGTATACTCCGGCAACCAGCCGAACTCCGAGGGACGGAGAGAGTTCCACAAAGAGAATCCTGCCACGCTGCACCGAAACACCACCGTCGACACAGACCTAACGGGGTGAAGAATGAATGGAATAATGAATGGAACGAAATGTAGGAACTGGAAATTCGGAGGTTGAAAGAAACCATACCAACAGTCGCCTGACGACCTGGGAAAACCCCCGAAAAACACCATGGGTCAAAGTGGGCGGTCACCGGGGACCGAATGCGGGCCACAGACGTTTCCGCCATCCAGCTCGGTTACCGAAAGTTTACTCAAAAGTCGTTTATTTAACTATTTAACAGACGCAGGTCATTACATGAAGGTCGTTCTACCAGTGTGGCCACAGAGCTTATACCACACAATTAACATTGATGACATCGCCTAATGCCGTAACTGTTCGCATTTACGTAACTACCAAAACGTGTTTACCAGAAATCAAGACCATCATCACTTGAATATGATAAAATTATCTTCAAAACAGTTTCCATTTTATCAGAAGAGTTTTTACCTCGTTAAAGCTTTATTTTTACCCTTTATGAACCATCCTAACAATGTAAGATTCTTCTTGTAGTTGGATAAAAGATTTGGTGGTTGTCAAATTAAATACAACCCCTAAGAACACAGAGAGAAAGGAGCAGTGCATACCTTTCACGATAAATAATTGGTCGCTGTAAGTGAACTAAAGTTATACTAACACATTAATTTCTCCTACTAAACATCAAAGCAGCTTTAGGTTTAAAGTCAATAGATAATTTTAAGTTTACACAAACAAATATTAATAATTACCCATAAAAATAAAATATTTCCTTATCACTGTTTTTCATAAAACTCACATTTATAGTGTAAGTATAGTGGTGCAGCGAAAGGGAGATTCTGGGCATTAACCCCCACTAATACCTCATAGAAAGACATTTAAAAACATAGCTAAGAAAATTGTTGCAAATCTGATCGATTCTATCATCAAACTCTACTTCATAACAGATAAAAGTAAGATTAGACCGGGTTAGGTTAGGGTTTTAGATGAAGTCAACTTGTGTTCAATCCGTGATAGGTTAGGTTAGGTTAGGTAGCTTAGACTGTAAGTTTAGCTTAGGAAGGCTTAGATTGAATCAGGTCAGTTTAAGTTAGGCTGGACTAGGTTAGGTTAAATTGAGTTAGCTGAAGTCAGGTTAGCTTAGGTTTAGAGGCGAAGCCAGGTTGAGTCCAGGCCATGCAAGGTTAGATTATATCGTGTCATGGCCTGTTAGGTTAGTTGAAGTAAGCTTAGCTCGTGTGGTGGCCGATTAGGTTAAATAGGTTAAGTTAGGTTGGGTTAGCTGAACTCGGATTAGCTTAGGTTTACAGGCAAAGTCAGGTTAAGTCCAGGCTATGCTAGGTTAAATTATATGGTGTCATGACGGTTAAGTTAGGTTAACTAGGTTGGTTTAGGTGAAATCAGGTTAGCTTAGGTTTATAACGAAGTCAGGTTGAGTCCAGGTTATGCTAGGTTAGATTATATCGTGTCATGGCCGGTTAGGTTAGTTAGGTTATGTTGGGTTAGCTGAAGCAAGCTAACAGGATAGTAGACGAAGTCTGTAGTCTATATCTATATACCGCGTGAGTCTTCTCATCCTGCGGATTGGTAACAAGGCAACCCTGCATTTTACAGACAGATTTTACAGCACTACCTTAGCCCTAATCAGCGGGCTGGTGCCGACACCGCATTCACCAGCCCGCTGATTAGGGCTAAGGTAGTGCTCGTTGTTAACGTGCTCTAGTAGTGCAATGGTTAACATGCCGGAAAGTGATAGCGAAGGTCGGAAGATCAAATCACGCCTGCGAATAAATCAGTTCTTTATTCAATTCTTGCATTTATTTATGATTCTCATTAAAGCATATTCTATCTAACAAGTAACATTTGTATATTAATGAAATTCATAAAATTAAACTAATTACGTGAACCGGCACTTCCATGCCAAACTATCAGTTCTCGTTAAATTTACTGAACATAAAAAAGTGCCTTCAAATGGTAGTATTTAAACCTGGGACCTTCACCACTGAAGGCACACGCGCACACTGTTGCGCTAGAGTACAAGTCACTGCATGCATAGCGGTGCAAAGCAGTCATTCCGCCGAAATTGATACGATGCGAAGCAGTGGACAGTGTTTACGGCATAGCCTGTACAACGGAACTGCAGGCTGAGAAGACACACTCGGCATATAGTCTAATATCTCGGAAATAGTTAATGCTTTCTCATTACTATGGGTAGGCAGTAGAGAAAGTAAAAATATCTCGGAAATGGTTAATGGTTTCTCATTGTTATAGGTGAGCAGTAGATAAAGTAAAAATGCTATCGCTTTTCAGTCTGAGATGTTTAGCCAGTTTATTTTCATTGTTTTGTTTTTCTTTCTTCAAATACGTAGACACGTACGCTCTGTATTGTCTAATATTTATGGGACTGTTTCACGTTTTTCATGGCGTCTCTTGCAATCGTACCGACAGAAATGCTTTGCACGTGTTGGCTTACTGTTTGGAGAGGGCGAGAAAAGATAAGATTTCTTTCACCCGCAGAGATCAGGCCAAATGTCGCACCAAGGGCAACGCTGCTGTGCTCCGCTTTGTTGCGATGAACACAGGCAAGATGTGAAGGAGCATTTTCACGCCGAGATGATTGTGTTCTCGAGATATTTGCATATAAAATATTAGCAGGATCTGCTCTATACATGCCTTTGAATGTTTTCAGATGGCTCTCTCTCTCTCTCTCTCTCTCTCTCTCTCACACACACAGCAAAACGACGTACGTAGCTGAGGTATTTAAGGCAGAGACTCGTGGACATGAGGTCTGTGGTTAAAATCTCGCCATGACCGTCCTCCCTGACAGGTTTTCCTCAGTATTCATAATTGGCAATGCCGGGGAGGTACCCTAAATGTAGGCCTGGAACGTTTCCTTCCCAAATAGCATTTCATTTCACGTATCACCAGTGTCCACCGCCTGTGGTGCCGTATGCAATAAGAACGGGCGTTAAACTCCACTAAAAATAAACTCTCTCTATTTCTCTCTCCGCAACATATCTGTTTGTGTACTGTTTTCAAAATTGATAATCACTTTATGGATACCTTGGTACCAAATGGAATTTCTTCCCTAATCAACCAACTTTAATGAAATTTTAGGTTAAATTGCACTGCCATGATACATTGTTAGTATAATGCTTCACTGCTCTAGATTGAATAGTTTTGTAATTAAAAATTATTTATTGTTGCTTTTGTTTTGCAAATAATTGGATAGTAATAAAAGGTAGAATTCCAATGTAGAATTAAAATAGGGGTCTGAAATTTGGTATGATAAACTTTTGCATTCAATTTCCAAAATATTAATATATATTATTAGAAATAGGATTTCTTTGTATTTAAAACATAATTAGAAAATCTGATGTGTTACACTAACATGATTTTCTCTACTCTTGTACAAACTATTTTTACAAACTCTCAATGTCCATCTACCTCATATTAATCGAGATAAACATTTGCAGAATCTATCTCATTGCTAATTTTCTTGTAGATGCAAGGGGAATATGGTAGGCTTTAAGCGATAGTCAAATATTTTAAGAGATGGTTGCTATGTGGAGCATTCCATTCTCTTGGTATGCCCAGGACAATAAAATCACGAATAACGAATTCCCATTTGAGAAAAAGTATAAGTATTGGAAAATTCAAACAAATAACAAGGAATACCTCGGATATGGTTCACTCGAGCAAAACATATGACATAAATTGTGGGTTTTAACGAGGTCTACAGTGCAGTAAAGTTTTATCTGTCTCTTAAGGTCATTCAGAATGAAGAGGACTTTTGGGGACATTCCCAGAAAATTCAAGCTATGCATTTCATTTGCCATGAAAATACCTTAAACATATGGTATTTTGATCCAAATCGTTAGAGCCGTTTTTGAGAAAATCAACATTTTCGAAAAATGCTCTATCTAAAGAGTAAAATACTAAATTTGTTTTAGAACTATGCTGTCCACAGACAGGCACACATACACGGACATGTCTCCAAAAATGCTTTATTTGCTTTCAGGGCGCCTCAAAACATGTATTTCCGGTGGGATCCCGTATCGAATTTTTGGGGGAATGCAATACTTCCCGTTCTTACTATACCTACTTAGCAGAGAAAGTAAAAAAGCAGATACTTGAATGTAGGAGAGTAGAATGTAGGAATATGTATTGGAGGGGCCAGCAAGCGCACTGCAACCATTTTGATCTTCGTGGCTACACCCCTTCGGAGGCAGCGATGTAGTGAAAGAGCCGTAGGAGGTCCCAGGCCCACAGACACGCGCAGAATTCCCTAACATTTCCAGTTAGAACACTCGCTCACCAGTGACGAGGAATCCCAATAGGGCGATGCAGCGGCCCTAACAGATGGCACAGCTCACTCTGACGTTCATGGGGAGAAATCTTTCCAATGCGCATGCATCCACGCCATCTTCCCGGCACCGCCAGCACCGCAGGACCTGAAAGCTCACCTAAAACGTGAAATGGAGATGAAATGAGAGAGAAAATGGGGAAAAGGTAAATTGTGGTAGAGTACACCACTCCGGCATTCGCTTTGGCGATTAGGGGAAAGCCACGAAAAACCTCAAGTTTAGAGTGGGTGGTCACCGGGAATCGAACCCGGGATCTCCCGAATGCGAGCCTCCGACGATACCGCGGAGTCATCTCGCTGGTATGTATGAGAGTATTCAACAAAGCAATGCACAGTTTTGTTTAACAAGTTATAGTGTACATATCCTGAAAATTTCAACCTGATTCATCAATATTTACTGCAAAAAAGTATAACTCAAACAACAAGAATTGCTATATATAGAAAAAGCTGTTTAAAATTTGGGAACACTGGAGGTATTCAATGTGGATTACACCAATTTCCAGACGGATTTCGAACGTAATATTTACTGGGTGTATTCTAGACGTCTTGAAGATGTTTCTTTTAAAACCCTTTGCTATTTTTTACCCAAAATTAGTAAACACGGTATCCTGGGCGACTGCTCATGGTCTTTTCTATGGATTTCTGGAAGCATTCCTATTTAAGGACCACTCGCGAGCAATTAGGAAGCTTAAACGCAAAACACGCTTGTCAATGTGTATCTTATTTCAGTTAAATGCAGATAAATGTGTCAAAATCGACTACCAGATGGCAGTGCGTCTAGCAGAAACCAAACTGTTTAAATGATTTCCTATAGTAAATTAGAACAAATGTATTTCAGTGTAATCGTCGTCGGAAAAAACTAGAGCCATTTATTCACTAATGATCCTAATTGAAGAAAAAAAAATCTGATGTGTTGCATTCACATGACTTTCTCTACTCTTGTACAAGCTATTTTTACAAACGCTTATTCTCCATATGCTTCACGTTAATCGAGATAAACATTTGCAGACTCTATCTTATTGCTAATTTTCTTCTAGATATAAGGGGAATATCGAAATACAGTAGCCTTTAAGCACATACATATCTATTAATAGCTGGTTGCTAGGTGCAGCACCATTCCCTTTGTCACAGATTAATGCTCTTTGCATATCCAAGACCAAAAAATGAATAACGAATTCCCATTTGAGAAAATAAGCATTGAAAAATTTAAGGGAATAACAAGCAATATCTCGAAAATGGTTCACTCAACAAAACAAATGTATACGACATAAATTGTGTATTTTAACGCGATCTACATTTTTTGTGTAGTAAAATTTCGTCTAACTCTTATGGTTTACCAGTTATGCAAAAGTCGTTCACAATGAAGAATACTTTTGGAGACATTCCCAGGAAATTCAAGATATACCTACATTTTATTTGTCATGAAAATATCTTAAACATATGATATTTTAATCAAAATCGTTAGAGCCATTTTTGAGAAAATTAAAATTTTCGAAAAATCTTCCATGTAAAAGGTAATCTGGGGTGGGGGATTTTCTTGAAAACCTTTGTGTCGCATCTCTGGAAGATACGGAACCTAAATACCAAGTTTGGTGTTTATCGACTGTTCGTTTCTGAGTTATGCTGTTCACAGACAGACACAGACACACACACACACACACACACACACACACACACACAGACAGACACACAGACACAGACACACACACGGACATGTTTCCAAAAATGCTTTTTTTTGGATTCAGGAGATCTCAAAACATGTATTTCCGGTGAAATCTCGGTATCGAATTTTTGGGTGGAATACAATACTTCCCCTACTTACTATACGGTAGTAGAGAAAGTAATTAATGATTGTTAAATTGGATACTTGAAAAATTTAGCGTAGTTTACTCATGTCAGTTGACCCATGAGGAATAACCTCAAGTTTAAAAGACAGTTTGAAATCGCCGTATAAATATTGCGTGATTTCTGTCTTAAGTAATAGGGTAAATCAGTTTAAGTTTATTAGGCTAAATCTGTGACTTAGTTCAGCTTTCTAATTGATATCCTTCTGAGAATGAATTATAGATAATGTATTTCGTAGTAAATAACCTGAAAGTATATTTCCCTATAAAGCGAGGTAATGTTGTAACAAGAATTAACAAAATAAGATTCTTATGCCATCCATGAGTATTTCTTTGTCTGTGTGGATTGCTATATTAGGAGGGCAGTTCAGAAAGTAAGTTCCCTTAATTTATTTTCAGTAACGCTACTTTATTTTTGCAAAGTATATTACTCACAAGGGAAAGGTAAACCTTCTTTTCAATATAATTTCATATATACATTCAGGCATTTGTCGTACCACTTTACAAGCTTTGAAATCACCTCTGACTAGAACTCTGCCGCCTGTGATTGTGGCCGCGCTGTGATGCTCACAGCTGATGCTTGAGCTGCTCATCTGTTTCAAATCGACGTGACCCAAGCCATGTCTTTATGTTTGGGAACAGGCGATAGACAATCGGAGCCAAGTCGGGGTTATATGCGGATGATCAAAACACTCCCACTTGAACGTTGCAGGAGATTTTAAGTTGATGCGGTCGAGCATTGTCGTGGAAGAATACAACCCCAGAACTCAACATCGTTTGTTCTGAATTTTTCTGAAGTTTGGACACTAGACGTCTGAGTTTATTGTTGTGATTCGGTCCATGAACCCTATCAACAATATACTTTACTTGTCCCCCAAAGCAGTTACCATTAGCTTCTTTGTGAAAATGTTTGGAGCTATTTGTATGGTTTCGTAGAGGAGTTGGTATGACCCTTGCCATTGACTGTCGTGTCGTTTCGACGTCAGTATCGTACCCACGTATCCTCTTCCGTGACATGGTCGAGAAGGCTCTTACCTTCATTCTCGTAGCGTTGAAGGAATGTAAGTGATGCTCCCATTCTCATGCCTTTTGGGGCTTCAGACAAAATTTTCGACACCACCCACCGAGCATAAACACAAATTGCTATAGGCTAATCTTTTTGGCACCGCTTTGTACAGAACAGTTCTACTAATTTGCGGGAAATGCTCATGGAGTTCTAAAATTGTAAAACGTCTGATCACGCCATCCACATTTGCAACACGTTCACAACAGACGGTCGCCCACTTCGTTCGTCTTGGATGTTGGTGCGTTCAGCTTGGAATTGACGACAGCAACGCCTAATAATACTCTCATTAATAATGTCCCCATACACTGCAGTAATCTCACATGAAATGCAGCTACCCTATGTCATTTTGCCCACAGAAGCTATATCACTGTATGTACCTCACACTTTGCAGGAGCTTCTATTGTTGCACACATTTTACAGCATTGTCTTGGTGAAAGAAGTAGTGGAATCCAACCTCACATTGTCACTGCTAGGAGCGTACTGAATCAAGCCATACAGCGAATCAAGAATAGATTACTGCTTCTCCTGCTCATAAATACACAGACTGGAATTTACTTTCTGAATTTCCTTCATAAAAAAAATCCCGGGTAGATAATCATCCGCGACTCTCATACCGAGGTTCGATTCCAGGGGATTTTAAGGCGCCACTCTCCAGGCCTTCACCTCAGCTCATTTGAAGTATACCCACGGCCCAAGCTCGGAGTCCACGACAGATGCTCAAGCTACCCTCGTTCCTCGCCATCCTCATTGTGGTCTTACTCGGAAGTAACGGATACCGCTCACTGGTGCCTCCAGCTAAAAAGTCCAGCAAGTCAGCGCTTGATAGGACGAGGTTTCCCCGAAGATCATAGAACAAATGGAGAGCATTGGAAACAACGTGTTCATAAACATTCATTGGCATAATGATGCCTGCGTTTTTCTGCGGGATGAACTAGACTTTAATTTTTCGCAGAAAACTGTATTTTAATATAAGGGACATTCTATTGCGTCATTTAACATCGTATAATTTAAAACTACTTCCGAAAATCATGTGAATAGGCAACAAATTACTTCCTGTAGGATGAAAATGTGCTTACAAGTTGTTTTTGAATATTGCTACCTTGCATACAATCATGCAGAATAGGGTCGCTGTCACCAAGGATCTTATTAAGGGTGCCCGATGTATTTCTAAAAATGTCAACCAATTTTGTTGAAATTTTTCTTACAGACTTGTTCGGCATACATATTTGTACATTTGTTGAATTTATTACACCAGAAAATCCATTTTCATCATTCTATATGCCTAACTTTCCAAGAAAATAGCTTAGAAAAATTAAAATCCAGTGGCATATGAAATGACTCACGCGATAAAAATTGTGGAAGTATTAACCTTTTAAGTTTTGCTTATTATTCTTAGAAAATAGCTTTTTACAATAAAGGATTAAATGCTGTGTAACATTAAAACTTTTATTGGTAAAGACTAATAAAGTATTCTACACTTTTAATTTCTAAAAGCAAATAATGTAGATATTATATTATTATACTATAATAATGCTGTACGAAAACTATAATTGATATACAAAAGACTCTTTCATTCGCCTTCAAAGACGTATGCAGAAAATTTGAACGAAACCTCTGCAAAAATTGCATCTTGGGAACATTTCAAAGTTGCAAAAATATAAGAAAAGAAAATTATATAAAAAATAAGTTTTAAATTTCACGCACTAGTTTCACACACACACACACACACACACACGTGTAGCTGAGGGCCAGTCCGAGAGAGTATTATGAAGTATCCCGTGATGGCTTTGACCGCTTGTTGTTCAGGATGAAGCTTGCAGGCTAACAGGTGTGATTGATGTAGGGGAATGGCAGGAGGTAGCAAGATTGCTCCTCAACACCTGCTGGTCAGGGTGGAATGGCTCTGCTGCACTGCTGATGCGACGTGTTTTCCATAATTTGTATTAATCTATTTGTTTGGGATTTCTATAAGCATCTCTTGAAAGGTTAGTATAGGAGCTGAGGTTTTATGCTAGTGGAGTTAAGTTACCATAAGTATCCGTATGCCATGCGGTGAACTCGGTGTCACCTCAAGCGTGTGTTTGAGGTTATGAACCCCAAGAGATCGAGCGAAGGCGCTCCGATGGAATGGCAAACACTCGTAAATTCTGCCCCGGGAGTTTAGTTTTATCCTCCATGTATGCAAGATATGAAGTTTCATGAGCAGTCTCACAGGGAAGAAACGGCCCTGAGCCTTTATTTTGTGCCCTGCCATAACAGACTCCAGTCTATAGCCATGATCTTAATCTCGCAGGCACACAGGTATTATTAGAGTTCTGAAAAGACGTAACTTTATATGAACTGGCATTCCCAAACTAAGCATGGGGTACAATGAGGCACTAGCCCAGTGGCTCGCTGAGATAGGTATCTGATGGGTTCCTTAAAAGTTAGGTTCCCTTGTAGTTTTACTCCCAAGTATGTTATGTTGTTCGTCCGTTCAACCCTTTGGCGGAGATGGGTGAATGTGAAGCAGTTAGCTTCGAAAGCCTGCCTTTTGTCCGGTTTTATGGACATACACCAACACTTGCACCACTCTTTAATGAAACGGAGGTGTCTCTGAATAGGGCTGAAGCTCTGTGGATGTTCCTGTTAGTACAGAATTACAACAGTCATCAGCATACGGAGCTATGTAAACCTGTTGCTCTGTAAGAAAGACTGCCATAAATACACTGAAGAGCGTGAGGGTAGTACAGAGGCTTCCACTCTTATTCACCTGAGTGTTGATGTTTTCCCACTATTGAAACAACAAAGTACGATGTTTTAGGAACGTGTTTGTAACTGTATGATTTGTCATTATCTCCAGTTAAGTAAGCTTATGCAAGAGACCCGCATACAAGAAAAGGCCTTCTCAACATTCAGTGAAACGGCTAAAGAGAAGGTCCTTGTCCGGGAAACCCAGCTCATCGGCCTCCCCACACGCAGCAATCTTTCTGAATCGTCGAGTGTCCAGGATGGAGGCCCCACTTTGGTCGGGAATGGCTAGAGTCACCCAGTAATGGTACAAGTGGGCAAGTCGCCTCTGGAATGCTTTCAAGAGGATCGACAGGAGGCTGATGGAATGGAAGTTGGATGGATGAATCGGATTTTCCCCAGTTTCAAGAGAGATTATCTCGGCCTCCTTCCTCAGGTTTAAAAAGTTGTACAGAATGAGGAAAATTTCGGTCAGAAAGAGCACGGCCTTGAAGGGTAGGCAACACAGCATGCCGGGGATGAGTCAAAAATATTACCGAAAAATAATTTTCATTGTGAACTTTTTCGCATAGTTTAATTGTAATGGCGTTATTTATTATTATTTTTATTAAGATTACTATTGTATAATCAGCTTAATGGTTCAAACTTTAGAGATATCACCATACAACTAAAGAATCTCTTAGCTGAAAATGGAGTACATGACTTTCTTGTTGCATTTATCAGATTTTTGGGCAGCTGTGAAAACTGAGTTGTCCTTCGGCTTAACGTTTTGCAACCACTTTGAACCCTTGAAAACATTTGTTTGCCTGGATAATGTTGAAGCCCTTTTTGCCTACTGGATGATAGTGAATAGCATGACGGGGTTAATGCCAAGGAAATCTACGCAGGCTTCAACAAGGACACAAATCACCCATTGCCAAGTGCTGTTAATGTAGCTTTTTGATAAGAATGAGGCGTACCTTGGTATGCCATTTTCTCAAGACACTGCCGCCTACTTCATAGTGCCGTTCTAGTATGAAATTGCCCTCGGATGATTCTGTACGATCAGCAACGTTACTTTCTGTTGATGGATGTTCTAGAGTTTCAATTCGCAACGTTACACGTAACGCATATGCGGTAATTTAAATCTACCGCGCTACTCCTCGAAACTCAATGAAATGTGGCAACAAAGTAGTTAGCACATTTTAAGGAGCTTTTGCGCATGCGCAATTGGGATGACGTAATTACCTAAAGTGTAATGCACACTTGAAGGCGTGCACGAAGCTACTTCTGCGCTGTGTTTCCATACTGTAACTACAATTTTACGTTAATGTCACTAGATCAGGCTGCCCCAATTCATGCAGTGTGACGTCACACCTTTTAGCCCGATGCCGTGCGTTTGGAAGCGGACAGAAGGAAGGTCAACACAGGTGGAAAGAAAGGAAGTGGCGGCACAATTGTACGATTTGGAATATCGGAAGGTTTGAACTTTTATTGACTGTGTATACGAAATAATATTTCATATTACATTCAACTGGGTGCTTAATGGAACGGATTAACATTCCATTTCTTACCTTCTCTGCCACTTATATACAGGTACTACATTTAATATTTACAGGGGTATTCATTCCTGATTCAGACGTCGAGCTTTTTGTACTCTTTTACCCCTAATTATCTTTGCAATATTTGGAGTAATTGTCTTTGATGTACAAAGTCGAAGATAACATTTCAAATTGTTGTCAGATAATGGGCTCCAAACATGCTTAATATGTGAGGAATGTGTTTGAGTAGTTGTGGAAATTTGGGCTGAGGAAGTTTTAGAAAAAATCAGTCAGGCTTGTTTTGTGAAGAAAGGATCCCGATCATCAGCCGACTACTTGATTTTATTGTCCTGATCATTTTCAGAATTCATTGTCTCTTTAAACTTCTCTATCATACAACGTTCCACTCCTTTATAACCTCGCATTCAAGACTATGAGTAGCGTAGTGTCTTAAGCTGTTCGTTTTAATTGTTTGAACAACCTTGCCGCACACTAAACATTTCACTGCACCAATGTCAATAAACAGGTACCCTTCTTTCCAAACAGAGAGATAAGTAGAATATGGGGATAATGGGCTAGAGTTAGATGAAATAGCCATACTTCGAGAAGTTACCGTTCCCCTAATCCACAAGGCGACACGGCACACTACGTTGCTGCAGTCTCGAATATACAACTGTGACACGATGCCCTTTTCTAGCACAGAAGATGCTGATCTTGCCCGCTGCCCGTTTTTCCGTGAGTTGAGGCTGCCTGCACTAGATGGTAGCAATACGGCTAAAGTAGGTAAGGTGCACGAGCGCGGAAACTTCCCCCGCTTATTCCAGACCATTTATACTCTCAACTGCAATTTAATTTACACATTACTTCGCTTTTAACCTAAAACGCTGTGCTTAATTATGTACACAACAACACCAACAGAAACAGCCCTTTCTTTTGTCACAGCTTATGCATTATTATTGTTATTATTATTATTGTTTATGCGTATTATTATATATTACCATAATTGTTGTTGAGAGCGGCTGCAGTTATATCAATTTTTCCATAACCATAACTATTATGCAGCAGATCCTATTTCACAGTTTCAGGGGTGTCTGACCAAAACTTTCTGGTTATTCAAAGTGCATACTCACGAGCCGCTACTGCGGTACAGATGTACTCGATTTTTATTTAGTTAAGTGTTGGTTGTTTGTTTATTACTTTCTCCACTACGTAGGGGAAGTACTGCATTCCACGCAAAATGTAGATACCGAGATTTCGCCGGAAATAATGTTTTAAGGCGCCATGAATCCAAATAAAGAATTTTTGGAAGCATGTCTGTGTTTGAGTGCCTATGAACAGCATAACTCAAAAACGAAAAGTCGGATAAATACCAAACTTGGCATTTAGATTCAGTATCTCCCAAAGATACGACACAGAGATTTTCAAGGAAATCTGCCCAAGCCAAACTACCCTTTACATGGAACATTTTTAGAAAATTTTGATTTTCTAAAAAAGTGATGTAATGATTTTGATTATAATACCATCTATAAAAGATACTTACATTAAAAATAAGATGTATATCTTGAATTTTCGGGGAATAACCAAGCTCTCTTCATTAGAAGGGAATTTTGTATAATCTTGTTTGGTAAACGTTAAGCGATAGACGAAAACGTACTACACAAAAAATGTGATCGCTTTAAAACACGGAGTTTGTTTCAAATAAGTTTTGTGTGTAAGACATTTTTTAAATATCCGTTATTAAAGGTTCGAGTTGTTCATTTGTTGGTCATTCTAAGTGCTTTCAACATTCAGTTGTTTCTCGCGATTACATGGAAACAGTATGGAATTTTAAGTCCAGCATATAGCATTCAATTTCTTAAACATCTGACTGTCACTGTTCTCTTTGTATCTACGAGGGCTGATCAACAAAGACTGTGACTGATTTTTTCCTGTAGCTTCCGTGATAGTTTCGTATCTGTAACATAAATATTTGAAAATATTTATGTATAATGTTGGTAGGCGGCAGCACTCTCGTATTGGTAAGTTGGTAGTAATGCTCTATTTTGTAGACCCTACGTGCATTTCGCATACCAGACAATGGAGGTGATGCATTTTTTAAATCGATTATCACCGGTGATGAGTCATGGCTGCATCATTATGATCCTGAAGGAAAACAAGCCAGCACAGTGTGGAAATCGCCAGGTTCTCCAACACAAAAAAGGCAAAAGTTGTTCCATCTGCAGGGAAAGTGATGGTGATCACATATTTTGACTGTAATGGAATGATTTACCAGCATGCAGTTCCCCCTCACACTACTGTTACAGCAGCATACTACACGTCAGTATTGGCTACACTGAGAAAGCACATTGCAAAGAAACGACCAGAGCTTTCTCGGACTGGGTGGCGACTTCATCATGACAATGCACGGCCTCATGTCGCAAATCAAGTCATGCAGTTTCTGGTTCGATTCAACATTACCTGTGTACCACATCCACCTTATAGCCCCGATCTTGCACCCTGTGACATTTTTTTATTCTCATCACTAAAGGCACAGCTTAGGGGTATTCGATTTGAGAACTCTGATGCAATGCTCAAGAAAAGTGAGGCGATTCTCAAGGACCTGACAAAGAATGGTCTGCAGCACGTGTTCAAGGACTGGCAGAAACGCTATAAAAAGTGCATTGATGTAGGAGGGGACTACTTTGAAAAAGATCATGTAAACATTGAATTGGAGTAATAAACATCTGTGAAAAAAAATCAGTCTCAGTCTTTGTTGATCAGCCCACGTATAACGAAATGTGTAATGTAGCTATTTCTGCAAAGGTTTATTTGGATTAAAATGTAGCAGAGTAAAAATAATTCCGAGGAAGAATAACTTGTATACCCACTAATAAACGATGGAGGGTAGAGAAACGTGTGAATGTATCACATCAGGTTTTTTGTTTATCTATTCGTTTGTGTGTCGCCCTTTAGGCGTTCACATGGGAACTCATTCCTGGAAAGCTGAGTAATGCGAACTAGATACGACTTGCTAATGCTCAAGCAAAAAGCAACCTTGGAAAGTGTAATAAGTGTGCAACACGTCCGCGACCGCCATTTACTGTCAAAGCTCGCATAGGTGTATAACATTAGCAATTCAAGGGTGATGCTGACACTGATACAATATGCACATGTGGGTTAAAAATAGCAGCAGTTATATCAAAATCACATAACAGAGCATAAGTGAGCAATGCATTCTGAAACATGATGATTCGTCCTGTGGAGGAGGGCCATTCTCCTATTATGATCAGGGGCGCCCAAGAGGGGTAGTTGCCAACAGGAACATTTTCTTTTGAGGGGGGAATTTTATTACAATTGTTACTTTCTCTACTACGCATACTAAGTAGGAGACGTATTGCGTTCTATACCGAGATTTCACCGAAAATACATGTTTTGAGGCCCCCTGATTCCAAAAAGGTCCGCGCGCATGAGTGTGTGTGACCGTGAACAGCATAACTCAAAAACGAAACGTCGGATAAATACCTAACTTGGTATTTAGGTTCAGTGCCTTCCAAGGATGCGACAAGAATATTTTCAAGAAAATCCCTCCACCTGAAACTACCCTTTACATGGAATTTTTTTTTGAAATGTTTTATTTTCTGAGAAATAGCTCTAACGATTCTTATTAAAATACAATATACTAAAGAAGTTTACACGACAAATAAAATGTATATCTTGAATTTTCTAGGAATATCCTGTAAAGTCCACTTCATTTGGGAGAAATTTTGTATAATCTTGTACCCCAAATTACCCTTTACATGGAACATTTTTCGAAAATTTTAATTTTCTCAAAATGGCTCTAACGATTTTGATTAAAATATCATATGTTTAAGATATTTTCATGACAAATAAAATGTATATCTTGAATTTTCTGGGAATGTCTCCAAAAGTATTCTTCATTGTGAACGACTTTTGCATAACTGGTAAACCATAAGAGATAGACAAAATTTTACTGCACAAAAAATGTAGATCGCATTAAAATACACAATTTATATCATACACATTTTTGTTGTTGAGTGAACCAATTTCGAGATATTGCTTGTTATTCCCTAAATTTTTCAATACTTATTTTCTTAAATGGGAATTCGTTATTCAGTTTTTTGTCTTGGATATGCAAAGAGTATTAATCTGTGGGAAAGGGAATGGTGCTGCACCTAGCAACCAGTTATTAAGAGATATGTATGTGCTTAAAGGCTACTGTATTTCCATATTGCCCTTGTAAATATATATTCCCCTTACATCTACAAGAAAATTAGCAATAAGATAGTGTCTACAAATGTTTATCTCGATTAACATGTAGTAGATGGAGAATAAGCGTTTGTAAAAATAGTTTATACAAGAGTAGAGATTTTTTTTAAGGCGGGTAATCATTCACCCGTCGATTAGGCGCAGCAGGTTCACCCGTCGGAAATTTTGGAAATACTCCCCGAATTGACCCAATACGTCTCTTTTTATAGTACCTACCTTCTGTATCTTACCGTTTCCTCATTGGCTATTAACTCGCGCTCTTCGAAGCATAATACGTTCTCGTGTCTTGTTTCTCACACACTATTGGTTACCTATTACTCCCAGAATTCTATTTCCAATATGGACACGGGGTTTTCTCGGCTTCTCTCGCCCCATTCGTGCTATCTCACTCTTTTCGTCATGCCAAATTTAAGTATAAAAGAACAAAGCCTACGCACCCTTCCTGTTTTATAAATGAAACTGCGTTATCTCGCATATTATAAACTGCACTTTGTTCCTAGGATTCCACTTTTTAAGCATCTTAAAATCTGGCTTCGACATAGAGTTATAAAATCTGTATCTGTAATCCTCAATTACATGATTATTTAGGTGCTCTTTGTATTGATATTAACATAATTACCTCATCCTTTTTAAGTTGTTTAAACTGGTATTAAATTTATGTACATACACCTGTTATAAATTAATATTAAGACTAACAATGGTTACTTATTAATTTTGGCATAAACGCCTAAAGTTCCAGCCTCATGCTGGAAGGACTCTGGCTTTAAACGCATAAGTTCCCAATTTTCATAACAGCGATCCCAAAAGGCACGTAGGGATTCAGTGCCTAGGCGGCTAATCATATATTGGACAAGAATGGAAATTGGACGAATTATTGAAGTAATGTCTAGTAAATGTGTAAACATATACATACACTCCTCCTTGCTATACATACTCACCTTTGAAGGCCAGTAGAATGCCTCCCAAAGCTGCGAAGACGGCATAAATGGAAGCGAATGTACAATTCATACTGTATGGTATAATGTGGCATAACAAATCACAATTTTTGGAAGTGCATAAAAGGAACTATAAAACTGAGAACGTATAGCGTTAGTACATTTACTATATTGGTCTGTTTAGATAGATACAATAGGATACATTGAAATACCAAGTAATAAAATATACCATCCGTCAAATTTTTTCTTTGTAATTTTTGGTGTTAATATTACGACCTTTTATTGGTTTTAACTTTCCAATTATTTGTTTCTTTTATTGTGTACCGGCATTACGATAGCTACGAGGGTTGCCCCAGAAGTACCCAACCTAACAAAAATGTTGGGAAAAAGCATCTTTACTTTTCTACATAGTCTCCTTTCAGCTCGATACACTTTTCCCAGCGATGTTCAATCGCTGATGCCCTGTTTATAGTGAGAACCGTCGAGTTCTGCAAAATAGCCATCCACTACAAACTCCACCTCTTTATTGTTGGCAAATCTTTTACCACTCAGCCATTTCTTCAACTTTGGAAACAGAAAATAATCAGAGGGGGCTAAGTCTGGCGAATAGGGTACATGAGGAAACAATTCTAACTTTAACTCATAGATTTTGGCCATGGCGATAATGGATGTGTGAACTGGTGCATTGTCTTGATGAATCAGAACTTTCTTTCGCTAAATGCGGCCGTCTGATCTCATTAATTAACTGCGTAATATTGTGTGTGTATTTTTTAAAACTTAAAAGAGTAAAATGCATATGTGCATTCAATCGAAACCCGTCAGCATCCAACCATGCCATCACACCGCTTGCTTTAGTTGGGCCCTCCCCATCCTTTACCACAGTTTTAATTGAATGCAGAACATGCATTTTACCGGGTTTTGATCCTACGATCCTTGGTTTTGATAGTTTTGCTACTGCTATTGTGCCTTAGACCGCATGGCCATAAATCTCGAAATCGAAGTCAAGTTGCAGATGGAAGCACATTGCAGTGTATAACAGAATGTTCAATGCACGCGCTAAAATTTACCCCATGTTAATCGAGTCTGTGTTCGTTCAGAAATTCTAAGCGAAAGAAATCTTCCAATTCATTGTGCACGAGGTTGTAGAAGATGGGGTTCGTGTCCTTGCGCCACCATATTTAAATGACCAATTTAAAGAGCTTACTAATCGTGTAACATACCATGTTATATATAATTTTAAAGCAAGGAGTTGTACTGTTTTATAGAATAGAAAACAAAAGATTAATATTTTCGCGTAAATTCACTTCCTGGTGTCCTTAATTCTGTATCCATCCTCTTGGCACACTGACTATGGCGCAAATTAGAATGATTTTTTTTTGGAAACAAAGTAACTATTTTGCAAGCGAGAACAAAAATGGGCGTGGTAGGCATTTAAAATTCCGTGCATGATTTTTAAAAACGCCTGCCAAACCCTATAAAAGCTTTTTATCACCATAAAACGCATTTAAATGTTTGACTAACATTATAAAGAGTTAATTTTTGCAGAAATCAAAAAATTGAAAATGTTGGCCATGTTGACTAAAACAAATCTGTCCTAGGTCCCCTTAAACTCTACCACCCAATATTTTACTGTTGTAAACGAAGGAGCAGACTCTCCCAGAGTAGAATCTAACTCAGCTTTAATATTAGTTGGACTATGACCTTTCAAATTAAAGGTATTACATAACGATAACCAGTTATATCCATGTTTACAAATTTGCTGAGAGCGTTCAGTATTGATGGCTGGCAAACAATTACTAAACAACGTGGCATCGTCAAACTTTAAACTTAAGCTTTATAAGGTGGTACTTTCTACCATAGTCATTTGTTTGAAACAACAACCGCTATCTATACGTTAGGTCGGGTACTTCTGGGACTATCCTCGTACTACAGTACCTATAATACAGCCCTTTGTGAAGCTTTCCAGCGGCATAGAAAAGGAGCTAAATAGTTTAAATTAGCTCTCAAAAAATGGGGAGGATATTAGAGGGAATGCACCATAACTTTTTGGGGATATGGGCACCCCTGATTATGATCATATATGCAGTTTCACTCTATAGGATATTATGCTTCTGAAATACTTCTTGATGCCATTTTTGTGCTGCCGAGGAATAGTTGAACAAGGAGGAAGATAAAATATTTGTCACTACCAGGAGTACAAAGGACTAAAATGGTAATTTCCTTATTTGACTTTCAGATAAAGAACACACATTGTTATACAGTAAACATTTCATATGACTTCCGTTTCATGACTTGCCATTCTTACAAAACGAGGTTAAGCGTGGGTCTACGTTGTTTTTATTGCGGCCTTCCCTCTATCTGTTTAACTGCTTGTTCATGTCCGTTGTAAAGTGTTCTACACTAAACTTCACTAAAAACTCGCTTTCTTTTTGTTGCGTGTCTGCCTCACGTTCAAGAGGTCCCGAATTCGAATCTCAATTAGAGTGAGTTACCCGGATAAGGATTTTTTCAGGATTTTCCCTTATCCTTAAAAGAGAATGCCCAGGTCTCCGTGCTCATTTGAGCACGATTTCCTCCATTTCATTCCGCGCCCGATATTGCCTACCAGGTTAAAGGACGTTAAACTAAAAGAAAAAATCTGATGTGTTACACTCACATGATTTTCTCTACTCTTGTACGAACTATTTTTACAAACGCTTATTCTCCATCTACTTTATGTTAATCGAGATAAACATTTGCAGACTCTATCTTATTGCTAATCTTCTTGTAGATGTAAGAGGAATATATATTTACAAGGGCAGTATCGAAATACAGTAGCCTTTAAGCACATACATATCTCTTAATAGCTGGTTGCTAGGTGCAGCACTATTCCCTTTTCCACAGATTAATACTCTTTGCATATCCAAGACAAAAAACTGCATAACGAATTCCCATTTGAGAAAATAAGTATTGAAAAATTTAAGGGAATAACAAGCAATATCTCGAAAATGGTTCACTCAACAACAAAAATGTATATGACATAAATTATGTATTTTAACGCGATCTACATCTTTTGTGTAGTAACATTTTGTCTATCTCTTATGGTTTACCAGTTTACCAAAAGTCGTTCACAATGAAGAATACTTTTGGAGACATTCCCAGAAAATTCAAGATATACATTTCATTTGTCATGAAAATATCTTAAACATATGATATTTTAATCAAAATCGTTAAGGTCGTTTTTGAGAAAATTAAAATTTTCGAAAAATGTTCCATGTAAAGGATACTCTGGGGTGGGGGGATTTTCTTAAAAACCTTCGTGTCGCATCTCTGGAAGATACTGAACCTAAATACTAAGTTTGGTGTTTATCCGACTGTTCGTTTCTGAGTTATACTGTTCACAGACAGACACACAGACACACACACGGACATGTTTCCAAAAATGCTTTTTTTGGATTCAGGGGATCTCAAAACATGTATTTCCGGTGAAATCTCGGTATTGAATTTTTGGGTGGAATACAATACTTCCTCTACTTACTATACGTAGTAGAAAAAGTAAAAAAACTCATTTATCTTTGTCGATGAAGCGAAATTCCTCAGTGAAGTTGAGGCCAATTATAGTGTTTATGAGTATTAACTGCCAGTTAACCCAGCGAGATGATTTAGGCGGTAACGTCCGTAACCCGCATTCGGGAGATCCCGAGCTCGATCTCCGGCGACCGCCCACTCTTATCTATGGGGTTTTTTTTCGAGGATTTTTCGCTTCCTCAGGCGAATGCTGAAGTGATTTCATTCCTTCCCCGAATTTTCTGTCCCTCCATTTCGTTCCAATAATAATTTCATTCATTCTTCACCCTGGTTGATCTGTTACAGGGTTGGAAGTGTCGGCAATGGTGTACCGGTGCGGCGTGGCAGGGAAAAGGATGCTCTCTGTGAACTTTCTCCATCCATCGCCTAATAAGGATCGTCGGCGTATAAGATTCGCTCCTTGGAGGCAGGTCTATCTGTCCAACTAACGGGTCGACTCCATCTGGAAACTCCAGGGCACTGCCATTTCTGCGCCGTCACTCCTGGTTCCGGCCGCCTTGTGTCTCCCTTCTCCGCGTCCCTCTCACTCAGGGGCTTCCCCTCGTGAGGCGTGGGTACAATAGCCTCATTACTGAATCGGTACCGAATCTCCCCCGTTTCACAATCCAATGAAATTCAACTACCGGTTAGGTTTTTCCAGTTTTCATACTTTTTGTTTCTATTGAAAAAGAAAGACTATACAAAATGTATGCAACATTAATGCTTTCTTGTTCATCGTGATGGACGTTAGTAGATATAGTTTCAACATCATCTTCTACCAGATACATAACAGAGTTTTGACCGAGCGACATAGCTCAGGTGGTTGCATCTGTAGCCCGCATTCTGGAGGTCGTGGGCTGAATTCCCGCGACAGAACTTCCTGACCCAGGGTTTTTCGGGGTTTCCCCGGGTCACTGGGCGAATGCCGGGAAGAATCGTTGTCTCACCCGAATTTCTCTCTCCTCATTGCTCTCAATTCATCTTCCTCTTTCACGTTACAGTTGATTCCGGGGCTGTGTGTCGGACTGCGGACAGATGGCTTGCGTTTTGGAACCTCTTCTCGGCCCCGCCAGATGGAGATCGTTCCAGTCTCCGCTACTGGATCGAACTTTCCCCAGTCTCCGCTGGAGGGGAGCCTGTGAGCCACCCTCTGGTGGCTTAGGAGGGCTGCCTTGTGTGCTCTCCGTTTGGATGGTCAAGTCTAACTCTTAGGGATCTCTACGCGTCACTGTCGCCTGCGTCGGCCGGTCCTGCAGCTTGCGGTTCCTTCATCTTATCCGTTCCTCACGCGGGTGTATGCACAAAAAATCCCTGTGTGTTTCGAGGTGCTAGGTAGCCTCTCCGCAGCGTAAACCTAGTCCTAATCCTAAGGGCATAGAAGAGGGTGATATGACAGACAATCTTTTGTATAGGACTGGGGTGTTATATGCCGTTTGCAGGAGGAAATAAAAATCTGATGTGTTACATTCACATAACTTTTTCTACCCTCTATCTACATTAATATGTGTACACACATTATTCTCACGAAAGTTTATTTTCCTACCTACTTCATTTTAATCGAGATATATCTTTCTGAGATAAACCTACATTACACATTTCGTTATAGATACAAAGGGAACAGCGATCATCAAATGTTTAAGAACTGACGCTACATCCTGGCCTTAAAATTCCATACTGTTTCCATTACATCGCGAGAAATAGTTGAAAACCGACAGAACGTTAAGAGAATACGAGGGCAGTCCCATAAGTACCCGACCTGATTTATAGATAGTGTTTGATGTTTCAAACAAATGAGCTAGTAGAAAGTACCAACCTTATAAAGCTTAAGTCTGAAGTTTAATGACGCTACGTCGTTTAGTAATTGTTTGGCAGCCATCAATAGCGCACGCTCTCAGCAAATTTGTAAACATGGTTAAAACTGGTCATTGCTTTGTGATAGAATACTTTCATTTGAAAGGTTCTTGTTCAACTAATATTAAAGCTGAGTAAGATTCCACTCTGAGGGACTCTGCTCCTTTGTTTACAACAGTAAAATATTAGGTGGCAGAGTTTAAGCGAGGCCGTAGGAGCTGCCAAAACGAACATAGCAATGGTCGAACAAATGAGGTGACCACGCCATAAATTGTGAGGAAAATTCACAAAATGGTATTGGATGACCTTCGACTGAAAGTGCGCGAGCTAGCATACATCGTAGGGCATTTCAAAAAGTGCTGTGCATCGTATACTGACTGAAAATTAAAACATGGGAAAGCTATGCGCAAGATGGCTGCCGCGTTTACTCACATCGTGAAGATGTTTCAGTCGAGTGTTTGGCGATATTTTGCTGCAATAAAGCCGAGTTTTTGTGTCGTTTCATAACCATGGATACGCCACTTCACACCTGAGACGAAGGAACAGTTAAAACAGTGGATTGAAATGGGGAGAATCGGTTCCAACGAAGGTGAGACACTTCCATTTGCAGGCAAAGTCATGGCGTCAGTTTTTTTGGAATGTGTGTGTGTAATGATCTTCAAACGGAAAAGCAATTAATGTCGAATATTATTCAACCTTATTGCAGCGTTTGAATGATGAAATCAAGCAAAAACGGCCGCATTTAGTGGAAAACAAACTTTTGTTTTATCAAGACAATCCACCAGTTCACACATCCATTATCGCTATGGCCAAAATCAATGAGTTAAAGTTCGAATTCCTTCCTCATGTAACCTATTCGCAAAATTTAGCCCCCTTTGATTATTTTCTATTTCCAAAGTTGAAAAAATGGCTTGGTGCTAAACGATTTACCAACAGTGAAGAGCTGGGGTCTGCAGTTGATGGCTATTTTGCAGAACTTGATGGTTCTCAGGGTATCGAAGCTATTGAACACCCGTGGGAAAAGGTATCGAGCTGAAAGAAGACTATGTAGAGAAATAAATATATTTTTACTTTCTCTACTACGTATAGTAAGTAGGGGAAGTATTGCATTCCACCCAAAAATTCGATACCGAGATTTCACCGGAAATACATGTTTTGAAACCCCCTGAATCCAAAAAAGCATTTTTGGAAACATGTCCATGTGTGTCTGTGAACAGCATAACTCAGAAACGAACAGTCAGATAAACACCAAAATATTTAGGTTCAGTATCTTCCAACGATGCGACACGAAGGTTTTCAAGAAAATCCCCCCACCCCAGATTACCCTTTACATGGAAGATTTTTCGAAAATTTTAATTTTCTCAGAAATGGCTCTAACGATTTTGATTAAAATATCATATATTTAAGATACTTTCAGGACAAATAAAATGTATATCTGGAATTTTCTGGGAATGTCTCCAAAAGTATTCTTCATTGTGAACGACTTTTGCATAACTGGTAAACCATAAGTGATAGACAAAATTTTACTACACAAAAATGTAGATCGCGTTAAAATACACAATTTATGTCATATACATTGTTTTTTTGTTTCTTTGAGTGAACCATTTTCGAGATATTGCTTAAATTTTCCAATGCTTATACTTCGTTATTCAATTTTTTTCGTCCTGGTAATGCAAAGAAAATGGAATACTCCACATAGCAACCAGCTCTTAAAATATTTGACTACAGCTTAAAGCCTAGCAATTCCCCATGCATCTACAAGAAAATTAGCAATAAGATCAACATATCGATATCTCGATTAACATGCAGCATATGGAAAATAAGCGTTTGTAAAAATAGTTTGTACAAGAGTAGGGAAAGTCATCTGAGTGTAACACATCAGATTTTTTCCCAAAATTTTTGTGTTTTCTTTGTTAGGTCGGGTACTTCTGGAACAGCCCTCTTAGATTTATAAATGTTTGTATTTACTATATTTTTGTAATGAACATTGTAATCGGGCTTATACCTGTTATATTCAGAACAATAAATAAATAGAAATAATGTGTATACCCAATAATAAACGATAGAGGGAACAGAAAGTAATGTGAATGTAGCAGATTAGATTTTTTTGAGTTATAAGTATGCAACAATAGTACAACATACAGGGATCCATTTGAGCTGTCGAACCAAATGTGGAAACGGGCTCGTGTAGTAGAACTGATTCCTTAACAATACACAATGCGACACGTAGCATGTATAAATTGACCACTTATTACACCCGTCCTTGTCGTGCGACCTGAAATCGCATTCATAAATGAGGCCTAAACTGAGGTAATACAATGTTGCAACTATTGACTTCAATCTCCTATTGCAGTTACTGCAAATCCTACAAGGTTACGCGGAACTTTCCATCTTAGCATTGATATTCTTGTCTTCCAGGTGAGCTGCCACTTCCTTTAAAGTCTGTCTCAAGCCATACATTCCGGTTTAATCAACTGACACGCACTTGTTTATTATCGGACAGAAAAATATCATGGTTAGGTTCTCATCAAGGTACTATTTTTCATCTGCTGGCAGCCGGCTTGTATAATGAACCAGACTTGTGACAAGTGCGCCGCAGTAATTGAAGATAGGATTACACCATTAGTAGGAGATGGACCGGATAACTTGTTTCATATTTCCGCTTGGCCTAGATAGTGAAACATATGCACGTGCAGGTTTTAAATGTGTGGTACAAGCAGTAAGACCTAATGCAAGGTGCCACACGAAAAGGTAGCCCGTATCTATTAAGGCACACTGGGAATGAATTTTCTAAATTTAAAGTTAATGAGACAGAATGTTTACTTTCTTACTACGAATAGTAAGTAGGGGAAGTATTGCATTCCTCCCAAAAATTCAATACCGAGATTTCACCGGAAATACATGTTTTGAGGTTCACTGAATCCAAAAAAGCATTTTTAGAAGAAGTCCGTTGTGTGTCCAAGCGTCTGCGAACAGCATAACCCAAAAACGAAAAGTCGGATAAATACCAACCTTGGTGTTTAGCTTCAGTATGTTTCAAAGATGCGACACGAAGATTTTCAAGAAAATCCTCCCATCCCAGACTACCCTTTACATGCAACATTTTTTAAAAAGAAATTATTTTCTCAAAAATGGCTCTAACCATTTTGATTAAAATATCATGTGTTTAAGATATTTTCACGGCAAATTAAATGTATATCTTGAATTTTCTGTGAATGAACCCGAAAGTCCTCTTCATTATAAATGGTTTTCGCATCACTGGGAAGCCGTTAAGAGATAGACAAGAGTTTACTACACAAAAAATATAGCTCTCGTTAAACCACACAATTTATGTCATATACTGTTTTTTTTGTCTAGTGAACTATTTCCGAGATATTCCTTGCTATTTGTTCGAATTCTCCAATATTTACACTTTTTCTCAAATGAGAATTCATTGTTTGTTTTGTTTATGCAAAGAGAATAAAAGCTCAACATAGCAACCAGGTTTTAAAAGATTTGACTATCGCTTAAATCCTACCATATTCTCCTTGCACCTGCAAGAAAATTAACAATAAGATTGACATCTCGATTAACATGAAGTACATGGAGAATAAGCGTTTATACAAATAATTTGAATAAGAGTAGAGAAAGTCATGTGAGTGCAACACATTTCATATTTTAATTCTAAAACTATTTACTTGAAAATCGGCGCACTTAATATGAGTAAATAAAGAAATAACTAAGCAAGAGCTCACCGTGGGATGGCTCAAGTGGTAACGTCTGTTCTCGCATCTGGGAGGTCCCGGGTTGGATTCCCGGCGACCGCCTAATCCGATCTATAGTTTTTTCGAGGGTCCTCAAGCGAATGCTACAGTGGTTTCTTTCTTCCCCCAATTTCCTGCACCTCCATTTCGTTTCATTAATAATTTTATTCATCCTTCACCACGTTTGGTCTATTTCAGGGTTGGAAGTGCGCGATGGTAGTAGATACATTAGAGGAATTCAGGGCCACTTTTTTGGGCATATATGGGAAAGGATAGGGAAAACGAGGGTAGATACCAGGTTGAGAGAGCCTTCAAGGAGGAAAAATGGGTTTATATGGGAGACATAGGGAATACGACAACTGATACTAGGCTAGACAGGTGTTGAAGGAGGGAAATTCGTTTATATGGAAGAGATAGTGGAGAGGTGTTAGGCTAGACAGAGTTTGAGCAGTAGAGTATGGTTTATATGAGAGGTATAGCAAAACGAGGAGAGGTGTTAGGCTAGACAGAGGTCGAGGAGTAGAGTATGGTTTATATGAGAGATATAGGAACAGGAGGAGAGGTATTAGGTTAAGGAGTTTGAGTATGCGTTTATAAGGAGAGACGAGAAAATGGAGAGATCCTATGCTAGGATAGACAGATGTTAAATGTAGAATGTGTTTTATATAGGCTAGATAGGAAACCAAGGAGAGATACTCAGCTAGACAGGGGCCAGGAGGGGAATGTGCTTTATGAGAGGTAAGGGATACGGGGGGAGATGCTAGACTAGACAGAGGTTTAGAGTAGAGTATGCGTTTATATGTATAAGGTGTATATGGACAGGAGGAGGAGGGGTGTTAGGATAGACAGAGTCGAAGGGTAGAGTATGTCCTTTATATGAGAGGTATAGGAACAGGAGCAGAGGTGTTAGGCTAGACAGATACTGAAGGAGTAGCAATATGGGTTTATACACAGGAGAGATAGGGAATAGGAGGGGAGGTGCTAGACTTTGAAAGCGACTTTAGACGAGAACTTCCTGGAAAGCTGTTTGTTATCAATGCCAGGACACAAATTCTAGACAGCTGCAGCACGTAACCCACACCCGTAAAAAGGTGACCCACTCAAGCAAAAAGGTGACCCGCTCAGGGAAAAAAGGTGACCCACTCAGGGAAAAAGGTGATCCACTCAGGGAAAAAAGTGACCCACTCACGTAAAAAGGTGACCCACTCAAGCAAAAAAGGTAACCCACTAACGTAAAAAGGTGACCCACTCACGCAAAAAGGTGACCCACTAACGTAAAAAGGTAAGTAATTCAGGTAGTATCACAGGGTAGGACAGATTCCGGGAAGCGGATATAGCATAGTTCCGTATGATGTTACACGTAATTCAGATAGTATCGTGGGTATTTAGGATAATTCAAGTATCATAGGTGTTTAGAGTCACTCAGCTAGTATCCAGGAGGCTAGATTCCAGAGACAGGGCGTATCATAGGTGTATATGATTTCACAGGCAATGCAGCTAGTATCGTGAGCATTTAAGCTAATTCAGCTAGTATCACAGGAGGCTAGATTCCAGAGGATAACTGCATCATAGCTGTGCATGATTTCACAGATAATTCAGCTAGTATCATAGGTATTTAAGCCAATTCAGATAGTATCACAGGAGCATAGATTCTAGGGTTTGGTATAGCATAGTTTCGTATTTCACAGGTAATTCAGAGATTATCGTAGGTATTTAGGATAATTCAAGTATCATAGGTGTTTAGAGTAACTCAGCTAATACCACAGGAGGCTAGACTCCAGGGGCAGGGCGTATCATAGCTGTATATGTTTTCACAGGTAATTAATCTAGTATCGGGGGCATTTAAGCTAATTCAGCTAGTATCACAAGAGGCTGACTGCATCATAGCTGTGTATGATTTCACAGGTAATTCAGTTAGTATGGTAGGTATTTTGGCTAATTCAGCTAGTATCACAGGAGGATAGATTCCAGGGGTTAGGTATAGCATAGTTTCGTATTTCACAGGTAATTCAGAGAGTATCGTAGGTATTTAGCATAATTCAAGTATCATAGGTGTTTAGAGTAATTAAGCTAGCATTACAGGAGGGTAGGTTCCAGAGGTCGGTTATAACCAGGGTTAGGAAGTTCATGCTCTAAAAATATATATGCATGCAAATATACCCTTAAAATGTGCGAAATATGCACCAAAATGTGCCCTAAAAATTATGATATTTAAGGATAATGTACACATGCAAACTTAAATTTATTGCTGAGAAGTAGATGCACATGACTCCACATCCAAAAATGAGGGATGCATTACAATTTACCACTACTGCATGACGGAGACTTTCCATGGTATATCTTCGTCTGTTGTTTCTCAATATACTTTTGTATCTTGAAAAACTTGTTTCAACGCCACATGAGGATATTGGTGCATACTTAAAAGTTGATAGTTTTTCCACAGAAAGAGGCAAGTTTTCAGATATCCCTAAGGGCTTTCCTCCAAGAATGTCTCTTATTTTGGAGATTTTTTATACCCAGGGTTTCTTAAAAGGACATAGTTTACTTTGTCTTTTATTTTCTGCCCTACAATACTCTGAATGGACACCGAACCAGAAATGGTAATGACTGATTTAAGGGAAGACCTGTTGTTTCCAGGGATTTAATTGCTGCAGGCATATTGGAAAAATGTATTAATTTAAAGGCAAGATTTCTTTCGAGGTCTTCATCTGAGAGAACATTCTGTGCTATATAAATTGAAACAGCATCATCTGATTCTAATGAATTAATAACTCTTCTGACTGACGCTAAATGTTTAGCATAATACAATGCAGCTATTATCCAACTCCCCCAACGGGTTAAAACAGGTTCAGGTGGTAGTGGAATAAACAGCTGGACCCTAGATGCATATTTAAGAAACACTTTTTCACACTAGAGATTAACTTATCTACTTTAGGAAAACATAACCTAATTGTTTCTGCAATGCGATGAAGGGCATGAATAAGACAAGTTAAATGAATGCTCTTAGGAAAAGGTTCTGTTAGTGATTTCCCTGCTTTGATCATATAGCTTGCTGCATCAGTTAAAAACAAAAGTACATTGTCATATTTTATATCACCAGGCCATATTAATTTCATAGAGTCAATCACAAGTTGGCTCACTGATGCACTGTTAGTAACTTCTAACTTAGAGCAAGTTAAGAGATAGGGCACACCTGCCTCTTGCTGATTTGGAACACCCACTATTACATTTGCAATGTAAGGTCCTTCTACATCAGTTGTTTCATCTACTGAGATCCAGAGAAACTCATTTGCTAACTTAGTTTGCATTGTTGTAACAACGAGGGATGTATGTTTTACGTAAGGTACTTTGGTCAGGCACGTGTTGCTTGGTGTAATTTTCTAAAAACAAAGTACGCAAAATTGGGTTATTTATTTTCCATAAATGTGCGTCAGCTGCTAGGAATGCTTCACAAAGGTCATATGAAAACTGTGTACCTCTACTTCCCATACATTCGACTAGTAGACGTTGGAAACTTTCACTTCTGTCACTTTTTTCACAATCATTTCCCTGTGCTTTGCAGTATTAATATGTTGAACGACCTGAAACCGTTTTTCACTCCCAATATTTTTTTACATGCCTTACAGTATAAGACTCTACCATCTGTACTAATAAGATCACTAGAAAATTCACTTTGTAATCTCTTTAAGTCTGCTCGCATTACTTCGTTTCACCTTTGGCATTTTAATACTGTATGTGTTCATACCACCTCGTCAATTTCACAAACAAACTGGCTGCAGTGGCTGCTCGATCAACACACTGCCTTATTGCTTAATCTATTCTCCAGTACAGCGGGGATTTCCCTATCTTCCAAGACATCACATGATTCTTACCAGCATTGCATCACTCACTCTTCACGTGAGCAATGTCATGAATCACTTGCCTCAGTGACATTGACAGAGGGTGAAACGGGATCCTTTTGTTAGCGTCAATTCACAGAAAAAGAAGTTGACCATTTAAATAACTCATTTTAAAACATATTTCTCGTTTAAGTGCTAAAATATGTCAAATAAACACGCTATTTACTAAATATGATGCAGTTACTTAAAACAGCATAAATATGCAATTATATGCCCAATAAAAATCACTCAGAGCACTTAAAAATTCATAGCTCATGAAAAGAATTTATCAGCATATCAATAACATGCTTTTAAAAAAATTTGCAAATGCATGAACTTCCTAACCCTGGTAATAACTATTAAACTATGCACAGCCAGATTAAAATGTATTTAACAAATATAATTTAATTTTTTATATATCATTACCCTAATTAATGAAAGGGTGTTCAGAGGGTCCTAGCTCGAATCTTACCCAGCGAAACTCTAATGCATAATAAATATTAAACTCTGGGAGTATGTGCGGTCATATTAAAATTCATTTAACAATTATAATTATTTATATTAAACACATGTGTATACTTAGGCATCCAAATTGATAATTTGTTAGGGTAAAACATTATTATATCATTACCTTGAATAATGAAAGACCGTTCAGAGGTTCTAGCTCGAATCTTACCCGGAAAATCTAATGCTTAATAACTATTAAGTTATGGAAGCATACACCAGCAGATTAAATACATATTTAACAAATATAATTTAGTTTTTTATATGACATTACAATGTTTAATGAACTGTATTCTTAGGAGGCCCCTAGTTCGAATCTTATCTATCGAAACGCTATAATAAATATTAAACTAGGTGAGCGTGGGCGGTCGGATTAAAACTGCATTTAACAAATATAGTTATTTATATTAAATCCCTGCGTATACTTAGATATTCCGATGACTAGACACGATTCTTTATTTTATTTCTTCTTCTCTCTCTTCCTTTACCGTCTTTCAATCTGTCTATCTCTTTCTTTCTCCACGGCTTGTACACATCCAGACGTTCACATATACACGAGCACACATACATATATACATCAACACACACATACACATATACCTGTTCACCTACACGCACATCACCAACCTACACACGCACACACATGCAAGCCCATACACACACATAAACGTGTGCAATCACATACACGCACACACGCACGCACATACACAACCCCAAACACACACATACCAACCCACACACGTACACACATACACACATACACAACCACACACACACCCACATACACCTCATGCAATCACATGCCCACACTCCCATACATACAGCAGTATAGTTACACATTCACACACTCACATACACACACATACGCCTGCAGGTATAGACGCATATATCAGTGCACGTACACACATGCAAACACATACACACATACACCCATAACATTGGAAATTATTGACTTTACAGAATTCAAAAAATCGTTGTCTCATTTCACTGTAACCTAGCAAACATGTAATTCTTTTCAGGTTACCACCCTCACATGGCTTTCATCACAACACATTTTTATAGCTTGTGTAAAGACATTATGGATGTATTCTGAGAGAGAGAGAGAGAGGAAGTGAAACAAAGAGGGATAGAAGTGCTGAGAGACTCTGCGCACGCGCAAGAGTTGATAATTCCATTGGTGTAATAATCACGTGATGTGTAAGCATCACCGCCATGATGTGCTGGCATCGCCTGGAGGGGGTTTAGATCCCTATATAAACAGATATCTGCGCATGTTAGAACTGTTGTGTACTTATTAACTATACATTTAAGTTTTAAAGAACTTTAAAAGCAACGTGAGGTGCAGGCCATCTACACGTACAGCACATATCGACACGTAACAATGCAAGGTGAGTTTTTACATAACTATACAAAATCACTGTTGGCTTTTATAATACATTTAATTTTGTTTAAACGTTACAGTACACGAAAGACGATTCGTTGCAAGAGCATCATATTTTCTAATCTGTACTTTACATTCACATGGATTTCTCTGCATACTCTTCTCCAGTTCACAGGATTTTCTCTACTCATTCTTCTATAAACATTCACATGATTTTCGCTACACATTCTTGTTACGTAAACATTCACACGATTGTCTCCGCTCATTCTTAGTTTCTCTGCAGGTTCATACTCTATTAACATTCATACATTTTCTCTATTCATTCTTTGTTTCTCAACGCATTCATACGATTTCGCTACACATTCTTCTTACATAAACATTCATATGATTTTCTCCACTCATTCTTTGTTTCACTATACATTCACACGATTTCCTCTACTCATTCTTTGTTTTTCAGCACGTTCATCTTCCATGAACAGTCACACGATTATCTCTGCACAGTCTTTGTTTCTCAACGCATTCATATGATTTCGCTACACATTCTTCTTACATAAACATTCATACGATTTTCTCCGCTCATTATTTGTTTCTCATTCACACGACAGGGCGAGCATAAAGCCTCCTTCAGATTCTTTTGTTCAGCACGCAGGTGGTCGAACAATGGAAAAGGACCAGCTTTGTTCTTTTGTTATAGGGTTATGGAATGGGAATGCCAGGTGGTCCTTCTAAGAAGCCTTGCCCCGGATAAAAGAAAGGGGATACAATAGAATCTGTTCCTTTGTCCTGCATCCTCATTGTTCATTTTGACAGTTGAAGGGCAAGCATTGTTCTTTTGTTAAATTCTAATGGAATGGGAATGCCAGGTGTTCCTTCTAAAGAAGCCTTGCCCCGGACAATAGAAAGAGAATACAATAGAACTTGTTTCTTTGTTAACGAGCTTCAGGTTCTCTTTAGTCACGATCCTAATTTATCACTGTCTTTGTTCATTTTGACAGTTGAAGGGCAAGCATTGTTATTTTTTTGTTAAATGCTAGTGGAATGGGAATGCCAGGTGGCTTCACCTAAAAGTAAACAATAGAGCTGGGACAATAGTGCCTGATTCTTTGTCCAGCATGCTCTTTGTTCATTTTGACAGTGATGGACGGCTTCCTGCACGTGTTCGAGAAACAATGCGAGTGGGGGTGGGTGAGATGCTGCAGGCGCAGTAGTGGCCGGATGTGGAATGGGTAGGAAAAATATCTCGCCTTTGTTACAGAACCATAAATTTACGACCCCCTTTGTTCGTTTTGACAGGTGAAGGATACCCTTAATTGCTTAACTGTCAAGCTTCCGTTATATTCAACAAGATTTATGACCCACAGCTGCAACTAAAAGTACCAAGGAGCTGGGGGTGGGTGGGGGAAGGTGGGGGAGCTCACTTGCATATGAATACACATTCCTGCATATTAAGTGGTCCAGAAGCCTCAATTCTATACTACTCCCTTATAAATGACCGGCTTAGAAGAAGTATACATAAAAATTTGATGTGTTACATTCACATGACTTTGTCTACTCTCTATCGTTTATTAGTGAGTATACAAATCATTCATACGAAAGTTAATGTTTCTATCTACTTCATTTCAATCCAGATAAACCTTTGCAGAAATAGCTACATTAGGTATTTCGCTAGGATACAAAGAAAACAGCGATAGTCAAATGTTTAAGAACGGAACAATATACGCTGGCCTTTAAAATTCCATACTGTTTCCATGCAATCACAAGAAACAACTGAAAACCGACGGAACTTTAACAGAATGGCAAAGTATTGAACAAATCGAACCATTAATGTGGTATATCTCTGAACTGAATGATGCTACAAAATAAGTTACTTGAAATACATTTTGCGTTTTAAAGAGATCTAGTTTTTTTGTGGAGAATGTTTTCGTCTACCGTTAACATTTACCAGTTATACAAGAGTATACAAAATCCCTTTCGAATAAAGAGGACTTCACAGGCTATTCCCAGAAAATTCAAAATATAACTTTTATTTGGCATGTATATATCTTTAATATACGGTACTTTAATACAAATCATTACAGCATTTTTTTTAGAAAATAAAAAAGTTCGAAAAATGTTCCATGTAAAGGGTTGTTTGATTGTGGGGATTTTCTTGAAAATCCTTGTGTCGTAGCTTCAGAAGATAGTGAACCTAAATACCAAGCTTGGTATTTATCGGACTTTTCGTTTTTGAGTTATGCAGTTCGCAAACACACACACTCACACACGGAAATGCTTGTTTTGGATTTCAAGGATCCTCTAAACATGTATTTCTGTTGAAATCTCGGTGTCGAGTTTTTAGGTGGAATGCAATACCTTCTCTAACACGTGTTAGAGAAAGTAATAAACTGTTGTAAGAATACTTCGTAGAAGAGTGAGTAGAGAAAGCCAAGTGAGAGCCACAAATCATATTTTCACTTTCTCTGAATAAAAAAGCCCTTTTAGTGAACCATCCGTGTGTGTGTGTGTGTGTGTGTGTGTGTGTGTGTGTCTATGAACAGCATAACACAAAAACGAACAGTCGGATAAATACCAAACTTGGCATTTAGGTTCCGTATCTTTCAAAGATACGACACGAAGATTTTCAAGAAAATCCCCCCACCACAGACTACCCTTTACATGGCACATTTTTCGAAAATTTTTATTCTCTAAAAAATTGCGGTTTAAAATATCGTATATTTAAGATATTTTCATGCCAAATAAAATGTATATGTTGAATTTTCTGGGAATGTCCCAAAAGTCCTCTTCTTTTTTAATGGCTTTTACATAATAGGCAAACCGTAAGACATAGACAAACGTTTCTACATAAAAAATGTAGGGCTCCGAGATATTCCTTGTTGTTTGTTTGAATTTTCCAATACTTATACTATTTCTCTAATGGGAATTCGTTATTCGTTTTTTATGTCCTTCACATGCAAAGACAATGAAATGCTCCACATAGCAACCAGCTCTTGAAATATTTGACTATCGCTTAAAGCCTACTACAATCCTCATTTACCTACAAGAAAATTAGCAATGAGATAATTTCTACAAACGTTTATCTCGATTAACATGAAGTAGATGGAGAATAAGCGTTTGTAAAAATAGTTTGTACAAGAGTAGAGAAAGTCATGTGAGTGTAATATAACGCACCGCTATACTGACTTCATGGCTCGGTGGCAGGTTAGCCCATTAGTTCTGACTGGGAATAGAAAAATATGTAAGCACTCCAGCTGCAAGCAGTTTTCTTAAATACCAACTCCACAAGAACTGAACGGAAGATGATCTTTATGACCCCCATGAGATCAGTTTTTGTAGTTGTAGAGTTCACAACGGCGATTATTTCCCAACAGCAACTTCCAGACCAACAATGTGGTCACGGAAGATAAGCGGTGCCTGCTCTTATCTCCTTCCCCTGGAGCTTGTTAGCACAGACCTTATCTCTTCCCTCCGGGACGCTGTGAATGCAGTAATAACGTCTTACATTAGAGCAGGACCTTCCAAGATTCCAGCCAGGCTTTCTATTACTTTCTCTAGTACGAATAGTAAGTAGGGGTAGTATTGTATTCCACCCAAAAATTCGATACCGAGTTTTCACCGGAAATATATGTTTTGAGGCCCCCTGAATCCAAAAAAACATTTTTGGAAACATGTCCGTGTGCGTGTAAGTGTGTGTCTGTGAACAGCATAACTCAGAAACGAGCAGTCGGATAAACACCAAACTTGGTATTTAGGTTCAGTATCTTCCAGAGATGCGACACGAAGGTTTTCAAGAAAATCCCCCTACCCCAGATTACCCTTTACATGGAACATTTTTCGAAAATCTTAATTTTTTCAAAATCGGCTCTAACGATTTTGATTGAAATATCCTATGTTTAAGATATTTTTATGACAAATGAAATGTATATCTCGAATTTTCTGGGAATGTCTCCAAAATTATTCTTCATTGTAAACGACTTTTGCATAACTGGTAAAGCATAAGAGATAGACAAGATTTTACTACACAAAAAATGTAGATCGCGTTAAAATACACAATTTATGGCATATACCTACACTTTTTTTGCTGAGTGAACCATTTTCGAGATATTGCTTGTTATTCCCTTAAATTTTCCAATTCTTATACTTTTCTCAAATTCGGTATTCGTTTTTTTGTCCTGGTAATGCAAAGAGAATGGAATACTCTACATAGCAGCCAGCTCTTAAAATATTTGACTATCGCTTAAAACCTACCATATTCCCGTTACATCTACAAGAAAATTAGCAGTAAGATTGACATCTCGATATCCCGACTAACATGAAGCATATGGAGAATAAACGTTTGTAAAAATAGTTTGTACAAGAGTAGAGAAAGTCATGTGAGTGTAACACATCAGATGTTTTTACATTGCATTTATAAACACAATAACGGTTGTGTCTGTCCATTGTTCAAACGTTTCCAATTTTGACATATTAGCAATCAGATACTATAATTAACTGTATCAGAGCATGTAATACCGGAAGAATCCTCTAAAGTTACTACAGTGATTATCTATGGAAAGACAGATTTTGTTGATGCGTTGTTTTCCCAAAATGAAGCTCAATCAAGGGCTATTCCTTGTAAATAAGACAAGTGCTCTAATTTATAACACACCGTTATGCTTTTAATGGAATCAAGATGATCTGTATTCTGAACTGTGCTGCCTTGCGTGTTAGATATGTCATTATTTTTGAAATTCTGAACAAAATGTGACTAATTCGCATGAGCTTTTTAACATATATTAAGTATTCTGATTTGTACGTAAAAAATTAAATTGAGTTTTATTTATGGACGCTCTTTAACTGCTGTGGTCCTCAGCGTCCCATTCTACAGGGTGAACCAAAAAACTACGAACCGACTGCGCGGGTGGTTTTCCTGTCCGCATCCTCGGCGCTCGTTGTCGTCTGCCGCTATCATAGAAAGGCACGGATGAAACCATACAAAATTTTTAAAACTACCTTTAAAGGCTTTACTTACCAACTTTATGAAAGGAGATGCTGAAACTGGCCATCATCGTTGTCCATACATTTTTGGCACCTCTTAGGAAACTGTCCATCACTATCCACAGACGAAAGTGCCTGAGCTATTCCGCTCGGCTAGGTGCAAGTTGAATAAGGAAACTTGAGATGATCGTCAAATCTTAAAAAGCGAGTCGACATATACTTTGAAATTTCATACCGTTTGCATGATCCCAGAAGAAACAGAGGAATGGTAACTTAGGGCTTTAAAATGTATGCTTAAGTATAGGAAATATCTCGGAAATAGCTAATACATAAAAAAATCTATTTAAGATAAATTGTAAACCTAAACGAGACTTACATGTTTCCTCTATTACGTTTTTGTATAGCCCTTATAGTTTCTCAGTTGCAGAAATTACAGAAAGTCAGTCCGAATGAGCAGGACTCCACGGGCTATTAGATGTACATTTAATTATTCATGTCAGTATAGCAAACATAATAATCCAATACTTTTTCCATGCACTCGCAAGAACAACAGAAAATCGGTAGGACTTGAAAATAGTAACGCAGTATTGAACAATTCGAACCATTAATAACCGACATCTCAGAATTGGCTTATGCCACAATAAAGTTATTTGAAATAGGAGGGCTGATCAACAAAGACTGAGACTGATTTTTTTCACAGATGTTTATTACTCCAATTCAATGTTTACATGATCTTTTTCAAAGTAGTCCCCTCCTACTTCAATGCACCTTTTATAACGTCTGTGCCAGTCCTTGAACACGTGCTAAAGACCATTCTTTGTCAGGTCCTTGAGAATCGCCTCACTTTTCTTGAGCACTGCTTCAGAGTTCTCAAATCGAATAAGCTTTGCCTTTAGTGATGGGAATAAAAAAAAAGTCACAGGGTGCAAGATCAGGGATATAAGGTAGATGTGGTACACAGGTAATTTGAATCGAGCCAGAAACTGCATGACTTGATTTGCGACGTGAGGCCGTGCACTGTCATGATGACGTCGCCACCCAGTCCGAGAAAGCTCTGGTCGTTTCTTTGCAATGTGCTTCCTCAGTGTAGCCAATACTGACGTGTAGTATGTTGCTGTAACAGTAGTGTGAGGGGGAACTGCATGCTGGTAAATCATTCCATTACAGTCAAAAAATGAGATCACCATCAGTTTCCCTGCAGATGGAACAACTTTTGCCTTTTTTGGGTTGGAGAACCTGGCGATTTCCACACTGTGCTGGCTTGTTTTCCTTCAGGATCATAATGATGCCGCCACGACTCATCACCGGTGATAATCGATTTAAAAAATGCATCCCCTCCATCAGCAAAGAGACGCAGCAGCTCACGGCTTGTCTCCATTCGCACAGCCTTTTGTTCGGGAGTCAACAGACGTGGCACCCAACGAGCACAAACTCGGGTCATATGGAGATGGTCGTGCATAATTTTAAACACACTGCCATATGAAATTCTCAACACTTCACTGAGGTTACGTAATGTTATACACCGATCCTCTGGGACAATCACAGCAGCTGTGTTGATGTTGACTTCATTCACAGCAGAAGCCGAAACACCAGGCCCACCTTGCTTAACACTGACAAGTCGGCCTTCTTTGAAGTCCTTGAACCACCTAAACACTGTTGCATGAGGTAGTGCATCTTCACTGTATGCTTGCTTCAGCTTTTCATAAGTTTCGGTAGCTGTATGGTTTAAACGAAAACAGAATTTGATTGCGCTGTACTGCTCCTCTCGCGTCACCTCCATTGTCTGGTATGCGAAATGCACGTAGGGTCTACAAAATAGAGCATTACTACCAACCTACCAATACGAGAGTGCTGCCGCCTACCAACATTATACATAAAAACCCGCTCTTTTCAAATATTTGTGTTACAGATACGAAACCATCACGGAAGCTACAGGAAAAAATCAGTCTCAGTCTTTGTTGATCAGCCCTCGTATATTATGTGCTTTTAAGAGATCTAAATTGTTATTTGTAGTACGTTTTCCCCTGTCGTTTACCGTTTACCAGTTATACAAGAATATACGAAATTGCTTCCGAACGAAGAGGATTTCACAGAAAAATTCAAGATGCACACCTTATTTGTCATATTAATATTGTAACACCCCACGGGGGTGGTTACCCCCGCAGTAGGTGATTACACAGGGGGGTTGGTAGCTCAGAGGTAGGGGATGCGTTGGTACTGGAATGGTAGGCAGGCCAGGGTAGCGTTCTAGGATAGGGGTATTTAAATAAAGCACAGGGGATGCATTGTCCCAATAAATTATATTGTTGCTTTAAATGTGCGAACAATTAGATCGGAGTGAAGCCCCGACAAGTCAATAGAAGTTAGGGGTGAAGCCCCGACAAGTCAAGAGAACTTAGATGAGTCGCATGCTTACCTGGTTAACTGTTGGCGAATGTGATAACTGATCTCTGATTACTTTCTCGTAGCAACTCTCGCGTAGCAACTTCCTGATAGCAACTTCCACAGCAACTCCCGACCGAGTCAAAGCCCTGTAGTATAAATACATACATAAGCGCTGACTCGGCGTAGGCAGCGTGGACGAATTCTGCTAACCTGAACTTCACACTTCCTGGTATACGAAATATGTGCAACCTGGTCCGCTACAATATCTTTAATATATGCTATTTTAATCAAAATCGTTAGAGATATTTTTTTAGAAAATCAAAATTTCGAAAAACATTCCATTTAAGGATAGTTGGGTCGGTGAATCTTTTCGAAAATTTTCGTACCGCATCTTTGGAGGATACTGTAGTTAAATACCAAATTTGGTGTTTATGCTACTTTTCCTTTTTGAGTTATGGTGTTCACAGACACACACACATACACAGATGGACCTTTTTCTAAAAATGCTTCTTTTTTATTCAGGGGGCCTCAAAATATGTATTTCCGGTGAAATCTCGGTATCGAATTTTTGGGTGGAATGCAATACTTTCTCTACCTCTTAAGTACATGGTAGAGAAAGTAACTAGTATGGTACTAAATAAAACTGATTCGTCGTTTTCATATTAAACATAGCCAGTTAAAAGACGAAATCTGTGAATTACTTCAAAGAAATGTTAAAAAGCAAACAAACAAACAAAAATATATACAGAGTGTTGTGTTTACCAAGAAATACAAGACGTCTTAGAAAGCTCAATCAGAAATAATTGCAAACAATGCACTATCCCAATCCGATGACTACGCGGTAACGTGTGAGGCTCGCATTCGGGAGGTCCCGTGTTCGATTCCCGCCGCTCAGAAATTAATTGTAGAGATTACGGAAGGGGACTCCAATTGGGGAAGTTTATGAACCATTGACTTTATATGAACTTGAACGAGGGAGATTGAGTTAGAGTGATGAAAAACTAGGGGCCTCTATGAATGCTGTGATATGGATGGCGGGAGAATGGGCGGATGAAAGAATATCTACATCTAAAGAGGTGCTTTCCTGCGCAAACATTGCTACGTGTTACTATTGGTCCATCTAGTGCAAGGGATGCTGCAAAACGGGGAGAGGCAAGATGAGATCAATATTTCGCTTGCGCAAAGTTGCATATGTGGGATTGGTTGTACACTTCCAAAGGACTACGCCCTTTCTAACAAACCTAAGAAACAGTACTGTCGCAATGGCGTATTTTTCTTATTCGCTCAGGAGTTGTAAGTTTTCTTGAACGAAAATAATGGGGGTGAATCAGAGGCAATAAATCTGCGTAAAGAAAGACACAGAATTCTAGGTAATATATATATTATAAAATAAGCAAGTGTTGCGCTTTTAGTAGCCCTGTGAATGTCATAAACCTATTGTTTACATTTGTTTCTTTGCAACTCTTATACAGTAAAAACATTTCCTTTACAATACATTTTTTTAAAAAAATCTGATGTGTTACACTCACATGACTTTCTCTACTCTTGTACAAACTATTTTTACAAACGCTTATTCTCCATATGCTTCATGTTAATCGAGATATCGAGATGTCATTCTTATTGCTAATTTTCTTGTAGATGCAAGGGGAATATGGAAGGTTTTAAGCGATAGTCAAATATTTTAACGCTGGTTGCTATGTGGCGCATTCCATTCTCTTTGCATGTCCAGGACATAAAAAAATGAAAAATCTGATGTGTTCCACTCACATGACTTTCTCTACTCTTGTACAAACTATTTTTACAAACGCTTATTCTCCATATGCTTCATGTTAATCGAGATATCGAGATGTTAATCTTATTGCTAATTTTCTTGTAGATGTAAGGGGAATATGGTAGGTTTTAAGCATAGTCAAATCTTTTAAGAGCTGGTTGCTATGTGGCGCATTCCATTCTCTTTGCATGTCCAGAACATAAAAAAATGAATAATGAATTTGAGAAAAAGTATAAGTATTGGAAAATTTAAGGGAATAACAAGCAATATCTCGAAAACGGTTCACTCAACAAAAGAAATGTATCTATATGACATAAATTGTGTATTTTAACGCGATCTACATTTTTTGTGCAGTAACATTTTGTCTATCTCTCATGGTTTACCAGTTATGCAAAAGTCGTTCAGAATGAAGAACACTTTTGGAGACATTCCAAGAAAATTCGAGATATGCATTTCATTTGTCATGAAAATACCTTAAACATATGATATTTTAATCAAAATCGTTAGAGCCATTTTTGAGAAAATTAAAATTTTTGAAAATGTTCCATGTAAAGGGTAGCCTGGGGTGGGGGCATTTTCTTGAAAACCTTCGTGTCGCATCTCTGGAAGATACTGAACCTAAATACCACGTTTGGTGTTTATCCGACTTTTCGTTTCTGAGTTATGCTGTTCACAGACACACACACGGACATGTTTCCAAAAATGCTTTTTTTGTGGATTCAGGGGGTCTCAAAACATGTATTTCCGGTGAAATCTCGGTATCGAATTTTCGGGTGGAATACAATAATTCCCCTCCTTACTATACGTAGTAGAGAAAGTAAAAAAAGCTGATATGTTACTTAATATGGCCTTCTCTACCCTCTATCGCATTTTAGTAGCTATAAAATTATTGTTAAGAAATTTATTTTCCTATCTACTTCACTTTAATCGAGATAAAACTTTCCGGAAATAGCTACATTACACATTTCGTTACAGATACAAAGGGAATAGCGACAGTCAAATGTTTAAGAATTGGACGCTATATGTTGGCCTTAAAATTCCATAATGTTTCTATGACAACACGAGAACCAACTGAAAGTCGACAGGAGTTAAAAAGAATGACACTAATAACGGCTGATGCCACAAAAAATAAAATGTGTGTTTTAAAGAGATCTACACTTTTTGTGCACTATGTTTTCGTCTAACGCTTAAGGTTTACCAGTTATGCGAAAGTCATTCAGAATGAAGATGACTTTTGTGGACATTCCCAGAAAATTCAAGATATACATTTAATTTGGCATGAAAATACCTGAAACATATGATATTTGAATAAAACTCGTTACAGCCATTTTTGTGAAAATAAAAAATTTCAAAAAATCTTCCATGGTAGCACGGGGTGGGGGTATTTTCTTGAAAATCTCCATGCCGCATCCTTGGAAGATATTAAATTCAAATATCAACGTTGGTATTTATCCGACTTTTCGTTTTTGTGTTATGTTCACAGACAAACACACACACGGACATGTTTCCAAAAATGCTTTATTTGGATTCAGAGCACCCCAAAACATGTATTTCCTATGAAATTTCTATATCGAATTTTTGGATGGAATGCAATACTTCCCCTACTTAACTATTTGTAGCAGAAAAAGTAAAAATCTGATGTTTTACACTCGCATAAGTTTCTCTACTCTTGTACAAATATTTTTTACAAACACTTGTTCTCCATCTACTTCACGTTAATCGAGATAAACATCACAGACACACATACGGACCTTTTTCTAAAAGGGCATTTTTCATTCAGGGGGACTCAAAACCTGTATTTCCAGTGAAATCTCGGTATCGAATGTTTGGGTGCGATACTTTCCCTACGTATAGGCGTAGTAGAGAAAGTAAAAAGGTCGCAGCCGTTAAAGGTCATAAAATCTGAGCATATCTTCACCTTTCATAGCGCCATAGTGATATTACGTTTTGTCAAAGCGTGTCCATATATTCCTTCAAGGCACACCAGCATTGTGTCAATGCTTTTTATAGCTGTTTTTATCACAAAGAAGTTCCTCCTATCACAGACAAGATAAGAATAGGCAAACATTGGACGATATCCAAAATATCTCCAGTAACTTATCTCCTAAAGCTACTGTATTATTTATGTTTTGTTCGTGAATATGAAGAAACTGTAAATTGTTTATAAAGCATTTCGTAAAAATAGCAATAGCCTGTAAAGTCTTCATCATTCGGAAGGAATTTTGTGTAATTTTGTTTAGCTCATAAACATTGAAGTAGTACCTATTTATTACGTTATTTTTAGTACCACGCTTTGGGAGCTAAATTTGAAGAACCATTATTTTTGTTTTGTATTGTTATTTGCCCCACGTTTAAAAAATATATTAACTTTGTAGTTTGACAGTTTCTTTAAATATTATATATTTATGTTTGCCTCGGCTGCGTCAGTATTAATTTTTAGAGACATGAATGTTTTAGCAGGGAGTGGTGCGACTGAAGAATGTTGGCTTACACAGATTATAATTTTACTTCACTCCTTTTATTAATGCTTGACACGCATTAAATATCACTTCACTGATATAGAGGGAGCTGTGAGATTTGTTTATTAATTACTTGCACTTTTTAACACGTAAACTATTTTTGTCTCACACAAAATACGTATGAAATTTCTCGAGGACGCATCTCGCGTCCGCTGTCTGCTACCAACTGACTTCTGAATTTGTACAATTTGCCCTATTTCAGTTTCTGATTGGCTAATCCTACTCCAATAGAATACTTTCATTTAACTTAAGCTTTTTTATGGTTGTTGATTGGCTATTTATAAATTGTCTCAAAAATTACATTATTGTTTCCAAGAATGACTAGTAGCATTATCAAACCTTCTAATTCATTATTGCCTCAAGGCTACCTCATAGTTAGCAACTTTTAACCTATTATTCTCACAGCTCCTACTTATTAAATTACGTAATTCATTCACATTACATTATTGAACATGTACATATTAATGTAGACATTAATACAATGACTGTTACATACATTTTTATATATTTTTACATACACATATTGCTTTAAGGTGGGCTGTTATTGAATTTATATATTATATAATTAGACTGAAATCATTTTAAATGTTAAAAATACTGCCTCAACATACGAAAGCGAAGTACACATAAAATGTAGATCACTTTAAAAGACTCAATTTATTTCAAATAATTTTTATGGCATAAGCATTTCTGAGATATTCGTTATTAAAGGTTCGAATTGTTCATTTTTCGGTCATTAAGAAAAGTCTTGTCTACTTTCAGTGCATGGAAACAATATAACATTTTATTTCCAGCGTACAGCGTCTAGTTCTTAAACATTTGACTGTCACTGCTCTCTTTGTATTTGTAATAATGAAATGTGTAAAATAGCTATTTCTGCAAAGGTTCATTTGGATTAAAATGTAGTAGATAGAAAAAGAAGCTTTAGTAAGAATAGTTTGTATACCCACTAATAAACGATAGAGGTGGAGAAAGTCATGTGAATGTAACACATAATTTTTTTTCTATCCACTTCGTGTTAATTGAGATAAACGTTTGCTGAAAATGTTTCATCCATTTCATCGCATGTAAAAGGGAATAGAAGAGACTGAAGCCATAATTCCGTACTGTTTCCATGCAATCGCGAGAAACGATGGAACTTAAAAAGAATGACAAATATTGAACAATTCGAACCTTTAATAACGAATCTATCAGAGATGTTTATGCCACAAAAAATTATTTCACTTAATCTGTGTCTTTTAAAGAGATCTACATTTATCAGTTAAACAAAATTATACAAAATTCCTACCGTATGATGAGGACTTTATTCTCAGAAGATTCAAGATAAATATTTTACTTATGTATACATCTTTCATACATGGTATTTTAATCAAAATGTTAGAGCTATTGTTTAGAAAATCAAAATGTTCGAAACATGTCCCATGTAAAGGGCAGTGGGGTGTGTGGGATTTTCTTGAAAATCTTCCTGTGTTATCCTTGAAAGATAATGGACTCAAATACCAACTTTGGTATTTATCAGACCTTTCGTTTTTGAGTTTGCTATTCACAAAGACACACAAGCGCGCGCACCTGTTTCTAAAATTGCGTTTTTTGCTACATCATATTGCTTTCTGGATTTTTTGGTAAGTACTGTTAGTGTAATTCTTTCTGCTGCTTCTGTAATTTCACTTCCATTACAGTTTCTTTTGAATTCATAATTTCCGCCATTTAATCTTTATGTAGGTTAGATAAAAGAGTAATGTTTTGGATAAACGAAAGTTGCCAATATAACTCATAGGTTAACTCTACAACGAATGCAATAAATTGAAGTATGGAGATTTGTATTGTGAACAGATAATGTCAACGCCATGAAAAATTAACCATGTAAAAAGACATAATGAAAACTAAAACCTAATCAAACCAAGTCGAGTAATTAAACATGTGCAAATACAAAGGGTAACTGCCATGTGATTGGACTTGAAACCAAAGTTCGTCACAAGGTTATCTTACTAGTGCGATAATCTAAAGCCTTTAGTTCATGTGCTCTGTGTTAGAAGTTTTACTTTTAAGCCATGCTGTCTAAACAAAATCTGATGTGTTGCACTCACATGACTTTCTGTACTCTTGTACAAACTATTTTTACAAACGCTAATTCTCCATCTACTTCATGTTAATCGAGATAAACATTTGCAGACTCTATCTTATTGCTAATTTCCTTGTAGATGTAGGGGGAATATATATTTACAAGGGCAATGTAGAAATACAGTAGCCTTTAAGCACATACATATCTCTTAATAGCTGGTTGCTAGGTGCAGCATCATTACCTTTGCCACAGATTAATGCTCTTTGCACATCCAAGACAAAAAAATCCATAATGAATTCCCATTTGAGAAAAAAGTATTGAAAAATTTAAGGGAATAACACGTAATTCTCGAAAATGGTTCACTCAACAAAAAAATGTATATGACATAAATTGTGTATTTTAACGCGTTCTACATTTTTTGTGTTGTAAAATTTTGTCTATCTCTTAAGGTTTACCAGTTATGCAAAAGTCGTTCACAATAAAGAATACTTTTGGAGACATGTCCACGAAATTCAAGATATACATTTTATTTGTCATAAAAATATCTTAAACATATGATATTTTAATCAAAATCGTTAGAGCCGTTATTGAGAAAATTAAAATTTTCGAAAAATCTTCCATGTAAAGGGTACTCTGCGGGGGGGATTTTATTGAAAGCCTTCGTATCGCATCTCTGAAAGATACTGAACCTAAATACCAAGCTTGGTGTTTATCCGACTGTTCGTTTCTGAGTTGTGCTGTTCACAGACAGACACACACACACACACACACACACACACACACACACACACAAACACTCAGACACACACACGGACATGTTTCCAAAAATGCTTTTTTTTGGATTCAGGGGGTCTCAAAACATGTATTTCCGGTGAAATCTCGGTATCGAATTTTTGGGTGGAATACAATACTTCCCCTACTTACTATACGTAGTAGAGAAAGTAAAAATCTGATGTATTACACTCACATGACTTTCTCTACTCTTGTACAAACTATTTATACAAACGCTTATTCTCCATCTACTTCATGTTAATCGAGATAAACATTTGCAGACTCTATCTTATTGCTAATTTTCTTGTGCCTGTAAGGGGAATATATATTTATATAGAAATACAGTAGCCTTTAAGCACATACATATCTCTTAATAGCTGGTTGCTAGGTGCAGCACCATTCTCTTTCCCACAGATTAATACTCTTTGCATATCCAAGACAAAAAAATGAATAACGAATTCCCAGTTGAGAAAATAAGTATTGAAAAATTTAAGGGAATAACAAGTAATATCTCGAAAATGGTTTACTCAACAAAAAAAATGTATATGACATAAAATGTCTATTTTAACGCGATCTACATTTTGTGTTTAGTAACATTTTGTCTATCTCTGATGGTTTACCAGTTATGCAAAAGTCGTTCACAATGAAGAATACTTTTGGAGACATTCCCAGGAAATTAAAGATATACATTTTATTTGTCATAAAAGCATCTTAAACATATTTTAATCAAAATCGTTAGAGCCATTTTTGAGAAAACTAAAATTGTCGAAAAATCTTCCCTGTAAAGGGTAGTCTGGGGTGGGGGCATTTTCTTGAAAACCTTCATGTCGCATCCTTGGAAGATACTGAACCTAAATACCAAGTTTGGTGTTTATCCGACTGTTCGTTTCTGAGTTATGCTGTTCACAGACAGACACACAGACACACACACGGAGATGTTTCCAAAAATGCATTTTTTGGATTCAGGGGGTCTCACAACATATATTTCCGGTGAAATCTCGGTATCGAATTTTTGGGTGGAATACAATACTTCCCCTACTTACTGTACGTAGTAGAGAAAGTAAAAACTCGTTTTGCAATGTTATCCTACAACCAATGGATCAGCAGAAGAAATAATGAAAGACGTGCGATAAGATGGAGAGCCATGAGACTGGAACACAAAGATGATGACGATGATGGTGATGGTAATGATGAACACAAATTTCCACAGCAAGCCGCCCCCACTGGTACAATCCGCATCACATCGAGACGTGGTCGTTTCCTTTGATAACAGTAGAGGATCACAGTTATTTATGAAAATAGGAAGGCTGGCGTCGTGAGCTCGCATTGGTTCAATTGAACTTGCCACGTTCTTTATTTCCTAACACCGCTGTAATACATCCACAACCCTGGAGGTTATCATCCTCTATGACTTTAAAAGTGAAAAAAGAAGAATTACTTTAGGCTAGTAGAACAGTAAACAAGGTTAGACAAAGGCTATCTGAGTGCTTGTTATAAAGAGATTATAACTTCAATTGACCTCAGAATCACAAGCTCGGAGATAAGACGCAATAACTCATGCGTTTTTACGGCTGTACAAGACTCGACAGGACGTAATATAATTCCCTCTGCAGACCAGTATGTTTTAAGTATTTTCCAATGTCCTTCTTACCTTCTCTACCGCGTAGGTAGCAGAAATGTTGCACTGACTCCAAAATTTGATGTAGAAATTTCAAATATAATATGCTTAATGGACCCCTGAATCCAATAAAATAATCTTTAAAAGTATCCATGCATATGGGTGCTTGGTTCTCTCCCTGTAAATAGCACTAGCATTGTGTAAAGAAAAATATCTGAGGTGTTACTTTCACACGAGTTTCTTTACCCTCAATCGTTATTAGTGGGTATACAATTATGAAAATTTATTTTCTTATCTACTTCATTTTAACCGAGATAAACCTTTCCGGAAAAAGCCCCACCACACTTATTCAAAGGGAATAGCGATAGTCAAATGTTTTAGAACTGGACGCTCTATGCTGGCCTTAAAATTATACACTCTTTCCATGACATCGCGAGAAGCAACTGAAAATCCACAGGACTTAGGTAGTGAACAATTAGAACCATTAATAAGGTATATCTTGGAAATGGCTGATGCTACAACAAGTTATCTGTAATAAATTGTGTGTTTTTAAAGAGATCCATTTTTACTTTCTCTATCACGTATAGTAAGTAGGGGAAGTATTCTGTTCCACCCAAAAATTCGATACCGAGATTTCACAGGAAATACATGTTTTGAGACCCCCTGAATCCAAAAAAAGCATTTTTGGAAACATGTCCGTGTGTGTGTGTCTGTGAACAGCATAACTCAGAAACGAACAGTCGGATAAACACGAAACTTGATATTTAGGTTCAGTATCTTCCAGAGATGCGACACGAAGGTTTTCAAGAAAATCTCCCCACCCCAGATTACCCTTTACATGGAACATTTTTCGAAAATTTTAATTTTCTCAAAAATGGCTCTAACGATGTTGACTAAAATATCATATGTTTTAAGATATTTTCATGACAAATAAAATGTATATCTCGAATTTTCTGGAAATGTCTCCAAAAGTATTCTTCATTGTGAACGACTTGTGCATAACTGGTAAACCATAAGATAGACAAAATTTTACTACACAAAAAATGTAGATCGCGTTAAAATACACAATTTATGTCATATAAAATTTTTTTGTTGAGTGAACCATTTTTGAGATATTGCTTGTTATTCCCTTAAATTTTTCAATACTTATTTTCTCAAATGGGAATTCGTTATTCATTTTTTGTCTTGGATATGCAAAGAGTATTAATCTGTGGCAAAGGGAATGGCGCTGCACCTAGCAACCAGCTACTAAGAGATATGTCTATGCTTAAAGGCTACTGTATTTCTATATTGTCCTTGCAAATATAAAACAAGGGGAACATAGTACGCCTTAAGCGATAGTCAAATATTTTTAGAACTGGTCGCTATGTGTAAAATGTAATTCTCTTTGCATGTCAAAAGATCGTTTATGCAAATGTTTATCTCGATTAATATGAAATAGATGGAGAATAAAAGTTTGTAAAAATAGTTTGTACAAGAGTAGAGAAAGTCATGTGGGTGTAACACATCCCTGTAAAGTCGTGTTTAGAAGTGGCTTATTTAGTGTCGTAAGAACCTGCATTGAAAATATTGGTAGTGATAAACTCAGAGATTTTCTAACTGAAGGATATCAGCAACGGTTCCAAGTTATACAACTAGCCCCGGCGGTTCTAGTGCTAGGGATAGCTGCGGACGTGATTTACATTGTTTAGAAAGGAATGGTCAGTTAGAACAACAACGGATCCAGTAGACAAGAATGTTACAAGAGCATATTTGTGAAACGAGAAAAATCATTATGCCACCTCTCATATAAAACTCAAAATCATGAAACATTTCGTATGGGGATTGACGAATGTTTTAAGTATATCTGTCAGAAATTCTCCTTTCTGTCTCATGCTAAACTGAAAGAAGGACTCTTTTTGGGACAACCTATTAGGAACCTTATGATAGACGAAATATTTGAGGATTTGATGACCTGTGAGGAAAGACTAGCTTGGATAGGATTCAAGAATGTGAGAAACAGCTTTCGGGGGAACAGGAAGCACCAAGCGAAAGATATGTTGATGGCTATGAAGATATAGGTTGTAAATATGAGTATCAAGTTGTATCTGCTTCATAGCCATCTCATGTTTTTCGCTGAAAACTTGAGAGATTATACTGAGGAACATGGGGCGTGGTTCCATCAAGAGATGAAAGAGACAGAGAGGCGTTGCTGGTCTATGAAAAGGGACAATCTGGACAATCCCAACCATCAGGCAGTCACGAAGATCGCACTTCTGCAGCAAAACGAACGAGCTTAAGTCGTGAAATGCGATCCTAACTTGCCATGTGTCGAAATCAATATTATATGTTGACAAAAAAATCTGATGTGTTACACTCACATGACTTTCTCTACTCTTGTACAAACTATTTTTATAAACGCTTATTCTCCATATGCTTCGTGTTAATCGAGATGTTAATCTTATTGCTAATCTTCTTGTAGGTGCAAGGGGAATATGGTAGGTTTTAAGCGATAGTCAAATATTTTAACGCTGGTTGCTATGTGGCGCATTCCATTCTCTTTGGATGTCAAGGACATAAAAAATGAATAACGAATTTGAGAAAAGTATAATTATTGGTAAATTTAAGGGAATAACAAGCAATATCTCGAAAACGGTTCACTCAACAAAAAAATGTATATGACATAAATTGTGTATTTTAACGCGATCTACATTTTTTGTGTAGTAAAATTTTGTCTATCTTATGGTTTACCAGTTATGCACAAGTCGTTCACAATGAAGAATACTTTTGGAGACATTCCCAGAAAATTCGAGATATACATTTCATTTCTCATGACAATATCTTAAAGATATGATATTTTAATCAAAATCGTTAGAGCCATTTTTGAGAAAATTAAAATTTTCGAAAAATGTTCCATGTAAAGGGTAGTCTGGAGTGGGGGGATTTTCTTGAAAACCTTCGTGTCGCATCTCTGGAAGATACTGAACCTAAATACTAAGTTTGGTGTTTATCCGACTGTTCGTTTTGTGAGTTATGCTGTTCATAGACACACAGACAGACACACACACGGACATGTTTCCAAAAATGCTTTTTTTTGGATTCAGGGGGGTCTCAAAACATGTATTTCCGGTGAAATCTCGGTATCGAATTTTTGGGTGGAATACAATACTTCCCCTACTTACTATACGTAGTAGTGAAAGTAAAAAGTAATACATTGGAAAGGTAGAATCAGATAACTGAAAAGTTCAATGCCATAGCCGGGATTTGAGCACGGTTCTCCCGATATACGTCTGGTTGCTATAACCACTGAGCTACCATGGCAAATTGACGGTAAGACATTAACTTCCCCAACTGATTCACATTTTTTCCGGTAAACCACAAGGAGATGTCAAATTGTATTGAGATGACATACCCCAATGGTGACTTTCAATGCATTAATTGACCTAATAGTGGTTAAAACTATAAAGCCCGGGACTTAAAGTACTTCAGCATTGTAAGTCGCCATTGGGGTATGCCGTCTCAATACAATTTGAGATCTCCTTGTTGTTTACCGGGAAAAATGCGAATTATTTGGGGAAGTTAAAATCGTATCGGCAAGTTGTCATGGTAGCTCAGTGGTTAGAACAACCGGACGGAGAACCCTAGTTCAAATCCCGGCTATGGCATTGAATCTTTCAGTCGTCTGATTCTACCTTTCCAGCTACGGCTTGTGTGGAAGAACAATTAATTCCAAAGCAATAAGTTAATTGTTTGTTGAATTGTTTTCATTTTAAGATCGTTATAGTTGCTCTTCTGCACTTAATTTCTCGAACTTCACTATAAACAGTATTTTAGGTTAAGTAAATACTTAAATTGAAATTCTGTAAACATTCTTCGTAACACATAAATGACTTTTAATTCATAAACAGGATACAATAATACATTACAGTCACCCATCAGAACTAAAAGCCCTGACAAAAAACAAGCGTTTGCGACTCAGTATTGTTATTATTATGATCATCATCAACATTATCATAATCATACCGAGTGGGATGGTTCAGGCGGTAACGTCTGTGCCCCGCATTCGAGGTCCCGGGTTCGATCTCCGGCAACTGCCCTCTATGACCCATGGAATTTTTCGTTTTTTTTTGTTTTTCTTTTGCGGGTCGTCAGGCGAATGCTGGAAGCATTTCTTTCATCCCCCGAATTTCCTGTCTCTTCATTTCGTTCCATTAATAAATTAATTCATACTTCACCCCATTTGATCTGTTAAAGGGTTGGAAGTGTCGACGATGGTGTTTCAGTACAACGTGGTAGGGGAAAAGGATGCTCTCTGTAAACGTCTCCGACCCTCGGTCTTCGTTGTTTGCCGGGGCATAAGGACAGCCCCTTGTGGGGCGTTGGATCCTGTGTGGGGCGACCTGTCCGACTCCCGGGGCGTCTCAACCTGGTTACTTAGAGACACTGCCATTGTTGTGCCGTCACGACCCGTACACTATATCCTACATTTCCAGGGTACCCCTCGTGGGACGTCGGTGCAATATCCTCATTTCTGGATCGCTGCCAAATCCTCTACGCTTCACAATCCAACCCAATCATAAGCATCATGCATCATCAACAGCGCTACGCTTCTCAACGACATTCGGTCTTAAGTGATGCAAAATTCAAGGAGAATAAGGAGGATTTAGCATGGGAATCCAATATAATTATGCATTCTATTTGTCATGCAGATATCTCAAACATCCGATATTTTAATGAAAATTATTTGAGTCAGTTTAAAGATACAAATGTCAACCAAAGTATGAAATCTGACATACATTTGGCTTTCTCGCTTTTAATTTATGCTTTCAATAACAAATGCGAACACAGGCGCTCGATGACAGTTTTTTAAAAATATGTCTTTTCAGCGGATCTCAAAAAGATTCATTCTCTCGTTTTCAAATTCTTAAGTGGAATGCAATACTTCCTCCACCTGTCATAAGTAAGCAGTAGAATAAGTAAAAAGGGGATGACCAATGCTTCAAAACTTGACGCCGATTTTTACTTTCTCTACAATGTATAGTAAGTAGGGAAAGTATTGTATTCCATCCAAAAATTCATATTGAGCTTTCACCGGAAGTACATGTTTTGAGGCCTCCTCAATAAAAAAAAATCTGATGTGTTACACTCACATCACTTTCTCACTCTTGTACAAGCTATGTTCACAAACGCTTATTCTCCAAATGCTTCATGTTAATCGAGATGTCAATCTTATTGCTAATTTTCTTGTAGATGCAAGGGGAATATGGTAGTACTTAAGCGATAGTCAAATATTTTAAGAGCTGGTTGCTATGTGGCGCATTCCATTCTCTTTGCGTGTCCAGGACATAAAAAAATCTGATGTGTTACACTCACATGACTTTCTCTACTCTTGTACAAACGCTTATTCTCCATCTACTTCATATTAATCGAGATAAACATTTGCAGAATCTATCTTATTGCTAATTTTCTTGTAGATGTAAGGGCATAATATATTTACAAGGGCAATTTGGAAATACAGTAGCCTTTAAGCACATACATATCCCTTAATAGCTGGTTGCTAGGTGCAGCACCATTTCCTTTCCCACAGATTAATACTCTTTGCATATCCAAGACAAAAAAATGAATAACGAATTCCCATTTGAGAAAATAAGTATTGAAAAATTTAAGGAAATAGCAAGCAATATCTCGAAAATGATACACTCAACAGAAGAAAATGTATATGACATAAATTGTGTATTTTAAAGCGCTCTACATTTTTTGTGTAGTAAAATTTTGTCTATTTCTTATGGTTTGCCAGTTATGCAAAAGTCGTTCACAATGAAGAATACTTTTGGAGACTTCCCACAAAATTCAAGATATACATTTCGTTTGTCAAAAAATATCTTAAACAACGATATTTTAATCAAAATCGTTAGAGCCATTCTTGAGAAAATTAAAATTTTCGAAAAATCTTCCATGTAAAGGGTAATCTGGTTTGGGGGTTTTTTCTTGAAAACCTTCGTGTCGCATCTCTGGAAGATACTGAACCTAAATACCAAGTTTGGTGTTTATCCGACTGTTCGTTTCTGAGTTATGCTGTTCACAGACCGACACAGGCAGACACACAGACACACACACAGACATGTTTCCAAAAATGCTTTTCTTGGATTCAGGGAGTGTCAAAACATGATTTTCGCTGAAATCTCGGTATCGAATTTTTGGGTGGAATACAATACTTCCCCTACTTACTATACGTAGTAGAGAAAGTAAAAATGAATAACGAATTTCCATTTGATAAAAAGTATAAGTATTGGAAGATTTAAGAGAATAACAAGCAATATCTCGAAAATTGTTCACTCAATAAAAAAATGTATATGACATAAATTGTGTATTTTAAGGCGATCTACATTTTTGTGTAGTAAAATTTTGTCTATCCCTTATGTCTTACCAGTTGTGCAAAGTCGTTATGCAAAGTCGTTCACAAAGAAGAATAGTTTTGAAGACATTCCCAGAAAATTCAAGATATACATTTTATTTGTCATGAAAGTATCTTAAATATATGATACTTTAAACAAAATCGTTAGAGGCATTTCTGAGTTGTCCCTTGTTATTTGTTTGAGTTTTCCAAAACTTATACTTTTTCTCAAATGGGGATTCGTTATTCTTTTTTTTTTGTATGTCCTGGACATGCAAAGAAACGGAATGCTACACATAGCAACCAGCGTTTAAAAGATTTGAGTATCGCTTAAAACCTACCATATTCCCCTTGCACCTACAAGAAAATTAGCAATAAGATTAACATCTCGATTAACAGGAAGTAAATGGGGAATAAGCGTTTGTAAGAATAATTTGTACAAGAGTAGAGAAAGTCATGTGAGTGTAACACATCAGAGTTTTTTAGTGTATGAAACTGTATTTTCTTGTATGCAGAGAATGAAAACAAAATTAAGAAATACATTAAACACACGAATAGACTCATGAATTGCGTTCAAAGTAAAATGTAAAGATGGCGGTGTAATTGGTGGAAAGAATGGCGGTGGAAACAGGAGAATGCGGAGAAAACCCGCGCAGACGCTGCTTTGTCCGCCACAAATCCCAATCGCAGTTCCCTGGGATTGAACTCGGGCCGCGTTGGTAAGAGGCGAGCGGTTGGCCGCGGCACCGCCGTAAAGAAACACTATCGTCGAAAATACTTTACCTTAGAATATAACTGAAGTTAATACATTATTTGAATGTACAGAAAGTTGAAAAGAACTGCATTTTAGATCCAACAAACCATACGGTTGCTATACGCGACTGCGTAATCTGTCCAACGGAGCAAGAGCTTCCCAAATAGGAATTTGAATTGCAAGTGCTTCTTCATGCATGCATTACATCTCCTAGGTGACTATTTAAAACCGATCCGCACTGACCTGGCGTTCCGCAGTAATTGACCTCCGTTAACTGCATTACAGACATTAGCATTAAAGACCGGCGGCGGGACACTCAACAACAAATACAGCCGAAATTGTAAATCAAAATGAAAGTCTTCCTTAGGGCCCTAGGAGAAAAACAACTAGCGTACTTTTGTTGAAATTCGGGATTTTTTTTGCTCTTATACATGGTCCACTAAAAATCTGCTGCATTTTACAAGCTTAAAAGAATCAATATTAAAAATCTGATGTGTTACACTCACATGACTTTCTCTACCCTTTTACAAACTATTTTTACAAACGCTTATTCTCCGTCTACTTCATCTTAATCGAGATAAACATTTGCAGAGTCTATCTTATTGTTAATTTTCTTGTAGATGTAAGGGGAATATATATTTACAAGGGCAATATAGAAAAACAGTAGCCTTTAAGCACATACATATCTCTTAACAGCTGGTTGCTAGGTGCAGCACCATTCCCTTTGCCACAGATTAATACTCTTTGCATATCAACGACAAAAAAATTAATAACGAATTCCCATTTGAGAAAACAGGTATTGAAAAATTTAAGGTAATAATAAGCAATATCTCGAAAATGGTTCACTCAACAAAAAAAATGTATATGACATAAATTGTGTATTTTAACGCGATCTACATTTTTTGTGTAGTAAAAGTTTGTCTATCTCTTATGGGTTACCAGTTATGCAAAAGTCGTTCACAATGAAGAATACTTCTGGAGACATTCCCAGAAACTTCAAGATATACATTTTATTTGTCAAGAAAATATTGTAAACATATGATATTTTAATCAAAATCGTTAGAGCCATTTTTGAGAAAATTAAAATTTTCGAAAAATGTTTCATGTAAAGGATAATCTGGGGTGGGGGGATTTTCTTAAAAACCTTTGTGTCGAATCTCTGGAAGATACTGAACCGAAATACCAAGTTTGGTGTTTATCCGACTGTTCGTTTCTGAGTTATGCTGTTCACAGACAGACACACAGATATACAGACACACAGACACACACACACGGACATGTTTCCAAAAATGCTTTTTTTGGATTCAGGGGGTCTCAAAACATATATATCCTGTGAAATCTTGGTATCGAATTTTTGGGCGGAATACAATACTTCCCCTACTTACTATACGTAGTAGAGGAAGTAAAAATGGCTGGAAAGTAGAATAAGACATGAAAAATCTGATGTGTTACATTCACATGACTTTCTCTACTCTTGTACAAACTATTTTTACAAACGCTTATTCTCCATCTACTTCATGTTAATTGAGATAAACATTTGCAGAGTCTATCTTATTGCTAATTTTCTTCTAGAGGTAAGGGGAAAATATATTTACAAGGACAATATAGAAAAACAGTAGCCTTTAAGCACATACATATCTCTTAATAGCTGGTTGCTAGGTGCAGCACCATTCCTTTTGCCACAGATTAATACTCTTTGCATATCCAAGACAAAAAAATGAATAACGAATTCCCATTTGAGAAAATAAGTATTGAAAGATTTAAGGGAATAGCAAGCAATATCTCGAAAATGGTTCACTCAACAAAAAAAAATGGATATGACATAAATTGTGTATTTTAACGCGATCTACATTTTTTGTGTAGTAAAAGTTTGTCTATCTCTTATGGTTTACCAGTTATGCAAAAGTCGTTCACAATGAGGAATACTTTGGAGACATTCCCAGGAAATTCAAGATATACATTTTATTTGTCATGAAAATATTAAACATATGATATTTTAATCAAAATCGTTAAAGCCATTTTTGAGAAAATTAAACTTTTCGAAAACTCTTCCATGTAAAGGGTAATCTGGGGTGGGGGGAATTTCTTGAAAACCTCCGTGTCGCATCTCTGGAAGATACTGAACCTAAATACCAAGTTTGGTGTTTATTCGACTGTTCGTTTCTGAGTTATGCTGTTCACAGACACACACACACACAGACATGTTTCCAAAAATGCTTTTTTTTGGATTCAGGGGGTCTCAAAACATATATTTCCTGTGAAATCTCGGTATCGAATTTTTGGGTGGAATACAGTACTTCCCCTACTTACTCTACGTAGTAGAGAAAGTAAAAATGGGTGGAAAGTAGAATAAGACATGAAAAATTCAATGCAACAGCTGCAATATCTGCTGTAGCCTGTGAAGTCCTGTTCATTCTGAATTAATTTTGTATAATTGGTAAACTATAAGAAAGAGAATTACAGAAAGTTTTCGATAAAATACACAATTTATGTCAAATAAGCTTTTGTAGCAATCACGATTTCCAGGATACTTGCTGTTCTTGGTTTCATTTTCCCAATAAATTACATTTTATGAAGTATTAGCTCACTCTTCTTTTGTTTCTGCTGAATGACATTTAAAATTTCACATTTTAAATATTTGACCATTGCCCCACTCTTTGTATCCCCCACACAAAAACTATAATAAAAAAGTTTTTATCTGAATTAGCATGAAGTAGGCATAAATAAACTTTTGTGAGAGTACCTACTTTGTAGAAGAAATAAGAAAACAAACTATAGTGGGTAGAGAAAGTCATATGAATGTAGTACACCAGGTTGCGGGTGTTTTTTATGTCTCTGCCATGTACATAGTAGGCAGAGCAAGTATTGCATTCCACCCAAAAGTTCGATATCGAGATTTCATAGACAATACACGTTTTAAGGTCCCCTGAATCCAAAAAATTCCTTTTTAGAAATATGTCCATGTGTGTGTTTGTGTCTTGAACAGCGTAACTAAAAAATGAAAAGTCGGATAAATGCCAAACTTGGTATTTAAGTTCATTACTTTCCAAAGATTTGACAAAAATATTTTCAAGAAAATCTTTCCACCGTAAACTACCCTTTACATGGACTATTTTTAGAATTGTTTTATTTTCTGAAGAATGACTATAACGAATTTAATTTAGATGCTATATATTAAAAATATTTACATGACAAACAAAATGTGTACGTTTAATTTCTGGGTATAGCTTGTGAAGTCCTCTTCATTCGGAAGGAAAATTATATAATCTTGCATGACTGGCAAAGTTAAGCGTTAGACAAAAAAGGTACTACACAGAAAATGTAGATCTCTTTAAAACACACAATTTATTTCAAATATCCTTTTTATGGCACCAGCCATTTCCCAGATATCGTCATTAATTGCTCGAATTGCTCAATACCTAATCATTCTTTTCAAGTCCTGTCCATTTTCAGTTGTTCCTTGCGATATCGTGGAAACAGATTGGAATTTTAAGGTCAGCATATAGCGCCCAGTTCTAAAACATTTGACTATCGCTATTCCGTTTGTACCTATAACGAAATGTGTAATGTAGCTATTTCTGGAAAGGTTTATCTCGATTAAAATGAAGTAGATAGGAAATTATCGTAAGACTAATTGGTATAGCAACTAATACGAGGGTAGAGAAAGTCATGTGAATGTAACACATCAGATTTTTTTAGTAGTGTTTAACACCCGTTCTTACTGCATAGGCACCACAGGTGGTGGACACTGTTGATACGTGCAAAGAAATTATACAGTGCCTTCGTTTTATGCCAAGGCCAGAACCGCCTTATATGCGTATCGGCCGAGACACAGTGATCTCAGTATAACACCACAGCGCAGAAGCGGCGCAGGACGTGTCAAAGTTAGGTTTGTCAGTTGTGAACTGTCTCAGTCGTTGCTTTGTCTTCGTGTTGTGAAGTGCTTCGACAATGCGTGTGTTGTGTGTGATTTCCTTAGAAATGTTATTCTCTTATTAGTCCATGGACTATTTTTATGTACGAAACTGAACCATGTAGACAGGTGTGTAGACAAATTCAGCAACAATTTCCTGGTTACCCAGTTCCGGGTTGAGACACTGAGATGTTGGGACAATAAATTTAGAAAAACGGGATCGCTAAACGCTAAACAATAAAGTTTATAGTAACAATCCCCACACCATAAAGGAACATAAGGACAATACAAAAGCAGAAATTACGAACATTACGCAAGAAGAACTTATGCGTGTGAATGATAATTTCATTCGACGATGTCAAGAATGTCTTCGTGCAGATGGACACCGCTTTCAACAACACTTATAACAAGGTTAGTACTCATTACATTATGTTACACTCGTGAGTAAGTAATGCGGGAGCTACGGAACGGAAAACCCCGCGTGTAGTAGACTATGTGCGGAGCACGCATTCGCGCGATTCGCGGCCATTGCATAAAAAGAAGGCCTGTATTTAGGTAAAGAATTTTGGGAAGGAAACGTTGCAAGTCTAAGTTTAGGGAACCTCCTCGGCATTTGACAGTTAATTAGGACTGAGGAAGACTGTTTCTGGAAGGACGGACGGTCCTGGCGAGATTTGAACCGTAGATTCATCTCGCTCTGTATTACTGGAATCGTTTCTGGAGAATATTTATAACGATTAGCAGGAAGCGTGATAAGGATGAGAATTTTATTATTCTAATGATGCTTCCAGGTGTTCAGACAGATTAGAATGCAAACAAACTCCAATATGCTAAGTACGGTACTGGCTGTTCTTACTTGCCAATAAGCAGAACGGAGTAATGAATAAGAAAATGCTGTGTCATTCACTGATACAGTCACATGATGAACTTGTGACCGTATGTTACGTAAACTGTAATCCCCAGATGCTCTCATCTTCAAATCAGGATGTTTGATACCAACAATATGTCTATTTTGTAATTAGTATTCATTATTCAATAGTACATCTGCTTCGGAATTTGTGCTTATTATTCATTGAAAGAGTGCATTAACAGACGTCGATGACTCACGAAGGGAAGAATACATAACTACTTCAGGTTTGAGATATAGAAGAAGAACTGAATTCATTATTGTGTACTACGTATTGAAGTAGTTATTTTTCTGATTTTACCCCGCGTATGGAAGCCAATTTGAAGAAGGAGAATTTTATTGTGGTGTTGTATTGTACTTCGACTGGTGGGGAGCCGAAATTGAAGTAGTTGCAACCGCACGTATGGTAGAAAGTTCCCGATAGCCTTCGCCACAAATGAACTTTCCGGTGGCCTTTGCCCCAAGTTTAAAGAATACTAACTTTGTAATTTTGACTGTTTCTTCAAATATTATACATTTATTTTTGCCTCGGCTGTGTCAGTATTTATAATTTTTTTAGAGACATGAATGTCTTAGCAGGGAGTGGTGCGACTGAAGAATGTAGGCTTACACAGATTATAAATTTACTACACTCCTTTTATTAATGCTTAACACGCTTTTAAATAACACTTCACTGATATAGAGGGAGAGCTGTGAGATTTTTTTATTAATTACTTGCACTTTTAAACACGTAAACTATTTTTGTCTCACACAAAATACGTATTAAATTTCTCGAGGACGCATCTAGCGTCCGGTTAGGAACACTGTCTACAAGCAACTGACTTCTGAATTTGTAAATTTTGCTCCATTTTAGTTTCTGATTGGCTAATTCTAGTCCAATAGAACATCTTCATTTAACTAAAGCTTTTTCTGGTTGTTGATTGGCTATTTTATAAACTGTCACTAAAATTACATTATTGTTTCCAAGAATGACTAGCAGCATTATTAAACCTTCTAATTCATTATTGCCTCAAGGCTACCTCATTGTTAGCAACTTTTAACCAATTATTCTCGCAGCTCCTACATTATTAAATTACGTAATACACTCATATAACATTATTGAACATGTATATAATAATATAAACATTAATACAATGACTGTTAGATGCATTTTTATATATTGTTAAATACACATATTGCTTTAAGGCGGGCTGTTATTATATTTTATATTATATAATTAGACTGAAATCATTTAAGTGTTAAAAATAATGTCTCAGTATAAAGAAAGATATGGCGATGTTCAATCTGATTTCCTAATATTATTTTATTTGGGTGACCATCTGATGTGTTACATTCGCATGACATTCTCTACCCTTTATTGTTTATTGGTAGATATTCAAATTATCTTACGAAAGCTTTTTACTTTCTCTACTACGTATAGTAAGTAGGGGAAGTATTGCATTCCACCCAAAAATTCGATATCGGATTTCAGCGTGAGTAATGTTTTGAGGCACCTGAATCCAAGAAAAAAGCATTTTTAGAAAAAGAGACGTGTGTGTGCACCTGTGAGTCTGTGAACAGCATATCTCAAGAACCAAAAGTCGGATGAACATTAAACTTGGTATTTAGATTCAGTATCCTTTAAAAGTGCGACTCTAAGATTTTAAAGAAAATCCTCCCACTACCCTTTACATGGAACATTTTTATTTCCCCAAATATTGCTATAACGATTTTGATTAAAGTATCATATGTTTAAGATATTTCATGGCCAATAAAATATATATATTGAATTTTCTGGGAATGTCCCAAAAGGCCTCTTCTTTCTGCATGGCTTATGGTATTCTGGTAATGACATAACGGGTAAACCTAAAAGATAGACAAAATTTTACTACACAAAAAATGAAGATCTTGTTAAATTTATGTCACATACATATGTTTTGTGAGTGAAACATTTCCGAGATCTTCCTTGTTATTTGTTTGAATTTTCCAATACTTACACTTTCTCTCAAATGGGAATTCGTTATTCGTTTTTACTTTCTTTATTACATATAGTAAGTAGGGGAAATATTGCATTCCACTCAAAAATTCGGTACCGAGATTTCACTGGAAATACTTGTTTTGAGGTGCCCTGAATACAAAACAGGTATTTTAGGAAACCTGTCTGCCTGTGTGCCCGTGAACAGCATAACTCAAAAACGAAAAGTCGGTTAAATACCAAACTTGGTATTTGAGTTTAGTATTTTATAAGAACGCGACACAAAGATTTTCAAGAAAATTCCCCCACCCCAGACTATTCTTTACATGGAACATTTTTCGAAAAATTTTATTTTCTCAAAAATGGCTCTAACGATTTTGATTAAAATGTCATATATTTTAGATGTTTTATGGAAATTAAATGCATATCTTGGATTTTCTGGGAGTTTTCCAAAAAGTCCTCTTTATTCTGAATGACTTTCGCATGACTGGGCAAACCGTAAGAGATAGACAAAAGTTTTACTACACAAAAAATGTAGATCTCGTTAAAACACAGAATTTATGGCATATGCATTCTTTTTTCGATTGAACCATTGCCGAGATATGCATTGTTATTTGTTTCAATTTTCCAATACTTATTATTTTTTTCTCAAGTGGTAATTCGTTATACTTTTTTGTGCCCTGGACATACAAAGAGAATGGAATGCTCCTCACAGCAACCAGCGCTTAAAAGATTTGACTATCGCTTAAAGCCTACCATATTCCCTTGCACGTACAAAGAAATTAGCAATAAGCTCAGTCGGTAGAGCACCTGTTGCCTGTGCGAGGGGTCCCGGTTTCGATTCCCAGCTGAGGGGTGGAAATTTTTCTCTAGCCGAATTATTCCCTACCCTCCCCAAAGTCTGGAAGTATGAATGAGAGCGTGAATGCGTGTGTGATCTAGTGATTAAAACCCAAAGTGCTAGAGACCAACGACAAGCGAATACGAGTTAACAGTATTGCCTTAGGCAATAAGTTCCAAAGGAAAGACCGCTAACACCAATGTAGTTACAGGCAGGGTACAAATGGAACTAAAAGAAAATATTTATTTCGATTAACATGAAGTAGATGGAGAATAGGCGTTTGTAAAAATAGTTTGTACAAGAGCAGAGAAAGTCATGTGAGTGCAACACATCAGATATTTTTATATCTACTTCATTTTAATTGAGATAAACGTTTGCAGAAACAACTAAATTACACATTTCGTTTTATAGATACAAAGGAAACAGCGATGGTCAGATTCTTAAGAACACGACGCTATATGCTGGTATTTTGTTCCATGCAATCGCGAAAAACAACTGAATGTCATTAGGACTTAAAAAGAATGACAAAGTATTGAACAAAGAGAGCCATTAATAACGGATAGGTATCTCAGAAATGGCTTATATCACAAAAAGGAAGGCTATTTTGAGGCAGTATTTTAACACTTAAATGATTTCAGTCTAATTATATAATATAAATTTTAATAACAGCCCCCCTTAAAGCAATATGTGTATTTAACAATATATAAAAATGCATCTAACAGTAATTGTATTAATGTTTATATTATTATATACATGTTCAATAATGTTATATGAGTGTATTACGTAATTTAATAATGTAGGAACTGAGAGAATAATAGGATAAAAGTTGCTAACAATGAGGTAACAATGAGGTATCCTTGAGGCAATAATGAATTAGAAAGTTTAATAATGCTACTAGCCATTCTTGAAGCAACAATAATGTACTTTTTGAGACAGTTTATTAAATAGCCAATCAACAACCAGAAAAAGCTTAAGTTCAATAAAAGTATTCTATTGGAGTAGGATTAGACAATCAGAAATTGAAATGGAGCAAAATGTACAAATTCAGAAGTTAGTTGCTAGCAGACAGCGTTCCTAACCGGACGCGAGACACGTCCTCGTGAAGTTTAATACATATCCAGTGTGAGAAAAAAATAGTTTATGTGTTAAAAAGTGCTAGTAATTAATAAATAAGCTCACAGCTCTCTCTCTCTCTCTCTCTCTCTCTCTCTCTCTCTCTATATATATATATATATATATATATATATATATATCAGTGAAGTGTTATTTAAATCGTGTCAAGAATTAATAAATGGAGTGAAGTACAAATTATAATCTGTGTTAGCCAACATTCTTCAGCCACACCACACCTTGCAAAGAAATTCATGTCTCTAACAATAATACTGACGCAGCTGATGCAAACAAAATATATAATATTTAAAGAAACAGTCAAATTACAAAGTTAATATTTTTAAACTTGGGGCGAAAGCAACCGGAAACTTTTTTTTACCATACGTGCGGTTGCAACCATTTCAAGTTTGGCTCCCCAACATTTGAACTACAATACAACTCCTCCTAGCATAACCTTCTTCAATTTAAAATTAATTATGCGTTTTAAAGGGATCTACATTTTTTGTGCAGTATGTTTTCGTTTATCGCTCAACACTTATTAGTTATAGAAGCAGACTATTCCAGAGAATTGAAGACACACGTTTTATTTTTCATGTAAATATCTTCAATATATTGTATTTAATAAAAATCGTTACAGCCATTTTTCAGAAAATCAAAAATTTCGAAAAATTTTACATGTAAAGGGCAGTTAGGGTGGGAGAATTTTATTGAAAACCTTTGTGTCGTATCTTTGAAAGATAATAAACGTACATACTAAGTTTGATATTTATCCGACTTTTCGTTTTTGAGTTATGCTGTACATTAACACAATACATACAGACACTGTAATTTTTTTCATTTAGATGGCATCAAAGGATGTATTTTCGCCGAAATCACGTCATCGAAATTTTGGGAGTAATTCATATTTCCCCTACCTACTAGGTGCGTGGTAGAGAAAATATGTAGACACGAGCAAACCTTTTGATCAGAGGCTCTAATTGTGATGGACTTCTTGACTTTTACTGAAAAGTTAGTTTACGATCATTGATTAATATCTTATTTCATTATTGCTATTACCTAGTATGTTGAACCGATAAACAAGTTACTTGCATGCACTCCCTTACTGACAGAGAAGTGAGCAGGTGTTAACTAACCTAGATTATTATCAGCCCAGCATGGAAAGTAATGCTAAACTCGAGTGTACTGAAGATGAACTGAAGATGAATAGTTAATAATATTAGTTATTCTATATTTAATAATGTACAGAGGTTTCTGCATCTTCGTTATTCGGAGAAAAGAATAAGATGGTTTCACATTCTCTCTGCAAGGCACGACAACTTGGAATACCGGTAATTCGCCATTGCTATTATTATGGCATGCGTGCCATAATGAACCAATTATACACAATATTGAATACAGTAACAATTTTTTAAAAATCCTTTTGGGAAACCATAGTGCAAACTTGCAGACAGTAGCAATTTGTTTATAATGATAAGGTTACATATAAGAAATCACACAAATAAATTCTATAAGTTGAAAATTTACCCTTTTTACTTTCTCTACTACGTATAGTAAGTAGGTGAAGTATTGTATTCCTCACAAAAATTCGATACCGAGATTTCACCGGAAATACATGTTTTGAGACCCCCTGAATAAAAAAAGCATTTTTGGAAACATGTCCGTGTGCGTGTGTCTGACTGTGGACAGCATAACTCAGAAAATAACAGTCTGATAAACACCAAACTTGGTATTTAGGTTCAGTATCTTCCAGAGATGCGACACGAAGGTTTTCAAAAAAATCCCCCAACCCAGGATTACCCTTTACCATGGAACATTTTTAGAAAATTTTAATTTTCTCAAAAATGGCTCTACCGATTTTGATTAAAATATCATATGTTTAAGATATTTTTATGACAAACGAAATCTATATCTCGAATTTTCTGGGAATGTCTCCAATAGTATTCTTCATTGTGAACGACCTTTGCATAACTGGTAAACTATAAGAGATAGCCAGAGTGTTACTACACAAAAAATGTAGATCGCGTTAAAATACAAATTTATATCATATACATTTTTTGTTGTTGAGTGAACCATTTTCGAGATATTGCTTGTTATTCCCTTAAATTTTCCAATACTTATATACTTTTTCTCAAATGGGAATTCGTTTTTCATTTTTTTGTCCTGGTAATGCAAAGAGAATGGAATACTCCACATAGGAACCAGCTCTTAAAATATTTGACTATCGCTTAAAGCCTACCATATTCCACTTGTATCTACAACAAAATTAGCAATAAGATTAACATCTCGATATCTCGATTAACATGAAGCATATGGAGAATAAGCGTTTGTAAAAACAGTTTGTACAAGAGTAGAGAAAGTCATGTGAGTGTAACACATCAGATTTTTTCCATAACACATTGCATTTAATATTTAAGTTGTCTATTAAAGAAAACGTTTCCAGCATCCAACATTCAACTACGGGATTGCGATTAGTGTCTCTCTTTATAAAGTTTATTCTTATAATTTTATCGCATCCGTTTGACCTTGAAGTCATACAAATAAGTGCATTACAAGCAAGAGCACTAAGCTTACGAAAGTTATTCACGACATTAAGTGAACCAACATTTCGACCCTCAAAGATCATCTTATCATTACACCCAGTCCACTGAGGAGGACCTCTGACCTCTGACTTTTCTATCTCCAAGTATGCAGGCCGACTTATGCTTATAAAGGCAGTCTATGAACGAGCATTGCCTCACTGAATATCAAACAGTGCTTTGAAACGAAGATAATTTCCCTGTATACTTCAATTTTAACATTCGTATTGACAACATTGTTTCAATTTTGGTTTCTCTACCACGTGTGTTACACTCACATGACTTTCTCTTGTATAAACTATTTTTACAAAGATTTATTCTCCATATGCTTCATGTTAATCGAGATATCGAGATGTCAATCTTATTGCTAATTTTCTTGTAGATGCAAGGGGAATATGGTAGGTTTTAAGCGATAGTCAAATATTTTAAGAGCTGTTTGCTATGTGGCGCATTCCATTCTCTTTGTATGTCCAGGACATAAAAGAAATGAATAACAAATTTGAAAAAAGTATAAATATTGGAATATTTAAGGGAATAACAAACAATATCTCGAAAATGGTTCACTCAACAAAAAAAAAATGCACATGACATAAATTGATTATTTTAACGCGATCTACATTTTTTGTGTAGTAAAATTTTGTTTACTTATGGTTTACCAGTTATGCAAATACTTTTGGAGACATTCCAAGAAAATTCAGATATACATTTTATTTGTCATGAAAATATCTTAAACATATGATATTTTAATCAAAATCCCTAGAGCCATTTTGAGAACATTGAAATGTTCCATGTAAAGCTTAATCTGTGGTGGGGGGATTTTCTTGAAAACCTTCGTGTGGCATCTCTGGAAGATACTGAACCTAAATACCAAGTTTGGTGTTTATCCGACTGTTCGTTTCTGAGTTATGCCGTTCACAGACACACACACGGACATGTTTCCAAAAATGATTTTTTTGGATTCAGGAGGTCTCAAAACATGTATTTCTGCTGAAATCTCGGTATCGAGTTTTTGGGTGGAATACAATACTTCCCCTACTTACTATACGTAGTAGAGAAAGTAAAAAACTATTGTCATTTGCCTCAGTGTATTATTTGTAACATTGTCCTGAGCAATGATATAATGAGACCAAGAGTTTAGGAAACCATTTGGCTACCAATCATCTCGGCTTGAAAGACAAACCACGAGAGTTTTTTTGATGGAAAGAAAAATTCACTCAAGCGAATGAATCTTGATTCAACTGGAAGTTTTTAAGTCACGAACGAAAAGGCCATAGAAGCGTTTTACAAGCTCGCCTTGCTTATAGCAAAAGACAAGAAACCACATACCATTGTCGAGTCACTTATAAAATCATGTTTATTAACTGTGGCAGTACTTAACTTGGAGAGGAAGGTTGTAAAACGTTGCAAATTACCCCTCTCAAATGCCTCAGTAAAACATAGAATTGCTGAAATGGCGTAAGATTAAAAACAAAGTAATAGAAAAGTTAAAGAAATCTCCGTACTTTTCTCTTCAATGTGATGTTACAACTGACCAAAGCACTCCCAGTTGCTGTTTTATTGTAGATATATTGCCGGAAAACGCTTCATAGAGGAAATATTTTCCCAATCTCTTCAGACAACCACAAAATGTGAAGATATTTTTTCGGCTCTATGTAACTTTTTGTTAGCTAACAATCTTCCTTGGGAGAACGTTGTTGGAATTAGTACTGATGGCGCACAAATCTGATACGTTGCCTTCTGGATTTGTTCAGCTTGCAGAAGTAACAGAACCCTAACATCATTTGATCTCATTGTATCATACACAAACAAACTGGCTTGTAAGACTCCGCCTGAAACACTGTTTCGCAATTAGTAATCGAAGTAGTGAACTATGTCGAATCTAGTGCTGTGAATACTAGACTTTTTGAGGTTTTATGTCCAAAGTTAAGAAGTGGCCAACACACTCTTCTGTACTACTCGTACACTGAAGTTCGTTGGCTCTCAAAAGGTAACATACTCGCTCGAGTATTCAGCTTGAAATTCTGAAGTTGAAATATTTTTGACGAGTTCAAAAAAATATGTCCATGCAGCTTACAGTATGTAACCACCACTTGGTATATTTGTCAGACTTCTTTGAATCGCCCAACCTTTTGAATTTAAAACTCAGAGGAGAGAAAAACGTTTTGAAGGCGTGTGATGCGTGATGTAGGACCAGGCGATGGTTTTCGGCGGGTTGTGGCAGGTCAGTGGCTGTGCGGTTTATGGAAGTTTCATTCTGACGTACTGCTCTGATGGAACCCACCTCTAAATGCTTTTGGGGGACTCCCGAGGGCTCAGGGCCCAATAGAGTCGGCGTTGTTGGCGTTCATTCTGGAAACATTAGGGACCCCGTCTATGCTTGCGCCCATCGTCATCGGGATCTGGTCGCCCTTCAGTCTCTCTCTTTATGCCTGCTTCCTGGTAGAAACACAAGAGGCCGGCTGGCCTGCCTGCGGTGCTCTGTCCCGGTTTCAGGGAACCCCTTCGTCCGTATATTCACCTTTAACATATACCTATATCGATCATGTCATTAAAGAATGACAGGATAGTTAACAGTAGGTTTTAAAATTCACAATATCCCTTTTGATACTGTAATATACTGCAGATGATCAGACAGTTTTTAACACTTCAGAAAACGACCTCCAAAGAGCCCACTTGATAAAATAGGGAAAGAGTATAAACTGAAAATCTCAGCCTCTAAAACTGAAGTATTAGCTTTCCAGGGCAAACATCGTCTCAGATGTAATATAGTAATCAATGGAAAAATTATAGAGCTACTAAACAACTTCAATGATCTAGATCTTAATATTTCATACAGCCAGAAAGATGACATCAACATAAAGGTTGAGAAATTTAAAAAAAAATTCTGATGTGTTACACTCACATGACTTTCTCTACCCTTGTGTAAACTATTTTTACAAACGCTTATTCTCCATATGCTTCATGTTAATCCAGATGTTGATCTTATTGATAATTTTCTTGTAGATGCAAGCGGAATTGATAGGCTTTAAGCGATAGTCAAATATTTTAAGAGCTGGTTGCTATGTGGAGTGTTCCATTCTCTTTGCATTACCAGGACAAAAAAAAATGAATAACGAATTTTCATTTGAAAAATGTATAAGTATTGGAAAATTTAAGGGAATAACAAGCAATATCTTGAAAATGGTTCACTCAACAATTAATGTATATGACATAAATTATGTATTTTAACGTGATCTACATTTTTTGTGTAGTAAAATTTTGTCTATCTCTTATGGATTATCAGTTATGCAAAAGTTGTTCACAATGAAGAATACTTTTGGAGACATTCCCAGAAAATTCGAGATATAGATTTCATTTGTCATGAAAATATCTTAAACATATGATATTTTAATCAAAATCCTTAGAGCCATTTTGAGAACATTAAAATTTTCGAAAAATGTTGCATATAAAGGGTAATCTGGGATGGGGGGATTTTCTTTAAAACCTTCGTGTCGCATTTCTTGAAGATACTGAACCTAAATACCAAGTTTGGTGTTTATCCGACTGTTCTTTTCTGAGTTATGCTGTTCATAGACACACACACAGACACATACACGGACATGTTTCCAAAAATGCTTTTTTTTGGATTCAGGGGGTCTCAAAACATATATTTCCGGTGAAATCTCGGTATCGAAATTTTGGGTGGAATACAATACTTCCCCTACTTACTATACGTAGTAGAGAAAGTAAAAATCTGATGTGTTACAGTCACATGACTTTCTCTACTCCTGTACAAACTATTTTTACAAACGCTTATTCTCCATCTACTTCATGTTAATCGAGATAAACATTTGCAGACTCTATCTTGTTGCTAATTTTCTTGTAGATATAAGGGGAAAATATATTTACAAGGGCAATATAGAAAAACAGTAGCCTTTAAGCACATACATATCTCTTAATAGATGGTTGCTAGGTGCAGCACCATTCCCTTTGCTACAGATTATAACTCTTTGCTTATCCAAGACAAAAAAGTGAATAACGAATTCCCATTTTAGAAAATAAGTATTGAAAAATTTAAGGGAATAACAAGCAATATCTCGAAAATGGTTCACTCAACAACAAAAATGTATATGACAAATTGTGTATTTTAACGCGATCTACATTTTTGTGTAGTAAACGTTTGTCTATCTCTTATGGTTTACCAGTTATGCAAAAGTCGTTCGCAATGAAGAATACTTTTGGAGACATTCCCAGAAAATTCAAGATATACATTTTATTTGTCATGAAAATATCTTAAACATATGGTATTTTAATCAAAATCGTTAGAGCCATTTTTGATAAAATTAAATTTTTCGAAAAATGTTCCATGTAAAGGGTACTCTGGGGTGGGGGGATTTTGTTGAAAAACTTTGTGTTTCATCTCTGGAAGATACTGAACCTAAATACCAAGTTTGGTGTTTATCCGACTGTTCCTTTCTGAGTTATGGTGTTCACAGACAGACACACAGACACACACAGGGACATGTTTCCTAAAATGCTTTTTTTGGATTCAGGGGGTCTCAAAACATATATTTCCGGTGAATCTCAGTATCGAGATTTTGGGTGGAATACAATACTTCCCCTACTTACTATACGTAGTAGAGAAAGCAGAAAGGCGTCAGTGCTTTAGAGCATTGCAAGAAGCTTACGGGAGAGAAGTCCTACTTTATCGAACTATTGCAAGTAATGCAATTACGAGACATTCGATTTCAATCAAGAGGTGACACCTTTAGATCGATCAGTGAGAAGGATATCCAGAATTGGTGCTGCAGATGTAGTGCGCCTTCTTCCAAGGACTAGGCAACGTATTCTTGACCTGGCAGGAGACTATAAATGAAGTTCGTAATGACAAAACTAACCTAAATAATTTTTTTGTGATATTATACCAGTGTTGCTATAAATTTTCGAATGCAGAGTATTTATTTGCAGAGGTCATCTTGTTTATTTCGTATAGAAAGTATTGTTGCGAACTCTTTGATGCAGTCAATATGATTTGGTCATCTGCAAATAGCAGCGTTGTTAAATTATTCCATAAGAGCCAATCTGTTGCCATTTTATTTTGACATGGTCAAGATATAAATTCAAAAAGTACAGCAGAGAGAACACACACTTGTCTAACTCATTGATTTATTAATATTTTATTTGTGCTGATTTTATGCCTACATCGATTGTTTCTACATATAGGCTTTGTATAGTTCTAATTAGGCGTTTTGGGAAACCTTTTTCTCCCAATATTTTCCGTAGCATATTCCTGCTTACACTGTCAAATACTTTAGTATAATGTATAAAACTATATAGTGGATACATTGTATTCTTTCAATTGGGTCATCGTGGAAGTACAACTCACAGTTGAACGTCGTTTTCTGAAGCCATTTCGATATAATTCTATATAATTTAAATTATATAGAATAAATTATTTAAGATGGGTTTAGGGTAAGTAAAGTTTTGTACTGATCTTTTTAAGATCAACATTCGGGCACGGATAATCGCTCGCCAGTTCGCCATCAAGGTTAGTATTGGCGGCCTTGCTACTGAAACCACCATTTCCAACAGCTGTTAGTAATTAATTTTATTTTCGCGTAAGTACAATTAATCACTATCGTCGAAAAATAAGCAATCAATACACACACGTTAAATGCATTGGGGAATATCGAAAGCAGAAAATACTTGATTCGTCTTGTATTTTCAAACTCTTCCTCACCCCCCAATGATGCACTTAGCACACTTGTATTCCAGTGCACTATTGCACTCCCCACTCACCACTTAAAGTTAACCAGTGGCGGCTGCTGTATAACAGCGCAAGAGTACGTGAACATCCTAACTTTTGACACCTTGCTTATGTTTTGCTTGAATACTATTAAATGCAACGCACAATATGTGGTAATTTAAAATCTAGGCGTTTAAAACTCCCGCGGTACTTCTTCAAATTCGATGAGACATGGCAACACAGTTGCGAGCACATCTTAACTTGTGCACTTTTAAGGAGCTTCTGCACATTTGCAACACTGGTATGACGTAATTGCCTTATGGGACCAAATACATACGGGCTGTGCACACTTGAAGATGTGCACTAGTGCACAAAGTTTTTCCCGCACTCTGGTTCTATTATCACTAAATTGTACGTCAATGTCACTAGGTGGTAGCACACTACAACAGAAGATAGTCATTGTAGCAGATGCAGGTAATGTGCACAAACGCGGAAACTTCTCCCGGTTTCTTCATGCCATCCATAATCTCAACTACGAGGGCTGATCAACAAAGACTGAGACTGATTTTTTTTACAGAGGTTTATTACTCCAATTCAATGTTTACATGATCTTTTTCAAAGTAGTCCCCTCCTACATCAACGCACTTTTTATAGCGTCTCTGCCAATCCTTGAACACGTGCTGCAGACCATTCTTTGTCAGGTCCTTGAGAATTGCCTCACTTTTCTTGAGCACTGCTTCAGAGTTCTCAAATCGAATACCCCTAAACTTTGCCTTTAGTGAATGGGAATAAAAAAGTCACAGGGTGCAAGTGGATGTGGTACACAGGAAATGTTGAATCGAGCCAGAAACTGCATGACTTGATTTGCGACGTGAGGCCATGCATTGTCATGATGAAGACGCCACCCAGTCCGAGAAAGCTCTGGTCATTCTTTGCAGTGTGCTTCCTCAGTGTAGCCAATACTGACGTGTAGTATGCTGCTGTAACAGTAGTGTGAGGGGGAACTGCATGCTGGTAAATCATTCCATTACAGTCAAAAAATGTGATCACCATCACTTTCCCTGCAGATGGAACAACTTTTGCCTTTTTTGGTGTTTGAGAACCTGGCGATTTCCACACTGTGCTGGCTTGTTTTCCTTCAGGATCATAATGATGCAGCCATGACTCATCACCGGTGATAATCGATTTAAAAAATGCATCACCTCCATTGTCTGGTATGCGAAATGCACGTAGGGTCTACAAAATAGAGCATCACTACCAACCTACAAATACGAGATTGCTGCCACCTACCAACATTATACATAAAAACCCACTCTTTTCAAATATTTATGTTACAGATGCGAAACTATCACGGAAGCTACAGGAAAAAATCAGTCTCAGTCTTTGTTGATCAGCCCTCGTATAATTTAATTTACACATTATATCATTCTTGCCCTAACAGAATGAATTTATTATGTACACAACCATAAGTATCAACAAAAACAACCCTTTATTTAGTCAGACAAGTTATACATTCTTCTTCATATTATTATTATTATTATTATTATTATTATTATTATTATTATTATTATTTGGACCGGCTAAAGTTGTACCAATTTGTTCATAATCATAACTGTTTTGTAGCAGATGCTATTTCACATTTTCAGGGCTGTCTGACTAAAATTTGGTTTACGAGGGCGATACATAGTGAAAATTTTTAGAATGCCATGTTTTTTAAACCAAATGAAATTTGTTTATATTTGACAGTTCCTTACTGATGTTTTGCGAGTTGATTGCCGTGTAGTTCGATTTGCTCTAATAGTTTGTTAGTTATTATCACATAAAGATTTTGTTCTCAGCCAAAAACGAACTTGGCTAGAGTACATTTTCGGGCTATGATTTTTTACGATTTTCAATCGTCATCAATGCCTAAATAATGTGAAGATGGCTTAGAACTTGAGGCAGTATTTTTAACACTTAAATGATTTCAGTCTAATTATATAGTATATAAAGTTGATAACAGCGCGCCTTAAAGCAATATGTGTATGTAACAATATATAAAAAGTGTATATTACAGCCATTGTAAATGTTTATATTATTGTATACATGTGTAATAATGTTATGTGAATGTATTAGGTAATTTAATAACGTAGGATCTATGAGAATAATAGGTTAAAAGTTGCTAACAATGAGATAACCTTGAGGCAATAAAGAGTAAGAAAGTTAATAATGCTACTAGTCATTATTGGAGCAACAATAATGTAAATTTTGTGACAGTTTATAAAATAGCCAATCAACAACCAGAAAAAAGCTTTAGTTAAATGAAGGAATTCTATTGGACTAGGATTAGCCAGTCAGAGACTTAAATTACAGAAATTTACAAATTTAGGCGCTAGAGATCAAGCCAGTTGCTGGCAGACAGTGTTATTAATCAGACGCGAGCTGCGTCCTTGAGAAATTTAATACGTATTTTGTGTGACAAAATAGTTTACGTGTTTAAAAAGTGCAAGTAATTAATAAAAGAATCTCACAGCTCTCTAATTAAGTGAAGTGTTATTTAAATCGTGTCAAGCATTAATAAATGGAGTGAAGAAAAACTTAAAATCTGTGTAAACCACAACCCTGCAAAGAGAAACATGTCTCTAACAATAATACTAACGTAGCCGAGGCAAACATAAATAAATAATATTTAAAGAAACGGTAAAAATACAAAGTTAATATTTTTAAACTTGGGGCGTAGGCTACCGGAAACTTTTTACCATACGTGTGGTTGCTACTACTTCAAGTTCGGCTCCCCAACAGTCGAAATATAATACACCTTCTACAAACTGGCTTTCCATACGTAGCACCAGCAAACTATCTTCTTCAAATTGCATTTGGCGAAGAAGCCTCATCTAAGGCAACAATTTATAATTGGTGCAGCGAATTCAAAAGCGATCGATTTTTTCTTAGTGATGAATTTCGTGAAGGACGCCCAAGAGCTGCTGTTACTGATGAAAATATTGCTGCTGTTCGAGCAATGCTTGTAGAAGATCGACGGACATCTTATGAATTTATTCGGGCGTCATTGGGCGTTGATATGAGTCAAACCTAAAAAATTTTACATCCACAGTTAGACGTGAGTAAACTTTGTTGTCGATGGATTCCACATAAACTGACTCACGATAAAAAACAACACATTGATTGGCGCAGTAAAACTCTGGAAAAATTCCAACGCGGCATTTCAGATTTGGTATATCCTTACTGGTGATGAATTTAGATTTGTTGTTATGATCTGAAGATGCAAGTCAATGGGCTCAATGGGTCTTTCGAATAGCACCTAAGCATACAAAACTCCGACGGATTCGCAATGGTTACTATTTTTTTTTCTAAAACGGGCCATATTACTACTATAGCATTAGAAGATAGGTGAGAAAGGTATTTTGTTGTATTATATTTCAACTGTTGGGGAGTCGAACACTTGAAGTAGTTGCAACCGCACGTATAGTAAACAGTTTCGGTAGCCTTCGCCCCAAATGTACTTTCAGGTGGCCTTTGCCCCCCGTTTAAAAAAAATATTAACTTTGTAGTTTAACTGTTTCTTTAAATGTTATATATTTATGTTTGCCTCGGCTCCGTCAGTATTATTGTTAGAGACACGTTTCTGTTAGCAGGGTTGTGGTGTGACAAGAATGTAGGCTTACAGAGATTATAATTTTACTTCACTTCTTTTATTAATGTTTGACACGATTTAAATAACACTTCACTGATATAGAGAGGGCGGCGCCGTGGCCAAGTGGTTAGACCGCTCGCCTCCCACCGAGGCGACCCGGGTTCAATCGCAGGGACCTGCATGTGGGATTTGTAGTGGACGAAGCGGCGTCTGGGCGGGTTTTCTCCGAGTTCTCCGGTTTCCCCCGCCATTCATTCCACCAACTGCTCCATCATCACCTTTCCTTCCATCCATTTCACCAACATTTCGTTTCATCTACTTCCTTCATCCCATACCAGGCATCGGGCTGATCACCCATCCTGGATGCTCTGTCTGCTCCATGAGTGTCTGCTCCTCGACGGGCCTCTGACCCCAGGCACCCGCTTGTAAGTCCTGGGGGTGTACATAAGAGGAGGGTAAAGAGATAATGAATGAATGATATAGAGACCTGTGAGATTATTTTTATTAATTAATTACACTTTTTAACACGTAAACTTACTTTTCGTCTCACACGAATACATATTATATTTCTTGAGGACACTTTTTGAGTCTGGTTAGTAACGCTGTCTGCAGGCAACTGAACTCTAAATTTGTAAAAGTTTCTCCTTTTCAGTTTCTGATTGGCTAATCCTACTCCAATAGAATACCTTTACTTAACTGAAGATTTTTCTGATTGTTGATTGGCTATTTTATAAACTGTCACTAAAATTATATTTTTGTTGCTCCAATAATGACTAGTAGCATTATTAAACATTTTTACTCATTATTGTCTCAAGGTTACCTCATTGTTAGCAACTTTTAACCTATTATTCTCACAGCACCTACATTATTAAATTACGTAATGCATTCACATAACATTATTGAACATGTTTACAATAATATAAGCATATGCAATGACTGTTACATGCATTTTACAAATTATTACATACACATATAGCTTCAAGGCGGGCTGTTATTGAATTTACATATTATATAATTAAACTGAAATCATTTAAGTGTTAAAAATACTGCCTCAAGCCGTAGCGTTACTGACGATTGGTACACAAATGTCTGCTTACCGCAAAGTTTTGAAAAAGTTCGTGAAAAAAACCCAAAAGGAAAAAAATACTGTTCCATCATGACAGAGCATCAGTGCATACAGCAAAACTAACAGCTGAGAATTTGGATGCCCTACAGGTCAGCACCATGGACCCTCTATGACCTGACCTGGCACCTTTTGATTTCTTTTTGTTTCCAAAATTTAAAGATAAAATGCGTGGAATGACTTTTTCGTCATCATATGAAGCAGTGGAACATTATAAAAACCTGGTTTCTGTGCCTCAGAAAGAGTGGCATCATTGCTTTGAGGACTGGTTTCGTCGAATGCAAAAATGCATCGATGTTGTAGGGGAATATTTTGAAAAACAATAACATCATTTAAATTATTTAAAAGTAACGCTTGTTTGATTTTCCAAAAATTTTTAGTGTTGCCTTCGTACTCAGGAGCTGATACTAACACTTGAATTGCGTGATAATTTAGGGAACCAATCAGGAATCGTAATTTTCTTTAGTGTATCCACTATTTTTTGCTAAATTTCTCTGCAGTTATTCAAGATGGTCGCATTTCAGACGCCATGCGAAATGATTTAGGCCTATTGCGAGAGCGGGCAGCTTTAAATCCTTGTGAGGACTGCTTAAGATGGGAAGAAAATGTAACCTTGTCGATTGCTCTCAAAAGAAATCCGATGTGTTACACTCACATGACTTTCTCTATTCTTGTACAAACTATTTTTACAAACTCTTATTCTCCATCTATTTCATATTAATCGAGATAAACATTTGCAGAAAAGATCTTTTGACATGCAAAGAGAATTACATTTTACACACAGCCAACAGTTCTAAAAATATTTGACTATCGCTTAAGGCCTACTATGTTCGCCTTGTTTTGTATTTGCAAGGGCAATACAAGCACAGATATATATATATATATATATATATATATATATATATATCTTAATAGCTGGTTGCTATGTGCAGCACCATTCCCTTTGCCACAGCTTAATACTCTTTGCATATCCAAAACAAAAAAATGAATAACGAATTCCCATTTGAGAAAATAAGTATTGAAAAAATTAAGGGAATAACCAGCAATATCCCGAAAATGGTTTACTCAACAAAACAATGTATATGACATAAATTGTGTATTTTAACGCGATCTAAATTTTTTGTGTAGTAAAATTTTGTCTATCTCTTATGGTTTACCAGTTATGCAAAAGTCGTTCACAATGAAGAATACTTTTGGAGACATTCCCAGAAAATTCGAGATATACATTTTATTTGTCATGAAAATATCTTAAACATATGATATTTTAATCAAAATCGTTGGAGCCATTTTTGAGAAAATTAAAATTTTCGAAAACTCTTCCATGTAAAGGGTAATCTGGGGTGGGAGGATTTTCTTGAAAACCTTCGTGTCGCACCTCTGTAAGATACTGAACCTAAATACCAAGTTTGGTGTTTATTCGACTGTTCGTTTCTGAGTTATGCTGTTTACAGACACACAGACACAGACATGTTTCCAAAAATGCTTCTTTTGGATTCAGGGGGTCTCAAAACATGTATTTCCGGTGAAATCTCGGTATCGAATTTTTGGGTGGAATACAATACTTCCCCTACTTACTATACGTAGTAGAGAAAGTAAAAAGTTGTTTCTAAGATATCTGTTTGGCTTTACATATATATGAAGCTATTTGAAATGTCACATTCACGTGAAAAGCTTTGTAAAAGCTTATTTTTCTACCTACTTAATGTTCATCGAGATAAGTTTGCAACAAAAGTTGTTCCCTCAGGTACACATTTCCTTGTACATACCAAGGGGACAGTCAAATTTTTCAATAAAAGATCTGACATGATTCACATGATTTCCTCTGCCCTCTATCGTTTATAACTGGTATATAAACTAGTCTCAGTAAAGCTTAAAAATCTACTTCATTTTAATCCAAATAAAATTTTGCCGAAATAGCTACATTACACATTTCGTTACAGATACAAAGGGAGCAGCGAAAGTCAAATGTTTAAGAACTGAATGCTGTACATTGACCTTAAAGCGCCATACGGTTTCAATGGAATCTCGAGAAACAACTGAATGTTGACACGACTTTAAAAGAATGGCTTGAGCAATTCGAACCATAAATAACGGATATCTTGGAAATGCTGATGCCTCAAAAAGGGTCTTTAAAATAAAGATCCGAATTTCTTGTGTAGCACATTTTCGTTTATCGCTTAACGTTTACTAGTTATACAAGGTTATACAAAACTTCTTCCGAATGAAGCGGACTTCGAAGGCTAATCCCAGAAATTCAAATTTAATTTTGTCATGTAAATATGTTTAATGTATGCTGTTTTAATCGAAATCGTTAAGGATCATTTTTTAGAAAATAACAAAATTAGAAAAATCTTCCATTTAAAGGGTATTCTGGCGTGTGGGATTTTTTTTAGTTCCATTTATACCCCATCTTTAACTACATTGGTCTTATCGGCGGCTTTACCTTTGGAACTTATTGCCTGCTGGCACTGGTGTTAACTCGTATTCTCTTGTCGTTGGGTTTCTTGCACTTTTGGGGTTTTAATCATTAGATCACACACGCATTCACACTGGGACTCTGGGGAGGACAGGGAATAATCTTGGCTAGCGAAAAATCCCCACTCCTCCAGCTGGGAATCTAACCCGGGACCCCTTATACAGCAGGGACATGCTCTACCGACTGAGCTACGGGGCCAGCCGGGAATTTTCTTGGAAACCTTCGTGTCGTATCTTTGGAAGATACTGAATCTAAACACCAAGTTGGTATTTATCTGACTTTTCGTTTTTGAGTTATGCTGTTCACAGACAGACAAACACACACACATTGAGCTCTTCCTAAAATGATTTTGTTTTATTCAGAGGGCCTCAAAACATGTATTTTCGTGAAATTTTGATATAGAAATTTTGGGTGGAATACAATACTTCCCCTACTTACTATACGAGCAGAGAAAGTAAAAGTGCCTTTTCTGGTTTTAGGGGTCTCAAAACGTGTATATCCGGTGAAATCTCGTTATCGAATTTTTGAGTGGAATGCAATACCTTCTCTACCTATTAGTTACATGGTAGAGTAGGTAATAAACTATTTCGTAATCTATAATTTGTTAATAAATATTGATGACTGTCTAAACACAGCGTATGACGCGCATTTAAAGCAATTTTATTCCACGTTCGTTTCACTATCATTCCTTCTCGCAGAGTAAAATCGCTTTTAACTCTAGTATCATAAATAATTTTATACGGAGAGAACGATAAAAACGCTTATAGTTGAACTTTAGACTCACGTCATACAAATCTACTCATCCCAGAGTTGAAAATATGTCGCTCCTCTGTGAATATATCTTTACTGTGTAAAGGTTTTTCATTACACAGATAGGTTTACGAAACTCTGCGATGCTGATAAGGAGAAATCTAGTCAGTTCCTCCCCCAATCCGCCACTGTTGGTTTAGGCGCCGGAGTGTACTGGTAGCATGTTTCGGTATTTTATATTAGTCCAAGTTCATCGACTTCACCGCACATGGGTCACAAGCTGCCCTTGCCTCCCAGGGGTGTCCACTCTCAGTATGACACGCGGCACACTAACACGAGGATTGTGTTTAGCAACTGTTGAGAGACATTAATTTATTCTTCTCTTTCGAAGAAGAAAGACAAAGAAATAGTAAGCAAGATTTCAGTATTAGTCAAAAGGCTCTTGTGATCCTTTTAAGAGCTGCATCTGCTGTACCCAGTGGTTACTAATGACCATGTGCACCATTCTTGATCAAGATTTTACCGTGGTAAACAGCCATTTGTGGTGCATTGACGCCGATAGAATTTATCGAGGATTTTACCGTGGTTAAATCTGACCGGCCATGAACGGCCGGTTTTCTTCGATTATTTCCAACTTTACTTGTGCTGAAATGTTAAAATGGCGTAACGGTATAGGTTAGAATTCCCAACGAATAGATACACTCCATTTTCGCCAATGAATATATCCTGATAAAGTTGCTTTAATGTACTTTGTTATTTTTAAGGCTTTAAGGGGACAAGGCAGTCTGAACACATAGAAATTACACCTTAAGTGTGTTAAATTACCACTGCTCTTAAAGTTCTCAATGGTTTTTCCTAAATTTTTATGAATTATTCTATGAATCATGACAATTATTTCAAGTGGTTGTTTGCACTGATAGCTTATGTAGTCGAGTCCCTTAAAATTATTGCATTGAGCAGCAAAATAATAAAATTTACTCTTAAAACTTGTAAACTCATGTACCTTTTTCTCTGATACTACTTGCAATACAGAATCACACTTTTGCATCTTGTTCATAGTATAATCAGCTGTCTTCTGAACCTCAATTTTGTAGTTATGTATATCAGTTCACTAGAAATTGAAAAAAAATTATTTGTAAAGTCAAAAAAGTAAAAATGTGGAAAATTGTTGCTTTTGTTGCTTTCTTAGTATCATTAATATACATTATAAAATTATGATTGTGGTTCAGAAAGTTTAACTATGTGTTGTATACATGCTCTGAAAATTTCAGCTCTGTACCTCTTACACTTTCAGAGAAAAAGGTACATAAGTATCCAAAAGTGTTGTATTGAGAAAACTGAATTTAAAGTTTAAGCATTAAACTTCTGACACACATTTCAGGGTCATAATCATCTGCACCTTCATTCTTGGATTGCTTCAGCTTTTCTGATCGCCTTTTCTTGGTCCTGGCGTCTATTGTTAATTGCTGAACTACTCGCTGGACAGGATATAGTCGTTCGTTGTTGAAAGCTACAAAAAGGTTCAAGGGGCGTTGCATGGCAGTTTTAAAGGAATGCAGACTAGCATTTAAATGGTATTTAAATGTCTTAAGAACCTCTTAACCCCCGAAAAATATTTTTTTTCTGAATCTGGAAATAATAGAGATTTTATTGGTGCCTAAAACAAAAAATGTGACTTTTGACCATTTTTTGTGCAACAGGGGCTTTAAATATCCTGACCCAAAACGCAACGAAAATCCACACAATCACCGCGTTACATATCACAATTATATCAGTTGAAGCATAGTTCTAAGAACAAGGCAGAAATAAGGAGAGTAACGAATGAATTTAGTGCAATTAGTATATTTTCAGGAATATTAAGTGCATTAATTACACAGATATAGGAATCCGGTAACCTGAAGAGATCAGTACCGAAGTCTGAAATCTGAAGTCATCGTGGTGTAGGGGTAGCGTGAGCGCTTCGTATTCAAGAGGTTCCGGCTTCAAATATATTGGGAAAAACATTTTTTTTCTGCCTATCTTTCAGTGAATATCGTCTAAGCTAACTGGAATTTAGTCAGTGTGGAAAGAAAGAAAATCATGTATAATAATTCAGCATATTTTTCTAATCAATTGTAATGCCAGCTTTTCCCACGTGTCCATCTTAAAGTTATTGCTTCTATTTCTATACTTTCTATCTTTTCTTAAGAATTGGTGTTAAATTTAATAACGTAATAGAGAAACTTGGGTCTGCTTTTGCTTTCCTCCATTGCACGCTGAATTACTGCATACGCTTCAGCAAAGAGGTAGAAGTAGTGAAAAACACACATGACGTACATCCGGTTGCGTTCAGTAGAGTTTACCTGCAATGAACGGTGCGCTCAATCAAGATGAGCGGCTGCCTGGTAACCACGGTCACCTAAACTGCGATGAACATTGGTGCACCGTACCCCGGTGAAATTCTTACCCTAGCAAGCTGAAGGTCCCTGAAGGGTTTGTTTAACGAGGATGGTGCACACGGCCAAAACGAAATATCCTTTTAAATTTGTAACGACCGTACACCTGGAGCTAAGGTTATAAACGGATGCAGCAAGGTTTGGCATCCTATCATTATTCTTATATTTTTGTTGAATATCTACCTCAAATATACATTTCACCACGCAGTAAGGTTTCTAATTAAATCTTTCAATGTTTACAACGCATATATCCGTCAGCACGCCATCGTATTTCGTGAAGGTCTTCTCGATTCTATAAGTTTATTACTTTCGTTACCACGTAGCGAGGATGGCTCAGGCATTACATCTATAGCCTGCATTCGGAGGTCCCGGGATCGATTCTCGGCCACCGCCCACTCTGACTCATGGGTTTATCGTGGTTTGCCGGTCGCCAGGCGAATGTTGGGGTGGTTCATCTCCTACCACAACTCTCCTCCCTCTCATTTCCTGTATCCACCATCTCTCTTGTCATCTGTTTCAGAGTTGAAGGACCAAGCAACGGCGTTCGGCGGGTTGCGGCTGGGCGGTGGCTTGCACTCTGTAAAGGTTTCTTCCCTGGCGTCGCTACGGTAACGCTCAGTTAGGTCTCTCCTCAGCGTAGGGCTCCGCTCCGGGGGAGCCTACAAATGGTGACTTGTGGGCAGGAACCGTGCGGTGTCGGATGCGTTCTATCTGGAAACGTTAGGGACCCCGTCTATGTTTGCGCTCAACGGCATCCGGATCTGGTCGCCCTTCGGGTCTTTCCCCTCATTCCTCCCTCCCAGAGGTCACGTTGGAAGCACAATGGGCTGACTGCCCTGCGTGCGGCGCTCTGCCCCGGTTCCGGAACCCTTCCGTTATACGTACCTTTACCTTATACCTTCCTCTACTACGTACATACTAGGCAGAGAAGGTACTGCATGACACCCAAAAATTCCATACGGAGATTCAACCGGAAATACGTGTTTTGAGACCCCCTGAATAAAAAAGCATACTTAACTTGCTTATATGTTTAATACGTTCCAAAGATGCGATACAAAGATGTTTAAGAAAAATTCCCCACACCCAACTACCCTTTACGTGGAAAATTTTTCGCAATTTTTCTATTTTCTAAAAAATGGCTGTAAACGATTTTGATTAAAATACCGTATATTAAAGATAAGTACATAACAAATAAATTGCATATCTTCAATTTTCTGGGAATATCCTTTGAAGTCCTCTTTATTCGTTAGGAATTTTGTATAATATTGTATAATTGGTAAAGCTAAGCGATAGACGAAAACGCACTACACAAAAGGTGTAATCCGTTTAAAACACACATTTTTTTTTTCAAATAATCTTTTTTTAACCTAAGGCATTTCCAAGATATTCGTCATTAATCGTTCGAATTATTCAATTCTTCGTCATTCTTTTTAAGTCCTAACGAAATTCAGTTGTTTCTCGCAAGTGCATGGAAAGAGTAACTATAAACGCCAGCATATAGTGTCCGGTTCTGAAAGATTCCGCTAACACTATTTGCCTTTTTAAGGAAATACGGTGTCCCAAATTGATGCATACATACTTTGAAACGTTATTTCTCAGGAACAAAATGAGACAGAAATAAGATGTGCCATTATGAATGTGGCTTTATCTGACCAAACAAATGAGTTAAAAATCTTCCCTCTCGTCGCACTTGTTAAGGAACCACCTATGAAATTTCAGTCGCCCATTTGGGTCGTGGAGTGTAAGGCTTCCATTTTCGACCACGCACAATTCGATGAACACTGGTTTTCATGTTACCAATCTCACCGGCATTTTGTTTGTTTATAAAAACATGAAGAACGATGAAAGTGTTGCTAGGCTTTTCCAGGGCCTTCTGGATCATACACAACAAAAATTTTATTTCCGCCTCATTTCGTTGTTGAGAAAAAGGCTTTCAGTGTTTACACATCAACTTGGGACACTCGGTATGTAATGTAGTTATTTCAGCAATGGAGTATCTCGGTTAAAATGAAGCAGTATCATAGCATTTTAAACTATCCAGCGGTTCTTCTGAGACTACCGCAGCTAAAAGCTAGATTCTAAAAACAATTAACACAAACCTAAACTTTGTCATGTAATGTTTTGTAGTTTTAATTAGCAAAACCAAATCCGATTCATGCTTTTCACAGCGTCATCTTCAGCGGAGTGATACAGTAGCCATACAGAGCATGCAACTCAATATCTTGGCTCGCAGCAACAGGCATTAAACGTATTTCCTTAGACTGAGAAAGGTATTCCATTAAAGCCAACCTAATCGCGTTTTATTATTTACCCACTTAGTATTGCAGATATTTTTACTTTCTCTACTACGTATAGTAAGTAGGGGAAGTATTGCATTCCACCCAAAAATTCGATACCGAGATTTCACCGGAAATACATGTTTTGAGACCTCCTGAATCCAAAAAAAGCATTTTTGGAAACATGTCCGTGTGTGTGTCTGTGTGTCTGTGTGTGTGTGTGTGTGTGTGTGTGTGTGTGTGTGTGTGTGTCTGTGTGTGTGTCTGTGTGTGTGTGAACAGCATAAATCAAAAACGAACAGTCGGATAAGCACCAAACTTGGTATTTAGGTTCAGTATCTTCCAGAGATGCGACACGAAGGTTTTCAAGAAAATCCCCCCACCCCAAACTACCCTTTACATGGAAGATTTTTCGAAAATTTTAATTTTCTCAAAAATGGCTCTAACGATTTTGATGAAAATATCATATGTTTAAGATAATGTCATGGGAAATGAAATGTATATCTCGAATTTTCTGGGAATGTCTCCAAAAGTATTCTTTATTGTGAACAACTTTTGCATAACTGGTAAACCATAAGAGATACACAAAATGTTACTACACAGAAAGTGTAGATCGCGTTAAAATACACAACTTATGTCATATACATTTCTTTTGTTGAGTGAACCGTTTTGGAGATATTGCTTGTTATTTCCTTAAATTTTCCAATACTTATACTTTTTCTCAAATTCGTTATTCATTTTTTTTATGTCCTGGACATGCAAAGAGAATGGAATGCACCACATAGCCAGCGTTAAAATATTTGACTATCGCTTAAAAGCTACCATATTCCCCTTGCATCTACAAGAAAATTACCAATAAGATTGACATCTCGATATCTCGATTAACATGAAGCATATGGAGAATAGGCGTTTGTAAAAATAGATTGTACAAGAGTAGAGAAAGTCATGTGAGTGTAACACATCAGATTTTTTTAATTGCTCTTTAAGCGATGCTCCAGAAGTCTGAAACATATGCGTTTACTACAGCATATTACAGAAACTTGCATCGTTGGCTCAATGGTCTAGGGGTATGATTCCTGCTTTGGGTGCAGGAGGTCCCGGGTTCAAATCCCGGTTGAGCCCTATGATTTTTTTTGTTATCTATATTGTATAAAGATTGCATATCAATTTCGAAAACTTCACAGGCACCGTTCTTTTCAATAAAATACCATAGATATATAAATAAAAGTGGTGCATTGCAATGTACTAATGTGATCCTTGAATTTCTTTTTCAAAGACATTTTCTAGCAAGTGGAAAGAAAGGAGTTTCGAGAATGGAAGCGTTCCACCATAGGTCCGTTTATACAATTCCAAACCGAGCGAAGTGGCCCCGCGGTAACGTGTGTGACCTACATTCGCAAGGTCCCGGCTCGACCCCGGCGACTACACAGTCTGACCCATGGGTTTTTCGTGGTTTCCCCGGGGTCAACAGGCGAATGCTGGGATAGCTTCTTCTCTACTACGATTTCCTTTCCATCATTTCCCTTTCATTCCGTCTCCTTCTTATCTTTCAGGTGTGCTTCTGGGTTTCGTGGTGCATGGTGGTGCCGGAGAAATGGCGCGGATGTATGATCCATGGAAACAGCACTTCCGTGATCACCAGAGGGCTGCTTGAGTGTTGGGTCGTACATCGTCCTCTCTGGGCGGCTCCAGCACTGGGACGTGTGCGAGCTTGGAAACGTTAAGGGTTTTCCCGTGTCTCTCTGACATGTCTGCGTACGAGCTGTAGCCTCCTGTTGTTCCTTCACCTCATCCCTTTCTCCTGAGGGTGGTAGCCACAATAGATCTGCACAGGTCACAGAGCGCAAGGTGTCTCCCTCATTGAATCGCTTTGCATTAATGCGACAATTCGAATATGTGGATAACCAGTTGCGAAAATAACTTTGGTCGTAGAAAGTACATTAGTTAAAATACAACAGTTATGCATATGTTGCCAGGCCTTGGAACCGCCTTCCTTCCAAGTTTGAAAAGAGGGCAACGCACACTTTGAAGTCTGCCAGCCAATATGATCTTGCGAAGTTGCGATTTTGGAAAACACATCGCTTAGCATCATACAAACTGATGCTAGACGATTACTATGATGATGGACTTGAATTCCTTTAACCTGAGCAGTATAGTTGTCAACAGTACGTTACGAACTCACATGTGTATGGTGAAAGGAAGAGGAGAATGATTTTTGTGAATGGAACGAAGAATCACGACTTGATGAGAAATAACCCGAATCAGGCATATAACAGCAGATCAACGGTATCTCGCTGTTACAGTTGTGTATAAATACTTATAGCCTGCCGCCCGGCCGCTGTGTCCTCCACCTCTGCCTACAACAGAGGGGTGCATTGCTGGAGGTTAGGACGTGCTCAGCGCCCCGGGTACCTCCCGACCGATATATGCGGCCTCATTAAACTGGAGCCGTTACTTTTCAATCAAGTAACTCTCAATTGGCCCCTCAAGGACATAACGAGGCCAGGTCTCCCAGCGGGAGAAAATCTCCACACCGGTACAGGGAATCGAACCCGGGTCTCTCGCTTGGTAAGCAGCTGCGCTACCACCACGCTAAGAAGACGACCCACTTATGGAATACTTGATGTTATTTTGGAACGCAATATTTTTAGAACTAGAATTGTTATTGAAAAAATGATAAATTTTTCCTACCCTTATTTCCAACAATTCTGGTATTTGCTTTCTGGTTCAAAATGAAATCCATATTTCATCCCCAATGGCTAATTGTTAAAAAAAGCATCACCGTTGTTAACACAGTAGCCAATTATTAGGCTTTGAAAATTTCCTCCGTTAAAATAAGCGTGCGGATACTTGATAACATAGCTGTAGATATTAGGCACGCACCATATTGACTTAGTTCAGTTTACACTGTCACTTCACTTTTCTTTCCTTTCCTCTTCTCTCTTTCAGATGCTCACACTAACTGTCGAACACAGGACTCCTATTCCCTCTTCCGTCGCTCGCTAACTGTCGAAAACAGGACTTCCGTTCTATCGCACGCTGAGCAGCACTTGCTGTTACGTCACACAATAACAACCAGCACACTAACTGTCGCTAACACGCTCGCCATTATGTAGTCACAGAAGCTGCGAAAGGATTCGCGGGAGGCGGGGAAGAAACGTTCAGAAATTTCTAGTTCTCGCCACCCCAAATATTCTCCAACCAACCGGTCGGCAGGCACTGAAGGATACCGCCATCCACACGACAAACTTGGCTACAGCAGCAGCGTCACAATATTATGCTCGATTCCCTTATGAGAAGAGCTACTTAGAATATATTTATATGCATATGCACATCTCTATGTACCCCTCGTCTTAAAAAGTAGACTGTAAAACAACTTTCAACGCCAAGGACTTCTAACTCATTGGAGCTCAGCTAATTATCCTTTTTATACATAACCCTTTTAGCAAAAGTGAAACAGTTAAAACAAACAAATCAAGAGTGCAGATTATTAAAAAGCGTAAATATAGATCATCCCTTCAACAATCGTCTCCATTAACATAGCTCAACTGCCAGATTTTTGGTACAAATGAGCTGTATATGCGAGACAGCTGGGCTAGCCGCTTTCCTAAATAACGCGTTTTATGTCTATTTATTTTAAGCTCTTGGTTAACTCTTGGACCATGGTAGTGAAATGTTCTAGCCAATCTTTACTTGATGAGGAACACCACGAAAAAAATCCGGGTCAAATTGACAATGGGTTTTGAATTCCCAGTGTAAGCCACATACACTGTAGCCAGAGGCATTTCTCTGGAAAATAGGTGGAAAGATAGCAAATGAATAATAATTTCCGTTGAAATTAGTCGAGAAATAGTTAAGTGTGATTTATATGAACTTTTACTTTCTCTACTACGTATAGTAAGTAGGGGAAGTATTGTATTCCACCCAAAAATTTGATACCGAGATTTCACCGGAAATACATGTTTTGAAGCCCCCTGAATAAAAAAAAGCATTTTTGGAAACATGTCCGTGTGTGTGTCTGTGAACAGCATAACTCAGAAACGAACAGTCGGATAAACACCAAACTTGGTATTTAGGTTCAGTATCTTCCAGAGATGCGACACGAAGGTTTTCAAGAAAATCCCCCCACCCCAGATTACCCTTTACATGGAATATTTTTCGAACATTTTAATTTTCTCAAAAACGGCCCTAACGATTTTGATAAAAGTATCATATGTTTAAGATATTTTCATGACAAATAAAATGTATATCTCGAATTTTTTTGGGAATGTCTCCAAAAGTATTCTTCATTGTGAACGACTTTTGCACAACTGGTAAACTATAAGAGATAGACAAAATTTAACTACACAAAAAATATAGGTCGCGTTAAAATACACAATTTATGTCATATACATTTTTTTTTGTTGAGCAAACCATTTTCGAGCTATTGCTTATTATTCCCTTAAATTTTCCAATACTTATACTTTTTCTCAAATTCGGTATTCATTTTTTTTGGCCTGGTAATGCAAAGCGAATGGAATACTCCACATAGAAACCAGCTCTTAAAAGATTTGACTATCGCTTAAAACCTACCATATTCCCCTTGCATCTACAAGAAAATTAGCAATAAGATTAACATCTCTATATCTCGATTAACATGAAGCATATGGGGAATAAGCGTTTGTAAAAATAGTTTGTAGAAGAGTAGAGAAAGTCATGTGAGTGTAACACATCAGAAATTTTTTTCCTGTATTTTTGTTTCTCCTCTTCGTGGCTGTATAAGGTCCCGCATGTAAGCAAACATCCTGTATAGCCAGAGTTACTTATTCATGCATCAGATATGTGAGAGTGGATCAACAAAAACTGAAACTAATATTATTTTTTGCAGATCCCTTTACAACTGGTTTATATTTTCATTTTGGACATTTAAAATACAGTTGCACCAGCACCTGTTTTTCTGCCAATGCGGCAGCGCTGTTCTACGACATAAAACTGTGCTCTTTACATTGGCACACCATAAAATGCAAGCTGAGAAATGTGGATAGTCTGCTCATTTAATTGGCAGTGACGAAAATGTACTTTGGGATCGCTTTTGGCAGGCGGTGGAAACAGGAAAATAATATTCCTTATGGAAGCTCGGCTTGCATTATTGCTTTAAATGCGGAGACCCCTCTCTTTTGTCTATTGATTCTCTCTAGGTCTCTCTCTGTCTTTCCACTATCTCCCTCTCTATATATCCATCTCTTTCTCCCTCTGTCTCCTCCTTTGACCTCCCCTCTCTCTCTTTCTCACTTTCTCGCTGTTTATCCTCTCTCTCCCAATCTCCTTGCACCATCCATCCAACTACGACTTTCTTTCTTCTTTCTTTCTGCCGCTCTTTCACTCCACATCCCTCCCTCTTTCTCCTCTCCCTCCCTTGTTGTGTAAATTACATGTTACGCGATGTTTTGAAATCCGATAGTAAATCTGCGTTTTTTTGATGTGTTAATAAAAATCTGATGTGTTACACTCACATGACTTTCTCTACTCTTGTACAAACTATTTTTACAAACGCGTATTCTCCATCTACTTCATGTTAATCGAGATAAACATTTGCAGACTCTATCTTATTGCTAATTTTCTTGTAGATGTAAGGGGAATATATATTTACAAGGGCAATATAGAAAAACAGTAGCCTTTAAGCATATACATATCTCTTAATAGCTGGTTGCTAGGTGCAGCACCATTCTCTTTCCCACAGATTAATACTCTTTGCATATCCAAAACAAAAAAATCTGATGTGTTACACTCACATGACTTTCTCTACTCTTGTACAATCTAATTTTACAAACGCCTATTCTCCACATGCTTCATGTTATTCGAGATATCGAGATGTCAATCTTATTGGTAATTTTCTTGTAGATGCAAGGGAAATATGGTAGCTTTTAAGCGATAGTCAAATATTTTAACGCTGGTTGCTATGTGGCGCATTCCATTCTCTTTGCATGTCCAGGATATAAAAGAAATGAATAACGAATTAGAGAAAAAGTATAAGTATTGGAAAATTTAAGGAAATAACACAATATCTCGAAAACGGTTCACTCAACAAAAGAAATGTATATGACATAAGTTTTGTATTTTAACGCGATCTACATTTTTTGTGTAGTAAAATTTTGTCTATCTCTTATGGTTTACCAGTTATGCAAAAGTCGTTCACAATGAAGAATACTTTTGGAGACATTCCCAGAAAATTCGAGATATACATTTCATTTCTCATGACATTATCTTAAACATATGATATTTTAATCAAAATCGTTAGAGCCATTTTTGAGAAAATTAAAATTTTCGAAAAATCTTCCATGTAAAGGGTAGTCTGGGGTGAGGGGATTTTCTTGAAAACCTTCGTGTCGCATTGCTGGAAGATACTGAACCTAAATACCAAGTTTGGTGCTTATCCGACTGTTCGTTTTTGAGTTATGCTGTTCACAGACACACAGACACACACACACACACACACACACACACACACACACACAGACACACACACACACACACACAGACACACACACGGACATGGTTCCAAAAATGCTTTTTTTGGATTCAGGAGGTCTCAAAACATGTATTTCCGGTGAAATCTCGGTATCGAATTTTTGGGTGGAATGCAATACTTCCCCTACTTACTATACGTAGTAGAGAAAGTAAAAATGAATAACGAATTCCCATTTGAGAAAATTATTGAAAAATTTAAGGGAATAACAAGCAATATCTCGAAAATGGTTCACTCAACAAAAAAAATGTATATGACATAAATTATGTATTTTAACGCGATCTACATTTTTTGTGTAGTAAACTTTTGTCTATCGCTTATGGTTTACCAGTTATGCAAAAGTCGTTCACAATGAAGAATACTTTTGGAGACTTTCACAGAAAATTCAAGATATACATTTTATTTGTCATGAAAAGATCTTAAACATATAATATTTTAATCAAAATCGTTAGAGCTATTTTTGAGAAAATTAAAATTTTCGAAAAATCTTCCATGTAAAGGGTAGTCTGGGGTGAGGGGATTTTCTTGAAAACCTTCGTGTCGCATTGCTGGAAGATACTGAACCTAAATACCAAGTTTGGTGCTTATCCGACTGTTCGTTTTTGAGTTATGCTGTTCACAGACACACAGACACACACACACACACACACACACACACACACACACACACACACAGACACACACACACACACACACAGACACACACACGGACATGGTTCCAAAAATGCTTTTTTTGGATTCAGGAGGTCTCAAAACATGTATTTCCGGTGAAATCTCGGTATCGAATTTTTGGGTGGAATGCAATACTTCCCCTACTTACTATACGTAGTAGAGAAAGTAAAAATGAATAACGAATTCCCATTTGAGAAAATTATTGAAAAATTTAAGGGAATAACAAGCAATATCTCGAAAATGGTTCACTCAACAAAAAAAATGTATATGACATAAATTATGTATTTTAACGCGATCTACATTTTTTGTGTAGTAAACTTTTGTCTATCGCTTATGGTTTACCAGTTATGCAAAAGTCGTTCACAATGAAGAATACTTTTGGAGACTTTCACAGAAAATTCAAGATATACATTTTATTTGTCATGAAAAGATCTTAAACATATAATATTTTAATCAAAATCGTTAGAGCTATTTTTGAGAAAATTAAAATTTTCGAAAAATCTACCATGTAAGGGGTTGTCTGGGGTGGGGGGATTTTCTTGAAAACCTTCGTGTCGCATCCTTGGAAGATACTGAACCTAAATACCAAGTTTGGTGTTTATCCGACTGTTCGTTTCTGAGTTATGTTGTTCACAGACAGACAGACACACACACACACAGACACACACACGGACATGTTTCCAAAAATGCTTTTTTTGGATTCAGGGTGTCTCAAAACACGTATTTCTGGTGAAATCTCGGTATCGAATTTTTGGGTGGAATACAATACTTCCCCTACTTACTATACGTAGTAGAGAAAGTAAACATTGGCACGAGGCGAAAAGACAAAAATAATCTGTAGCTCTGCTCGCATTATTGCGTTAAATGTGGAAACTTGTATTTCTTCTATAGTTTCTTTCTCCCCTCTACCGCTATCTCCCTCTCTCTCTTTCACTATCTCCCTCTCTGTATATCCATCTCTTTCTCACTCTCCGTTGCTCTCCATTGTCCTCACCCCGTCTCACATTCTCACTTTCTCAGTGTTTATCCCCTCTCTCTCTCCCTCCCCCCCTCCCTCTCTCCCAATACACGTACATTGATTTAATATACGGAGATTATTAATTATTATGAGTATTTCTCTATCTTACTGTTATTTCTTTATTTAATTATTTACTTATTCCCGTCCATAATTACGGTATCAACTTTCACCTAACAAAATTAGCATGAAAAGATTAGAATATTGTAATAAACAACTTGTGCACAAACATCTACATATATAGGGTCTTTCAACAAGAGTGAACTTTGAACTTAAATAAAACACGTTCAATAAATGAAAGAGGTTTATTTCTTGTTTTATTTTGGAACACAATTAATGTTATTACGTGTGGAAAAGAACATCAGTTAAGTGACCGCCGCGACTTCGTTGGGTTGCGCGTATATGGTTGACCCAATTTTCAATGAGAGAAGAACGTAAATTCGGTCCAACTTCACGAATAACACGCGTGATGTTATTCATAAGATCATTTACTGCTTCTGGCTTGTTGACATAACCTCGAGATTTAATAACGCTACAAGAAGTAATCCAACGGCGTTAAATCACATGACCTCGGGGGCCAGTTAACATCACCACCACAGGAAATGATGAAACCTCTGAACTTCTCCTTCAAAAGATGGATTGTTTCGAGAGCAGTATGACATGTGGCATACTGCTGGAACCAGATGTTTCTGAGATCCATGCCATCCAATTGACGCCAAAAATAGTCCCTTATAAGAGCCCGGTATCCTTCTCCATTGACAGTTAGAGCTTCTCCAATATGGACCAATGATTCCACCATAACAAAATCCACACCACACAGCAACGTTTTGGGGTTGAAGTGGTCGTTCTTGAATCTACGTTGGGTTATTATTGTTCCAATAGCGGCAATTTTGTTTGTTAACACAACCATCCATCCAAAAGTGGGCTTCGTCGCCGAAGATGATTTTTCGACAAAAATCCGGGGCAGCTTCCAATTGCTCCAAAGCCCAGTCAGCAAATACACGGCGCAACCTATGGTCGTTGGGCTTTAGTTCTTGAGTTAACACCATTTTGTAAGCGTGAAACTTCAAGTCCAGATGCACAATTCGCCAAGTTGTGGTCGGCGAAAGCCCCAATTCTTGCGCTGGACGAGCAATTGATTTGTTTCCGTTCTCGCGTACACTCTCACGAACGGCGCCTATGTTTTCGTTGGAGCGCTTACGTCGATTACGTACAGGCGCTTTTTGATCGCTGACAGAACCACTTCTTTCAAATTATCGATCAAACGCCGAATCGTTCTCTCGCAGGGACGATTATGCACAACGTAAACTTCACGCAATACACGGAAGGTTTGGCGAACAGATGATCCATTTTGATAATAACTTTTCACAACTTCTATGTGTTGCTGAATTCTGTAACGTTTCATGGCTATTTGGCAATAACAACTGTAACCACATGAAAAAAATGACTGCTATAACTCAGTAACAACGGCAGTTATCACATGTTAAAGATAGGACACTCTTGTTGACACATCTGACAGGTAATTATGCATATTTTTATCTACGAGGCAAAATTACAATCCCAAGTTCCCTCTGGGTGGGCATAGTGAAGATGGTCAATTCTTGGTACATAATTTATTGAGCAAGATGGCTGCACGGTTTCGATTTACGTCGGAACTGTCGCTCTGATCATGGGTGTTTATTCGTTTTTCGGGGGTCGATAGGCGAATGCTGAGGTGGTGCCCGTTCTACCTGTCCTCTACATTTCCTCTCATCTGTTTCAGGGTTGTAGGACCAGGTGACAGCGATTGGTGTTTTGCGACAGGGCGGTGAAATTTGGTTATGAAAAAATTCTCCCTAGTGCCAAATGGGTCCCCTTCCTTTCTGGGAGCTGTCGCATCTACACCCGGGACCCCCAGGTTGCGAATGCCTAAGGCATGGCTAGCTGCTGGCGTTAGAATTGGTAGCATGCTGGAATCGTTAGAAACCCTATCTTTGCTAGCGCACATTATTGTCCGCATCTGATCGCCCTTCCGGCCTTCCCATTTCCCTTCCTCCCAGGGGTCATGTTCGAAGCCAAAATTGCCCACTATTGACCACTCCGTCTGCCCACTCCTAATTCCTAGTACATAACTTAAATTATTTGGATGAAAAATAGGATGTGGTGATAATTTTTGGAATAAATAAAGAAAGAAAAAAAAACAGAACTTATGCGCAATGCCTTGTTTAAGCAACATTGTATACAGAATAAGTTATGTTAAAGATTTAATACATTTTATTATCTGACATACAAATTATGTTTTGCTGTTAAGCATGGCATTCATTAACACAATAAAAATGGTACAAAACGCAAAAATACATAATGTAAAACCTTGACAATGTCGATATATTTGCTACGGAAGCGAAAATTCGAAGTGCGAAATAATGACAGTCATAGGATTATTATCAGTGAAAGGAGTTTATAAGAGTAACATCAATTTATTCTTGATGAGAACACAAAATAAGGATTCGGGGAGATCCTGGTTTCAGATCTAGATATTATTACTTTCTCTACTACGTACAGTAAGTAGGGGAAGTATTGTATTCCACCCAAAAATTCGATACTGAGATTTCACAGGAAATATATGTTTTGAGGTCCCCTGAATCCAAAAAAAGCATTTTTGTAAACATGTCCGTGCGTGTGTCTCTGTGTGTCTGTGAACAGCATAACTCGGAAACGAACAGTCGGATAAACACCAAACTTGGTATTTAGGTTTAGCGTCTTCCAGAGATGAGGCACGAAGGATTTCAAGAAAATCCCCCCCACCCCAGATTACCCCTTACATGGAACATTTTTCGGAAATTTTAATTTTCTCAAAAAGGCTCTAACGATTTTGGTTAAAATATCATATGTTTAAGATATTTTCATGACAAATAAAATGTATATCTTGAATTTTCTGGGAATGTCTCCAAAAGTATTCTTCATTGTGAACGACTTTTGCATAACTGGTAAACCATAAGAGATAGACAAAATTTTACTACACAAAAAATGTAGATCGCGTTAAAATACACAATTTATGTCATATACATTTTTTTTGTTGAGTGAACCATTTCGAGATATTGCTTGTTATTCCCTTAAATTTTTCAATACTTATTTTCTCAAATGGGAATTCGTTATTCATTTTTTTCTCTTGGATATGCAAAGAGTAATAATCTGTGGCAAAGAGAATGGTGCTGCACCTAGCAACTAGCTATTAAGAGATATGTCTAAGCTTAAAGGCTACTGTATTTCTATATTGCGCTTGCAAATACAAAACAAGGGAAACATAGTATGCCTAAAGCGATAGTCAAATATTTTTAGAACTGGTCGCTATGTGTAAAATGTAATTCTCCTTGCATGTCAAAAGATCATTTCTGCAAATGTTTATCTCGATTATTAATATGAAATAGATGGAGAATAAGAGTTTGTAAAAATAGTTTGTACAAGAGTAGAGAAAGTCATGTGAGTGTAACACATCAGATTTTTTTGTCCTGGTAATGCTAAGAGAATGCAATACTCACATAGCAACCAGCTCTTAAAATATTTGACTAAGGGTTAAATTCCCCTTGCATCTACAAGAAAATTAACAATACGATTAACATCTCGAAATCTCGATTAACATGAAGCGTTTGTAAAAATAGTTTGTACAACAGTAGAGAAAGTCATGTGAGTGTAACACATCAGATTTTTACTTTCTCTACTACGTATAGTAAGTAGGGAAAGTATTGTATTCCACCCAAAATTTCGATACCGAGATTTCACCGGAAATTCATGTTTTGAGACCCCCTGAATCCAAAAAAAGCATTTTTGGAAACATGTCCGTGTGTGTGTCTGTGAACAGCATAACTCAGAAACGAACAGTCGGATAAACACCAAACTTGGTATTTAGGTTCAGTATCTTCCAAGGATGCGACACGAAGGTTTTCAAGAAAATCCTCACACCCCAGAGTACCCTTTACATGGAAGATTTTTCGAAAATTTTAATTTTCTCAAAAATGGCTCCAACGATTTTGATTAAAATATCATATGTTTAAGATATTTTTCTGACAAATAAAATGTATATCTTGAATTTCCTGGGAATGTCTCCAAAAGTAATCTTTATTGTGAACGACTTTTGCATAACTGGTAAACCATAAGAGATAGACAAAATTTTACTACACAAAAATGTAGATCGCGTTAAAATACACAATTTATGTCATATACATTTTTGTTGTTGAGTGAACCGTTTTCGAGATATTACTTGTTATTCGCTTAAATTTTTCAATACTTTTCTCAAATGACATTTTATTTGTCATGAAAATATCTTAAACATATGATATTTTAATCAAAATCGTTAGAGCCATTTTTGAGAAAATTAAAATTTTCGAAAATGTTCCATGTAAAGGGTACTCTGTGGCGGGGGGATTTTCTTGAAAACCATCGTGTCGCATCTCTGGAAGATACTGAACCTAAATACCAAGTTTGGTGTTTATCCGACTGTTCGTTTCTGAGTTATGCTTTTCACAGACAGACAGACAGACACACACGCGGACATGTTTCCAAAAATGCTTTTTATGGATTCAGGGGGTCTCGAAACATATATTTCCGGTGAAATCTCGGAATCGAATTTTTGGGTGGAATACAATACTTCCCCTACTTACTATACGTAGTAGAGAAAGTAATAAGCCTTAGTAAGAATAGTTTCTACACTCACTAATAAACGATAGAGGATAGAGAGAGCCATGTGAATGTAAAAGTGTATACACAGCAGCATTTGTGCTTACTAACATTTGGTTTAGCTGTCTTCGGTAATTTTTGAGATACGAGTCATTTATACCAGAAAATGTCCTTAACAGATAAGCTGTTCAAAGCAAAATTGGAGAAAATTAATACACATATATTTTCAAAGAAAGAAACCACATGGCTTGAACACATAGCAGATTTCATATTTAATAGTAAAACCAATTTGTAAAACAAAACTTTCTTTAAAATATATCCTAACGTTTACCTCTCGACTCTAAAGTGTGTAGGAGTCTCGTATTACTTTATCTACTACGTATAGTAATTAGGGGAAGTATTACATTCCGCCCAAAAATTCGATACCGGGATTTCACCGGAAATACATATTTTGAGGTGCCCTGAATCCAAATAAAGGATTTTTGGAAACGTGTCGCTATGTGTGTCTGTGTCTGTGAACAGCATAACTCAAAAACGAAGAGTCTAATAAATACCAAACTTGGTATTTGGGTTTAGTATCTTTCAAGGATGCAACACGAAGATTTTCAAGAAACCTCCCCATCCCAGACTACCCTTTATATGGAACATTTTTCGAAAAGTTTGATTTTCTAAAAAATGACTGACAACTTTGATTAAAATATCATACGTTTTAAAATATTTTCATGGTAAATGAAATGTATATTGAATTTTCTGGGAATTTTCCAAAAGTCATCTTCATTCTAAATAATTTTTGAATAACTCGTAAATCGTAAGAGATAGGGAAAGTTTTACTACACAAGAAATGTAGATTTCGTTAAAATACACCGCATATGTCATACATTTTTTTTTGTGTGTGTGTGGAGTGAAACATTTCCGAGATATTTTGTTTGAATTTTCCAATACTTTTACTTTTTCACAAATGGGAATTCGTTACTCATTTTTTACGTCCTGGATATGTAAAGAGAATTGAATGCAGCACATAGCAACCAACTCTTAAAATATTTGACTATCGCTTAAAGCCTACCATATTCCCCTTGCATCTACAAGAAAATTACCAATAAGATAGCTTCTGCAAATGTTTATCTCGATTAAGATGGAGAATAAGCGTTTGTAAAAATAGTTTGTACAAGAGTAGAGAAAGTCATGTGAGGGCAACACTTCAGATTTTGTTTCTGTGAAGTGGTGTAGAATTCACAATAGTAAATGGCACATGCAACAAAAATTTTAAAAATGTATTAAAAATATAAGCGTTGCGCCTACAAAGATAAAATGTACATTAAATGAAAGCGAAAACTTCAGTTTTTAAGTGTATAAAAAACTGAAGATGCCTTTTTTGGGGGAATTTCTTTAACAAGTCATTCTAACAAACATTTAAAATAATGAATTAGTCTTTGAAAGTAATACATAAAACTGCAACTTTATACGCATTATTGTAATTACTATTCAGAACGCTTATGGAGGCAGGAAAGCAAAGAGTAGAGAAATTGTAAAATGGGGAGAAATTCTTGAAAGCAATTTGGAATAATCTGGAAGCGGAACATGCAATTAAGATAGAAGTGTTTGGACATCCCTGCAAGGTTGGTCGTGAGCTGGACAAACCGGTCAGCTAGCGAGAGGTTTTCGCCCTGTGTGTATGTGTGTCTTTTTTTAAGAACATGAGATAAGCACCACCTCAAAGGGTGTCAGTCATATTTTTCAAATTTCAGGAGGAGAATTGGAGTAAAAACTGCACGCCTGGTATTTTGCAAGGGCAACATGATGTAATGCGTTGCATTCCACTGACTTTCTCTACTCACTCTTCTACAAAATACTATTACAAAAGTTTATAATTCTAACTACTTCTTGTTAATCCCAATATCGTTGTGCGATACATAGGTAAAGCGATGACAGATTTTAAAGAGCGAATCTCTAAGTTATGGCTTTTAAATTCCTTGCTCTTTGCATGATCACGAGAAAAAACTAATAACGACTTCCTATGTGAGAAAGGTGTAAGTATTTGAAAATTCAAAATAATAACAAGGAATATCTCCGAAACAGTTAACAAATTGATGTGTTGCACTCACGTCACTTTCTCTACTCTTGGACAAACTATTTTTACAGACCCCTATTCTCCATCTACTTCATGTTAATCGAGATAAAAATTTCCAGAAACTTATTGCTAATTTTCTTGTAGATGCAAGGGTAATATGATAGACTTTAAGCGATAGTCAAATTTTTTAAGAGCTGATTGCTACTTGGAGCATTCCATTCTCTTTGTATGTCCAGGACAAAAAAGGAAAGCGAATAACAAATTCCCATTTGAGAAAAGGTACAAGTATTGGAAAATCCCACAAGTAACAAGGAATATCTCGGAAATGGGTCACTCGACAAAAAAAGTATTTGACATATACTTTTTTTTGTCCTGGACATGCAAAGACAATAGAGTGCTCCACATAGTAACCAGCCTTTAAAAGATTTGACTTAAATGCTACCATATTACCCTTGCACCTACAAGAAAGTTAGTTTCTACTAACGTTTATCTCGATCAACATGAAGTAGATGGATGGATAATAAGCGTTTTAAAAGTAATTTGTACAAAAGTACATGTGAGTACAACACATCCGATTTTTTTTAAAGTCGTTCACATAAGTTGTAGTAGGATCCTCTGAAGCAGAAGTTCCTGGTAGAACCTCTGGTACATTAAATCCATAAGCTCTACGATAACAGGAGGTCATCATACTTCTTCTTTTGAACCTTCACTGCTTCCTCATAAACAGCAGACAAGTGCATGGTTTCTTTTGACAGTCACCCTTTTCTCCTAGTAGCACAGTTTGAAAGATTTCTCACTTTGAAGTGAATATTTAAATTAGAATTCTTTACACCCCTTGATAATACGCAGACAGAAAATATTGTGCCAAAGAGATAGATTTTTTTTCCCTTTGTGAGTCATTCTGATGAAAAAACTTCTCATCAGGCTCTAAAATAAAAAGATGCATCTAAACCACTACTAAATCCTTAGTGCACATTTAAGCAACCATTCTCCAATCTTAGGGAACAGCTACAGCACCACAATGACGTTTCCCGGTCACCAGAATTGCTCTCGACTTTGTGATGGATTTCTTTTAAAGATTACCTTCTCAATGTATTATACGTTAAAGTGTGCCAAATTGACCCTCTCCGGAGAAACCTACTCTAGACGATGATAGGTTCCACTAAAGGAAGATTGACATTTACGGGAACAGAAGTGAAACGACTATGGTAGTGGCTTGTCAAGCAGACGACAACAACAAGAAGAAAGCGCGCAGTTGAGTTGTGTAGTACGTCAGGCGATGGTGATTGTCAACTGTGCAGGCGCCGAGTTAGTTGCAGCTCTCCTCAACGTGCAGTCCACAAGGCTGATTAGTCTTTCTTCGACGGTGAGAGAGGTCACGAGAGAAACAGCAAGACAGCGTTTAGACAGAAGGCATTCCGGGCGGTATTTCTAAATTATTTTTTTTGGTTTAACTTATTCAAAATTCTCTTTTGTAATTATTCACCGGGGAAAGGTTGATCGTCCGAACTATACATTTATTGGGGTACAGATTTCAAAGATATGGGTAAATGTGAGAGCAGGAAGCAAGTACGTAATTATGGTAATTTAATTTAATGTATTGACGCCGTTAACATGTAAAGATTTTGAAAGAATAAGGGTTTCTGAAAAGGTAATTATGTATGTTATTGAATGAAAGTTTATTAAATAAAAGAAATTCGGCTTGTTAATTATGTAATAAAGACAAATCTGCCATTATTCTACATTCACACTTCCTCTTGGGTTAGAAAAACACGTTTCAAAAGCAATAAATAAGCTTCCACTCTGACCTAAAAATGTGTCAGAATAATGATCACAGATTCCACAGAAACTGGTAACTCCACAAGAAATTTCATCAAGCAGGAAGCAACTTCATTTGCATCCCATTGTGCAATCCCTCATAGGGTTCCTAACTGTAAAGTTGAAAGTCCATCACTTGCGTTTGTAGAAGGAAACACTTGTTAGGTCTGCAGTTGGAAGACATTGTTGTAAGTCACATATAGCTACCACAATTAGTTTATTGCTAATTCTTTGTCATGGCGTTCGTATTCATATTGGAAATCTGCTTTGTCTTGGCGATGTTCAATTCCTCTAATAGTCTGATTTTTTACTTTCTCTACTACGTATAGTAAGTAGGGGAAGTATTGTATTCCACCCAAAAATTCGATACCGAGATTTCACCGGAAATATATGTTTTGAGACCCTCTGAATCCAAAAAAGCATTTTTGGAAACATGTCCTTGTGTGCGTCTGTGTGTGTAACTGTGAACCGCATAACTCAGAAACGAGCAGTCGGATAAACGCCAAACTTGGATTTAGGTTTAGTATCTTCCAGAGATGCAACACGAAGGTTTTCAAGAAAATCCCCCCACCCCAGATTACCCTTTACATGGAACATTTTTTGAAAATTTTAATTTTCTCAAAAATGGCTCTAACGATTTTGATTAAAATATCATATGTTTAAGATATTTTCATGACCAATGAAATGTATATCTTGAATTTTCTGGGAATGTCTCTAAAAGTATTCTTCATTGTGAACGACTTTTGCATAACTGGTAAACCATAAGAGATAGACAAAATTTTACTGCACAAAATATGTAAATAAAATACACAATTTATGTCATATACATTTTTTTTTGTTGAGTGAACCATTTTCGAGATATTGCTTGTTATTCCCTTAAATTTTTCAATACTTTTCTCAAATGGGAATTCGTTATTCATTTTTTTTGTCTTGGATATGCAAAGAGTATTAATCTGTGGTGAAGAGAATGGTGCTGCACAAAGCAACCAGCTATTAAGAGTAATGTCTATGTTTAAAATTCTATATTGCCCTTGTAAATGTATATTCCCCTTACATCTACAAGAAAATTAGCAATAAGATGGAGTCTCGATTAACATGAAGTAGATGGAGAATAAGCGTTTGTAAAAATAGTTTGTACAAGAGTAGAGAAAGCCATGTGAGTGTAACACATAATATTTTTTTTTCTTTCTCATGGAGAGGCTTTAATTTTATGTGAAAACTATTACAAGTCCTGCAAGTGTCAGCATGAGATGTTTCCCGCGTTGGTTATTAGCTGTTATTATGGTAAAAGTTTTCTTTTCTAATTTGATCAACATGATAACTCCATGTGTTTGTTTTAGGTAAGGTAGACCATGGTTTGGTAAATACATGATAAGTACGCATATCAGGATCTGACCAAAACTAAATCACAACTTTGGCAGTTATCAGGTTCAAACCAATGCTATAGTGAAGTCTAGGGTGCACATGGAGATATCAGGAATATACCAAATGTGATACGATTATTTCTTTGAAATAAATATTGTCATGTCTAAAAAAAGGAATTTTTGGAGTTATTATAATAGAATTGGAACCCGAGGGATTTATCCCAAAGGGTAAAAATGTACTGAGGGCTACAAATATATATTGCGTATGTTATTTATTTTTATTGAATTTCGATGAAACTATTTAGGTGGTCTAACTGAGCAGGATGACTCAGGCAGTTTCGTCTGTAGCCCGCATTCGGAAGTCGTGCGTTCGATTCCTGGGGTCGGCTTAACTGACCGATGGGTTTTTTGGGGGGTTTGCCGAATGCTGGGAAGGATCATTACATCCTCGAATTTCCTGTCCCTCCATTTCATCTCCATTCTCATTTCACTTCACCCTTCATCTCCTTGGTCTCTTTAAGGGTTACAAGTGTCGGCGTGAGGTCTCGGCGTGTGTCGAGCGGTCTTCGGGTCCCGAAACCCCGGGGGATGTGTAAGCCTAACGGTGGAGGGGGATAGGCTATACCAGCCAGCACCCGGGGAGTTCAAAACTGTAGGTGGTAGGGACCCTGCCCTCTGCCGTCGTGCCTCCTGGTTCGGCCGTCCTCTATCTCTTCTCATCTCATCCCTCCCTCCCGGGGGCGCCCTGTCAGGGGCATAGGCGTAGGTCGAGGTGCTAAGTCCCCTCTAGTCCTATTCTATCTCTAGATGCTTTAGAATTACTCACAAGTGATAAGGGGCTTTGGAACAATTGAAAAATATGCGTAACAACTTGTTTATATCGATTGGTTTACATTATGAATTTAAATGCAAAATGGATAATTTTGAAGGGCCAAAAGATGTAGCGTGCGCTGCTAGTGAGGTAGTTAGCGGCTTGTTACCGAAAAATCCACAGGATTATACAATCGTTTTAAAAAGTATTGTTTACTGAAGAATGTACAAATGTATTCAGGAAATGTCTTGTTGGTTTATTTCATGGAAACAAAGGAAGAATATAAGCCTTCTACGATATGGGCACAATATTTTCTATGTTAAAGCACCTGTTAGCACTTAGAAAAAACCCTTGGGAGGGGTAACTCACCTGGTCACGTATTCCCTTTAACTGCCTTGGGTGTGCATGCCTCTGAGTCCCTCCTTAAGCAACACGCGCCATAATTTCGCCTAGCCCTTGTTTTATTTTATTTTACTTTATTCTCACAAAATCGTTGACCACCTAATACACCAATGATTTAACTATCCAACTGTGGAGGTAAGACTGAAGACACAAGAGCACTGCAACAAAAATCCTGTGTTTCTAGATTGCTGTGACAGACCACGCAAAGAGCAAGGTGTAGCGGGTGTGACAACAAATGTTTGCATATAACTAGAGATAGCATTTCACATACATGCGGTATTATCATGGGATATCTTTCACATATCACACTTTCTGGGGTGAATAGTCTTCACGTCTCCATCTATCTCTTCAAGGAAAAAAGTTTCTTGCTGATTGATTTTAATAATACAATATTTTTTACAGCGAAACAAATCACACATCATCATCATCTTGAAACAGTGTTATTTAACGTGCATATTACAGAACTGGAATAAGGATTTTCATTTTTTAGTTATTACGTTATAAACAAGATCCTACTACATTTTTCTGCACTATAAAATTGCTGTGTTCACAACGGTGACATGACACTTGTTTCCCGCGTATCAGCCCACTTCTTCTTTAAGACACCTCATTTGATAACTCAGTAGCTAAAGGCAAAAGACACGCAGGGTGGGAGCGATTTATCCCTTCTGAATACTCGCGCAGTCCATAGACCGAGGGATTTTTACTAAGCTGTTACAATAGTATACTACTCATTAAGCTTAGATCGCTGTAAAACAAGAAGAAGCTGATTAGTTAACATTTCTCTCCGGTCGTGGACAAATATTTTTATTGAACTATCTTAGAAACTGTTTCTTTTTACGTAAGAAAAAAAACTGATGTGCTAAACTCACATGACTTTCTCTACTCTTGTACAAACTATTTTACAAACGTTTATTCTCCATATGCTTCATGTTAATCGAGATATCGATATGTCAATCTTATTGCTAATTTTTTTGTAGATGCAAGGGGAATATGGTAGGTTTTAAGCGATAGTCAAATATTTTAACGCTGGTTGCTATGTGGCGCATTCCAATCTCTTTGCATGTCCAGGAAATAAAAAAATGAATAACGAATTTGAGAAAAAGTATAAGTATTGGAAAATTTAAGGGAATAACAAGCAATATCTCAAAAATGGTGCATTCTACAAAAAAAAATGTATACGACATAAATTGTGTATTTTAATGCGATCTACATTTTTTGTGCAGTAACATTTTGTCTATCTCTTATGGTTTACCAGTTATGCAAAAGTCGTTCACAATGAAGAACACTTTTGGAGACATTCCCTGAAAATTCAAGATATACATTTAATTTGTCATAAAAATATCTTAAACATATGATATTTTAATCAAAATCGTTAGAGCCATTTTTGAGAAAATTAAAATTTTCGAAAAATGTTCCATGTAAAGGGTAGTCTGGGGTGGGGGGATTTTCTTGAAACCTTCGTGTCGCATCTCTGGAAGATACTAAACCTAAATACCAAGTTTGGTGTTTATCCGACTGTTCGTTTCTGAGTTATGCTGTTCACAGACAGACACACACACACACACGGACATGTTTCCAAAAATGCTTATTTTTTGATTCAGGGGGTCTCAAAACATGTATTTCCGGTGAAATCTCGGTATCGAATTTTTTGGTGGAATACAATACTTATACGTAGTAGAAAAAGTAAAAATTACTGAACTGTATCCTCTGTGGATCTACTATGGTGTTCTGGAATGATTTATCTTGTATTAGCATAACAGTAAAATACACAACATTGTGTAATATAGCTCACAGCTACCATTTGTAATGTGAAAACTTGGAAAAAATGAGATTGCTTTATACTTTATACACTGTTTCTAATTATAGGTCTATTCTAAATGAGAGGATCTCAAACCTGTTCAACTGCCCATAACTGCGAACTCCGCCTTCTGGTCCATTAAAATGTCGGTGGGCCGAAACTGGATATTTCTGGCTATGTTATGGTGAACATACCAATGAGTGGGCACAAAACAAATCCCTAAGTTTAACATCTTCGGGCTCGATAAGAGTTGAACACGGGCGCTGTGAAATGTTGGTGAGATCCTTACAGTTACATCTTAGACTTTTCCTCAGGGAAAGCTTTATGACACTGTTCACCAATTCATTCTCTCCAGGATGGTCAACCAGCACGCAGAGGATACGTTGGTACATGAGACGAACAACAAGAGCTAACACAAAACACTGCACAAAAAGTTTTACAATTCCACACTCAGAATAGTACGAGAAAAGCACTTCTTCGAAAACTGTAGTTAAAAATATATTATGTTACATTCACATGACCTGCTCTACTCCTCTATCGTTTATTAGTGGATATACAAACAATTCTTACGAAATTTATCTATCTACTTCATTTAAATCGAGATAACCCTTAGCAGAAATAGCTAATTTGCACCTTTCGTTATAAAAGCAAAGGGAATAGCGACAGTCAAATGTTTAAGAACTGGAACGCTGTATACTGGCCTTAAAATTTCATACTCTTTGCATTGAATCACGAGAAACAACTGAAAGTAGGCAGGACTTGAAATAAATGACAAAAGTTGAGGCAGTATTTTTAACACTTGAATAATTTAAATTAAATTATATAATATGTAAATTCAATAACAGCCCGCCTTGAAGCAATATGTATGTAATAATTTTTAAAATGTATGTAACAATAATTGCAAATGCTTATATTATTGTAAAGATGTTCAATAATGTTATGTGAATGCATTAGGTAATTTAATAACGTAAGAGCTGTGAGAATAATAAGTTTAAAGTTGCTAACAATGAGGTGATCTTGAGGCAATAATGAGTTTGAGAGTTTAAATGTTACTAGTCATAATTAGAGCAACGATAATGTAAATTTTGTGACAGTTTAAAAATAGCCAATCAACAGATAGAAAAAACGTTAGTAAAATGCAGGTATTCTATTGGACTAGGATTAGCCAATCAAAGACTTGAAATACAAAAGTTTACGGGTTTGGACGGTTGAAATCTTTCAGTTGCTGGCAGACCTTGGTAGTGACCGGATGGAAGATGTGTTCTCTAAAGAAATATTACGTATTCATGTGAAACGAAAATTAAGTATACGCGTTAACAAAGTGCACGCATTAAATAAAAGAATCTCACAGCTCTTGATATCAGTGTAGTGCTATTTAATTTGTGTCACGAATTAATAAAAAGAAGTGAATGTAAAACTTAAAATGTGTAAACCTACATTCTTGTTGCACCGCACCCTGCTTAAGAAAAACATGTCTCTAAAGTAATACTGACGCAGCCGAGGCAAAAACAAACATAAATACTATCTATAGAAGCAGTTTAATAACAAAGTTAAAAGTTAAAATATATTTTTAAAACTTGGAGCGTAATAAAAAAAATACAGCTTCAGATCGGCTTCTCATACGTAACAGCATATTACGTAACAACAAACAATCTATTTCAAATTAACGCCCAAAGCGTGGTGCAAACTTTAACAACAGTAACACTACATCAAATTGACGTCCATACGTGGAGCTAAATAAATAAACAACGTAAAGACAATATCTTCTTCAAGTTGGCTTCCCAAGCGTGAGGCTAATAAATTACTCCAACAAAACTAAGTTCCTAAAATTGGCTCCCATACGTGGGACAGTTAAACTAAAGCATAACTACTTCAAAGTATTGAACAATTCGAACCATTAATAACGGATATCTCGAGATGGCTTATGCCACAAAACATGTTATTTGAAGTAAATTAGGTATTTTACTTACGAAGTTGGGTTATTTTTATATCCAGAGTAAATCTTTTGTTATGAGAAACATTTTGGTGTGTTAGATGTTGCTGTGGCGGAATTATTGGACCCACCCACCCACTCATCCTCATTTGTGGACCGTTCTTATATTGTGGTTTTTGGCGATTGTTGGCGACATTTTGAAGGAAGTGCTACCAACGTGAATAATTTGAGGTTTAGACGCGCAAATCCTACGGCTACGATTTGAAGTTGAGGGCCGTCAATCCCTTGCCTTGCAGGTTAGCGGCCCTCAGTCGTGTTTTCAGCTATGTTGGGATTTCAAGTGTTGGCAGCAGAAAGACAACGCAACCAACGTTTCCATGATGGCACAGTGAGATGGATGCGGCGTGACTTCTGATAATAATATGGAACAAAAGTGACAAAGTATGCCATAAGTTCCTGAAAATGCCTAAAGCACCAGGTTCATTGTTGTTTATTATGTATAATGATGGTATTAAAAAATAAAATGAGTGCATTATACACGTCTATTAGATATATATAGTGCTTTCGCTCATAATCCGATACTGCAGTACATCTGAGAACTACTTTTTTGTGTACTACGTTTTTGTCTATCGCTTAACGTTTACCAGTTATACCAATATTATACAAAATTTGTTCCCAGGGTATTCCAAGAAATTTCAAGATATACATTTTATTTGTCACGTAAATATCTTTAATAAGTATTATTTTAATCAAAACCGTTAGTGCCATTTTTGAGAAAATCTAACATTTCAAAAAATGTTCCTTGTAAAGGATAGTTGGGTTGGGGAGGTTTTATAGAAAAACTTTGGAAGATCTTTGGAAGATGCTGAATTTGAATACCAAGTTTGCTATTTATTCGACTTCTGCTTTTTTAGTTATGCTGTTCACAGACACAAACATAGACACACGCACAGACATACAAATGTTATTCACCGGAAATACATGTTTTGGGACCCCTCAACCTAAAAAGGATTTTAGGAAAAGGTCCGCGCACGCGCGCGTGCGCGTGTGTATGTCAATGAACGACATAGCTCTAACACGTAAAGTTGGTTAAATACGAAATTTGGTGTATATGTTCAAGACATTCCAGGAATGCGTTACAATCTTTTGAAAAAAATCCCCCACCCCAAACCACTCTTCAGAAATTTTTTATTTTCTCAAAAACAGTTCTAACGATTTGGATTAGAATACCTAATAAAGATATCTTCATGAAAATAAACTGAATATTTTGAATTTTACAGTGATAGCCTGTGAAGTCCCCTTCATTCAGAAGGAATTCTCTATAATCTTGTATAACTTGTAAACGTTAAGCTATATACGAAAACGCGTTACACAATTAATAATGTAGATCTCTTTAAAACACACAATTTATTTCAAATAACTTTTATTGGGACATAAGCCGTTTCCGAGATGTCCGTTATTAATGGTTCGAATCACTCAAAACTTTGTCATTCCCTTAAGTCATTTCGATTTTCAGTTGTTTCTCGCGATTGCATGGAAACAGTATGGAGTTTTAAGGCAGCGCATAGCGTCCAGTTATTAAACATTTTACTTTCACTATTCCCTTTGTATCTATAACGAAATGTGTAATGTAGCTATTTCTGCAATCTCGATTAAAATGAAGTAATAGAAAAAGATGCTTTAGTAAGAATAGTTTATACCCACTAATAAAAAACAGAGAGTAGAGAAATTCACGTGAATGTAACATCAGATTTTTCTTGATTAGGACGATTCCAATGGTGACTAACGCCTGAATAGGTTACTTCATTAAGCTACATTAAGCATTACAAATTATTGATTCTTAGCTCCAAAAGCTAATTGAAATTTTAGATCCTGACTGTTGTTACAAACACTTAGCACTATTGAATTTCCTTTGGTTCAAAGGTTGTTTTGCCTTATGTTACAACTCTATCTAAAACCCATAGCGCTAGGGGCTTGGCCTGCCAACCCGACTGTCGGCCTCACGCCCACATGCGCACAGCAAAGGTGGGCGATCATCCAACAGGAAGAAGATGCGGTCAGCATCACGCATCCCCAGCCAGAATGTTGGCTCTCGAGGCCGGGATCACTTCCTATCGCAACTCCTCACTTTCCTCACGATGCTGTGGGCAGTGGTCCTATACCCGGCACTTAAAATGTGCACGCACACGGATGCAGCACGCTCCAGCCCACTGCTAAAATCACATAGTATGACCGCTCCTTTGATTTTAAACAATGCTGCTAGAGCTTTTAGTCTTTCTTCTTGCTCTCATTATTTTGTTGGAGGTTCTGCACATAGGCCATTTGTATTGCTCCAGTTTGCTGCTTTATAAACCGAGCAACAGGTGTATTTAGTTTTATTTTCTTGCTTTATTATGCAAATTATGTTTTATTTTTTCGGCGCAGTTTGTGGTCCTGTCGTATACGTACCAGTAAGAATGCAAATTTGACGCCGCAGGGGTCATTCTGCAATTTTTGGTTGCAATTGGCAGACCAACTTATCTTCTTAATATATACCCTTAATTTACAGCTTAACCTTAAAGAAATAAATGACACATTAACAAATCGTTTCGCCAGGACCAAATGCATTGCGTGAACGGAATTATAAAGCTCCTTTCCGCGGAATAAGGACTCGTGCTGCGATGTAAGAAAACTTTTCAACGAATTGCTACATATCTTTAGTTAACGGTCCTATAAATTCACTCAGCCTAGTGATTTATGAAACCTAGCATAACCCGCAGCTCTACTCGCTTTATGTTGCTTGCAAAGGTTGTATTCTTAGTCCTCCCTCTGTCATTTTCTCACATTCAACCCCTCTTCTCCCTCCATCCGCTTTCTCCGTCTATTTTCCTTTCTATTCTAACATCCATTCCTTCACTGTCGCCTTTTCTCCGTCGCTCCATTTCTGTCACCCTCTTTGTGCAATGTACATATCGTGAGATGTTTTAAAAACCGGTAATTATACTGTGAAAATTAATTGTTCTTTCACACAAGGCCGTATGTAAGACAAGGGTTGAAGGGTAGAATCAGTCTGAAAAAATTCAATGGCAAAGCCGGGATTTGAACCATGGATCTTCCGGTTTCCGTCCGGTTGCGATAACCAACTCAGCTACCCACATGCCAACAGGTCGGTGGGACTTGTGTGAAAAAACAATTAATAATAATTGATTGACCTAATAGAGCTTTTTATAAAGCCCGTGACTTAAAGTACTTGCCAGAATGTAAGTCGCCATTGGGGTATGTCATCTCAAAATAATTTGAGATCTCCTTGTGGTTTACCGAAAATAATGCTGGTCAAATGGGGAACTTAATGTCCTATCGGCATGTTGCCAAGGTAGCTCAGTTGGTTAGACCGGAAGATCCGTGGTTCAAGTCCCGGCTATGGCATTGAATCTTTAGTCTTATTCTACACTTCAAAAGTAATACTACTTTTCCTGTGGTTTTTAATACAAATTAGAACGCAAGTAAACCGTTTAACGCGACTGCCTCTGTGGTTTTGTGGTTAGCATTCTAACCTCCAAATCCAGAGGATCCAGGTTCGATTCCTGGACGGAGTGTTTTCTTTAAAGTCCTGCGCCGTTGCGTTGTGGGCTAGGATATGGAGCTCTCTTCCTGGCCACGGAATGCGCTCGGGTTCGATCACAACCTGGTGTTGTGGATTTTAAGTCCCGGATATAGGACTGGTGGCCACTCAACATCATGAGGAAAATGAGGAGCTGCTACTGGCAGCGATCCCGGCTACGGAGGCTAATATTCTGGCTGGGGGATGCGTGATGCCTGGCCACATCACCTCTCCATATCGGTTAAAAAAAATCGATGTGTTTCTTCGTGCGCAAAAATCTTTAGCATGCTTCCTTCGTAAGGGAAGTCAATCCGGTGGTCCCATGTCGTAGATTTATGGCACGTAAAAGAACCTCAAGCCTGATAAAGAGACCTCTGAGCAAAATTCCCGGTCTTTCAAGCCCAATATAGAATGGGACGCTAAGGACCACAGAAGAGCGTCCATAAATAAAACTCAATTTCATTTTTTCCATACCGATTGGATGATCACCCACCTTTGACGTGCGTACGTGAGCGTGAGGCCGGCAGTCGGGTTGGCAGGTCTAGGACCTTCATGGTGAGTAGCGCTATGGATGATGATGATTCTTATTTTAATTTTAACCGTTTAAAATAGACAAGCTGCGGCGCCGGGATAGCGCGGAGGTTTCGCTTCTGGCTCCCGTACTGAGGGACCGGGGTGAGCTCCCTGTCCTGGGGTGGCGATTTTAAGCCTCCCTATCCAGCTCACACCTCTGACTTGCTCATGTGAAGTATCCCCAAGGAGCAACGTGGTTCGGAGTCCACGGTAAAAGCTACAGGTCCTCTCATTCCACCGTCATCCTCATCATTACCATACCATCGGAGGCAATGGCGCTGGGAGCCTACACCTCAGAAATGGATCCAGTCATCGCTCGGTAGAATGAGGTATCCCCGGCGGTCATAGGGCATATGGGCAGCGTTAGAAGTGGAGGCGAAGAAGACAGTAGACAAACTTGTTATGCTTACTATGTGATCACATGAGTAATTATGCAGTTTCTCGCACGAATAATAAACGTTGTGTTTATAAACCTTTCTGGCGTAACATGTTTCAAAAAGGAATAGTAAGTAAAATATTTCGATTTTTACTTTCTCTACTACGTATAGTGAGCAGGGGAAGTATTGTATTCCAACCAAAAATTCGATACCGAGATTTCACATGAAATATATGTTTTGAGACCCCCTGAATCCAAAAAAAAGCATTTTTGGAAACATGTCCGTGTGTGTGTGTCTGTGAACAGCATAACTCAGAAACGAACAGTCGGATAAACACCAAACTTGGTATTTAGGTTCAGTATCTTCTAAAATTGCGACACGAAGGTTTTAAAGAAAATCCCCACTCCAGATTACCCTTTACATGGAACACTTATCGAAAATTTTAATTTTCTCAAAAATGGCTCTAACGATTTTGATTAAAATACCATATGTTTAAGATATTTTCATGAAAAATGAAGTGTATATCTTGAATTTTCTGGGAATGTCTCCAAAAGTATTCTTCATTGTGAACGACTTTTGCATAACTGGTAAACCATAAGAGATAGACAAAAATTTTACTGCACCAAAAAGGTAGATCGCGTTACAATACACAATTTATGTCATATACATTTTTTTTTGTTGAATGAACCATTTTCGAAATATTGCTTGTTATTCCCTTAAATTTTTCAATACTTCTTTTCTCAAATGGGATTTCGTTATTCATTTTTTTGTCTTGGATATGCAAAGAGTATTAATCTGTGGGAAAGGGAATGGTGCTGCACCTAGCAACCAGCTATTAAGATATATGTATGTGCTTAAGGCTACTGTATTTCCAAATTGCTCTTGTAAATATATATTCCCCTTACATCTACAAGAAAATTAGCAATAAGATAGACTCTGTAAATGTTTATCTCGATTAACATGAAGTAGATGGAGAATAAGCGTTTGTATAAATAGTTTGTACAAGAGTAGAGAAAGTCATGTGAGTGTTACACATCAGATTTTTAAGCTAATGTGTATATGAAAATTGCTGAAAATGATTGTAGGAAACAAACAATTAATTTTCAAAAGCTTTAACAATATGCAGTTATTTCCCAAATCTTATTTAGCTTCCTTAGTTAACTTCCGCAACAATTGAATGAATTAAATTGAATTTTATTCATGGACCCTCTTTAACTGTTGTGGTCTTTAGCGTCCCATTCTATATTGGGCGTGAAAGACCGATAATTTTGCTCATAGGCGTCTTTATCAGGCTTGAGGTTCTTTAACGTGCAGTAAATCTATACACGGGACCACCGCCTTTACCTCCCTTCCGAAGAAAGCCATGCTAAGGAGTTTGATCCCGCGTCCACGGGAACTAGAAACTAGCACGGTAACCACTACACCACGGAGAACGATGCAACAATTAAAACTTTATGCATACATATAATTAAATATTCTTCTGCATAATACTGCAATGCACATTACAATTATTTAAAACGCTTTTACTATTAGTATTTTATATTACGTAAAATGAACCATGTCACATGCTTTTTTGACCACTTAAATGGAAACTTTCAGCCAAACTTGCCAATTATTACAAGGTTAACATTCCAGAATTTACTTCCTCTGCATGTTAGGTAAGAAAGTGTTGCATTCCAATCAAGAATTCCATTACTTCGTATCAAAAGTGATGATTCAAATCCTGCCTTAATAACGCTCAAAATGATTGGCTAGAAATTATTTCAAGGGAAGCTACTTTACTTTGCTATATTTATTCATCCATGCTTTGACTTATGCAAGACAGCCAGCTGTTTCGGCTGCTTTTGACTTTTTTACAGCTCACCAATGGCAGGAAGAGTAAGTAGGAACCACGAGGGTGGATCGAAAAGTAACGAACAATAATATTTTTCTGCCTTGGTATTGCAGCCGGAATTTTGCAATTTCACACAGATATAGTTTTAAGTTTTACTACAGAGGGTATTTTTGGTTTTATGTGCAGCACTAGAGAGAGAAGCGTGAACTACGCAAAAAAGATGGCGCGCATGTTACTGTCGTCCACGTGTGAAGAGCAGAGAGGTGTGGTTCGATATTTATGGGCCAGAGGGCATAAAGCGAGTGATATTCTCAGGGAAATTCGTGGCGTGTATGGGGATGATTGTATGGACCGTAGCAATGTCTCCAGGTGGTATGCATTCTTCCTAGAGGGCCGTGTGAACCTTAATGATTCGCCACGCTCCGGAAGGCCGGTAACAGCTGCAACCCCACAGAATGTCAGAGGCATTGATGCGGCAATTTTGAACGACCGGCGTGTGCAACTGCGAATCTTATCGCAACAGTTCAACATTTCCTATGGTACAGTGTACGATATTGTTCTGACATGTTGAAAGTTCGTAAAGTTAGTGCTCGTTGGATGTCTAAGAACCTCACAGACAACCACAAGGGCCAGCAAATGATGAGCTTGGATCACCTAACGCGGTACACCGCAGAAGGGCATGACTTTCTGAAAGGAATCGGCACTGGTCGTGGGCATGCCACTACACGCCCGAAACCAAGCAGGCAAGTATGGAGTGGAAACAGGCTTGTTCCCCAGTGAAGAAAAAATTCAGTGACTCAATCTGCTAGGAAAGTGCTTGTGACAGTGTTCTGGGATATGCATGGTGTTATATTGGTGGACTTTGCTGAACATGGGACCACTGTAAATGCTGCAGCCTACATGAAAACGTTGGTGAGGTTGCGTCGTGCCCTTCGTGACATACGCCACAACATGAATGCTGACGATGTCAAAATTCTTCATGGCAATTCTTCGCCCCCATGTTGCTGGTGCTGTTAGTCAGAAAATCACCAAATTTGGTTGGGAGGTACTCCAGCATCCACCATACAGTCCGGACTTTGCACCGTCGGACCTACATCTGTTTGGTCCACGAAGAAATTCCTGGCCGGCTAACGTTTAACGACAGATGCGGAAGTGAAATCAGCAGTCCGCAGATGGCTATACTCCAGAGAAAAGGATTTCTACGAACAGGGCATATTGAAACTGGTATCACGATAGGAGAAATGTGTCGAGAAACTTGGTGACTATGTCGAAAAGTAGGTAAAAGGTACAAGTTCATTTGTGTTTTAACTATTAAACTTGTTTGTAAAAAATTATTCTGCGTTAGTTTTCGATCCGCCCTCGTATATTCCACCCAAAAAATTGAAAGCGAGTTTACTCTGGAAATACATGTTTTGAAGTCCCCGGAGAATGTCTGCATGTGCGCGCGTGTGTCTGTGAGAGAGAGAGAGGGAGAGAGAGAACAGTATAACTAAAAACCAACAAATTTTATATTTAAGTTTTGCATCTTCCAAAGATATGACACGAAGATCTTCATGAAATTCCATCCATCCTAAACTATCCTTTACTTGGAAGAATTTGGGTTATTTTTTATTTTGTTAAAAGCGGCTCTAAATACTTTTTGTTAAAACGCCAAATGTTGGTGACATCAACAAGCGTATATCTTGAATTTTCTCGGAATAGGCTGTGAACTTCTTACATTTAATGAGTATTATAAAACTGTGTTCGACTGGGAACCCATACGAGATAGGCAAAAGCATGTTTCGGGAAAACTTAGAACTAGTTAAGATACACATCTTCCGCAAAATAACTTTTTACCTGGACTCAACCGTTTTCAAAATATATTATACCTAATAATTTTTATGTTCCCAAGTATATTTGGCAGAAATAGCTTGATAACTCGCGACTGATCAGTTTCTTTTCCCTACATGATCTCAAGAGAAACAAAAACGAGTTATAACAGCTCACTGCTCTACATATAAGCATGTAGAAAGTATTAATTCTACTAAACTTGAAAGCATTTCTAGCCAAACATTTTATCATTGTGTCAAACCCAAATGAGGAGGAGGAATCGCATTTCATATAAACAGTGCCTGTGACGTAATGAAAGGGAAAGTCGTGTGAATGTATCACATTATATGTTTTTTTATTTTAATGAGATTAACCGGCGGAGGGAAGCTCTTCGCGTCCTGGATTCCCTTTGTACCTACAACGAATTGCTAATTTTCTTGTAGATGTAAGAGGAATATATATGTATTTACAAGCGCAATATAGAAATACAGTAGCCTTTAAGCATAGACATATCTCTCAACAGCTGGTTGCTATGTGCATCACCATTCTCTTTGCCATAGATTAATACTCTGTGCATATCCAAGACAAAAAAAAATGAATAACGAATTCCCATTTGAGAAAATAAGTATTAAAAAGTTTAAGGGGATAACAAGCAATGTCTCGAAAATTGTTCACTCAACAACAAAAATGTATATGACATAAATTGTGTATTTTAACGCGATCTACATTTTTTGTGTAGTAAACTTTTGTCTATCTCTTATGGTTTAACAGTTATGCAAAAGTCGTTCACAATGAAGAATACTTTTGGAGATATTCCCAGAAAATTAAAGATATACATTTTATTTGTCATGAAAATATCTTAAACATATGATATTTTAATCAAAATCGTTAGAGCCATTTTTGAGAAAATTAAAATTTCCCAGTAAAGGCTAATCTGGGGTGGGGGGAGTTTCTTGAAAACCTTCGTATGGCATCTCTGGAAGATACTGAACCTAAATACCAAGTTTGGTGTTTATCCGACTGTTCGTTTCTGAGTTATGCTGTTCACAGACACACAGACACACATACGGACATATTTCCCAAAATGTTTTTTTTTTAATTCAGGTCTCAAAACATATATTTCCGGTAAAATCTTGGTATCGATTTTTTGGGTGGAATAAAATACTTCCCCTACTTACTATACGTAGTAGAGAAAGTAAAAATAAGCTTCTGTAAGACTAGATTGTAAAAGCTAACAATAGTGGGTGGAGAAAATCATGTGAATGTAACTGCGATTTTTTTTAAGCGCTGCCACCATGCAGTTGTTCCTTGTGACGTCTTGGAAACAGCCCAGCCTGTAGAGACACGTTTTTAAACATTTAACTATTGCTTTCCATGAAACTGAAGGTGTCATGAAACTATTTCTGCACTCTTCTTATCTTTCTTTCCTGTTTTACCCTCTTCTTTGGAGAAGCTACACGTTCCAGTACTGACAACCCAATGCCTGGGGTCAGACGCCTCTCGGGGACCAGACAGACTTTTGGATAGGATAGAAGAACCAGGATGGTTGATCAATCCGAATTCTGGTAAGATACCGAGGAGGGAGATGATATAAAATGACGGCGAAACGGATAAAAGGAAAGGTTTGATGGAGCAGTGGGTAGAATGAATGGCGGGGGAAACCGGAGAATCCGGAGAAAAACAGCCCAGACGTCGCTTCGTCCACTACAAATCTCATATACGGTTCCCTGGGATCGAACCCGGACCGCTTTGGTGGCAGGTGACCGGTCTAACCACTCACTATTTCTGAAAACGTGTATCTAACCTACCATGGACTAGAAAAATAATAAGATTTTGTAATTCACATGACTTTCTCTACTCATTTTCTACAAACTATTCCTACAAAATCTTTTAGGAATGTCTAAGAGAGAAAGAGAGAGGAGCAGAGAGGATCAAAGGCTTACCGCTCAGAAAGAAATATTTTTTCGAAAATTCAAACAAGGAATACCTCGGAAATGCATGACTCCACAAAAAGTTTTATTTCCCATAAGTCGTGTGCTTTAACAAGATCTACATTTTTTGTATAGTAAGATTTTGTTTATAGCTTACGTTTTACCAATTATACAAAACTCATTCAGAATGAACAGGACGTTACAGAGTATTCGCAGAAAATTCAAGATAGAAATTTCATTTGTCACGAAAACATCTACACATATATTTTATACAAAATTGTTAGAGCCATTTTTGGGAAACTAAAAAATAACGAACAAGTTTTCATCTTGAAAGTATTCATGTCTCATTCTTGGAAGATGCTGAAGACAAATACCATGTCTGAAATTTTAGCTTTTGTGTTATACTGTTCACAGGCATAGGGATTTTGTTTTTCAGAGAGCCTCAAATCGTGAACTTCCGGTGAAATCTCGGCATCCAATTTTTGGGTTATATGCAATTCTTCCTCTACTTTCTATAGGTAAGTAGTAGATAAATTAATAAATGATAGTGGTTAAGAGAAAGCCTAATGAATGTAATACATCTGGTTAGTGTACTTTCAGTTTCTAAACAGTGAACATCTATGTATTGTAACAAATGAGAACACCAGTTGCTGTTAAACACACTTTATTTGCCACTTAGGTGCTCAGTGTAGCTTAAAGTTTACACTGGAGACACTTTAGACACACACTCAGCACGAACACAACTGATCTTCCGAATCAAATCACAACCGCCATTGTCCATTTTTAACTGTCTAAACTCTTCGACTTCTTGACTGCAAACTTCGTAACCTCTTCACAAACGTCTGAGCAAGAAATATTCCTTGTAGGCTTCGCATACAAAGCGGAATGTTCCAGAAAGGGGGGCTACTAGAACATACCGAAAACAAGTTCTGAAACAGGGAGGCGGCACATAATGCACTATTGTTCCGCCCAGCCAGGTGCTGGGCCGGGAGGCACTTACCATCGGCTCTCAGGGGTTTCGCGCGCGGTCACAGTATTGCTCAGCGAAATATCGGCTTATTTTCTCCTATTTTACTTGCATTTCTATGGGATAATAACATATTTCTACTCCATGGCGGTTTACTTTGCTTCATGGCATTCTCAACGAGGGGCTTCTTCGGTAGTATGTTGTTTTATGACTAAAGTTTTTGTGTTCTAGCACAAATGTTTTGTAAATCCGTTTTAGTCTTTTGCTCACTTAGAAATTTAAATTAGATTTATCTTATAGACCAGAGGTTCTCAACCTTTTTCATTGACGTTCCATTACACTCAACTCAAGATATTGGTTGTAGCAGTAAGCAAATTTAAGAGATTTTGTGGTACAAGGTTTAAAATAAGAATGTTTTCTACATTTTAACATCAGTGATGATTTATTTAGTTATATATTGAACACAGTATTTAAGAATTAGATATTTGTGGCTATTACAGAGAATGCATTTCGGATAGCAGTTCACAAATTATGTAATTAAAGAATTCAATTTAAATATTTCATGTGCAAAGTCAAAAGTAATGGCTTTCAGAGGAAAACATAAAAAAAATCTGATGTGTTACACTCACATGACTTTCTCTACTCTTGTAAAACAATTTTTACAAACGCTTATTCTCCATATGCTTCATGTTAATCGAGATATCGAGATGACAATCTTATTGCTAATTTTCTTGTAGATGCAAGGGGAATATGGTAGGTTATAAGCGATAGTCAAATATTTTAAGCGCTGGTTGTTATGTGGCGCATTCTATTCTCTTTGCATGTCCAGGACATAAAAAAAATGAATAACGAATTTGAGAAAAAGTATAAGTATTGAAAAATTTAAGTGAATAACAAGCAATATCTCGAAAATGGTTCACTCAACAAAACAAATGTATATGACATAAATTGTGTATTTTAACGCGATCTACATTTTTTGTGTAGTAAACTTTTGTCTATCTCTTATGGTTTACCAGTTATGCAAAAGTCGTTCACAATGAAGAATACTTTTGGAGACATTCCCAGAAAATTCAAGATATGCATTTTATTTGTCATAAAAATATCATAAACATATATTTTAATCAAAATCGTTAGAGCCATTTTTGAGAAAAATAAAATTTTCGAAACATGTTCCATGCAAAGGATAATCTGGGGTGGGAGGATTTTCTTGAAAACCTTAGTGTCGCATCTCTGGAAGATACTAAACCTAAATACCAAGTTTGATGTTTATCCGACTGTTGGTTTCTGAGTTATGCTGTTCACAGACACACAGACACACACACACACGGACATGTTTCCAAAAATGCTTTTTTGGATTCAGGGGGTCTCAAAACATGTATTTCCGGTGAAATCTCGGTATCGAATTTTTGGGTGGAATACAATACTTCCCCTACTTACTATATGTAGTAGAGAAAGTAATAAGGAATTCCCATTTGAGAAAAATTGTTGGATAATTTAAGGGAATAACAAGCAATATCTCGAAAATGATTCACTCAACAACAAAAATGTATATGACATAAATCGTGTATTTTAACCCGATCTACATTTTTTTCTATCTCTTATGGTTCACCAGTTATGCAAAAGTCGTTCACAATGAAGAATACTTTTGGATACATTCCCAGAAAATTCGAAATATACATTTCATTTGTCATGAAAATATCTTAAACATATGATATTTTAATCAAAATCGTTAGAGCCATTTTTGAGAAAATTAAAATTTTCGAAAAATGTTCCATATAAAGAGTAGTCTGGGGTGGGGAGATTTTCTTGAAAACCTTCGTGTCGCATCTCTGGAAGATACTGAACCTAAATACCAAGTTTGGTGTTTATCCGACTGTTCGTTTCTAAGTTATGATGTTCACAGACAGGCACACACGGCATGTTTCCAAAAATGTTTTTATGGAGGGGATTCAGGGGTCTCAAAACATGTATTTCCGGTGAAATCTCGGTATCGAATTTTTGGGTGGAATACAATACTTCCCCTACTTATTATACGTAGTAGAGAAAGTAAAAATGTGAAATTTAGCGTCATACCGGCATATTGCCATGGTAGATAAATTGCTTAGAGCAACCGCACAAAAAGCCAAAAATCCGCGGTTCAAATTCCGGCTATGGCATGGGTTTTTTCAGCCTGATTCTACCTTAACAACAATAATGTAACTCCACTGCTTTCTTAACGTAAATGCGTCTCGTAGCTTTAAAAAAAAAAGTTTTCCATTGTTGTCTGATCAAATATATTCCAATTCTGCTCTGTCATTGTCATAGAACTAAAATTGAACTTTTAGTTTGTACAGTATCATATAGAAGTTTTCTCTTTTTTTGTGATAACGTAAAATCTCTTGTTTCGTTAGTTATAGAAGAACTGGTAAATACGTATTGTTTGTAAAACAAATGTTAATTCATCATATTTGCTCAAATCTTTACGTACCATACGGCAGTAGCTCACGTGGAATAGGTTGAGAATTCCCTGTTATAGACTATACCTGTCTGGAAGGATAGTGCTTTTCAATTGTGAAGGAATTATGACAGTTTGGGTTTGTTGATTTCAGAAATAACCCTCTCACAAATACACAAACGCTTTGTTTCTCGTTTTATAACATTAGTGATAAATTAATTTACATTTTCCAGCAAACTATATATTTATTTTATTTAAGAATCTGACCCGAAAAATGCTTAACAGAAAATATACCCACATTAAAATAGGATCAAGCACTGTATAAGTTAAACAATAGTTTTCGTTCTTGAAATAAGTTATAAATTAAATAGAAAATATATGCAGCTAATACCATATAAATGGTTTCGAAGAATGGCGACTAATGCATATTAAAATGTGTGTCAATAGCGGCTTATCATTTTGTAGGAGTCTCTCCATTTAACATGGAAAAAAAAAAATTAAATGGTGCCACGTTATCCGTAAAAAGGACCAGTCACTTTAATGCGATAAAGGTTTTATTTATTTAATATCGTATTGTGGGCTCATATATGTTTTTCTTTTCTTTGTCAACTTCCATAGACTGGGTATTTAATATTATCACAGAAAACCTTAAAGGCCGTATGGTTACGCAAAACACATAAGAAAAGAAAACTGAAAAATTCAGACAATAAATACTCTGACATAAAAAAGAAAAGCAGATATCCTGGCAAGAAAAGGGATCTGCTCAAGCATTTACTGAACCTGAACCAGTTTTTGGTACTCCCTTAAACTTTGTTTGAAGAACCATTGCTGTTTGGATTAATCATAACCGATTGCGGTGGGTTCAAACAGAGTAAGAGAATGCCGAGCAGTAGGTATATCCTTATCGCGGGATATACCTATACCTGAGGGGGATGGCTCAGGTGGTTACATCTTAGCCTGCATTTGAGAGAACGTGGGTTTGATTCTCTGGTCAACCTTCTTGACCTATGGGTTTTCTCGGGGTTTCCCGTCGTCAGATGAATGCTGGGAATGATCATCGCCCGAATTTTCTGTCCCTCCATTTCATTCCATTGATCATTTCATTTATCCTTCGCCCTGTTTCAGGATTGGAAGTGTCACAATGGAGTTTCAGTGCAGTGTGGCAGGGAAAAAGGATGCTCTATGTGAACCTTCCCCGTCCCTCGGCCTTCGGCTGGTTGCCGGGGTAAAAGAACCGCCCCATGCGGGGGCGTTGGATCCCATGTGGGGTGGAATCCCCGGTCTGCCTGTCCGTCTGCCAGGGTTTACATCTGGAAACGTTAGGAACCCTGTCATTTGCTGTGCCGTCATCCTGGTTCCGGCCGCCCGGTGTCTCCCTTCGCCTCATTCCTTCCTCCTGGGGGCGTACGGTGCAATGTCCGGCCTCTCTGGATCAGTGCCGAAATCCCCTCCGCTTCTCATTCCATTCCATAACCTCCTCACTCATTGAAGACGTACGTAATCTCAATAGATCTTTAAAAAAAACTGATAACCGAGCTCTTGACGAGACAATGTAAATTACGGAAACACCTACATACAATGAGAATCTTTGGAGAGGAGCCAGTATGATGGTTATGTAACAAAGAGGGCGAAACTGCCTCTCAAATAATCTTCAAATGTGAAGCACTGGGTAAGAAAAGATATTAAATTTTGGGTCTGATAAACTCAAATTATGATTTTTCTAAAGAAAATGTAGTTAATAAACTACTGCCCTAATTAAGGGGACAAGACTATTTAACTAAAACAATAAAGATAGGAGATAATACAAAAAAAACCGTAGGTTTACTGTTAAGGACAATAACAGCCAACTCTATCACTACGATAATCAAGTAAAGACAAACCTGATCTAAAAAGTCTGATGTGTTGTACTCACATGACTTTCTCTACTCTTGTAGAAACCATTTTACAAACACTTATTGTCCATCTACTTCATGGTAATCGTGATAAACATTTGCAGAAACTTATTGCTTATTTTCTTGTAGGTGCATGGGTAATATGGTAGGCGTTAAGCGATGATGAAATATTTTAAGAGCTGGTTGCTATGTGGAGCATTCCATTCTCTTATGTCCAGGACATAAACAAACGAATAACGAATTCTCATTTGAGGAGAAGTATAAATATGAAAAATTCAAACAAATAACGAGGAATAACACGGAAATGGTTCATTAGACAAAAGAAATGTATATGACATAAATTGTGTGTTTTAACAAGATCTACATTTTTTGTGTAGTAAAAGTTTGTCTATATCTTACGGTTTACCAGTTATGCGAAAATCATTCAGAATACGGATTACTTTTAGCGCCATTCCCAGAAAGTTCAAGATATACATTTCATTTAACATCAAAATATCTTATTTTTATGACTTTTCGTTTTTGAGTTATGCTGTTCACAGACAGACTGACACACGGACATGTCTCTAAAAATGCTATATTTGGATTCAGGGCAGCTCAGAACATGTATTTCCGGTGAAATCTTGGTATCAAATTTTTGGATGGAATGCAATACTTCTACTTATTATACATAGTAGAGAAAGTAAAAATATACGATTTTAAGTAAAATATATGATGTGTTACACTCACATGACTTTCTTTACTCTTGAACAAACTATTTTTACAAACGCTTATTCTCCACATGCTTCATGTTAATCCAGATATCGACATCTTAATCTTATTGCTAATTTTCTTGTAGATGCAAGGGGAATTGCTTTAAGCGATAGTCAAATATCTTAAGAGCTGGTTGAATGTGGAGTAGTTTATTCTCTTTACATTACCAGGACAAAAGATCTGATGTGTTACATTCACATGACTTTCTCTACTCTTGTAAAAACTATTTTTACAAACGCTTATTCTCCATCTACTTCATGTTAATCGAGATAAACATTTGCAGACTCTATCTTATTGCTAATTTTCTTGTAGATGTAAGGGAAATATATATTTATAAGGGCAATATAGAAATACAGTAGCCTTTAAGCACATACATATCTCTTAATAGCTGGTTGCTAGGTGCAGCACCATTCCCTTTGCCACAGATTAATACTCTTTTCATATCCAAGACAAAAAAATGAATAACGAATTCACATTTGAGAATATGTTATTGAAAAATTTAAGGGAATAACAAGCAATATCTCGAAAATGGTTCACTCAACAACAAAAATGTACATGACATAAATTGTGTATTTTAACGCGATCTACATTTTTTGTGTAGTAAAAGTTTGTCTATCTCTTATGGATTACCAGTTATACAAAAGTCGTTCACAATGAAGAAAACTTTTGGAGACATTCCCAGAAAATTCAAGATATACGTTTTATTTGTCATGAAAATATCTTAAACATATGATATTTTAATCAAAATCGTTAGAGCCGTTTTTGAAAACATTATAATTTTCGAAAAATCTTTCATGTAAAGGGTATCCTGGGGTGGGAGGATTTTCTTGAAAACCTTCGTGTCGTACCTCTGGAAGGTACTGAACCTAAATACCAAGTTTGGTGTTTATCTGACTGTTCGTTTCTGAGTTATGCTGTTCACAGGCAGACACACACAGACATGTATCGGTATCGAATTTTTGGGTGGAATACAATACTATACTTACTATACGTGGTAGAGAAAGTAAAAAGGTGAGTTTAATCCGATTTTCCATCGTTGCTGATATCCAACAATAGTAGATTAGGGGTAAAACCACTTATAACACGTGTGGCATATACTACTTTTTAGACAGCGCTCGAATTTGTAAAATATCAGTAATATTAAATTTATTCCTGAAACTAACAGAGACCACATTTGGAGCACAGTTCTTGAAACAAGAGAAATTACGTTAAAAAGCGAGATATCAGATGTTTTGTTGATTCACTAGCAGTCATTTTCAGTGAGATTATTTTCAACATGTTTTGCCTTATACCAGGTAATGAAGCCATTAAATGCTATATCATATTTCTTTCTGGATTTTTTGGATAAGTACTTCTAGTGTTATTCTTTCTGCTGCTTCTGTAATTTCACCTGGCTCTTCCATTTCAGTTTCTTCTGAATTCATAATTTCCGCCATAATCTTTATGTGGGTTATACTAGATAAAAGAATAACGTTTTAGATCAAACAATGCATAAGGCTGCCAAATAACGTATAGTTTAACTCTACAACGAGTTGCGATAAATCGAAGTATGACGATTTGTATTGTGAACAGATGTGAGCGCCATGAGAAATTCATTCATTATCTGTTTACCCTCCTCTTATATAGAGGCTTACACCCCCCAGGACTTACAAGCGGGTCAGGGGCCCGTCGAGGAGCAGACACTCATGGATCAGACAGAGAATCCAGGATGGGTGATCAGCCCGATGCCTGGTATGGGATGAAGGAAGTAGATGAAACGAAATGTTGGTGAAATGGTGAAAGGTGATGATGGAACAGTTGGTGGAATAAATGGCGGGGGAAACCGGAGAACCCGGAGAAAACCCGCCCAAACGCCGCTTCGTCCACCACAAATCCCACATGCAGGTCCCTGGGATTGAACCCGGGCCGCCTCGGTGGGAGGCGAGCGGTCTAACCACTCGGTCACGGCGCCGCCGCCATGAGAAATTAATCGTGTAAAAAGGCATAATGAAAAGTGAAACCCAATCAAACCAAATCGAATTATTAAACATGTGCAAATACAAAGGGTAATTGCCACGTGGTTGGACTTGAAACCAAAGTTAGGCACCAGTGAGATAATCTAAAGCTTTTAGCTCGTGTGCTCTGTGTTAGAAGTTCTAATTTTAGGCCATGCTGTCTAAAAACGAGTATAAACCATAGGTAATGTATAATTTCTCCCCTGTAATTGCACCATCTGAAGTAATATAATTATTATTTCATGCTGCTGTTTCCCAATAGTCAACCACACTTGAGAATGTCAAGTCGGTGTTAGAGAGGACTTTGAAATTCCCGACCTTCGCACTTTGTTTTATGCCTCTGGCACTTTCCACATGCAGGAGACGGCCTGTTTGGACAAACTGCTCACTTATATAAGCGGAATTCTAGAAGCAACATTCTGTTTGTCTTTCCAAGCAGTGTCGAGGACCTTGAACGATGCTATAAAAATCATATTTTGTTAACGTTAAATTTAGCAGTGAATGTCAGCATTTCAGGATCTCCGCGTATTCAGCATTTAGAGATCTGAGTCCCGCTTTTATCGCATTTATGTTTTAATGTAACAGTTTATAATACAAATCTTACGTGTTACAGTCACTACCCTCTATTGCTTATTACTTTCTCTACTACGTATAGTAAGTAGGGGAAATATTGTATTTCACCCAAAAATTCGATACCGAGATTTCACCGGAAATACATGTTTTGAGATCCCTGAATCCAAAAAAACCATTTTTGGAAACATGTCCGTGTATGTGTGTCTGTGTATCTGTCTGTGAACAGTATAACTCAGAAACGAACAGTCGGATAAACACCAAACTTGGTATTTAGGTTCAGTATCTTCCAGAGATGCGACACGAAGGTTTACAAGAAAATCCCCCCACCCCAGATTACCCTTTACGTGGAAGATTTTTCGAAAATTTTAATTTTCTCAAAAATGGCTCTAACGATTTTGATTAAAATATCATATGTTTAAGATATTTTCATGACAAATAAAATGTATATCTTGAATTTCCTGGGAATGTCTCCAAAAGTATTCTTCATTGTGAACGACTTTTGCATAACTGGTAAACCATAAGAGATAGACAAACTTTTACTACACAAAACTTGTAGATCGCGTTAAAATACACAATTTATGTCATATACATTTTTGTTGTTGAGTGAACCATTTTCGAGATATTGCTTGTTATTCCCTTAAATGTTTCAATACTTGTTTTCTCAAATGGGAATTCGTTATTCATTTTTTTGTCTTGGATATGCAAAGAGTATTAATCTGTGGCAAAGGGAATGGTGCTGCACCTAGCAACCAGCTATTAAGAGATATGTATGTGCTTAAAGGCTACTGTATTTCTATATTGCCCTTGTAAATAGATATTCTCCTCACATCTACAAGAAAATTAGCAATAAGATAAGAGTCTGCAAATGTTTATCTCGATTAACATGAAGTAGATGGAGAATAAGCGTTTGTAAAAATGGTTTGTACAAGAGTAGAGAAAGTTATGTGAGTGTAACACATCAGATTTTTTTATTTATTTATTTATTTATTATTTTTTACTAAACCTAAATCACCTATTTCAAGTTCCCAATTATGTTTTTTTTTTCTTTTGTTTTGAATTTTGTTTCTCTACCTTTTTCTTAACTCTTTCAAAAGTAATCCTAGCACTATCTTCCTCAGTTAACTAATCTTTTTAGTTTTTCTATTCTCCATTTATTCTATGAACCCCTTTCCCGAAGAAATGTGAAGTTTCTTTCTCATTCCTTCCCTGATTTCTGTCATTTTCTTTGACTTCACTTCTAATATTGCTTATTTCCCCTCTAATTTCATCCTTGAATGCTTCTAATGCATGCTGTTGATTTTCCTGTCGAGTATTTTCTGTTTTCTTTCCTAGCTCTTGTTCACTAAATTCTAATTTCTCTCCATTTTTCCTCTAATATCTTTCCTAGCTCTTGTTGCTATTTTCTAAACTCTGTTGAGTATTTTCTAATTTCTTTCCTAGCTCTAGTTATCCATTTTCACTGAATTACCCGAATAAGTGTATTTCATTTCAAAACAATTTTTTAATCTTTTTTTATTATTACTCACTATAATTATTTGCTTATGGACATAATGTACAGCTTCATTATTAAACATACTTCAAAACCAAGTTTACTACTCAACAACTCTTTATTATTATTATTATTATTATTATTATTATTATTATTATTATTATTATTATTATTACAGCGTGAAATCCAACTGTGAATGTAAGACCTTCCATATCCGAGACTGTCGCCGAAAACTTATTAGTGGGTATGCAAACACTACGAAAGCTTATTTTCCTATCTACTTCAACTTAATCGAGATAAACCTTTGCAGAAATAGCTACGTTACACATTTCGTTGGGATACAGAGAACAACGATAGTAAAATGTTTTAAGCTCCTTGTACACCATCCAATTTTTGTAAAATTCAATACTTTACAAGGCTTTCCAAGAGTTGTTACAACTTCACAACTTTTCTTGTGAAATTGCTTCCAATACTTTTAAAGTCTTGAAAGAAAATGACATGCTCTAAGCGGTCAAGGATTTCAGAATGATTTGATAGCTTTGGCCAATGAAATGCGTCAGGAAATCTGCAACATGGCTGAAAGTGAAAAGTAAACAAACATGGCTACCCCGCGAAGGTATATCGTATGCGAACTGATTAGGTTATACATAAGCTGGCCATGTATGTACGTCGAGGTCTCCGTGGATTACCACAACAAGATGAAGCAGATGAAGGCATATGAAGAAATAATTGCCAGGCAGAGTCCCGAACTAAGTATACATTAATGTAATGCTATATAATGTGGTTAACCTCTCAGTTGGTGTTATTTCCATTGTATTCCATAATGGTAATGTGATTTCATAATACGTGAAAGTGCTACATGATATTAGTAAAGATCAATATTTCATTGCAAACAGTAAATTACTTTGCGCGTGATAAATTATCATATGTTCTGAAGGGTTTCAGTTTGGCAAAGAGACAATCTGTAAATACACATTTATGACATCAAGCCTTGCCAGGTCTTGTCAAGTCTTGTCCAATCTTTTCACATACAGAAAAATATTTGGCAATTTTTCTTGTACACTCTTGAATTGAAAAGAAAGTTTCATTCTGCACAAGGGGCTTAAGAACTGGACGCTACGCTAGCCTTTTTGATAAATTGTGTGTTTTAAAGAGATATAGATTTTTTGTGTAGTGCGTTTTCGTCTATCGCTTAACGTTTACCGGTTATACAAGATGATACAAAGTTCCTTCCGAATGAATAGGACTTCACAGACTTCAGAAGTTACACGTTTTATTTGTCATGTAAATATATTTTAGACAGCAAGGTCTAAAAGTAGAACTTCCAGCACAGTGCACATGAGTTAACATATTTAGATTATCGCACTAGTGCGTGACCAACTTTGGTTTCAAGTCCAGTCACGTGGTAATTACCCTTTGTATGTGCACATGTTTAAAAACTCGACTTGGTTTGATTAAGTATTACTTTTCATTAGTAACCTACATAACGATTAAATAGCGGAAATGATAACTTCAGAAGAAACTGAAATGGAAGAGCCAGGTGATATTACAGAACCAGCAGAAAGAATAACACTAGAGGTATTTACCAAAAATATCCAGAAACGATATAGCATTTATTCGCCTCATTGGCTCGTGTAAGGCAAAGCAAGTTGGTATTAATTTCACTGAAAATGACTGCTAACGAATCACCACTAACTTTTTAAGGTCATTTCTCTTGTTTCAAGAACTGTGTTCTAAACGTGATCTCTGTTAGTTTCAGGAAGAAATATAATTTTATTTATATTTTACAAATTCGAGCGCTGTCTAAAAATAGTATATGCCATACGTGTTTTATCCTTTGTACCATAATCCATATTTAATATATGGTATTTTATTCAAAACTGTTCAGAAAATCAAAAATTTTGAAAAATCTTTCATGTAAAGGGTAGTTTGGGGTGGGGAGTTTCTTGAAAATCTTCCTGTCATATCTTTGGAAGATACTGAACTTAAATGCTAAGTTTGGATATATCTGAATTTACCTTTTTGAGTTATTCTGTTCACAGACACACAGATACACACACTGACCTCTTTAGGTTCGGAGGACCTCAAAACACGCATTTCAGATGATATTTATATATCGAATTTTTGGGTGGGATGGAATACCTTCTCTTCTACTATGAATTGTACATGGTAGAGAAAGTAAAAATAGGACTTTTCTCTGCTATTTATACCTCTTATAGTTATTAAGTGTTATACAGTCTAAACGCCCTACAAATTTGAGTCAATCAATCATTGCACAAGGGCAGTTTGTTCGCTGCACACTAAGCTTCCTTCTTTCTTTCATTTTTCTGTTTTCCCATTTGTTCCTACGTACTTAGCGTACTCTCTCTCAACATTTTCCATCATATGTTTTCTTCTGCCATCGCTTAAAGCCTACCAATTCCCCTTGCATCTACAAGAACATTAGCAATAAGATTAACATCTCGATTAACATGAAGCATATGGAGAATAGGCGTTTGTAAAAATAGTTTGTACAAGAGTAGAGAAAGTCATGTGAGTGTAACACATCAGATGTTTATAACATTTAATGTTACCTGCTCCGTTGATGAGTTTTATGCTGTCCTCATCTCGTAAAAGTGAATGGAAGGAAGTGTTCTGTAGTGTGTGGTGGATAAGAATAATGAAGATTTGGTTATAGATATATTTAAATTAAATGATTGTAAATTGAAGTATAAATGTTAATTTAATGATAATAGGATATAGTGTTAGATACATAATTTTAGTTTGGATTAAATATTTTAAATGTTAACGTATTGAATGGAAATATAAATAGGATATATTATTATTAATGAATGAATGACATAATATATATAAAGTTTAAAAATTGATTGTGTTTAGGTTATTAAATTAAATTGATTTGATGTAGTGTATTTGTGTTTAAATGCATATATCTCAGCATTAAATAGTAAGTGTGAAGATAGGTATGAAATGTTTTAAATAACTTTAAATTGGAATAAATAATAGGATTTTAGGATTATTTATGGATAGGCATGTAGTTATAGATAGTGAGAAAGAAAAATATAAACTATAAAATAAATGTGTTATAAAACAATTATAAATATGTATATATATAGAGATAAGGTGGATTATTCTAATTTTCTTTTTTAATTTAAAGGAAATTAATAAACAGTTAGTTACGAGCATAGGATCCGACTTCTGGGTTCACTTCTGATTCATCTTCGTCACGGTGTTAAAGTGCTTACCTCCAAGATGACCTTTGACTCAGGGGAACATGTGAAAATCACTTGGGAAAAGATCTGGTGAATACGGAGGATGCGAGAAAACTTCCCAGTTGAATCTTCTGAGCTCCGCCTGGGTCAAGATTCAACTTGGAAGTTTTCTCGTATCCTCCGTATTCACCGGAGCTTGCCCCAAGTGATTTTCACATGTTCCTCCAACTAAAAGGTAAGCACTTTTAACACCAATGATGAAGTCAAATCAGTGAGCAGCTGGTTGCGAGCAGAGGACCCGACCTGGTACAACACTGGCTTGGAAAAACGTGTGTCTCGTCCCCAAAAATGTTTGGAAAAACATGTTGACTATGTAGAAAAGTAACAGAAGGATTGTTCAATATAAATAAAATTAATTTAACATGATCAATTGTGTGTAATGTTTTTTTTTATAAAATATGGAAACTTACTTATTGGACGACCCTCTTAGAAAATTTGGATATATGCCCCGGTAGAGTGACCTAGTTGGGGTTGAATATTCATTTGTTGTTTTTTGTCCTCATCTCGTAGCTCGTTCTGCGCTGTCTCGCGCGCCAGCTGCTCTAGTGGTATAGCTATGAGTTCTTTATCTCAGTATATGCGTGAGTGTGTTTTAAAAGGATAACGCCAGTTTAGTTAGCTGAGAAATGTTCAGTTTAGAAGAGTCGCCGACTGTTGAAACTACAAATTAATTACTTCTATACCAATAATTATGCAGAGCTTCAGTAGCCCTAAGTCGCATAAATGTTGCTCGGAGAGATCCCTCTCAACAGCCGTTAAGCTTACTCACTCAAGCGCGTCAATGGGCGCTTAAAAGAACACACGAGTAGTCACTTGAGTCGTCATTGAGTAAGTTACAGAAGTGAATAAGTAACCCTGATTTAGAATGCACGCCCTTTTCTTAACTAAAGCTCCTATCGCTACCCCTACCAAGGCTCCTTCTCAAGTGTTCCAATCTCAAAATCCTACATATGCGTATATGACATTGTTACTAGGTGGTACCTTCTCTCATCTAAGAATTTCAATTCCCTTTCTAATTTACAGCATTTCTGTCTACGCGACTGTTCAAACATACTGGTCGGCCGTTACTAATGTCTTCCTTACATGACTTGCTAATTACGTTTTGCTTCGCGGACAAAGCTTTCAACTCAGGCTTATTTCATTATACATTGATGTAATATGCAGAAATTATTTATGGCCATTATTTCTTTATGTTATTATCATTTCTTTATTTAATTAATTGTATCATTCCATCAATAATTACGCTATCACACATTGCTATCTACAATATAGATTTTTACGTCTGTGAACATGTGTTTTTATCACCCAAAGTGTTCACACATAAAGGTGAGGACAATAAATAATGGGCCTAAACGTTCCGGGGTCCAGAGAGCCGACAGTTTATCTTTCAGGGAAGTGAAAATTCAAGAAAAAAATCTTTTCAGCCAACTTCACTCAGCCGAAGTATTGAACTCGATACCACAGGTTTCCTAAGATGATAAACTACCCGTTTTACCACGGAAGTGACCCGTGACATGTATACTCAGCTAGAAACACTACTGCTATACCGTCATTCCCGTAGCGTAAGCACTCTTTGTTGTTATTTTGTTGGCAACAGTGGAGCCAGGCTGTACTCTCTAGACTTCGGAAGATCGAGAGGCGTCCATCGAAACACTAAGGGCAACGTGCACCATGTTGGAGTAAATTGCTTCGGAAGTAACGTTTACTAAAGAAGTTTGTACTACGTAAGTTGGTTACTACGGGAGCAATTTACTCCAGAAGTAACGTTGGATAGCGCAATTACAAAGTTACTCTTTTAGTAGTTACGACTACGGAAGTAAGAGCTCATTACTCCCGGAGGTATTGTTATGCTTGCGCGATTTATTTGACGCAATCATGGATAAGGTTATGTGCGATAGGAAAAAGCGGGGGAAACGTCAGCGAAAGAGAGAAATGTTTGTTGGTAGAGATAAAGAAAATGTATTTAAACAATATGAGTGTAAAAAAGTATTACAAATTTGCTGGAAAGTAGTGCGGACGAGTTTAATGCTGCGAGCGACGGGAAACATACTGAAGAGCAGCTTACAATTCCGGAAACAATGTTTGTAATTTTCATATTGCATCACAGATCACTTGCGATTTCGGAAAAGTTTACCATATTCACGGATGGGCACAAAATAGTAACATGCGTGCAGTCAATTCCACCCACAATGTGTGGGAAATCTGCAAAAGTGAAGAAGAATTGCCTTTTACTTTCTAAACACTCATGTATATTTATATGTACCTTGCTCTTAACCTCAAAAGTGCTCTAACAACGCGGTGAAATACACGAACAGCAGACGCATGGTGAATGTTTATTTATAAGATCGCCTGTAATGTCAGGATTACAATGAACTTTACTTAACGTGACACGAAGCTAAGAAATACTCTAATGCAAAATAAAGGTCTAATTATCGTAATGGGAATGACTCTTGATTTATAGTTCTTTTATTACTTCAAGCTAGTGCTTCACGCAGGTCGTTCTAATTACCATGTGCATCAAACTTGACGTAACGGGAAGGAAAAATTTGACATTGCCAAACTCTTAAGTTACGTCGCATTAAGTGAATCCTAAATATAATTTAATACAGTGCTAAACTGTCACGTTAAGTTAAATTAATCGTAATGCCGGCTTAAGTATCTGAAATGTACCGGTACAAAACTCTCGTAGGACGCATAACAATAATTGCAGTTTGGGTTATAGAGCTGATTTCCTGTCCGAGTTTAACCAAGGAGGTTAAAAAGGCATGTAAAAAAATTATTTCCTAATATCGAAACGTTCGTTGAACTCTCTCTCTCTCTCTCTCTCTCTCTCTCTCTCTCTCTCTCTCCCTCCGTATAGGTATCATATGGTTCTCGCATACCACTATAGCATTCCCGTTTTATTCGTCGAGATCATCAATGTAATCTAATAAAACACGAACACGTCAAAATATCTTCCTCCAAACACGATACGGTATTCTAGTTCAATCGACAGATTAGTTACTCCATACAGGTCGCAAGAGTAAATTCTAATCTGTATCTGTGCTCTATTTAATTCCGTAGTAACCTACATGATGGTGCTCTCCGACTTTACTTCTGCGGTAATTTTAATCTGGGAGTATTTGAAAGGAGTAAAATGCTTCGGAAGTAGCTTAGTCTGTATGGATGACGCCAAGTGTTAACTTGAATAGTAGTTTACTACGGTAGTAGAGCTTACTCTAGGTTGGTGCACGCCGCCCTAAAAAGAGAATTTTCCAGAAGAGCCGTGACCAAATACAAAAGATGAGAGCCTACGCGTAGGTTGTTGCCTCCTATTAAGTATTGACCAGCGAAACTATTATACCTAGGAGTCACTCTGGCCAGGGGCTTAACTTTTCGTGAACACGTACAGGGAACAATGTAGGGGAAGCCGTTTTATTCCTGGCTTTTAGCTCCATCATACATGTGCATCTATAGCTACGAGTTATCAAAGCTCTGATAATACCTCTAGAGATCTGGAGCATGCCAGTAGACTCCTGACTTTTATCTCCTCCTAGTGAGACCAGTACATGAAACATCGGCGCTCGCATACGTTGAGGATGTCATTAGACTCCGGGCAAAAAGGAAATTATAGACTCATCGTCACATCACGAGAGCCCTTGTAAGATCCCCGGGGTACTACTTAACAAAACCTGCCCCTATAGGCAGTACTGGGTTACCCGCATGCGGACATACGCTTAACACAGACAAACAATTCCAACAGTTTTAAACGGAACTCATGCAGTCCTCTCAAACGCAGTTTTCAGTCAAAATTCTAAATTTCAAAAGCAAAAACCTTTGGAAACAAAATTAACACCAATGGTTCAGAGCTTCAGATGCTGCCCCCTAAAAGGCAACCATCTTAACACTACCTCCTTGCAACCCCATAACTTAAAACAATATACAATTCATTCAACCAAAAGATTGATAAAACCCAGGTATGTTCAGAAACACTTGCAACCACACCTAGGCTGATCATTAACCTGCCATTCGGTCGATTGTCGTAGTATTTGTATTGCAATATTGAATTAAGTTTCACAAGCTGAAGGGGAATACAGTACAGAATAAGGTGAAGATATAATCTGATAATCCAAAACCAGAACATTTTTACCCTTAGTTTAACCGATTTAAGGAAATAAATTTTGAGGAATAAGGAACCCTAATGTAAGAGAAATGTGCATTTAATGAATAACCCAGAGTTTTTGAAGGATTACTTTGTTGTATTTTACCTCAAGTAAGCACACTATCAAAAATGCATTAAATTCATTCTGTACAACTATTCATTATCAACATTTGAGTTTTTTATACCAATTTCCCAGAATCTAGAACAGAAGAAGGGAACTTTGTATTAACCTAATGTTTTTAACCTAATCCCTTCTTCTGTCCACTGAACACTCATGAAAGAAAACTCTTACATGTTATGAACAGTAATTGAGAAATCATATCCCACAATGTTTAACAGCTCTGAATACTGCTTACTAAGAATGATATTATGAATAAAGGCATCGCATTTCTTATATGACAACAAGTTCTCAAAAACTATCATCCTTGACCTCACCCAAAAGCATTACACTTGTTGAAGTTGAGTTCAAATATTGTAAAAATTGCGGGTTGACGTCTTTACGGCCTGGCGTTTTCATTTACCATAAACTCGCGGATACTTCGCGAAATCCATGGCATATTGCAACCCTAGATGATGATGAAGAAGAAGAAGAAGTAGGAGGAGAGAATTAAGATAAGAATCATGTACTCCTATAAATTCTGTTACCATTGAATCCCCAATCTCTAGATACGTACACTGGTAGCACTGATATGGGAATCGGCTCATTCGTTTTCTGAATAAAGCATGCGCCATCTCGAATGCAAGACAGATTCTTTCTGAGGAGACGATGTGTCCGGTCGTGATCGTCCTTATTCACAAGCTTCTTGAGACACAGACGCTTTAAAAAATCCATTGTTGATACCGTGACAAACTGTCACTAAGTCGATTGTTATTCCTAAGACATTTGTATTTCTAATTTACCATAATGCATATGTAACACAGGGGAACTTCCTTTGTTATACATTTTTATAAATGCTCATGGACACAAGAGAAGAGCAAATGGTTCACACATACAAAACAAAAGAGAAAAATCTGATGTGATACATTCAAATCACCTTATCTACCCTCTATCTTTATTAGTGGGTATACAAAATATTCTCAATAAAACCTATTTTTCTGTCTACGACATTTAATCCAAATAAAGCTTTGTAAAAACAGCTACGAGGGCAGTCCCTGAAGTGCCCGACCTGACGTATATAGCGGTTGTTGTTTCAAACAAATGCCTATGGTAAAAGTACCACCCTTATAAAACTTAAATTTGAAGTTCGACAATGCTACGTTGTTTAGTAATTATGTGGCAGCTATTAATAGTGAACTCCCACAGAGAATTTGTAAACATGGATAAAACTGGCCATCGTTGCGTAATACAATACTTTCACTTGAAAGGTCTTAGTCCAACTAATATTAAAGCTCAGCCAGATTCAACTCTGGGGGTTCTGCTCCTTCGTTTACAACAGTAAAATATTAGTGGCAGAGTTTAAGCGAGACCGTACGAGCTGCCAAGACGAACAAATGAGGCGACCTCCCAGAAATTGTGAAGAAAATCCAAAAATGGTATTGGATGACCATCAACTGAAAGTGGTCGAGCTAGCAGACATCGTAGGCATTTCAAAAAGTGCTGTACATCGCACACTAACTGAAAATTTAGACACGAGAAAGCTGTGCGCATGATGGGTGCCGCGTTTACTCACAATGGAACAAAAATAGCGTCGTGAGGATGTTTCAGTCGAGTGTTTGGCGATGTTTCGCTGCAACGAAGCCGAGTTTTTGCATCGATTCATAACAGTGGATAAAACATGGGTGCATCACTTCATACCTGAGACGAAGGAGCAGTAAAACAACGGATTAAAAGGGAAGAATCGGCTCCAAAGAAGGCAAAGGTAGTTCCATCTGCAGGGAGGCCATGGCGTCACTTTTTTGGGATGCGCGTAGGATAATTTTCATTGATTATCTTCAAAAAGGAAAAGCAATCAATGGCGAGTATTATGCAAACTTATTGCAACGTTTGAATAATGAAATCAAGCAAAAACGGCCCAATTTAGCGAAAAACAAAGTTCTGTTTCATCAAAGCAATACACCAGTTGACACATCCATTATCGCCATGGTCAAAATCAATGATTTATAGTTCGAAATCCTTCCTCATGTACCTACCTATTTGCCAGATTTAGCCCCCTTTGATTATTCTCTGTTTCCAAAGTTGAAGAAATGGCTTGGTGGTAAAAGATTTTCCAACAATGAAGAGGTGGCTATTTTACAGAACTCGGCGGTTCTCACTATAAACAGGGTATCGAAGCTATTGAACATCGCTGGGAAAAGTGTATCAAGCTGAAAGGAGACTATGTAGAGAAATAAAGATGTTTTTTTTTTCTCCAAACGTTGTGTGTTTTCTTTGTTAGGTCGGGCACTTCTGGGACAACCCTCGTACATTATGCATTTCGTTATAGATACAAAGAGAATAGCCATAATCAAATGTTTAAGAACTGGACGCTATATGCTGGCCTTAAATTTCCATACTGTTTCCATGCAGTCGCGAGAAACAACTGAAAATCGATGCGGCTTTAAAAGAATACAAGCATTAAACATCAATCTACAGCCAGCTCATCATACTAAAAGTGAAACTTCTGACATTGAGTTCCGTTATTTATACAATAAAATTAAAAACAGACATAAGGATTACATAGCAATGTGCACAGATGGCTCAAAATCCATTGAAGGATGCCACTGCGCCATTACAACAGAAAATGAAATAAAATGCTTCAAACTACCTGAAACCCTGTATGTATTTTCATGTGAATTGCACGTACTTAACAAGCTCTATTACATATACAAAATAAAGACAACAAATCCATCATCTTTTCTGATTCCATGAGTTTGATAATGACTATAAAAATTTGTTGGACGACAGAAAAGCTGATACAAGACATACATGTATTATACCACACTCTTCAAGCAAGAAATAATTATTACCTGGATTCCCTCACATTGTGGAATAGGAGGTAATTAAAAAGCCGACCTTGCAGCCAAGAAAAGTGCTACATATGCAATTAACACTAACCATATTCCAGTGCTCCATCTTTCACAAGAGAATAAAAAATCTGATGTGTTACACTCACATGACTTTCTCTACTCTTGTACAAACTGTTTTTACAAACGCTTATTCTTCATCTACTTCATGTTAATCGAGATAAACATTTGCAGACTCTATCTTATTGCTAATTTTCATGTAGATTTAAGGGGAATATATGTTTACAAGGGCAATGTAGAAATACAGTAGCCTTTAAGCACATACATATCTCTTAATAGCTGGTTGCTAGGTGCAGCACCATTCCCTTTGCCACAGATTAATACTCTTTGCATATCCAAGACCAAAAAATGAATAACGAATTCCCATTTGAGAAAATAAGTATTGAAAAAGTTAAGGGAATAACAAGCAATATCTCGAAAATGGTTCACTGAACAACAAAAATGTATATAACATAAATTGTGTATTTTAACGCGATCCACATTTTTTGTGTACTAAACTTTTGTCTATCTCTTATGGTTTACCAGTTATGCAAAAGTTGTTCACAATGAAGAATACTTTTGGAGACATTCCCAGAAAATTCAAGATATACATTTTATTTGTCATGAAAATATCTTAAACATATGATATTTTAATCAAAATCGTTAGAGCATTTTTCAGAAAATTAAAGTTTTCGAAGAATGTTCCATGTAAAGGGTAGTCTGTTGTGGGGGGATTTTCTTGAAAACCTTCGTGTCGCATCTCTGGAAGATACTGAACCTAAATACCAAGTTTGGTGTTTATCCGACGTTTGTTTCTGAGTTATGCTGTTCACAGACACACAGACACACACACACGGACATGTTTCCAAAAATGCTTTTTTTGGATTCAGGGAGTCTCAAAACATGTATTTCCGGTGAAATCTCGGTATCGAATTTTTGGGTGGAATACAATACTTCCCCTATTTACTATACGTAGTAGAGAAAGTAAAAAGCAGTGTTTCAACAACTGGACTGAAACCTTCCTTAGTCAGCTACACACTACCATAGCAGAATCCAACTACACCACACTCTCATTAGAAAGAAGAGATCAGGTTAAAATTACTCGCCCAAAATTGGTCATACAAAATTAACAGATTGCTACATACTTTCATGAGAGGCACTTCCTACATGTGATATGTCTTCTAACAGTGAAACACATACTCATGGATTGTCCACAAAATAAATCAGTTAGAAAGAAAAACTGCATACCAAATGACCTATCCACAGCACTAAATGAAAAACAGTATATTTCACCAGTGAAGAAGTACCTTACAAACATTTCTGTATACGATTTAATGTAGTTCCTAATGTATACAAACTTCTAATTATATGATCAATTATATGTTAACAACCTCAACCAATGTACTCTAAAATGTTAAGATGAAATACTGTTTGGTTCTCTGTATTGTAACTTGAATGTTTAATGTGGCCGAAGCTATGCGACCTTAAATAAAGAAAATTAAAAACAAATAAAAAAACAAAAAGGAAAATTCGAACCTTTAATAACGGATCCCATAAACAGCTTATGCCACAGAAACATTAAGTAAATTGCGTTTTAGAGAGATTTAGATTCTTTGTGTGGTACGTTTTCGTTTATCGCTTAACGTTTACAAGCTATACAAGATTATACAAAATTCCTTCCAAATGAAGAGCACTTCCTAGGCTATTCCCAAAAACTTCAAGATGTATATTTTATTTTTCATGTAAATATCTTTCAAATATGGTGTTTTAATCAAAATCGTTAGAGCCATTTTTTAGAAAATCAACATTTTCGAATAATATTCCATGTAAAGTGTATCCCCCAGATTTTCTTGAAAATTTTCGTGTCGCATTCTTGGAAGATACTAAACTTAAATTCCAAGTTTGGTACTTATCGGAATTTTCGTTTTTGAGTATTGTTGTTCACAGACACACATACGGACGTGGTTTCAAAAATGCTTTATTTGGATTCAGGGCGCCTCAAAACATGTATTTCCGGTGAAATATCGGTATCGAATTTTTGGGTGGAACGCAATACTTCCCCTTATTACTACACCGAAGTAAAAATTCGGTATCTGGGTTTTATCATACATAAACACCCATCCTTGAAATGAAAATTCGTCTTGTAACTATAGAATAAGAATTTGTTGGCATGCTGTGCATTTTATTCCTCTTGGAAGCGAAAGAATTATTGCCATCATTATTCTCAGTACAGTGATACCTATATCAGTGCCCTCGGAAAGATAACGGAAATCTATTGGATACGCGTTTAAGTTCTGTAAAGCTGCAGTCCTTTTGAAGAATTCCAAAGTAGAACTCTTTAGATGTGATTAAGGTTAAGGAAGTATTATTAACACTTAAATGATTTCAGTCAAATTATATAATGTGTAAATTCAATATCAGCCCACCTTGAAGCAATATGTGTATGTAATAATTTGTAAAATGTATGTAACAGTCATTGCATATGCTTACATTATTGTAAACATGTTCAATAATGTTATGTGAATGCATTACGTAATTTAATAATGTAGGAGCTGTGAGAATAATAAGTTAAACGTTGCTAACAATGAGGTAACAATGAGGAAACCTTGAGGCAATAATGAGTTTGAGAGTTTAAATGTGATTCTTGGAAGCATTAATGTAATTTTAGTGACAGTTTATAAAAATAGCCAATCAACAACCAGAAAAAGCTTTAGTTAAATGCAGGTATTCTATTGGAGCAAAAATAGCCAATCACAGACTTGAAATACAGAAATTTACAAGTTTAGACGGTTGAAATCTAGTCAGTTGCCTGCAGATAGCGTTACTAAGAAGACGCAAAAAGTGTCCTCGAGAAATTAATTATGTATTCGTGTGAAACGAAAATAGTATATGTATTAAAAAGTGTAATTAATTAATAAAAAGAATCTCACAGCACTCTATATCAGTTTAGTGTTATTTTAATCGTATCAAGTATTAATAAAAAGAAGTGAAGTAAAATTATAATCTGTGTAAGCCTACATTCTTGTCGCTCCACGCCCTGCCAAGACTTCCATGTCTCTAACAATAATACTGGCGCAGGCGAGGCAAACATAAATATAAAATATTTAAAGAAACAGTTAAATTACAAAGATAATTATTTTTTAAATTTGGGGCAGAAACCAACTACTTCAAGGTACAGGGAGCGCATTTGAAGCTTTCATGGTTTATTATTTTAAGGAAACTATTAGCACTAGATAGTTGCTGGTTGCAGTGTCATATAAAGGAACTCAAAAAAGAGTTCTATTCTATTTTTACTTTTATTTTGTTGCAGATGTTTAATAATTAGCAAAGATTACATCAGAGAAATTAGTGTTACGCTGAAACGAAAGGAGTTTCAGACCAACCTACCTTTAACGAGAGCTTACAGAGCTAATGACGAATATTAAGGCGTGTTTTCATAAGTTAATAGCCACGGAGAGCGTTAACCGACATCTGGCTCGGAAATGTACATCTGAGGAAATGAACGAGACCAGGGAGGTCGCTAGAAGCCCGACAAAGCCAATAGAGGGTCACGATATCTAATATCCCAGACCGTAAGGTGCTGCAAAAAAGACTTCGTTTGTGGCCCAAATGTGCAAATTCTTCAAGTGTTGAAGCCCGAGTATCGACCACATTGCGATAAGTTGTTATTGAGATCCTGCACCAGATCGATGATTGCCTGCGAAAGCACCTTCCACACCGAAAAACCTCACAGTATTCAGGAACTGCCAGTGACAGTGTGAACTTGAATGTGTAAAACAGGTACGGAGAAACGGAGGGGCCCCCGATACCGGGGCACAGCACCGCAAGTAGGCCGCAATGACCCATTCTGCTTCTACAGTGACCCCTGGGAGGGAGGGATGAGGGGAAAGAAGGGCGACCAAATTCGGATGATGTCGGGCGCGAGCATGAACGAGGTTTTTAATTTTCCAGAGCGAACGCAATCGACGACGCCCGGGGCCATCTAACACCCGGCGGTCGCTTCCTGTTGGGGCCGTTTGGAGGCGGGTCCTAACTCAGCAGCCCCGCAACGACACTAGAGAAGAAACCTCTATGTGGCGCATATCCACCGCCCAGCCGCAACCTGCCGAACTCTGGTCCTACAACCCTGAAACAGATGACAAGGAAGATGAAGGGTACAAGAAATGAGGGGTAGGAAGGTCGTGGTAGAAGCACTCGCCTGCCAACCTGAGAAAACCACGAAAGACCCATGGGTCATAGCGAGCGGCCGCAGGCGATCGAACACGGGATCTCCCGAATGCGAGTCGCATATCTTACCGCGGTGCCACTTGACCCGGTACTTGAATGTGTGATGTGCTAAGAGGCGTGGCAGAATCATTTTTCTTTAGGGGAAAACCATAAGCTGTACCATTTATTTTGAAATCTTTAAGCAATTTGCTGTCCAACAGCTTCTCCCTCCCTTAGCAAGCCAAAAGTGATATTCCAACAGATTCGTGCCCCACCGCACTGAACTGTAAACTTTAAGACCGAACGTTTCTACAGCGATGGACAGGACGCTCTGGATCCAGTTCTTGGACAACGCAATTTCCTGTTATGGGAAAGCCAGGGTCTAGGCTGCTCGTGATCTTGCCAAACTTCATCAGAAAATGTTGGCTGCCAAACGCTCATCCCAGACATGCTAGTGAGGATTGAGATTGATTATAACTGCATATTCTGAGAGCTACTAACGGAATTCACATAGAAGTGCACACATTTTTAAAATAAAGCTTAGGACTAATAGTTAATTTTAGGATGAGGTTTCATGTGGAACCCATCTCGTATTTCATACTTCATTATACGAAAAAAAATCTGATTTGTTACACTCACATGACTTTCTCTACTCTTGTACAAACTATTTTTACAAACGCTTATTCTCATTCTACTTCATGTTAATCGAAATAAACATTTGTAGACTCTATCTTATTGCTAATTTTCTTGTAGATGTAACGGGAATATATATTTACAAGGACGATATAGAAATACAGTAGCCTTTAAGCACATACATATCTCTTAATAGCTGGTTGCTAGGTGCAGCACCATTCCCTTTGCCACAGATTAATACTCTTTGCATATCCAAGACAAAAAATGAAGAACGAATTCCCATTTGAGAAAATAAGTATTGAAAAATTTAAGAGAATAACAAGCAATATCTCGAAAATGGTTCACTCAACAAAAAAAATGTATATGACATGAATTGTGTATTTTAACGCGATGTACATTTTTTGTGTAGTAAAATTTTCTCTATCTCTTATGGTTTACCGGTTATGCAAAAGTCGTTCACAACGAAGAACACTTTTGGAGACATTCCCAGAAAATTCGAGATATACGTTTTATTTGTCATGAAAATATCTTAAACATATGATATTTTAATCAAAATCGTCAGAGCCGTTTTTGAGAAAATTAAAATTTTCAAAAAATCCTCCATGTAAAGCGTATCCTGGGGTGGGGGATTTTGTTGAAAACCTTCGTGTCGCATCCCTGGAAGATATTGAACCTAAATACCAAGTTTGGTGTTTATCCGACTGTTCGTTTCTGAGTTATGCTGTTCACTGACACACACACACACACACACACACACACACACACACACATACAGACGCACAGACACACACACGGACATGTTTCCAAAAATGCTTTTTTTGGATTCATATATTTCCGGTGAAATCTCGGTATCGAATTTTTGGGTGGAATACAGTACTTCCCCTACTTACTATACGTAGTAGAGAAAGTAATAATGTTTACTGTTTAGTTTGCATCTAGGCGTGAAGCTATTAATTGCGCCCAAAAAGGAGACAGATTAGGAAATCGTGCCTATCTACCCTTATAAAACAAATAACATACAGGCTGTCTCAACTAGATACTGACCAGTAGAGTGGGTTACTACTTATGCACACTGCAGGGGCTATGTATTTTGAGGAAGATAGATTTTTGCCACATGTTTTCGAAAGAAGGATCCGTTAAACTGAATTACGGTGTGGCTGTTTTCTCCACTCTATTTAAAAACAAATATATTGAAACATTGCTACAAATTATTTGAAGTTTAGACGCTTTTTCAAATAAAAGCACATTAAATTTATCGTGATGTTATTAAATTAGGGCTTACCGAAGTCTGATAAGTCAAAGTGATCTAAGTACATTCCTCTTCTTTTACGATTGTTTGCCCCCTGAGTTCCAAAAGTCTGGTTTATGCCTTCTCAATAACATTTGTTATAACTAGAGCTAGGGCAAACATCCTTTGGTTTACAATGTGTGCACTCAGCGACTTTGTATCGACAGTGCGGCGAGAGGAAAGGGGTGCCACAGATAACTTGAAACTGCAACAAAAGCGTCACGGGTAGAACAGAACATAAACACAGAGCTCACAAAGAGCAACTCTACCATACACGTAGCGCAAGCGAAGCACTGATTGTCAACTGTGCAGCCCTGGGTTCGTGTGTTTAGTGCAACGTCACGTGTACTAAACTGCATTCACTCTTAGGTTGATCCGCGCCAAAACAAACCCCAGGTGACCAGTGCACCGTTATAATGTATCCTTCCGCCATTCGCACTAGAAATACTGTCACACTTTCAGAGCATGTGCTGTGACTAGTATATTCTGTTAAGGGTTTAAGGTAATAAGATTGATAGTTGCAACAAAATAAGCGTTTGCACATATAATAATAGTTAATTCTACAATAAATGAGCGAAAAATAAAGTAACAGGTATGCGATAACTTAATTTATTCGCTCTCTGGAGGCGGCACTTTATTAACTGTTGGCGGCTCATTTTAAAAAAGAAATTGTGCACTGTTACGGGCATTGCATTCTTCTCCAAGATTACTACATTCTTGCATCGAGTATTTCATGTGCTTTCTTTTTCTTTTTTTTTTCCCGGGTGTAACCACTTTTCTCGTTTCAGATTTTTCTGCACAAGCACTGTTTATACTTGTACTCGAAACACCGGTGAACTCAGAAGTTAATTTTGCCATTTCTTTCGCGGAAAGTGTTGGACATTTCTCACATAACTTATAATAAAGATTCAACACTATTGTTTTTTCACCACTAGTCAATGGTTTGCGCGGCTAATGCTTTACGTAATTCGACGAAAACACAAGAGCAAATTCACCGTCCTCATGATACTAAACATAACTGCTCGTTTCTGGTTGTAAACAATATTCTGCCCCTACCTGGATGTCAGGTGACTTATACAAGTTGCATCATGGGACTTGTAGCTCTGTTTTACGGTATAAATCAGCGTTAAATATAACCTTAGCTATTTGTATAGAATATTATACTATTTAAGGATAAATTCATTCTAAAATTCAGAGATTAGCGTGGGACTACTTTCCTGGGCGCATTGCTACCGTGTTGCAACACGGTGCACTGACCACGTGGGTTTGTTTTGCCGCGGATCAACCTAAGAGTGAATATAGTGTAGATAGTCTCACTAGGTCGTCGCTCGGTGGATATTTGTTCTAGCTTTATTTATAAACCACACATATACATTTTGGCTCGCAGGTCGCTTACACCTATACGTTTACGGGAAATTAGCTAATTAAGACTGAATGAAGATACTATCCTATTTCATGTTTATTTGGGTTACTAATGAGCAAAGTTGTGGGGCTTATGTGGGGCACGAAATGATTGACTCGACAGCGAGCCTAGGTAGACATACAGATAAACAACTAAGGGTAGTGTCCCAAAAGAAGTGCAACAAGAAGTTGCAAATATCCAAGGGCATAATAATAATAATAATAATAATAATAATAATAATAATAATAATAATAATAATAATAATAATAATAATAAAAGAAGTGCCAGAAAAAGTCAAGAAAGGGCCTCTAAGACTTTGCCCACAGAGGATAAAGAATAATACAAAATCATGAGACGAAGACAGTGTACTTAATATGCACCGTTAAGGACCTGTAACGTTGAAAGAAGCTTCTCGCAGTTCAGAAACTGTTTAACTGATCGACGCGGACGTTTGACATTCGATAATTTAAGAATGTCTATAGTAGTGCAGTGCAATTCGCTTATGATGGCTCTGAAACTATGTAAAGCGGTTTACCTGCCTCTTTCTCAGCTCCGAAGTTGGTAGATTAATCTCTGGATCGAAGTTTTCGATGATGCTGTCTCGGATGCTGTAACTTGGAATTGCCTGATTTGAATGTAGGCATTGATTAAAGCAGTCGGTATATACATATTTTCCTGGCCTGGCAGAAGTGATTCTTGGCGGAAATTTCCTTTTACTCAGTTATTGTTGCAATAGGTATACTTAGCATTTGTTATGCGTGGAAATTTTGTTAATACTTTAATACAGATAGCTCAGTTTATAACAACTGATTCTTCTCTAAGGTGAATTTTCGTGTTTGTAACATAAGACAGTTAAATAATAATTGCTATCATTTGATTTCACAAAAAAAGTTAATTTTATTTCACGAGCAATTTGTATACTTAAAGGAGGAACAGAAATTATTCTTCAGAATACAATTCTTTACTTACATTTTTATAATAATGCTTGTTGACTTTATTTTGTAGTTCAACAGTTAATTATTTACCTTTTCTTGTTTACAATACAATATAGTTCCCTTTACTGAAAGTGTCTTCTTCTTGAGAATTTTTTTTAACTACACGAAAAAATTGAATGTTATTTTCTTTTCTGCGCTTGGTTGCTAACCATAACGAAATAAATATATTTAATTTACAATTTCTTGCAGTTAAATAAATAATTTAATAACACAAATAACAATTCTAACTCCTTTTAAAACATATTTCAATTCAGGTTTTTCTCTTTTGTTATATTTATTAGCTTTTACAAAACTTGTTTTGTTGCTATTGCAACATTTTCCGTTCGTACTTTAAAACGTATTTCACTTTTGGAGTTATCATTTTTACTTTCTCTACTACGTATAGTAAGTAGGGGAAGTATTGCATTCCACCCAAAAATTCGATACCGAGATTTCACCGGAAATACATGTTTTGAGGCCTCCTGAATCCAAAAAAAGCATTTTTGGAAACATGTCCGTGTGTGTGTCTGTGTGTGTGTGTGTATGTGTGTGTGTGTGTGTCTGTGAACAGCATAACTCAAAAACGAACAGTCGGATAAACACCAAACTTGGTATTTAGGTTCAGTATCTTCCAGAGATGGGACACGAAGGTTTTCAAGAAAATCCCCCCACCCCAGACTACCCTTTACATGGAACATTTTTCGAAAATTTTAATTTTCTCAAAAATGGCTCTAACGATTTTCATGAAAATATCATATGTTTAAGATAATGTCATGAGAAATGAAATGTATATCTCGAATTTTCTGGGAATGTCTCCAAAAGTATTCTTCATTGTGAACGATTTTGTATAACTGGTAAACCGTAAGAGATAGACAGAATTTTACTACACAAAAAATGTAGATCGCGTTAAAATACACAACTTATGTCATATACATTTCTTTTGTTGAGTGAACCGTTTTCGAGATATTGCTTGTTATTCCCTTAAATTTTCCAATACTTATACTTTTTCTCAAATTCGTTATTCATTTTTACTTTCTCTACTACGTATAGTAAGTAGGGGAAGTATTGCATTCCACCCAAAAATTCGATACCGAGATTTCACCGGAAATACATGTTTTGAGACCTCCTGAATCCAAAAAAAGCAATTTTGGAAACATGTCCGTGTGTGTGTCTGTGTGTTTGTGTGTGTGTGTGTGTGTGTGTGTGTGTCTGTGTGTGTGTGTCTGTGAACAGCATAACTCAAAAACTAACAGTCGGATAAACACCAAACTTGGTATTTACGTTCAGTATCTTCCAGGGATGCGACACGAAGATTTTCAAGAAAATCCTCCCACCCCAGACTACCCTTTACATGGAACATTTTTCGAAAATTTTAATTTTCTCAAAAATGGCTCTAACGATTTTGATGAAATTATCATATGTTTAAGATAATGTCATGAGAAATGAAATGTATATCTCGAAATTTCTGGGAATGTCTCCAAAAGTATTCTTCATTATGAACGACTTTTGCATAACTGGTAAACCATAAGAGATAGACAAAATTTTACTACACAAAAAATGTAGATCGCGTTAAAATACACAACTTATATCATATACATTTCTTTTGTTGAGTGAACCGTTTTCGAGATATTGCTTGTTATTTCCTTAAATTTTCCAATACTTATACTTTTTCTCAAATTCGTTATTCATTTTTTTATGTCCTGGACATGCAAAGAGAATGGAATGCGCCACATAGCAACCAGCGATAAAATATTTGACTATCGCTTAAAAGCTACCATATTCCCCTTGCATCTACAAGAAAATTACAAATAAGATTGACATCTCGATATCTCGATTAATATAAAGCATATGGAGAATAGGCGTTTGTAAAAATAGATTGTACAAGAGTAGAGAAAGTCATGTGAGTGTAACACATCAGATTTTTTTATGTCCTGGACATGCAAAGAGACTGGAATGCGCCACATAGCAACCAGCATTAAAATATTTGACTATCGCTTAAAACCTACCATATTCCCCTAGCATCTACATGAACATTTACCAATAAGATTAACATCTCGATATCTCGATTAACATGAAGCATATGGAGAATAAGCGTTTGTAAAAATAGATTGTACAAGAGTAGAGAAAGTCATGTGAGTGTAACACATCAGATTTTTCTTTTCTTTCTCCAATTTATAATTAAAACATTTTAATTGACTTTTTACAATATATAAATGCTTTATGCAAATATTATACACATGGTATTTTCAAACAATACCAATATTATTTATGGCACAATGTATTCGTAACAATAATATTTGAATTCTTGTTCACTCCCTTGGATTTGTAATTTTAGTATGGCTTAGCAAATTTATTTAATACGTCCATTCCTTTCATTAGTAACTGCGTTATATGGATAAATCACAAAGAGAAGTTTCTTCTCCTAGCTTTACTAATGTTTCAACATATTCCTCATTTTTGTATATTGTTATCTACTAACCTTAACAGAGTTTGAATTTCTCATTACTCGGAAGCCAACACAGGCACTGTGCATACAGCTATATAACGTCTATGCACACGCAACCTGACGACAAACGTACAAACCCCTCATCTTTACCAATCAGAATAGTATACTACGATACAAGTGAGATAAGTACCTACATCACTGGAGAATAAGGAAGCGTTTGGAAATACGAGACAATGGCGAACGAACACTCGACGGATTATCAAACGCTTGCACGCACACTTAGCTGCTGTATGAATTAAAACCAAAGAAAACATTAACAGATAAAAAGGAAATGATGACCCAGCTAACCTTTAAAGGTAAACTTCAACTCTACAAGATGTTTTAATTCATGTATGCAAATATAAACACAAGGTGGATCATTTAAGTTGAGACTGTACAATATATCCAAAACTAAGCGTTGTAGAAAGAAATGTCTTTAATAAAAATTGCTTGATATTATGGGGTAAAGCAAATGCCATTAGTCGGGCTTTTTTGGAGGACGTTAAGACAATCATTTTAGGGTCAATTTAATTTTTACTTTCTCTACTACGTATAGTAAGTAGCGGAAGTACTGCATTCTACCCAAATATTCGATACCAATATTTCACCGGAAATGCATGTTTTGAGGCCTCCTGAATAAAAAGAGCATTTTGAGAAAAAAGGTCCGTGTGTGTGTCTGTGAACAACATAACTCAAAAACGAAAAGTCGGATAAATACCAAACTTGATATTTAGGTTCAGTATCTTTCAAAGATGCGACACGAACATTTTAAAGTAAATTCCTCCACCCCAGACTACCCTTTACATGGAAAATTTATCGAAAATGTTTATTTTCTCAAAAATGGCTCTAACAATTTTGATTAAATATCATAGTTTAAGATATTTTCATGACAAATAAAATGTATAACTTGAATTTTTTTGGGAATGTCCCTAAAAATCCTCTTCATTGTGAATGACTTTTGCATTACTGGTAAACCATAAGAGATAGATAAACTTTTTGTACACAAAAAATATAGAGCTCGTTAAAACATACAGTTTATATCATTAACTTTTTGTTCCAAAACAAAAAAATGAATAACGAATTCCCATTTGAGAAAATAAGTATTGAACAATTTAAGGGAATAACAAGCAATATCTCGAAAATGGTTCACTCAACAAAAAAATGTATGACATAAATTGTGTATTTTAACGCGATCAACATTTTTTGTGTAGTAAAATTTTGTCTATCTCTTATGGTTTATCAGTTATGCAAAAGTCGTTCATAATGAAGAATACTTTTGGAGACATTCCCAGAAAATTCAAGATATACATTTTATTTGTCATACAAATATCCTAAACATATGATATTTTGATCAAAATGGTTATAGCCATTTTTGAGAAAATTAAAATTTTACAAAAATCTTCCATGTAAAGGGTAATCTGGGGTGGGGGGATTTTCTTGAAAACCTTCGTGTCGCTCTCTGGAAGATATTAAACCTTGTTTGGTGTTTATCCGACTGTTAGTTTCTGAGTTATGCTGTTCACACACACACACACACACACACACACGAACATGTTTCCAAAAATGCTTTCTTTGGATTCAGGGGGTCTCAAAACATATATTTCCGGTGAAATCTCGTTATCGAATTTTTGGAAGGAATACAATACTTCCCCTACTTACTATACGTAGTAGAGAAAGTAAAAATAGTCATATCAACTTGCATGATGGAAAATGGAACAAAAACACTAAGGTTGAAAAACATAATTGGTCAGACAGATGCTGCTTTCGTGTGACAACAGTAGCTTCAGAATGCCATATATTTGAGTCAGTCAATGTTAAAGGAAAATAAGTCAACTCTTAGGTTTTAATAACAAACTTAGTAGGACATTATCAGTAAATGCTTTAAGGAGTATCAAATTAGTGTCGCGTTGCTTACTCTGTAATTCTCGGATAATAGGGCCAAGCAGATGTAAGGAAGCGCCCCGGGTAGCGTCGCCTCCCATGGTTCCTGTACTACAGCCATTCACAACACATTAGGTCCTAAAATGTGTGACTCATTAGTAAACACGAGGTTCTTTTTTTGTTTGTCGTCAGGTTGCGTGTGCATAACCGTTATACAGCTGCATGTCCAGTGTCAGTGTTGACTTCTGACGTAAAACTGAGAAATATAAACTCCGTTAAGGTGTAGCAGATGGCAATACAAAATATGAGGAATATCTAATTCCCAAGGTCACGGGTTCAAACCCGGCGGAAGGCGATGGATTTTTTTGGGCGTAAAAATCCTTAGCTTGGCTTCCTTCGGAAGGGAAGTAAAGCTGGTGGTAACGTGTCGTAGATTTACGGCACGTAAAAGAACTTCAAGTCTGATAAAGAGGCCTCTAAGCAAAATTATCGGTCTTTCACGCCCAATATAGAATGGGACACTAAGGACCTCGGTAGTTAAAGAGCTTCCATAAATAACACTCAATTTAATTTAATTTTATGAGGGATATGTTGAAATATTAGCAAAGTTAGGAGAATAAATTTGCCTTTATGATTCACCCATAGCTTCGAGCCATCACAGTCGTCCTCCGTGGTTACCTCTAGTTCCCGAGGTCGCGGGTTCAAACCCGGCGGACGGGATGGATTTTTTTCGGGCGTAAAAATCCTTAGCATAGCTTGCTTTGGATGGAAAGTAAAGCCGGTGATGCCGTTCGTATATTTACGGCGCGTAAAAGAGCCTCAAGCCTGATAAAGAGGCCTCTGAGCAAAATTACCGATCTTTCACTCCCAATATAGAATGGGACGCTAAGGGCCATAATAGTTAAAGGTCGCCCATAAATAAAACTCAATTTAATTTAGAGCCATCACAAGCCGAATTGCATTTCACTACTATAGACATTGTGGCGGCGCCGTGGCCGAGTGGTTAGACCGCTCGCCTCCCACCGAGGCGACCCGGGTTCAAACCCAGGGATTGCATGTGGGATTTGTGGTGGACGAAGCGGCGTCTGGGCGGGTTTTCTCCGGGTTCTCCGGTTTCCCCCGCCATTCATTCCACCAACTGCTCCATCATCACCTTTCCTTTCATCCATTTCACCAACATTTCGTTTCATCTACTTCCTTCATCCCATACCAGGCATCGGGCTGATCACCCATCCTGGATGCTCTGTCTGATCCATGAGTGTCTGCTCCTCGACGGGCCTCTGACCCCAGGCACCCGCTTGTAAGTCCTGGGGGGTGTAAGTCCTACCTAAGAGGAGGGTAAACAGATAATGAATGAATGAAAATACTATAGACATTCTTAGTTTATCGAATGTCAAACGTCGGTGTCGATCACTTAAACAGTTTCTGAACTCCGAGAAGCTTCTTTTAACGCCACAGGATGTTAACGGTGCATATATCAAGTATACTGTGCTATCGTCTGATGATTTTGTATTCTTCATCGTGTTGCATACCAAGACGAATAGTTCATTTCTGACGAATAGTTTGACATTTATTCTTTATCTTTTGTGTACAAGGTCGTGGAGGCCATTTCTTGATGTTTTCTGATACTTATTTTATATTATTATTATTATTATTATTATTATTACTATTATTATTACTTCTTACTGCATTTCTTTTGGAAGCACCACCCTTAGATGTTTACTTGTAAGTCCACCTATGCCCTCTGTCGAGTGAACATGTATTTCGGGCCACGCACAAACCCTTCATATTGTGACATACTGAGGTGAGGGCCAAAAGGTTTTCAGAAAATGATTAAATTTAGGTCACCCCAACACGCACATGGAGGCACAACTCGCTATCAGCAATAAGACCGGGACCTTGTTGTGTATTACTAGAGGAAGGCGAGGGGTTTTACATTGCACAAAAACATTACATAACACACATTACCTGGAAATTATTAACAAACGTTTACGACATTATGAATTAGGAAGAGAGGATGGAGGGAGATGCCTCGAAGCCGTAGACTGACCACTCGTACGTCTTGCTACGACGACCGCTCTCACTCAAGTGACGCTATCTAGCTATGACAGTCTAGCCACGCCAGTCACGGTTGGCGTCATACCAGAAAAATTTCAATTGTTACATGTTGGGCTGAGGGCTAAACGGTTTCCTGAAAATGATGAAATTTAGGTCACCCCGACACGCTATCAGCAAGAAGACCAGGACCTTGGTGTGTAGATTTAGAGGAAGGCGTGGGGTTTCACATTACACAAAAACATTACAAAACACACATTACCTGGAATTTATTAACAATATTTGCTGATAAGATTACAGGTTTCATCAAGTTGTTCACAAGAATGCATGCAGGTATAGGTATAAGTGATTCAACGGAAGAGGACACCTCGCGCGCTGTGACCTGCACACATCTATTGCGGCTAACACCTTCCAGGAGGAAGAGATGAAAAGGAGGTAAAGGTAAAGTACGTATCGCGGAGGGACCCCAGGAATCGGGCAGAGCACCACGGGCAGCCAGTCGCCCATTGCGTTTCCAACATGACTCCTGGGAGGGAGGGATGGATGAGGAGAGAAACCCGAAGGGAGGCCAGATCCGGATACCGACGGACGCCGGGATCCTTAACGTTTCCAGATATAACGCTTCCGACGCCACACGGTCCACGCCCACAAGACACAAACCTTTAGAGTCCCTCGGAGCAGATCACCGCGCTCAAGACAGACCTAACTGAGCGGTACCGCAGCGACGCCAAGGAAGAAACGTTTAAGGAGCGCAAACCACCACCCAGCCGCAACTCGCCGAACACCTACACTCTGAAACAGATGACAAGGAAGATGATGAATACAGGAAATGAGAGGAAGGAGAGTCGTGGTGGAAGATGAGCCACCCCAGCATTCGCCTGGCGACCCGGGGAAACCACGAAAAATCGATGGGGCAGAGTGGGCGGTCGCCGGAGGCCGATCCGAGACCTTCTGAATGCGGGCTACAGGCGTAACCGCCTGAGCCATTCCGCTTGGTATGAAATTAGGGAACACAGGAGGCTACAGGCCGCAGGCAGACAGGCCACAGAGACGCACGGAAGTCCTTAACATTTTCAAGCTCGCAGATTCAACTCCTGCTACAGGTGCATAAAAGGGCGAAGAACGACCCACCAACCAACAGCTCTCTGGTGTCCACCGTGGTTATTCTTTCAATTAAGCAAGTATCCACGCCATCTGCCTAGCGCTGCCGTACACCATGAAACCTAGAAACACGCTGAATTTTGAGAAGGAAACGGAATAAAAGGAAATCGTGGCAGAGAATAAACCACCCCAGCATTTGCCTCCCGTCCCGGGGAATCACGAAAAATCTAAAGTCAGAACGGGCGGAGTCGGGGATCGAGAATGCGAGTCGCACACTTTACCGCGGCACCGGTGATTTCATAATATAAATTTATCGATCATTGGCTTTCAGAGGACCCGAAACAGACAATATTAGAACAAATAAACTGTTTTAATGCTTTAGGCTGTAACGTCTCATACTTAAAAAATGATGTCATAATAAACAGAATTAATAAATTCAATCAAATATGCAGCACCATCAAACGAAATTTATAAAATACCAAGAGAGAGACCAAAATAAAATTTTACAAAGTGATGGCTGTTCCAGTGCTAACGTATGGATCCGAATGTTGGACAACGACCAAACAAATGGAAAGAAGCATAGAAGCAGCAGAGATACGCCTTTTAAGACATGTAGCAGGATAAACTTTAGAAGACGGAAGGAGAAGTGAAGACATACGTAAAGAACTTTCAAATTACTAGAAAGAATGAAAGAAAATCAAAACAACTGGAAACAACATGTGGAGAGGATGGATGATAACCGTTATACGAAGTTGGTTTTAATTTTTTTTTTCGAGTGGAGGAGAAAATGATTTAATCACTAACCTCAGCCCCGATGGGAGTCGGGACTGAGAGTGTGGGACTCACCGAGTCGTCGGCATACCCACTAAAAACTCCTCCACCGGATTGAAAGGAAAAGGTTTGCTGCGGTACCGCCTAAAGCACCCGCGCAGTCCAAGGTGATGGTTGAAGCTGGGCCGCAGTGCGGTCACCAGGGGAATAAGGAGTGATTGCCGGGAGACAGACTTGACCGAGGCCCAGTCTGCCCCCGCGGCGAAGTCAAGGTGAGGATGAGAGAGGATTCCTGGTGGTAATGGTAAGGTTAGTGATGGTGACGGTGATGCCTTCTGTTCGGCTGCATGATGTTGTCGTCTTTATCCTCCAAGGCGTAGAGGCGGTCGTAGACTTTCTCTAGCCGGTCCGGAAGCTCGCCGATGGCTTGATGGTTAACATCACACAATGTTTGGAGAATTGAAATTCCTTTGAGTTGCTCTGTGATGTCTATGGTCTCTTCCAGAGCGGCTAAGCGGGCACCGATGTTCGGGAACTCAGCATGAAGATCCTGAATGGCTTCCTGCGTCGCCGCTTCGGTTGAGTGTGTTGGTGAAGATTCTATGGCGTCTATTGATGTAGTCGATGGTGGCTGTGGTTGAAGTGGTGTCGTCTGTGCTGGTGTTAATTCTGCGGTGACTGGTGATGTACCCAAAGGTGGCTGTGGTTGTTTCGGTGTCATCTGCGGTGGTGTGGAAGAGACAGGCGGTTTCGGCGTTGCCTTCCTGGGAGGATACAGGGGGCAGAGCGCCTGACCGGTAAAATGAGTCGTTCCTCCACAAGTTGTGCAGTAGCGGCGTCGGTGGCGTAGGTCGTGCTGCTGACACGAAGCAGTGGTGCTGGAGGCACCACAGTAGTGGCACCTTGATTGTGCTGTGCAGGATGTCTCACAGTGTCCGTAGGCACAGCAGTGTCGGCAGGGAGCCTGGCGTTCTACTCGGCTAGCCTCGATGCGTAAGCACCGCCCTAATAAGGGCAGGCCCGCCTTCAAGGCCGCTCCGTAGTCGCCAGGATCTGCAAACTCCATCCTGACGAGCACGTGGGTCCCTGCGCTCCGATGATCCTGGTGGCCTTCTGCCGGCCTTCAAGGCAGAAGGCCACTACTGGTGAGCTGCGGTGGTGAGGAACCTGACTGGCAGGTCCCTCGGGACAGCACTGATGACAGCACTGTACCTCCCATGAGGCACAGACCGGCACTGCGGTGACTGGGGAGCACCCAGAATCGGCAGCGTGGGTGCCGGAGAGTGAGGCAGCGACCGAGGCGTAAGACTGTGGTGAGGTTCCCTCGGCAGAAGAGCAGGTTCCTGCCTTAGCGACTCTGCGATGTTTCCTCTTCGCCATCTCGAGCTGAAGTCTCTATCCGCTCCCGGTTTTAAGATATACAGCAAAAGACCAAAGAAACATCGGCCGACCTAAAAGAAAATGGACGGAATAGTTTAAATGATGAGACCGGAACAAGCCAAAAGGCTTAAACCATGAAAGATGATGATGACGTTTATCCATATTGCATGGTACGCACTGCAATTAAAATGACTGGAAGACAAATTTTGTTTGCTTTAATTTATTTGCTTCTTTTTCTGTTGCTCTTAATTTGGAGCTGTTATCTATACACAAATGAAGACTTGAATCTTCAGTAACAAATTTAATCGCATAAAATAGAGCTATAAGCACATTTTACAAAGGTTAACAGTTTCACATTCTGCAACACTTCGACATCAAAGACCACACTACTTAGTCATATGATAATTAAGCAATAATTACATAAGGGTAGCGGCGTTATAACCCTGATAACCTATTGCAAAATAGGTCTGCATATCGAAGCACAAAAATGGATTACAGAATGAAGTCTAATGGTCAAATACCGATTATGTAACTTAAATACTAGAATAAAAAAATCTCATATTACATTCTGGTCAGTTTCTATTCGTGTAATTGTTTATTGCTATACTCATATATTTTCCGAAAATCCTTGTTATAGAAGCTTATTGTTCTATCTACTCCATGTTAATTTAGATAAACGTAAAAAATCTTATATGTTAAATTTTTACACCACTTTCTCTACACTCTATCCCTTATTAGCGAGTAATACAAATTATTCTTACGAAAGTTTATTTTCCTATTAACTTCATTTTAATCGAGATAAACATTTGCGGAAATAGCTGCATACCATTTCGTTTTAGATGCAAAGGAAATAGCAAGAGTCAACTGTTTTAGAACTGAACGCTATACGTTGGCCTTAAAATTGCATGCTCTGTCTATGACATCGCGAGAAACAGCTGAAAATCTACAGGAGTTGGAAAGAATGACTTAGGTATTTAACCATTCGAACCATTAATAACGGATATCTCGGAAATTGTCGTTGTGACAAAAAGTTATTCGAAATAAATTGTGTGTTTTAAAAAGATATACGTTTTTTGTGAAACACGTATTCGTCTATCTTTTAAAGTTTACCAGTTAAGCAAGATTATTGAAATTTCCTTCCAAATAAAGAGGACTTTACAAGCTATTACCAGAAAATTCAAGATATACATTCTATTTGTCATGTAAATAATATTAATATGTGGTATTTTAATCAAAATCTTAGAGCCATTTTTCAGAAAATCAAAGAATTCGAAAAATGTTACATGTAAAGGGTAGTTTAGGGTGGGGGATTTTCTTGAAAATCTTCCTGTCGCATCTTTGGAAGGTACTGAACTTCATATTTATCCGACTTTTCGTTTTTAAGTTATGCTACACACAGAGACACACACAAAGGAAAATGTTTCTAAAAATTACTTTTTTTAAACACGGGGCCTCAAAACATGTATTTTCGGTGAAATCTCGATATCGATTTTTTTGAGTGGATGTAAAATACCTTCTCTTCCGACTAAGGTGGCAGAGAAAGTAATAAAATATTTAACAATTCAAAATAAGAGAAGCAAATACATCGGAAACAAATTTATTTCACATAAATTGTGTATCTTAACGAGATCTACAGCTTTCGTGTAGTAAGTCTTTGTTTACATCAATCATATGGTTTACCAGTTATACAATCTTATACAGTATTCATTCAGAATGAGGAGGACTTCATAGGCTATCCACAGGAAATTCAAGATATATACTATTAGTCGTGTGCGAATAGCTTAAACGTGATACGAAAATAAAAAGTAAGGAACGATTTTCCATGTAAAGAGTAATGTGGGATGGATAATTTTCTTGAAAACCTTCATTTCACATCTTTGAAAGATGTTTTTTTTTTTTTTGCACTTGATGGCAAGGAAATGTGTTTAAGCCATATAATGCCAATCAACTGTTGTATCAAATAAAAAAGACTACATAAATTGTACAAAAAAATCTGATGTGTTACACTCACCTGACTTTCTCTACTCTTGTACAAACTATTTTTACAAACTCTTATTCTCCATTTATTTCATATTAATCGAGATAAACATTTGCATAAACGACCTTTTGACATGCAAGGAAAATTACATTTTACACATAGCGACCAGTTCTAAAAATATTTAACCATCGCTTAAGGCCTACTATGTTCCCCTTGTTTTGTATTTGCTAGGGCAATATAAGCACAGACATATGTCTTAATAGCTGGTTGCTATGTGCAGCACCATTCTATTTGCCACAGATTAATACTCTTTGCATATCCAAGACAAAAAAAAAAGAATAAATAATTCCCATTTGAGAAAATACGTATTGAAAAATTTAAGGGAATAACAAGCAATATCTCGAAAATGGTTCACTCAACAAAAAATTGTATATGACATAAATTGTGTATTTTAACGCGATCTACATTTTTGTGTAGTAAAATTTTGTCCATCTCTTATGGTTTACCAGTTATGCAAAAGTCGTTCACAATGAAGAATACTTTAGGAGACATTCCCAGAAAATTCGAGATATACATTTTGTTGCCATAAAAATATCTTAAACATATGATATTTTAATCAAAATCGTTAGAGACATTTTTGAGAAAATTAAAATTTTCTAAAAATGTTCCATGTAAAGTGTAATCTAGGGTGGGGGATTTTCTTGAAAACCTTCTCGTCACATCTCTGGAAGAAACTGAACCTAAATACCAAGTTTCGTGTTTATCCGACTGTTCGTTTCTGAGTTATGCTGTTCACAGACACACAGATACGTTTCCAAAAGTGATTTTTTTGGATTCAGGGGTCTCAAAACATATATTTTCAGTGAAATCTCGGTATCGAATTTTTGGGTGGAATACAATACTTCCCCTACTTACTATACGTAGTAGAGAAAGTAATAACGTATGCACTGTGTAGTAGTTCTATACATGTTCTTCACATTCAGTTGAAATGCAGTGCAGATGTGTTGACCAATTGTCACTGATTTTTTAAAAAGTCTGTTAAAATAAACTGCTTGGTGTTTTTAATTTTTGACAGTTCCACTGTTTCTCGAAATCTCGTTCAAGTCTAAATAAGACTTCAATAATTTGTCGTTGACCATCTGTAAATACATAATTCTCCAATTCCTTAATGCACTCAAGTGCTCGTTGATGGGTGGGGGGATTTTCAGGAACAGAAATAGCATCATCTTCATCTAAGGTATTTCTTCATACTTGTCATCGGTTGATAAAACCTCCTCTAGCACTTCTTGAGTGGTAGCAAGAACACATTCATGGACGTCTAATGGTTGAATATCACTTAACCCTAACAGTTACATAAAAAGCAGAAGTACACAATAGAACTGAACAATTGTTCAAGATAGAACCATAGGTGTGTCCAGCGTCCAGGTTTCAGAGGTGCCCAATTGGTCTATTGAACATGTAAAAGCATAGGAATTTGTGTGGTTGGGAATCAAGGTGTCAGCTTCGCCGGAGCATAACCGTCCGTTTGACAGCACTTTTTCGCCACCGCTACGCCGACGAAACTGACTGAGACTATGGCCAAGGGGAACACCGCAGTCACACTGGCAATCGTCGAATTGTCGCCGCCACTGCCGAGGGAGCAGCCGGCCGCAGCAGGCCCCGCCCTCCTTCCCGTGCCGGCCTAACCAGCATCGCTGCCGTCCTCAGCCGGAGCTGGGCAAATCTTCGAAGAGGCAGGCCTCTCGGCCTTCTAGGCCAAAGCCAGCCTCTTCTGCAACTCCGACCACCACCGTCTCGGCTCTTTAAAGGGAATCGAGCACTCAGAAGCGGGCCAGCAACAAACCGCCGCCGCCTCTGCTTCTACACAAAAGCAGAGCCTACCGACACCGCCTGCCCAGCATCTTCAATGGAGTTGGGACTCCAACCGACGCCGGCGCATGTGCAAATGGATGGTCATCATAGCGTCGTCATTTGTGGTGTGCCCCGAGATCTCCCAGCACACTTCGTGCTGGAAGCTGCAAGACTACACTGGCGCTCAACAATACGGGCTTCACGCATATCTCTCCAAGAGGCCCAACGTTGCTGGTGCGCCTGCACCTGGGCGCCGCATCGGACGTCACACTGGCCAGAACCTCTGGTATGGCTATTCTTGGGCAAATCCTACGGGTAGAGGCCAGCAGGAGAGAACGCCCGGCGCCCTGTCGCCGCTGCTGTGTCTTCGGCCATTCAGCGGAGGCCTGCAGCGCAGCTACCAGATGACACTACTGTGGGTCAGGCTCCCTCACGGCGTCCTGCACCCGACACGACCTCACCAGACGCCGCCGCTTCTACACCACCTGCTCCGGGAACACACATTTTACAGGACAGGCGCAATGCCCCCTGTATCCCTGGAGCAGACTACAACCTCCAAGACAACTGACATCAAGACCTACGACGACACCAGCTACTAAAGACAGCAACTCGAAGCAGCCCTCAGGAAGGGCTCAGCACTCGACCAGCGGCATCACAGATCAAGCGCACCACGGACTTCAAGGTCTCCTGTCAGCCATACAGGCAGGAATAAAGGACCTCTCATCACAACTGGTTGAGCTACGCCGTGCAACCTTCACACGTCTCTCGGCTGAGAGGCCAAGCAGCGAACCTCATCCAGGGTTATCAGCGCACTCTCCAATAGAATCACCGAACTGCAAAACGAAGACGGGGTGCTCGCGTCTGCCCAGCACAAGCTGGAACGCATCGAGTGCCACCTCGTCGAAACTTCCACCGACGGCAGCGGCGACCGACCAACGCGACTGGGCACCCTTGTGGTCTCAGTCGCGGGGATTCGAGAGCTCCAAACGACCACAAACAACGCTATCAGCCAGAATTTCAAAGGACTTCATGACTACTTCAATCAATTTCAGGAAGGCTACATCCTCATCCGTAACTTCCTGGAAACCCACGTGATGCCACACTCTTCCCAATCCTCTACCTTACCACGTAAATCCTATCGAAAATCCAAGCGCCACTAAACCTTCACAATATCACCTGGAATCCTACTATTCTCATCTTAACTTCGCTGCGGGGGCAGGCTGGGCCCTGGTCAATCTGTCTTCCGGCAATAATTCCTTACTCCCCTGGTGACCGCACTGCGGCCCAGTCACACCGTCATCTTGGAATGCCCGGGTGTTTTAGGTGCAAACCTTCTCCTTTCTTACTCCGGTGGAGGAGTTTTTAGTGGATATGCCACTCATTGGTGAGTCCCACACTCCCAGTTCCGACTCCCATCGGGGCTGGGGTTAGTGATTAAATCATTTTCTCCTCCACTCGAAAAAAAGTGTGGTTCCAAGAAAAATGTCCAATTATGAGTTGTCTAACATATAGGGGTGTCCAAATATAAAGGTTTTACTGTAATGAGTTAGGTATTTATCCGAGTTTTTTTAGTTATGTTGTTCGCACACATAGTCATAGATGGACCTGCTTCTAAAAATACCCCTTTTGGGAATAATATATTTACCTACCAAAGGTATGTGGTATAGAAGCTAAACAACATGAGATGTGTTACACACTTATGACTTTCTCTACTCTCTATCGCTTATTAGTGGGTATACAGTCACTGGCCACACTGGAGTAACTGGAAGTGAAAATGCAGACAGACTGGTTAAAATAGAAGCGAAGATCTCATTTATAAATCCACAACTGGACTTGGGTATTACCAAGTTAAAAGTAAGGATAAATCTATTAGACTGGATTCAAAGACAGCATATAGAATACTGGAAACATGTCCAAGCACAAAGACATGGAAAGTAATGACGCTACAGTCATTTCTTAGAGGAAGCACTACAGGTTTAAATTAAGAGGAAGCAGATGAGGGTCATGGTTGGTCTGGTGGATTGCTCATGGGAATTTTAGAAAAAAAAATACCTGCAGGTAATAGGGCCTTCGGAAGACCCAATATGTAGGATGTTGGTATAGAGGAGGAAATGACCTCGCACTTAATATTCCAGTGTGAAGCACTGGAAGTGAATAGATACAATGAATTTAGAACTGTTAATCCAAATGAGATAGTACCTAATACAAATCTAATTAATGAACTCCTGAGACTTATTAGAGTTTAGGGAGGTGTCGATTGGAAAACAAAAAAGCTGTTGGAAACCGTAAAATAATCCTAAGATTTCATCGCGAGCAGATAAGACGTATGTCCCTCCTATTTATCTCCCTTCCAAAATATCTAACCTAATCTAGTGGGTACACAAATTATTCTTACGACAGCTTATTACTTTCTCTACTACGTATAGTAATTAGGGGAAGTATTGTATTCCACCCAAAAATTCGATACCGAGATTTCATTGGAAATACATGTTTTGAGACACCCTGAATCCCAAAAAAAGCATTTTTGGAAGCATGTCCGTGTGTGTGTCTGTGTGTCTGTCTGTGAACAGCATAACTCAGAAACGAACAGTCGGATAAACACCAAACTTGGTATTTAGGTTCAGTATCTTCCAGAGATGCGACACGAAGGTTTTCAAGAAAATCCCCCACCCCAGATTACCCTTTACATGGAACATTTTTCGAAAACTTTAATTTTCTCAAAACTGGCTCTAACGATTTTGATTAAAATATCATATGTTTAACATACTTTCATGACAAATAAAATGTATATCTTGAATTTTCTGGGAATGTCTCCAAAAGTATTCTTCATTGTGAACGACTTTTGCATAACCATAAGAGATAGACAAAGAGATAGATAAGAGATTTTCATTTTTATCACGATAAATCTTTCCGGAAATAGCGACATTACACATTTCGTTGTAGATGCAAAGGGAATAGCGATAGTCAAACCTTTAAGAGCTGGACGCGATATGCTGACCTTAAAATTCCATGCTTTTTCCATGACATAGTGAGAAACAGTTGGAAATCGACAGAACTTTAAAAGAATGGCTAAGTATTGAACAATTCAACCATTAATAACGGATATCTCGGAAATGGCTGATACTACAAAAAGAGCTATTTGAAATAAATTTTTTTGTAGTACGTTTTTGTCTATCGTTTAACGTTTCCCAGGTATGCAATATTATATAAATGTCTTCTCGAATGAAGAGGACTTCACAAGCTATTCCTAGAAAATTCAAGATATACATTTTATTTATCATGTAAATATTTTTATATGTGTATGATATTTTAAGCAAAACCGTTAGAGCTATTTTGCAGAAAATCAGACTAATCGAAAAAGTTCCATGTAAGGGTAGTTTGGGATGGGGGAATTTCGAAAATTTTTGAAAGATACTGAACTTAAATACCAAGTTTGCTGTTTATCCGACATTTCGTTTTTGATTATGTTGTTCACAGACACACGAGCAAACACACACACACACAGACCTTTTACTAGGGTTTTATTCAAGGGGCCACAAAACATGCCTTTCCGGTGAAATCTCGTTATCAGATTTTGTTGGAAAACAATAGTTCACTACCTAGTATGTACGTAGTAGAGAAGGTAAAAACTCTGACGTGATACATTTACATGACTTTCTCTACCCGCTATCATTTAATAGTGAGGCACAAACTGTTTTTACTAAAGCTTATTATTTTTTACCTAGTATATTTTAATCCTAATAAACCTTTGAAGAAATAGCTACATTACACATTTCGTTATAAATACATAGAAAGCAGCGATGGTCAAATATTGCTGCCTTAAAATTCTATATTGTTTCCATACAATCGCCAGAAATAACTGAATGCTGAAAGGAATTTAAGAATGGCCAGGGAATAAACAATTCTAACTTTGGCTGGCCCCGTAGCTCAGTCGGTAGATCGCCTGCCTGCTTAGTGAGGGATCCCAGAAGGGGGTGGGAATTTTTATCTAGCCAAGATTAGCCCTTATCCTCCTCAGAGTCTGGAAGTATGAATGAGAGTGTGGATGTGTGTATCATCTAATGATTAAAAAACCAAAAGTGCAAGAAACCCAACGACAGGAGTTACACGAGTCAACACCACTGCCAATTGGCAATAAGTTGCAAAGGAAAGACCGCCGATAAGACCAATGTAGTTAAAGGCGGGATATAAATGGAACTAAAAAAAACTCAGACGTAGCTCAGTCGTAGAGCATCTACCTGCAGTGCAAGAGGTCCCGGGGTATAAATGGAACTAAAAGAAAAAAAATTAACCTTTAATAACGGATATCTCAGAAATAGCTTATGCCACAAAAAAGAAGCTAAAGAGATCTACATTTTTGTGTACTATGTTTTTGTCTATCGCTTAACGTTTAGCAGTTGTACAAGATTATACAAAATTTCTCACAACTGAAGTAGACTTAATAGCCTATCCCTAAGAAATCAAGACGTACATTTTATTTGTCATATAAATATCTTTAATATATTTTATTTTAATCAAAATTGTTAAAGCTATTTTTTTAGAAAATAAAAGATTTCTAAAAATGTTCCATGTAAAGATAGTTTGCGGTGGGGGATTTTCTTGAAAATCTTCGTGTCGCATCCTTGGTAGGTGCTGAACCTAAATACCAAGTTAGGTATTTATCCAACTTCACGTTTTTGAGTTTTCTTCCACAGACATACACATGGATCTTTACTAACTTTTTATTCAAGGGGCCTCAAAACATGTATTTTCGATGAAATCTCGGTATCAAATTTTTGGGTGGAATGCAGTACTTCTCTACCTACTATGCACGTGGTAGAGAAAGTAAAGATCACTGCGGTCGAGAAAAGTATTTGGTGCTACTTGGGTTCTTTGTGCGTAGTCAAAACAAGTTTTGGCTTTACTGTCGTACTAAGAGCCGTAGCTAAATGATACGTATTTTACGTTCGAGACACATGTTCTGGACTCGGCAACGCTGCATGATGAGTGGCCTTTCAATAAGGTAATGACAGTAATATAGTTGAGCTCAATCGAATTATAGCCTCAAGACGTCCCGTCCCGTACCACTCCAAGTAGCAGGTTCCATCTCACCGTCAATTACATGGTGGCTCTGAGGCCGGATGTGATCCCTCGTCTCAGCCAGTAATACGTACATTTATTATACATATTAATTTAGCTATTAGAAGCATTATTCTTCCCTGTAGTTATCCTATCACGTTACAGATGTTGGAGTACAAAGAATAAGATGGTACACTTACATCAAAAGTTAAGTGGTATTTTGTACCGAGCGGGATGGCTCGGGGCAACGTTTTTGGCCCGCATTCGGGAGGACGTGAGTTCGATTAGAGTGGCCGACGTTCCTGACCTATGGGTTTCTTCGAGGGTTTCCCTGGTTCGCTAGACGAATGTACGTAAGGTTCGTTACATCTCCGGAATTTCCTGTCCCTCCATTCTCATTTCACTTCACTTCTCATCTACTTGGTCTGTTTCAAGGTTGAAAGAGTCAGCGGGAGTGTTGCCGTTCATGGCAGGGGAAAAGGATTATCTATACAACCTCGTCCCTCGAAATGGGGGCGATCTCCGAGTCCTGGGCCCCCACGGGGATGCGCAAGCCTCAGGTGGAAGGGGAGCCGGTTGCACCAGCTGCCATCCGGGCAGTTTCAATCCATAAAAGGTGGGGACCCTGCCCTCTGTACTGTCGTGCCTCCTGGTCCGGCCACCCTGTCTTCCTCACACCTCACTCCTCCCTAATGACGGCCTCCGTTAGGGGCTTAGGCAAAAAATTATCTTGTAGGTGAAGTAATAAGTCCCCCTACGTACAGCTGAATGCTGTCGTGGTTTCTTCTCTACCATGATTTCGTTTGCATAATTTCTCTTTCCTTCCATTTCCTACATATGTTTCAGGTATGCTTCTAGGTCTCGTGGTGTATGGCGTTGCCGGGCAGATGGCGCGGAAGCATGCTGACTTGAAACAATACTCCCCGTATACACCAGAGGGCTGCTCGACTGGTGGGTCGTTTATTGCGGCTCCAGCGGTGACACAGGAGTCTACGAGCTTGGAAAATATTAGGACCTCCGCGCGTCTCTGTGTCCTGTCTGCTTACGGTCTATAGCCTCCTGTGGGGTTCCTTGATTTCATCCCTTCCTCCTGGGGGTGCTAAGCACAATCGATTTCTGAAGGTTGCGGTGCCTATAAGTGCCATTTTACTGACACCGTTACTTTCTTATGTATAATACCTATAGGGCATACAACGGAGGGCGACAGCTCGCCCAATGATACCCACGGAAGATCTAATGTGGCTATCATCCACCAGGAGAAAGGGATGGAGTGAAAGAAGCACAGAAGTCTACAGGACAAAGCACGGGTGCCAATTCGCACAAAACAATCATTCTCCCCCCCCCCAATTCCGCTAGAAAACTTGGCAAAGAGCTATCTTATAGGTACTATTGTGATACCTGTACTCAATAAAGGCTTAAATAAATCCTTGGAAAGTTAAAATCAATAAAGGGTTCTTAATATTTAAAGCAAAAATTGCAAATAAAATATTTGGCAGGTGATGTATGTTATTACTTGGTATTTCAATTATTCCTATTGTATCTATATAAATAGACCAATAATTCTCCACCCACTTCATGTTAATCCAGATCAACATTTGCAGAAACTTATTTGCAGAACTCTTATTGCTAATTTTCTTGTAGATGCAAGGGGAATATGGTAGGCTTTAAGCGATAGTCAAATCTTTTAAGAGGTGGTTGCTATGTGGAGTATTCCATTCTCTTTGCATGTCCAGGATATAAAAAAACGAATAACGAATTCACATTTGAGAAAAAGTATAAATATTGGAAAAGTAAAACAAATAATAAGGAATATCTCGGAAAAGATACGGTGGACGAAAAAAAAATAAAAATAAAAGTATATGACATAAATTGTGTGTTTTAACGAGATTTATAATTTTTGTGTAGTAACCTTTTATCTATCTCGTACGGTTTACCAGTTATGCAAAAGTCAAATGATATAGATTTCATTTGCAATGAAAACATCTTAAATTTATGATATTTTAATCCAAATGTTTTGAGAAGAATTTTCCATGTAACGGGTAGTCTGGGGTGGGGGGATTTTCTTGAAAATGTTTGTATCGCATCTTTGAAAGATACTGAACCTAAATACGAAGTTTGGTATTTGTCCGACTTTTCGATTTAGAGTTATGCTGTTCACAGACACGCACACACGGACCTTTTTCTAAAAATGCTTCTTTTTGGATTCAGAAGGCCTCAAAACATGTATTTTCGGTGAAATAGTGGTATCGAATTTTTGGGTGGAATGGAATACTTCCCCTACTTATTATAGGTAGTAAAGAAAATAAAAATTATCATTTGATACCCACATTATACCATAGAGTATGTTTTGGGGGGATACAGCACATACAAACTGAGACAACAATTACAGTACTCGATTAAAATTTTTAATAAATATCTTTATACTACCTACGTTCATTTACTTCAATTTCTTCCCCCCCCCCAAAAGTTCATGATGGCGGATTTGCATCATGATTCCCTCCCCCCCGTCCGTGAGCTGCTCTGGGCCTTCGAACATCATTCCCACTACTGGAGAGGGCGATTAACGACCAGTAGGATATATATAAGAGAGCTGGCGCAGTTTTTTGCGTTTATATGGGAAAGGATAGGGAAAACGAGGGTAGATGCGACGGTTCAAGGAGGAAAATGCGTTTATATGTTAGAGATAGGGAATACCACGGCTGATGCTAGGCTAGTCAGATGCTAAAGGAGGGAGGGATATGCTTTATACGAGAGAGATAGGGAATACAAGGAAAGATGTTATGCTAAACAGGACTTGAAGGGTAGAACATGAGCGATATAGCGAACCGAGGAGAGGTATTAGGCTAGGAGTTTTGAATGATAGTTAGGCGTTTATATGCGAGAGATAGGGAATACGAGAGTCGATGCTAGGCTAGACGGGGTTGAAGGAGGGAATACATCTTATATATGAGAGAGGTAGGGGAATATGAGGAGAAGTGCTAGGCTAGTCAGGAAGGTCTGAATGACAGAGTATACGTCTATATGGGAAAAGATAGGGAAAACGGAGAGATCCTATGCTAGAATAGACAGATGTTGAAGGTAGAATGTGTTTTATATATGTTAGATAGGAAACCAAGGAGATACTCAGCTAGACAGGGGGCAGTAGGGGGAATACGCTTTATGAGAGGCAGGGGATACGGGGAGAGGTGCTAGACTAGACAGTGGCTGAGAGTAGAGTATGGTTTTATGAGAGGTATAGGAAAACGATGAGAGGTGCTAGTCTAGACAGGTAGTGTAGCAGTAGGAATATGAACTTATATACAGGAGAGATATGGAATAGGAGGGAGATACTAGACCTTGAAAGCGACTTTAAGCGAGAACTTCATGAAAATGTGTTTCATGTCAATGTTCTAGACATGCCCATCACGTAACCTATTCAGGGAAAAGGTGACTCGTTCAGGGGAAAAAGGTTACCCACAAAGGGAAAAAGTTGACCAGCAAAGGGAAAAACTGACCAGCAAAGGGAAAAAGGTGACCAGTAAAGGGAAAATGTGACCAGCAAAGGGAAAAAGGTGACCCACAAAGGGAAAAAGTTGACCAGCAAAGGGAAAAAAGTGACCAGCAAAGGGAAAAATGTGACCAGCAAAGGGAAAAATGTGACCAGCAAAGGAAAAAATGTGACCAGCAAAGGGAAAAAGGTGACCACCAAAGGGAAAAAGGTGAGCCATAAAGGGAAAAAGGTGACCTGCAACGGGAAAAGCTAACCCACTCACACTAACAGGTAAGTAATTCAGCTAGTATTGCAGGAGGCTGACTGCATCATACCAGTGTATGATTTCACAGGTAATTCAGCTAGTATCGTATGTATTTAGGCTAATTCATCTAGTATCACAGGAGGATAGATTCCAGAGGCTAACTGCATCATGGCTCTGCATGATTTCACAGGTAATTCAGCTAGTATCGTAGGTATTTAGGCTAATTCAGCTACTATCGTAGGTATTTAGGCTAATTCATATAGTATCACAGGAGGATAGATTCCAGAGGCTAACTGCATCATGGCTCTGCATGATTTCACAGGTAATTCAGCTAGTATCGTAGGTATTTAGGCTAATTCAGCTAGTATCACAGGAGGTTAGATTCCAGGGTTGGGTATAGCATAGTTTCATATTTCACAGGTAATTCAAAGGGTATCGTAGGTATTTAGGATAATTCAAGTAACATAGGTGTTTAGAGTAATTAAGCAAGCATTACAGGAGGGTAGGTTCCAGGGGTTGGTTATAACCTAGTTTCGTATTTTACAGATAGTTCAGGTAATATCGTAAGTATTTGGGTAATCAGCATAGTTTCACAGATGCTCGTGATAATTTCGATCAGAGATTTGTATCACAGCTATTTAAGGTAAATGCAGGTGATTCAGATTGTATCAATGGTATTTGTGTCATTTTAACAGGTAATTCAGATAGTATCATTGGTATTTGGGCGATTTAAGCATCATAGGTGATTAGAGTAACTCAGCTAGTATCACAGGAGGCTAGATTCAATGATCAGGGTTTCGTATCAGAGCTAGTTAAGGTAATTTCACATGATTCGGATAGTATCACAGGTATTTAGGTCATTTTCACAGGCAATTCAGCTAGTATCGTGAGCATTTAAGCTAATTCAGCTAGTATCACAGGAGAATAGATTCCAGAGGCTAACTGCATCATAGCTATGCATGATTTCACAGGTAATTCAGCTAATATCGTAGGTATTTAGGCTAATTCAGCTAGTATCACAGGAGGTTAGATTCCAGGGTTGGGTATAGCATAGTTTCATATTTCACAGGTAATTCAGAGGGTATCGTAGGTATTTAGGATAATTCAAGTAACATAGGTATTTAGACTAATTAAGCAAGCATTACAGGAGGGTAGCTTCCAGGGGTTGGTTATAACCTAGTTTCGTATTTTACAGATAGTTCAGGTAATATCGTAAGTATTTGGGTAATCAGCATAGTTTCACAGATGCTCGTGATAATTTCGATCAGAGATTTGTATCACAGCTATTTAAGGTAAATGTAGGTGATTCAGGTTGTACCAATGGTATTTGTGTCATTTTAATAGGTAATTCAGATAGTGTCTAGGTATTTGGGCGATCATAGGTGTTTAGAGTAACTCAACTAGTATCACAGGAGGCTAGATTCAATGATCAGGGTTTCGTATCAGAGCTATTTAATGTAATTTCAATTGATTCGAGTAGTATCACAGGTATTTAAGTCATTTTAAAAGGTAATTCAGATAGTATCACAGGTATTCATGGTAATATAGAGAGTAATTAGATAATAAACATTTCGCATCCAACGTTACAGCACTTTATATACTTTTTTTTCTAAATCTTACAAACCTTTTATATGTTAAACAGTTAGTGGACGAGGCTGAGAGGTATAAACTGCCATGCATGAAAAACCATGCATCAACATACCTTAATTTAATCCATCGTACGTGCCTCTCCCCTTTTATCTAGGCTTGAGACTAGCAGTAGGATTGCTCCTAATGGCAGGGTTAACACTTCCCCTTCCATCTTCTTCTTGCTTCATCGGTCGTCAGCTAGCTGCATATACAGCACACAGATAACCCTCTTTTTAAGATTGTAGACTCACCAGAAAATCTTTATCTTTAACTTACATTCTTTTAAGCACTGTTTGTAATGGCATAATGTCCATACGCATATGTCGTTATCCCGTCCTCAGCAATAATTCTTTTATCATCAAACGGAGTCAATGCAATTTTATTCACTTGCACTGTAGCAAGAGCATGCTCCCGAGACAGGATCAGATTCATAGGTGTTCTGATGATTTCACTGGTTTTAAGACAGTCTGTATAGCTATCAAACGAAATGTACTGCTTAATAGCGCTACGTTTTATACCTTTATTCTTTTTTATCATTGACCCTTGAATATCTAAGGCATACATCTTAGGACGTAGTCCAACAAAGCGTAGGATGATTTTGCTATTAGCCTCATCTTTAAATTTTCCCAATACCTTCTTGTTCTGAGTAGAGTGACATATATGGTTGGCAGGGTAATCAGATGTATCGAGATGCTCAAGAAAACGTAGCTTGTCCTGGTACACATCTTCAGTTGTAACACGATGAATGAACGAATCAGTGTCCATATACATAATCTTCAGGTTTTCAGCTCCATAATAAGGCAACAACACGTCGTAATGATAGTTATACATTAATGTCTTGGAGAGGTCCAACACACTCATACCAATGTAAATAGGCTTGTTGTATACAATCTGACGAGAGGCCATATGTACAGCAGCTAGATTATCAGCATATATCGTCCTATCGATAAACGTAGGCTTGGCGATCAGCACCTCTAGAGTTCTTTCATTGGTCACCAGTCGTATATCCATACGGTTACGTAGGTTCTCCATAGTTTTTCCAAACATGGCGTTGTTAAAGAGCTTGTAGAGATCCTTCTCGAAATCATTTGCAGCTTGTTGTCGTAGCCTATTGTTAAATTCTACATAAGGTTTTAGCCACCGAGAGTGTCGGAATTGTAGCACACGATGCATTTTTGTTAGTCGTAGTCCATGATCAAGAGCTTGCTTCAAAGTCATGTAATGCACTACATACTTCTGTCGAGATCCAAGATGGGGTATCAGTTTCTTTGTAGATGCTTCCAATGGTTTCATACACTCTGGCAGGAAAGTTAGATCGTTGTGTAGATCGTGAAGTTCTGCAGGATACTCGATGTCGACTTCGAATATGTACCCATGAGGATCATCTTCTTGTAGTCTTTCTAAGTTGATTTCTTCAGGCAAAACCCACTGAAATCCACCAAAAGGAAGGGCGTGACACATTGCCCAGCCATATTGGTTATTAGCGTCCTCGTATGTGATAAATTGGGTTGATCTCGACGGATCAAACTTCTCCATATAGGTGTTATTAGCCTCTGCATACCGTTGGGAAACTTGGCATAAACCTCCTCTTATACCTGATTCCACCATGAGTAGTTGATCATAATCTTGTTACAGCTCCAGCTTAATTCTAGTATACAGTAACATGGCGTCCCATGTAAGTCCTGGAGAGGTAAAATAATGGGCAGGATCAACTTTGTGTGTTTTAAGGGTTTGCTCTCTGAACGTCTCAAAGACATCAGCTAGGAGAAGTACATCCGAAGTTAAGTAGAGATCGCTGTACTCTACCAGGTTTCTCACATTAAACAGCTCCCATACATTTCTAGCATGATCGTAGTCAGTATCAGTAATTTCTTCTTCATTTAATCTATTGTAGAAGGACTCCTTAGGAGGCAAGCAGGTCTCGTTCAGGACATTCCAGGACGTAACAAAATCATATGGAAATACACCCTTACGGGTCATCAACTTCAATTTGTCTTCTCCAAAGTACTTTAGCGTTTCAGGATACGAGTTTAGATTTTTTACCAACTTATCCAAGCTTGTACTGAGGAATCGGAAGCTATCCACAAATCGAAGCTTTATATCTCCCACATACTTGGTGAATGAGATGTAGCTTTCTTCAGAGTTAGGAATTACCTCCACACGTTCACTTGTACAACCCAGCTCCTTAACAATGAAATGAGAGTCATATCCGCTAAGGTTATGCATGAAGACTGGTATATATTTAGGTGTTTTACAGGCTAAATTACATTCATTATGGAGACTTCCACGATAATCACCGCTGATGTGATCATGGTCGCGTACTTTATAGTTCTCTTCTGTAAAGGTTTTTCCACACAAGTAGCATGTCGTAGAAGACTCAAAATCCTTTTGCTGTTGATCCGTAAGTTTCAGAGGCTTAGCAGATTTGTATATGTCATCAATCATTTTTGCAAGATATGTCAGGTACAGCATAACCTTCTGAGCAGCATCTGCACCACGATACACATAGGGCTGCTTAGGAAGACCAGTTTCGAGATGATCAACACTGGATGTAGGCTTCACGTAAACACAGAAGCTCATGGGTGTGTGCTCTTGATAAGGGGTTGTATAGGAAGTTTCAGGATTGGGTATACACGTATGGCATGGAGTGAGAATACTCTCAAAATCAGCATAGATGACATAAGGTACTTTCAGCATCCTCTCAACATTTTTAAACTGTACAATTGCTTTCTCCTTGCTAGGCATAACTACCCTTGCAACACCATGTTGAATACAGACGGCTGCATGTTCTTGTAGTTTTTCCTGTCCACTTCGTCCATGTCGATCATCAAAATGTGTAAAGCAGCGCTTACAAGTATAAACCCGTCCATTACATTTAGTTTTCTGGCGTCGAATGAGTTTCTCAAAATTGTTTATATATACGTAGTGATGTTTTCCACTACTGTCATTCAATATTAATAGGTCACAGTGTTCAGCTAGTTCAATGTCAACAACCTTTATCGGATACACTTCATGCTTCTCATCTAGCCCGAAAACGTTAATAGATATCTTGTTAAGCTTCTCGAATTTAGATATTTGAGAAAGTGGAGTAGGGTAAGAAACACAGCTGAAGTCATACTTATCTTGAAGATGCTTGTATTTGCTCACACGCTGCGCATCCTTCTCGATGAATTTGGCCAGTATAGAGTACATGAAACATTTCTCATCACTAACGTTCTGGATATTTATACACGCTTTTCTTGCTTCAACAGATGACGGTAGTGGAATGTAGTTACTTCCTCGTAACGGGTTGTACTTGTTGATACGAAGTCGAACTCCTTCCACAGCAAGCAAAGCCCAGCTGCTACCCTTAAGCTGAGACTCCTCCATTTCAGTCACCAATTTCTTGAATTTCGCTTCCATCGCTGACTCCAGATCAGTTTCTAGGAAAACAGGATGATTCCTTGTTTTAAATGTTTTGTCACAGGTTTCTCCAATACTGTTAACAAATCGACACTCAGCCAGCAGATTAATTTTAACACTCTTATGAATGCTAAGCTCTTTATGCACAGCCTGGATTATACGTTGTTTTGCCTCTTGCAGATACATATTCAGGTCCTTAGGTGACTCGCAACGTATAAAATACGATTTTAATCGTCCTTCGAATGAAGTTTCGTATTTTTTTATATCACAGTCCTCCATTGTTGACAGCAACTTATGTTTAGTTGGCTCCAATCTTCTTTTCTTCTGAGGGCTGCTTATTTCACACATATCTTCGTGTCGCTGCCCCTTATAACCATCTTTGAAGGTTACATTACAATGTTTACATTTGAAGAGCTTCTTGCAGCTCATCTCGTGTCTTCTCTTGTCATAACCTCGGAGGAACTTCTTCCCACATTTTCCGCATGCATATCCAGTAGCGCTTGGAATAATATCCTTATACGCTGAGTTATTCATCTTTATTCTTGATGTAATAACGTATTAATCACTGATCAATGAAATGTAGACCTCTTCACCTTGATACCACTTTAGAAAGCTGATTATTCTTGGAGAGAACACGATGTTAACACCTCAAGACTAATTAGCACTATGAAGTCCAATGCCCTAGATCACCATATTTATAGAGGGAGCACGAACCTTTTAGATCAATCATAAACTCGTTCCATAACCAGCTGTGTATGATCGCTCAACGTGTATTAACCCCCCCAGCCATATAACCTCAAGTCCAGAGACAGGATGTTTATGACGTCACACCCAGAGACAGGATGTCTGGCAGCATCAAACACGTTTAAACTCGTCTCATAACTACCTGCTTATGCTGTCACACCAGCAAGAGAAGTATTCCCACACGCTCATTCAGACATATATTTCAAATTCAAGCCTACCACCACCATCACCACCTATTGTACCAAGGTTAATTCAAGCGGTATTATCACAAAACTTAAAAGTAAAAGCTTAAAAGGAAACCTAGAAGATTTTTACCCTTATTTACTTAATTATTTCATGTTTTCATTCCCTTTTCAATTCTTCCTTTCCATCTTCCCACAGAAAGACCATTACATTTCACTGCAATCACGAGAAAAGCAAACGATCATTCAGGCATATATTTCAAATTCAAAGCCTACCACCACCATCACCACCACCTATTGTACCAAGGTTAATTCCAGCTGTATTATCACAATTCTTAAAGTAAAAGCTTAAAAGGTAACGTAGAAAATTTTCCCCCTTATTTACTTAATTATTTCATGTTTTTATTCCCTTTTCAATTCTTCCTTTCAATCTTCTCACAGAAACACCATTACATTTCACTACAATCATGAGAAAAGCAATTTTTCCAGAGTTACACAGATTCTAAGCTTCTAAATCGAACCCGGTAATACTTTTAATAAATGTATTTTAGCTCCCCAATATCAGCATCTACCATTTAATCTTTACTCGAACCTGATATGATCCATAAGCTTGAAGATATATGAACTCACCCCTTCGGGATTCGATCTGAGTACTTTAAAGTAATATTTGTCATGATAACGATATTTAAGGACTAGATACTCTGTTTACCTTTACCTTGACATGTCTATCTAAATTAAATTACGAGTTATTAAATTTTTGCAAGTAAATTTCATTGGATCGGTATTCGAACCCAGAACACCAGGAACAAAATAATATATAATATTAGTCTGACATGTTAAACAAAGCTGTATGCAGTTACATCATCGATCTAAGTGATATATTCTAGTGTAAAGAGGAAAATTAAGGAAGTCATTAAAAGATGGGGAATCGAACCAAGCACAACTGATCGACAATTATATACAATATTAATCACCCAGTACAGATCCTATCAATCATGCTTTGGTGCACTCCTCTACCTCACTTAGTTCCCGAGATAATGAAAATTTAAAAATTAAGGATCGAACCCAGGACGTCAGGTATCTACTTACACATCTGCAAGATACTACCTAATAACATAAATGCAATAAAGTTTATTTGGCGTCTTTATCTTAATTAGTTTAGGAGTTATTAAATTTATAATTAAATTACATTTTATAGGTATTCGAACCCAGAACACCAGAAACAAAATTATTTACAATATTAGTTTGATATGTTTAAAAGAGCTGTATACAGTTACAACATCAATTTAAGTGATATATTATAGAGTATAGAGAAAAATTAAGGAAGTGATTGAAAGATCGGGATTCGAACTAAGCGCAACTGATTGGAAATTATATACAGTATTAAATAGCCATCACAGGAGCTATCAATCGTGCTTTGGTCCACGCCTGTACCTATCTTAGTTTCCGAGATAATGAAAGTTTTAAAATTCAGGATCGAACCGAGGACCCCAGGTACCCACATGTACATTTACAAGAAACCACCTAACGACATTAATGTAATAAAGTTTATTTGGCGTCTTTATCTTAATGAGTCTCTGAGTTATTAGAAGATGAATTTGTAATCACTCGCAGGATTCGAACCCAGGCATCCCGGTCAACTTGGAACAATACCCTAATGAGGCGGCGCATTCCAAAGAAATGATTACTTGTTATCTCATTGTTCTATCTCTTGTAATTCAGAAGATATAAGCGATTAAACAGTAGAAATAAAATGGGCGGGGCTTGCCGGCATAGAACACAGAAGCTTATCAGATGTCGGCATCTCTCTGTTTGCTCAAGTCGCCATTATATTTCTACTGCTTAATCGCTTATATCTTCTGAATGACAAGAGATAGAACAATGACATAAAAACTAATCATTTCTTTGGAATGCGCCGCGTCATTAGGGTATTGTTCCAAGTTGGCCGGGATGCCTGGGTTCGAATCCTGCGAGTGATTACAAATTCATCTTCTAATAACTCAGAGACTAGTTAAGATAAAGACGCCAAATAAACTTTGTTACATTAATGTCGTTAGGTGGTTTCTTGCAAATGTATATGTCGGTACCTGCGGTCCTCCGTTCGATCCTTAATGTTAAAATTTCCATTATCTCGGAAACTAAGAGAAGTACAGGCGTGGACCAAAGCACGATTGATAGCTCCTGTGATGGGTAATTAATACTGTATATAATTTACAATCAGTTGCGCTTAGTTCGAATCCCGATCTATCAATCACTTCCTTAATTTTTCTCTATACTCTATAATATATCACTTAAATTGATGTTGTAACTGTATACAGCTCTCTTAAACATATCAAACTAATATTGTAAATAATTTTGTTTCTGGTGTTCTGGGTTCGAATACCTATAAAATGTAATTTAATTATAAATTTAATAACTCCTAAACTAATTAAGATAAAGACGCCAAATAAAACTTATTGCATTTATGTTATTAGGTGGTATCTTGCAGATGTGTAGTTAGATACCTGACGTCCTGGGTTCGATCCTTAATTTTTAAATTTTCATTATCTCGGGAACTAAGTGAGGTAGAGGAGTGCACCAAAGCATGATTGATAGGCTCTGTACTGGGTGATTAATATTGTATATAATTGTCGTTCAGTTATGCTTGGTTCGATTCGCCATCTTTTAATGACTTCCTTAATTTTCCTCTGTACACTAGAATATATCACTTAGATCGATGATGTAACTGCATACAGCTTTGTTTAAGATGTCAGACTAATATTATAAATTATTTTGTTCCTGGTGTTCTGGGTTCGAATACCGATCCAATGAAATTTACTTGCAAAAATTTAATAACTCGTAATTTAATTTAGATAGACATGTCAAGGTAAAGGTAAACAGAGTATCTAGTCCTTAAATATCGTTATCATGACAAATATTACTTTAAAGTACTTAGATCGAATCCCGAAGGGGTGAGTTCATATATCTTCAAGCTTATGGATCATATCAGGTTCGAGTAAAGATTAAATGGTAGATGCTGATATTGGGGAGCTAAAATACATTTATTAAAAGTATTACCGGGTTCGATTTAGAAGCTTAGAATCTGTGTAACTCTGGAAAAATTGCTTTTCTCATGATTGTAGTGAAATGTAATGGTGTTTCTGTGAGAAGATTGAAAGGAAGAATTGAAAAGGGAATAAAAACATGAAATAATTAAGTAAATAAGGGGGAAAATCTTCTACGTTACCTTTTAAGCTTTTACTTTAAGAATTGTGATAATACAGCTGGAATTAACCTTGGTACAATAGGTGGTGGTGATGGTGGTGGTAGGCTTTGAATTTGAAATATATGCCTGAATGATCGTTTGCTTTTCTCGTGATTGCAGTGAAATGTAATGGTCTTTCTGTGGGAAGATGGAAAGGAAGAATTGAAAAGGGAATGAAAACATGAAATAATTAAGTAAATAAGGGTAAAAATCTTCTAGGTTTCCTTTTAAGCTTTTACTTTTAAGTTTTGTGATAATACCGCTTGAATTAACCTTGGTACAATAGGTGGTGATGGTGGTGGTAGGCTTGAATTTGAAATATATGTCTGAATGAGCGTGTGGGAATACTTCTCTTGCTGGTGTGACAGCATAAGCAGGTAGTTATGAGACGAGTTTAAACGTGTTTGATGCTGCCAGACATCCTGTCTCTGGGTGTGACGTCATAAACATCCTGTCTCTGGACTTGAGGTTATATGGCTGGGGGGGTTAATACACGTTGAGCGATCATACACAGCTGGTTATGGAACGAGTTTATGATTGATCTAAAAGGTTCGTGCTCCCTCTATAAATATGGTGATCTAGGGCATTGGACTTCATTGTGCTAATTAGTCTTGAGGTGTTAACATCGTGTTCTCTCCAAGAATAATCAGCTTTCTAAAGTGGTATCAAGGTGAAGAGGTCTACATTTCATTGATCAGTGATTAATACGTTATTACATCAAGAATAAAGATGAATAACTCAGCGTATAAGGATATTATTCCAAGCGCTACTGGATATGCATGCGGAAAATGTGGGAAGAAGTTCCTCCGAGGTTATGACAAGAGAAGACACGAGATGAGCTGCAAGAAGCTCTTCAAATGTAAACATTGTAATGTAACCTTCAAAGATGGTTATAAGGGGCAGCGACACGAAGATATGTGTGAAATAAGCAGCCCTCAGAAGAAAAGAAGACTGGAGCCAACTAAACATCAGTTGCTGTCAACAATGGAGGACTGTGATATGAAAGAATACGAAACTTCATTCGAAGGACGATTAAAATCGTATTTTATACGATGCGAGTCACCTAAGGACCTGAATATGTATCTGCAAGAGGCAAAACAACGTATAATCCAGGCTGTGCATAAAGAGCTTAGCATTCATAAGAGTGTTAAAATTAATCTGCTGGGTGAGTGTCGATTTGTTAACAGTATTGGAGAAACCTGTGACAAAACATTTAAAACAAGGAATCATCCTGTTTTCCTAGAAACTGATCTGGACTCAACACTGGAAGCGAAATTCAAGAAATTGGTGACTGAAATGGAGGAGTCTCAGCTTAAGGGTAGCAGCTGGGCTTTGCTTGCTGTGGAAGGAGTTCGACTTCGTATCAACAAGTACAACCCGTTACGAGGAAGTAGCTACATTCCACTACCGTCATCTGTTGAAGCAAGAAAAGCGTGTATAAATATCCAGAACTTTAGTGATGAGAAATGTTTCATGTACTCTATACTGGCCAAATTCATCGAGAAGGATGCGCAGCGTGTGAGCAAATACAAGCATCTTCATGATAAGTATGACTTCAGCTGTGTTTCTTACCCTACTCCACTTTCTCAAATATCTAAATTTGAGAAGCTTAAGAAGATATCTATTAACGTTTTCGGCCTAGATGAGAAGCTTGAAGTGTATCCGATAAAGGTTGTTGACATTGAACTAGCTGAACACTGTGACCTGTTACTATTGAATGACAGTAGTGGAAAACATCACTACGTATATATAAAGAATTTTGAGAAACTCATTCGACGCCAGAAAAATAAATGTAATGGACGGGTTTATACTTGTAAGCGCTGCTTTACACATTTTGATGATCGACATGGACGAAGTGGACAGGAAAAACCACAAGAACATGCAACCGTCTGTATTCAACATGGTGTTGGAAGGGTAGTTATGCCTAGCAAGGAGAAAGCAATTGTACAGTTTAAAAATGTTGAGAGGATGCTGAAAGTACCTTATGTCATCTTTGCTGATTTTGAGAGTATTCTCACTCCATGCCATACGTGTATACCCAATCCTGAAACTTCCTATACAACCCCTTATCAAGAGCACACACCCATGAGCTTCTGTGTTTACGTGAAGCCTACATCCAGTGTTGATCATCTCGAAACTGGTCTTCCTAAGCAGCCCTATGTGTATCGTGGTGCAGATGCTGCTCAGAAGTTTATGCTGTACCTGACATATCTTGCAAAAATGATTGATGACATATACAAATCTGCTAAGCCTCTGAAACTTACGGATCAACAGCAAAAGGATTTTGAGTCTTCTACGACATGCTACTTGTGTGGAAAAACCTTTACAGAAGAGAACTATAAAGTACGCGACCATGATCACATCAGCGGTGAATATCGTGGAAGTCTCCATAATGAATGTAATTTAGCCTGTAAAACATCTAAATATATACCAGTCTTCATGCATAACCTTAGCGGATATGACTCTCATTTCATTGTTAAGGAGCTGGGTTGTACAAGTGAACGTGTGGAGGTAATTCCTAACTCTGAAGAAAGCTATATCTCATTCACCAAGTATGTAGGAGATATAAAGCTTCGATTTGTGGATAGCTTCCGATTCCTCAGTACAAGCTTGGATAAGTTGGTAAAAAATCTAACCTCGTATCCTGAAACGCTAAAGTACTTTGGAGAAGACAAATTGAAGTTGATGACCCGTAAGGGTGTATTTCCATATGATTTTGTTACGTCCTGGAATGTCCTGAACGAGACCTGCTTGCCTCCTAAGGAGTCCTTCTACAATAGATTAAATGAAGAAGAAATTACTGATACTGACTACGATCATGCTAGAAATGTATGGGAGCTGTTTAATGTGAGAAACCTGGGAGAGTACAGCGATCTCTACTTAACTTCGGATGTACTTCTCCTAGCTGATGTCTTTGAGACGTTCAGAGAGCAAACCCTTAAAACACACAAAGTTGATCCTGCCCATTATTTTACCTCTCCAGGACTTACATGGGACGCCATGTTACTGTATACTGGAATTAAGCTGGAGCTGTTACAAGATTATGATCAACTACTCATGGTGGAATCAGGTATAAGAGGAGGTTTATGCCAAGTTTCCCAACGGTATGCAGAGGCTAATAACACTTATATGGAGAAGTTTGATCCGTCGAGATCAACCCAATTTATCACATACGAGGACGCTAATAACCAATATGGCTGGGCAATGTGTCACGCCCTTCCTTTTGGTGGATTTCAGTGGGTTTTGCCTGAAGAAATCAACTTAGAAGGACTACAAGAAGATGATCCTCATGGGTACATATTAGAAGTCGATATCGAGTATCCTGCAGAACTTCACGATCTACACAACGATCTAACTTTCCTGCCAGAGTGTATGAAACCATTGGAAGCATCTACAAAGAAACTGATACCCCATCTTGGATCTCGACAGAAGTATGTAGTGCATTACATGACTTTGAAGCAAGCTCTTGATCATGGACTACGACTAACAAAAATTCATCGTGTGCTACAATTCCGACAGTCTCGGTGGTTAAAACCTTATGTAGAATTTAACAATAGGCTACGACAACAAGCTGCAAATGATTTCGAGAAGGATCTCTACAAGGTCTTTAACAACGCCATGTTTGGAAAAACTATGGAGAACCTACGTAACCGTATGGATATACGACTGTTGACCAATGAAAAAACTCTAGAGAAGCTGATCGCCAAGCCTACGTTTATCGATAGGAAGATATATGCTGATAATCTAGCTGCTGTACATATGGCCTCTCGTCAGATTGTATACAACAAGCCTATATACATTGGTATGAGTGTGTTGGACCTCTCCAAGACATTAATGTATAACTATCATTACGACGTGTTGTTGCCTTATTATGGAGCTGAAAACCTGAAGCTTATGTATATGGACACTGATTCGTTCATTCATCGTGTTACAACTGAAGATGTGTACCAGGACAAGCTACGTTTTCTTGAGCATCTCGATACATCTGATTACCCTGCCAACCATATATGTCACTCTACTCAGAACAAGAAGGTATTGGGAAAATTTAAAGATGAGGCTAATAGCAAAATCATCCTACGCTTTGTTGGACTACGTCCTAAGATGTATGCCTTAGATATTCAAGGGTCAATGATAAAAAAGATTAAAGGTATAAAACGTAGCGCTATTAAGCAGTACATTTCGTTTGATAGCTATACAGACTGTCCTAAAACCAGTGAAATCATCAGAACACCTATGAATCTGATCCTGTCTCGGGGGCATGCTCTTGCTACAGTGCAAGTGAATAAAATTGCATTGACTCCGTTTGATGATAAAAGAATTATTGCTGAGGACGGGATAACGACATATGCGTATGGACATTATGCCATTACAAACAGTGCTTAAAAGAATGTAAGTTAAAGATAAAGATTTTCTGGTGAGTCTACAATCTTAAAAAGGGGGTTATCTGTGTGCTGTATATGCAGCTAGCTGACGACCGATGAAGAAAGAAGAAGATGGAAGGGGAAGTGTTAACCCTGCCATTAGGAGCAATCCTAGTGCTAGTCTCAAGCCTAGATAAAAGGGGAGAGGCACGTACGATGGATTAAATTAAGGTATGTTGATGCATGGCTTTTCATGCATGGCAGTTTATACCTCTCAGCCTCGTCCACTAACTGTTTAACATATAAAAGGTTTGTAAGATTTAGAAAAAAAAGTATATAAAGTGCTGTAACGTTGGATGCGAAATGTTTATAATCTAATTACTCTCTATATTACCATGAATACCTGTGATACTATCTGAATTACCTTTTAAAATGACTTAAATACCTGTGATACTACTCAAATCAATTGAAATTACATTAAATAGCTCTGATACGAAACCCTGATCATTGAATCTAGCCTCCTGTGATACTAGCTGAGTTACTCTAAACACCTATGATGTTTGAATCGCCCAAATACCTAGACACTATCTGAATTACCCGTTAAAATGACACAAATACCATTGATACAACCTGAATCACCTGCATTTACCTTAAATAGCTGTGATACAAATCTCTGATCGAAATTATCACGAGCATCTGTGAAACTATGCTGATTACCCAAATACTTACGATATTACCTGAACTATCTGTAAAATACGAAACTAGGTTATAACCAACCCCTGGAAGCTACCCTCCTGTAATGCTTGCTTAATTACTCTAAACACCTATGTTACTTGAGTTATCCTAAATACCTACGATACCCTCTGAATTACCTGTGAAATATGAAACTATGCTATACCCAACCCTGGAATCTAACCTCCTGTGATACTAGCTGAATTAGCCTAAATACCTACGATACTAGCTGAATTACCTGTGAAATCCTGCATAGCTATGATGCAGTTAGCCTCTGGAATCTATTCTCCTGTGATACTAGCTGAATTAGCTTAAATGCTCAAGATACTAGCTGAATTGCCTGTGAAAATGAATTAAATACCTGTGATACTATCCGAATCATGTGAAATTACCTTAACTAGCTCTGATACGAAACCCTGAACATTGAATCTAGCCTCCTGTGATACTAGCTGAGTTACTCTAAACACCTATGATGCTTGAATCGCCCAAATACCAATGATACTATCTGAATTACCTGTTAAAATGACACAAATACCATTGATACAATCTGAATCACCTGCATTTACCTTAAATAGCTGTGATACAAATCTCTGATCGAAATTATCACGAGCATCTGTGAAACTATGCTGTTTACCCAAATACTTACGATATTACCTGAACTATCTGTAAAATACGAAACTAGGTTATAACCAACCCCTGGAACCTACCCTCCTGTAATGCTTGCTTAATTACTCTAAACACCTATGTTACTTGAATTATCCCAAATACCTACGATACCCTATGAATTACCTGTGAAATATGAAACTATGCTATACCCAACCCTGGAATCTAACCTCCTGTGATACTAGCTGAATTAGCCTAAATACATACGATACTAGCTGAATTACCTGTGAAATCATGCAGAGCCATGATGCAGTTAGCCTCTGGAATCTATCCTCCTGTGATACTATGTGAATTAGCCTAAATACCTACGATAGTAGCTGAATTAGCCTAAATACCTACGATACTAGCTGAATTACCTGTGAAATCATGCAGAGCCATGATGCAGTTAGCCTCTGGTATCTATCCTCCTGTGATACTAGATTAATTAGCCTAAATACATACGATGCTAGCTGAATTACCTGTGAAATCATACACTGCTATGATGCAGTCAGCCTCTTGCAATACTAGTTGAATTACTTACCTGTTAGTGTGAGTGGGTTAGCTTTTCCCGTTGCAGGTCACCTTTTTCCCTTTATGGCTCACCTTTTTCCCTTTGGTGGTCACCTTTTTCCCTTTGCTGGTCACATTTTTCCCTTTGCTGGTCACATTTTTCCCTTTGCTGGTCACTTTTTTCCCTTTGCTGGTCAACTTTTTCCCTTTGTGGGTCACCTTTTTCCCTTTGCTGGTCACATTTTCCCTTTACTGGTCACCTTTTTCCCTTTGCTGGTCAGTTTTTCCCTTTGCTGGTCAACTTTTTCCCTTTGTGGGTCACCTTTTTCCACTGAACGAGTCACCTTTTCCCTGAATAGGTTACGTGATGGGCGTGTCTAGAACATTGACATGAAACATATTTTCATGAAGTTCTCGCTTAAAGTCGCTTTCAAGGTCTAGTATCTCCCTCCTATTCCATATCTCTCCTGTATATAAGTTCATATTCCTACTGCTACACTACCTGTCTAGACTAGCACCTCTCCTCGTTTTCCTATACCTCTCATAAAACCATACTCTACTCTCAGCCACTGTCTAGTCTAGCACCTCTCCCCGTATCCCCTGCCTCTCATAAAGCGTATTCCCCCTACTGCCCCCTGTCTAGCTGAGTATCTCCTTGGTTTCCTATCTAACATATATAAAACACATTCTACCTTCAACATCTGTCTATTCTAGCATAGGATCTCTCCGTTTTCCCTATCTTTTCCCATATAGACGTATACTCTGTCATTCAGACCTTCCTGACTAGCCTAGCACTTCTCCTCATATTCCCCTACCTCTCTCATATATAAGATGCATTCCCTCCTTCAGCCCCGTCTAGCCTAGCATCGACTCTCGTATTCCCTATCTCTCGCATATAAACGCCTAACTATCATTCAAAACTCCTAGCCTAATACCTCTCCTCGGTTCGCTATATCGCTCATGTTCTACCCTTCAAGTCCTGTTTAGCATAACATCTTTCCTTGTATTCCCTATCTCTCTCGTATAAAGCATATCCCTCCCTCCTTTAGCATCTGACTAGCCTAGCATCAGCCGTGGTATTCCCTATCTCTAACATATAAACGCATTTTCCTCCTTGAACCGTCGCATCTACCCTCGTTTTCCCTATCCTTTCCCATATAAACGCAAAAAACTGCGCCAGCTCTCTTATATATATCCTACTACGACCCGTTCAACAAAGCAGCCCTCCAGTGTCCACGGGGAATACTCTTTCCTTTGATCATGCTTCCGCGCCATCTGCCCTACAGCGCCGTACACCACAAAACCTAGAAGTACATCGGGAACATGAAAAGGAAACGGAACGAAAGGGAAAGGAAAACGTGTCAGATGAGAAACCACTCCGGCATTCGCCTACCGATCAGGGAAAAATCACGAAAAAAACAAGGTCAAAGCGGGCGGTCGACGGGAATCTAACCCTGGACCTCCCGAATGCGGGCATCTCACGTTACTGCGGAGCCATCTCACTGGGCCTTAGCTATAGAAGAAGAGTAAGTATCCACCCAAAAATCAATATGGAATTTCATTAGAAATACACGTTTTGAAGCCCCCTGAATCCAAAGAGAATGAATGTTTAGATAAAGGCCTTTGTATGTGTCTGTCTCTGAACACAAGCACGAAATGGTATTGTCCCTTTAGTTCTTTAAGCGTGGTTCTACTGTATTAGATACTGAAAAAATCAGATGTGCTACACTCACATGACTTTCTCAACCCTCTATCGTTTATTAGTGGGTATATAAACTACTCTTACTAAAGTTTATTTTTATATGTACTACATTTTAATCCAAATAAAACCGCGCAGAAATAGCTGCATTACATTTCATTATACATACAAAGAGAACAGCGACAGTCAAATGTTTAAGAACTGGACGCTATATGCTGGCCTAAAAATTCCATACTGTTTCCATGCAATCGCGAGGAACAAATGAATATTGACAAGACTTTAAGAGAATGACCAAGAAATTAACAAATTTTAACCTTTAATAATAGATATCTCAGAAATGGCTTATGCCACAGCAAACCTTATTAGAAATAAATTGTGTGTTTTAAAGAGATCTACATTTCTTGTCTAGTACGATTTCAAGTATTGCTTAACGTTTACCTGTTATTTAAAATTATACAAAATTTCTTCCTTATGAAGAGGACTTTACAGGCTATTCCCAGAAAATTTAAGATATACATTTTATTTGTCATGTAAATATGTTTAATATATGGTATTTTAATCAAAATCGTTAGATTCATTCTTTAGAAAATCAAAAATTTCGAAAAATATTCCTATTAAAGGGTAGTTTGGTGTGTGGGAGTTTTTCTTGAAAATCTTCCTGTAGCATCTTTTGTTTTTTGTTTTTGAGTTATGCTGTTTACACACACACGGGCCTGTTTAACCTCGGTATCGAATTTTTGGGTGGAATGCAATACCTTCTCTACCTACTACGTGATCTATCACGTAGTAGGTAGAGAAAGTAAAAACGATAGCTATGTCAATACTTTGCGGAATGAAAGGGTTGTGACCTAGAGAAAACTATTGTATTAAACCTTATAAATCCATAAACTATTGTATTAAACCTTGTAAATCCATAGTTAAACCTTGAAGCAGGTGATCCATGCCAACTTTTATTATAAGATTAATCCTTGTTTTCTAGCTGGCACATGCACGAGTGATTATTATAACACGTTCTCTGGGAATTTAAAATTTCCACTTCACGACTCATAATCAAGACGTGGAACAACCTGAATATTCAAGAGCCATTCTCCAAGTAAATTCTACTGAAACTGATGAGTAGAAAAAGTGTTTTTGACTTCTAGTCTGTCAGTACGTACAGTTAAAGTAGGAGGCGTGCTTTTAAAGTAAATACCCTTTTAATGTTTTGCCGCTGCAGCTCTGCAATCGCGAATTTGAGCATGCGTGGTCACTTTCTCCATTCATTAGGAATCCCGACGCAGTTGTGAGTGAGTGTCATTTTGTGTTTTCTGTTGTTAGAGCGTTTCGAAATGTTCAAAACAATCGAACGGCCCGCCGACTGTGAAGTCAGATAGGTGATTCGTTTTTACTTTCTCTACTACGTATAGTAAGTAGGGGAAGTATTGTATTCCACCCAAAAATTCGATACCGAGATTTCTCCGGAAATACATGTTTTGAGACCCACTGAATCCAAAAAAAAAACATTTTTGGAAACATGTCCGTGTGTGTGTGTGCGTGTGTGTAAACAGCATAACTCAGAAACGAACAGTCGGATAAACACCAAACTTGGTATTTAGGTTCAGTATCTTCCAGAGATGCGACACGAAGGTTTTCAAGAAAATCCCCCCACCCCAGATTACCCTTTACATGTAAGATTTTTCGAAAATTTTTATTTTCTCAATAATGGCTCTAACGATTTTGATTAAAATATCATAAGTTTAAGATATTTTCATTACAAATAAAATGTATATCTTGAATTTTCTGGGAATGTCTCCAAAAGTATTCTTCATTGTGAACGACTTTTGCATAACTGGGAAACCATAAGAGATAGACAAAGTTTTACTACACACTAAATGTAGATCGCGTTAAAATACACAATTTGTCATATACATTTTTTTTGTTGAGTGAACCATTTTCGAGATATTGCTTGTTATTCTCTTAAATTTTTCAATACTTATTTTCCCAAATGGGAATTCGTTATTCATTTTTACTTTCTCTACTACGTATAGTAAGTAGGGGAAGTATTGTATTCCACCCAAAATTTCGATACATGTTTTGAGACTCCCTGAATCCAAAAAAAGCATTTTTGGAAACATGTCCGTGTGTGTGTCTGTGTGTCTGTCTGTGTGTGTCTGTGAACAGCATAACTCAGAAACGAACACTCGGATAAACACCAAACTTGGTATTTGGGATCAGTATCTTCCAAGGATGCGACACGAAGGTTTTCAAGAAAATCCCCCCACCCCAGAGTACCCTTTACATGGAAGATTTTTCGAAAATTTTAATTTTCTCAAAAATGGCTCTAACGATTTTGATTAAAATATCATATGTTTAAGATCTTTTTATGACAAATAAAATGTATATCTTGAATTTTCTGGGAATGTCTCCAAAAGTATTCTTTATTGTGAACGACTTTTGCATAACTGGTAAACCATAAGAGATAGACAAAATGTTACTACACAAAAAATGTAGATCGCGTTAAAATACACAATTTGTGTCATATACATTTGTTTTGTTGAGTGAACCATTTTCGAGATATTGCTTGTTATTCCCATAAATTTTTCAATACTTATTTTCTTAAATGGGAATTCGTTATTCATTTTTTTTGTCTTGGATATGCAAAGAGTATTAATCTGTGGGAAAGGGAATGGTGCTGCACCTAGCAACCAGCTATTAAGAGATATGTATGTGCTTAAAGGCTACTGTATTTGCAAATTGCGCTTGTAAATATATATTCCCCTTACATCTACAAGAAAATTAGCAATAAGATAGAGTCTGCAAATGTTTATCTCGATTAACATGAAGTAGATGGAGAATAAGCGTTTGTATAAATAGTTTGTACAAGAGTAGAGAAAGCCATGTGAGTGTAACACATCAGATATTTTTGTCTTGGATATGCAAAGAGTATTAATCTGTGGCAAAGGGAATGGTGCTGAACCTAGCAACCAGCTATTAAGAGATATATGTGCTTAAAGGCTACTGTATTTCTATATTGCCCTTGTAAATATATATTCCCTTACATCTACAAGAAAATTGGCAATAAGATAGTGTCTGCAAATGTTTATCTCGATTAACATGAAATAGATGGAGAATAAGCGTTTGTAAAAATAGTTTGTTCAAGAGTAGAGAGAGTCATGTGAGTGTAACACATAAGGTTTTTTTAATACGAGAAATGTTACGCCAGAAGACATTCATAGCCAATTGTGTAAGGTTTATGGGGAAACAATAATGGGTGATAGAATGGTGAGTAAGTGGGTTAGATAGTTAAACTGATGTCGTTTTAGCCGTGGAGCGGCCGACAGTCTGTCATTACGGATGATTTGCTGCCAGCTGTGGAACTAAACATTTGCGAGGACAGACGTTTCACCATATCGGTGTTGTCTTCCCATTTTCTAAAATTTCAAGGTCAGTCTTCTACAACATTGTGACATAACGCCTAGGGTTCCGGAAATTTTGCCCAAGAAGGGTACCCAAAAATCTTACCAATGAACACAAGAAGAAGCGATCTGCCGCTGCACTGACTTTTCTCACGCGATATGATGAGGAAGGCGATGATTTGCCAACGCGCTTCATTACAGGTGATCAAAGCAACAATCCATGGAGAAGAGGCACACAACATCCCCAGAAGAAATTCAAACAGACGATATCCACTCGCAAGATCATGTGCACGGTTTTCTGGGACAGACAAGGTGTTTCACTGGTTGAATTCCTGCCCAGGAATGCGACAATCAGCAAAGACGTCTGTTGTGAAACGCTACGAAGGCTCCGTCGTGCAATACAGAACTAAAGGCGCGCAATCCTTTTGGTTCATAATGATGCCCGGCCACACACAGCCAAACAAATTCAAGATCTGAAAGCATCATTTATTTGGGAACAATTCGACCACCCTTCCTATAGTTCGGATTTGTCACCAAGCGATTTTCATCTGTTACTTCATCGAAGGAATTCCTTGGTGGAAAACATTTCAACGACGATGATGCTGTGAAACAAGAATTGCAGACTTGGCTTTCATCACAGGCGGCATCATTCTTTGACGAAGGCATACAAAAACTAGTTTCCCGTTACGATAAGAGCCTGAATAACGGTCTTACTGTTTGGAGAAGTAGTGTAAGGTAATGTAAAGTATTTGGAAAATAATGTTCTGTTAATTTTAAAAAATTATGGGTACTTACTGTAAAAACACACCTCGCACGATACATTCAAATCTATCTGAGCATACCGATTGAGGCATTTAAAGCAGTTCACCTGAGTAACACGCCATTTGTAGTGATAGAAGAAGATACTTCAGACAAAAGTTGTTTGGGGTGAAACGGGGCATATTGTGGTATAGATTGTGTTGTGATGAGTACAGGTGTAGGGAAGATACGAATACTAACATCACAATTTTAAATGCATTTATATAACTTATTATTTACCATTTATTAGTGCGTTTGAAGACACACACAACTTAATACCACTCAATCCTGACCTGAAAATATTACATAGCCTATATCCTTCTGGAAGAATATGTCTTTCCAAAGGTGTAAGCAGAAAAGTGGAGATATTACAAGGATTTAAAATTATAATTAATTACGCATTAATTAATTATAGTTATTTTCTCAACTAGTGGGATATTGGCATAATTACTGCTCGAATGTATTGTGCAAGAACGAGGAGTAAGCTGAGTTCTGTAACTACATGAGAGCGATAAGTATACTCATATCTTACTAGCTGCATGCAATATTTTATCCGCGATCATTTAACAATGACTACATACCTTACTTGTGTTCATGATAGAATCGTTGATATAAATAACGCATAATCATTCACTTAACATAGTGTTACTCTTCGATTCAATGTAAACCAAATCCGTTGATTATAATAAAGTTGATCTGGAAACCAATTAGTGTAACAACATTAATTTAATTAGATAACAGTAGAATGGTATACATTATCTGGGATCTAGGAAAATCGACTTCGTTCTGAATAAATAAGTGATTCTGAAGAAAGTGTTCCTTCGGATACTGAAGTGATAGATTTTCAGTTGTTGCATCGAGTTTGCCAACTAAATCGAGGATGGAGTAGGAAGTGGCAAACGAACACTATGTAAAATGGTGCGAAGCTAAGAGGGTGAGTAATATCGTAAATGAGACGGCTTTGCTTGCATATTTACTTCGTCTCTGTGGCTATGCTGCGAAGCGTTATATCCGTGGAAAACGTTAAATTAATTAAATGAGTGTGGTGATGAATTAATTACTGTAACGAATGTAATGAACAGTAATAATAGTAATTTACGGTACGAATATTGTAACGTGTTATTTACAATGTGAGATTGAAAGATTGACAAACGAGATCGCAGGGCGTGTTTGATAACCAAATCGAGTATTGCAATATGTAGTTACGATATGTAGTTAAAATATTGCAAACGCAGCTAATTCTGTTATAGCTAGTTTAATTCCTAATAAATCCCGACTTTATTATTATTGTTAATTAATAAGATTTTATTATTTATGTATGGTTCACATTACGCAACCAGTTTCATGATATGAGTTACATTACGAAAACCGTTGCGTAATAGAAGCTTCATTACGAATCTAGTTGTGTAATGAGGTACCATTACGAAACTAAATAGGTAGCAAATAGGTTTACATTTTTTTTTGTTTTTTTTAGTATTATAAAATCTATATTACGTTACTAAAGTAGATAAATGCCATTAACATGGTGATATGACAACGGATAAGTAGGTCGTGGATGAAACATACTAAATAGTTTGTGAAGGAACTGTTTGTGGAGTTGCCCCTTCATCTGCTTCAATGCTTAACCGTCCTTGATGAAATTTCCTTATCATCCAATTCCAAACTATGTTTGATTGCACATTCTTAGTGATTCCAGTAATAAAAAAGGTACAATGAAGAATTCCATTGCCTAGATGACCACGCTCATTTATTTGACTCCATATAATCTGTGATTATAGTTATAAGAAAGTTACAGCGGAGGAATCCCTCACCTAGAAGTTCAGACTCGTATATTACATTTGATTCCACGTTCTCAGTGACGCCTCAATAATAACTAAATGGCAATGGAGAATCCACTCGCCTAAAAGACCACGCTCACATATTACAGTTTATTCCACTTTCTTAGCGATTCCAGAAAAGAAAAGAAAGAATAAAAAAAAAGGTCAGTGGAAAAATTCCTCGTTTAAAACACCACGCTTATATGTTACATTTGACACCACGATCTCAGCGATTCCAGTAATAAGAAAGGCAAGTGGAGAAATCCTCCCTTAAAAGACCGCGCTCACATATACATTTGTTTCCATGTTTTCAACGATTCCAGTAATAAGAAAGGTAGAGTGGAGAAATCCCTCTCCTAGAAGATCACACTCACCCTTTATATTCGATTGCACAGTACAGTGGAGGAATGCCTAGCTCAGAAACCACGCTCACATATTACATTTGATTGCACATTCTCAGTGATTCCAGTAACAAGAAAAATACAGTGGATAAATCCCTCAACTAGAAGACCACGTTCACCCTTTACATTTGATTGCACATTCTCAGTGATTCCAGTAACAAGAAAAATACAGTGGATAAATCCCTCAACTAGAAGACCACGTTCACCCTTTACATTTGATTGCACCTTCTCAGTGATTCCAGTAACAAGAAAAATACAGTGGATAAATCCCTCAACTAGAAGACCACGTTCATCCTTTACATTTGATTGCACATTCTCAGTGATTCCAGTAACAAGAAAAATACAGTGGATAAATCCCTCAACTAGAAGACCACGTTCACCCTTTACATTTGATTGCACATTCTCAGTGATTCCAGTAACAACAAAAATACAGTGGATAAATCCCTCAACTAGAAGACCACGTTCACCCTTTACATTTGATTGCACATTCTCAGTGATTCCAGTAACAAGAAAAATACAGTGGATAAATCCCTCAACTAGAAGACCACGTTCACCCTTTACATTTGATTGCACCTTCTCAGTGATTCCAGTAACAAGAAAGGTACAGTGGTGAAATCCCTCACCTAGAAGACCATGCTCACATATAACATCTGATTGCACATTTTCAGGGATTTCATTAATAAGAAAGAGCAATTCCTCGCCTAGAAGACCACGCTCACATATTACATTTGATTGCACATTCTCGGCGATTCCAGTAACAAGAAAGGTACAGTGGAGAAATTCCTCGCCTGGAAGATCACGCTCACACATTACATTTGAATGCAGTAATAAGAAAAGTACAGTGGAGGAATCCCTAGCTCAGAAACCATGCTCACATATTACATTTGATTGCACATTCTCAGTGATTCCAGTAATAAGAAAGGTACAATGGAGGAATTCCTTGCCCAGAAACCACCCTCATATATTACATTTGATTGCATATTCTCAGTGATTCCAGTAATAAGAAAAGTACAGTGGAGGAATCCCTAGCTCAGAAACCATGCTCACATATTACATTTGATTGCACATTCTCAGTGATTCCAGCAATAAGAAAAGTACAATGGAGGAATCCCTAGCTCAGAAACCATGCTCACATATTACATTTGATTGCACATTCTCAGTGATTCCAGCAATAAGAAAAGTACAGTGGAGAATCCCTCGCCCAGAAACCATGCTCACATATTACATTTGATTGCACATTCTCAGTGATTCCAGCAATAAGAAAAGTACAGTGGAGAATCCCTCGCCCAGAAACCATGCCTACATATTACATTTGATTGCACATTCTCAGTGATTCCAGTAATAAGAAAAGTACAGTGGAGAATCCCTAGCTCAGAAACCACGCTCACATATTACATTTGATTGCACATTCTCAGTGATTCCAGCAATAAGAAAAGTACAGTGGAGAATCCCTAGCTCAGAAACCACGCTCACATATTACATTTGATTGCACATTCTCAGTGATTCCAGCAATAAGAAAAGTACAGTGGAGAATCCCTCGCCCAGAAACCACGCTCACATATTACATTTGATTGCACATTCTCAGTGATTCCAGTAATAAGAAAAGTACAGTGGAGGAATCCCTAGCTCAGAAACCATGCTCACATATTACATTTGATTGCATATTCTCAGTGATTCCAGTAATAAGAAAAGTACAGTGGAGAATCCCTCGCCCAGAAACCATGCTCACATATTACATTTGATTGCACATTCTCAGTGATTCCAGTAATAAGAAAAGTACAGTAGAGAATCCCTCGCCCAGAAACCATGCTCACATATTACATTTGATTGCACATCCCCAGTGATTCCAGTAATAAGAAAAGTACAGTAGAGGAATCCCTAGCTCAGAAACCACGCTCACATATTACATTTGATTGCACATTCTCAGTGATTCCAGCAATAAGAAAAGTACAGTGGTGAATCCCTCGCCCAGAAACCACGCTCACATATTACATTTGATTGCACATTCTCAGTGATTCCAGTAATAAGAAAAGTACAGTAGAGGAATCCCTAGCTCAGAAACCACGCTCACATATTACATTTGATTGCACATTCTCAGTGATTCCAGCAATAAGAAAAGTACAGTAGAGAATCCCTCGCTCAGAAACCACGCTCACATATTACATTTGATTGCACATTCTCAGTGATTCCAGTAATAAGAAAAGTACAGTAGAGGAATCCCTAGCTCAGAAACCACGCTCACATATTACATTTGATTGCACATTCTCAGTGATTCCAGCAATAAGAAAAGTACAGTGGAGAATCCCTCGCCCAGAAACCATGCTCACATATTACATTTGATTGCACATTCTCAGTGATTCCAGTAATAAGAAAAGTAAAGTGGAGAATCCCTCGCCCAGAAACCACGCTCACATATTACATTTGATTGCACATTCTCAGTGATTCCAGTAATAAGAAAAGTAAAGTGGAGAATCCCTCGCCCAGAAACCATGCTCACATATTACATTTGATTGCACATCCCCAGTGATTCCAGTAATAAGAAAAGTACAGTGGAGAATCCCTCGCCCAGAAACCATGCTCACATATTACATTTGATTGCACATCCCCAGTGATTCCAGTAATAAGAAAAGTACAGTGGAGAATCCCTCGCCCAGAAACCATGCTCACATATTACATTTGATTGCACATCCCCAGTGATTCCAGTAATAAGAAAAGTAAAGTGGAGAATCCCTACCTCAGAAACCACGCTCACATATTACATTTGATTGCACATTCTCAATGATTCCAGTAATAAGAAAAGTACAGTGGAGAATCCCTCGCCCAGAAACCATGCTCACATATTACATTTGATTGCACATTCTCAGTGATTCCAGTAATAAGAAAAGTACAGTGGAGAATCCCTCGCCCAGAAACCACGCTCACATATTACATTTGATTGCACATTCTCAGTGATTCCAGTAATAAGAAAAGTACAGTGGAGAATCCCTCGCCCAGAAACCACGCTCACATATTACATTTGATTGCACATTCTCAGTGATTCCAGCAATAAGAAAAGTACAGTAGAGGAATCCCTAGCTCAGAAACCACGCTCACATATTACATTTGATTGCACATTCTCAGTGATTCCAGCAATAAGAAAAGTACAGTATAGGAATCGTTCGCCCAGAAACCATGCTCACATATTACATTTGATTGCACATCCCCAGTGATTCCAGTAATAAGAAAAGTAAAGTGGAGAATCCCTCGCCCAGAAACCATGCTCACATATTACATTTGATTGCACATCCCCAGTGATTCCAGTAATAAGAAAAGTAAAGTGGAGAATCCCTCGCCCAGAAACCATGCTCACATATTACATTTGATTGCACATCCCCAGTGATTCCAGTAATAAGAAAAGTACAGTGGAGAATCCCTCGCCCAGAAACCATGCTCACATATTACATTTGATTGCACATCCCCAGTGATTCCAGTAATAAGAAATGTACAGTGGAGAATCCCTCGCCCAGAAACCATGCTCACATATTACATTTGATTGCACATTCTCAGTGATTCCAGTAATAAGAAAAGTAAAGTGGAGAATCCCTACCTCAGAAACCACGCTCACATATTACATTTGATTGCACATTCTCAGTGATTCCAGTAATAAGAAAAGTACAGTGGAGAATCCCTCGCCCAGAAACCACGCTCACATATTACATTTGATTGCACATTCTCAGTGATTCCAGCAATAAGAAAAGTACAGTGGAGAATCCCTCGCCCAGAAACCATGCTCACATATTACATTTGATTGCATATTCTCAGTGATTCCAGTAATAAGAAAAGTACAGTGGAGAATCCCTCGCCCAGAAACCATGCTCACATATTACATTTGATTGCACATTCTCAGTGATTCCAGCAATAAGAAAAGTACAGTGGAGAATCCCTCGCCCAGAAACCATGCTCACATATTACATTTGATTGCACATTCTCAGTGATTCCAGTAATAAGAAAAGTACAGTGGAGAATCCCTCGCCCAGAAACCACGCTCACATATTACATTTGATTGCACATTCTCAGTGATTCCAGTAATAAGAAAAGTACAGTGGAGAATCCCTCGCCCAGAAACCATGCTCACATATTACATTTGATTGCACATTCTCAGTGATTCCAGCAATAAGAAAAGTACAGTGGAGAATCCCTCGCCCAGAAACCATGCTCACATATTACATTTGATTGCACATTCTCAGTGATTCCAGTAATAAGAAAAGTACAGTGGAGAATCCCTCGCCCAGAAACCACGCTCACATATTACATTTGATTGCACATTCTCAGTGATTCCAGTAATAAGAAAAGTACAGTGGAGAATCCCTCGCCCAGAAACCATGCTCACATATTACATTTGATTGCACATTCTCAGTGATTTGAAACGGCAACTCTAGGCCGGGCCCGAGAACAGTAATTCTAGATAATTTATTAATTAACTTTTATTGATGTTAAATCGTACTATGTAAATATCTTTTTCTCATACTGCTTGTATATTTTAAGAAGGGTGATTTAACATTATGTATCTATCTAGGTTATTAATATTAGTAGAGTTATAAATGGTTTAATGTGAATAATTTAAGCGCTATGTTAAAATACTGTCCACGATGGAAAGTTTTAGCTACAGGAATAGTGCTTTCGAAGGCAGAAAACCTAGTTTTATTACCTCTCTTCGGTCGCCGTGCCATTATTCCTACAGCGAGGGTGTAGAGCCTTTGTCCCATTATTTGATAATTCGCCGTGACCAAGTGTGCGAGACAGACAACCTAACGGTAAATGTAGGAAAAGCCGCGATTTATATTAAACTTGGATCAATGAGATCCCTGAAAGTTTATTCGAAATAGTTAGACGCGTCGAGTCGCGCTAAAAATGGACCAATAGGAAAGGAAGCAGCCTCAGAAGCCTGAGACTATAAATGGATCTGTTTGGGGAAAATTCGGGACAGTTTATGTCATGTGTGGTCAGGGAGAGATGTTGCAGGATGTGTGAGATATCGCGCCAAAACAGGGAATCAAGATAGTTCTAGCAACACACCTATGATCTGCTACTCTTAAAGCGACAATAAGAATATTTAAACTTCGTGTCATATCCGCGCCATAGTTTAACAGCGGTGGACAGTATTTTACAGCGGCAATACCAGTTTTGTATACTACGAGTGTTAATTAAATAAAAAGAAACGGCAGTGTCATCTTTTCATAAACAAAGCAAGTCTATGTCTTCCTATATCACCACCCGAGATCTACGTTTTCCTTTACCGAGGATAAGTCCATGCTCCCATATAGTTTAAGAAAAATTACTGCAGCTAGCCGAGGATAAATTGAAGAGAACCAACCCACTGAGAACTTCTGGAAGCAACGGGAGAAGCATCAAGGTAAGCCTAACAGCAACGGATGAGGAGGTGATCGCCGCAAACTGGCGCCATAACGTGGAGCTCGAAGGGAAGACCAACATAAACGGAGGACTAGAAAACAACGAATAGAGGAAGAATCTTCAGAGGAAAGGGGCACAGCAGAACATAATTACAACGCGAACTTCTAGTCTACCTACGTGGGACAACAAAACAGCTGAGAGCATCGCTTCGAGAAATTCACCAGGATTCGAACCCGGAACCATCAATAAACATAGGAGAAAGTACAGGTTAGAACATTTATACAAAAACAAACAAAAAGGCATGCAGAGTAGTGATTCAGTTTTGTGAACACATGTTATTGAGAGGGGGTAAAGTCATTACTAGGGAGGTAGAACTTGCTAACGGAACCATGAGTAGGTCAAGGGAAGGTTCAGAAGAACTGAATAGGGAGGCTATTGTCAGCGAAACACCAGAAGGAGAAAATATGAGTAAGGCAGAGGGAGAAGCTAGGCTAGAAAGGCAACCACTGATTGAGCAGGTCATTGACGCAGGTCAAAACCAGCTGATGATATTCCTTCAACACTTGAGGAAGGACTTAAGTGAACAAAATAAGAATTTAGAGGGGAAATTAGGTGAGCAGAGTAAAAACTTAGAAAAATTAAGTGAACAAAGTAGGAATTTAGAAGGGAAATTAAATGAGCAGAGTATACAGATAGGTGAATATGTCAGAGAGGAAAACAGGAAGATGAGAGGGGAATTAGCTCAGGAGATGAGGGAATATTTAGGTGAACAGGTCACCCGATTACAAAGTCAATTGGACTCCAAATTCAGTCAGCAAGGGAAGGTAGTGCAAGAAATTCAGGCAGGACAACTATGTCTAAGAAACGATGTAGAAAAACTAAGGAAGGATGTAGAAACAGAATTAAGTGTTACCAGCTTAGCCATAAAGGAGCAATTGGATGATGACTTAAGAGCTGTAAATGTTTCTTTAGAAAAAAAACAAAGTACCTTAGAATCTAACATTCAAAGGGAGTTCAAAGAATTTAGAATAGTGTTAGAAAAGGATCAGGGAAAGATGAATGAACTTTCGTCAAAAATGACTGAACAGCTCTCAAATCATCATGAAATTGTGAAGAGGGTGGAAGAGCATGAAAATTGTGTAAAGGAGTTAAAACGTTCTATTGGTAGACTAGGGATAAGTGTGAGACAGAGTGATGATAGCTCACCCAGTGAAACTAGCACCACTTTTAGGGAGGCAAATGGAGGTCAAAGTCCAGCTGCCGACCCATATAATTTCAATTCAGGGCACCAATGTACATCTAACCATGCAAGTAATGCAAACTACCATTTATTAAATGAGATAGGGGTACCTACTTTCGAGGAAAATTCGGCTGATAATCCTAAACAATACCTAAATGACCTTGAGGAGTATTTCCGTTTGAAGCAGATTCCGGACGAGCTAAAGATGTTAATCGTTCGTAAAGGTTTACGTCAAAGGGTTCTCCAATGGGTAAGATTGACTTTGGGAGAGAATAATAATTTTGAATATTTCAGAAGGGCATTTTTGAATAAGTATTGGAGTACTAATACTCAGAACCAGGTGAGATCTATCCTAGTTAATGGAAAGTACGATGAACGCGGAAACCTAAGCATGGTAGATTATTTGCTAACTAAAGCACAGAGTAGTAGACTAATCGAGCCACCCATAAGCGAGAGGGATTTCATCAATATGATTGTACCACATTATCCAGAACGTATACACCATTACCTACTCATTGCGAAGCCAAATTCTATTCCCGAATTGATTGAGTTGGTATCATCATTCGAGACAAGTAGTAGGAACCACGGACAAAACTATACAGTTCGACCATTACCGGATAATGTAAGGAATGCGAACTGGAGAGGAAACGCGAGAGGGAACTATAACCCCAGAGAGAGATACTGGAACGACGTGCCTCAATCCGGGAACAGGAACTGTCAAAATAACCGTTTCAGGAGGGAAGGTGATAACCAATATCACATAAATGCTATACAAACCAGACCAAGATACAGGGGCCGTTTTAACTATAGGAGAGGCAGAAACAATGAAAACAGATCCAGGGAACATTATTTTTCTGACCGAGGGGAAAGCGATATAGGAGAGAGGTATGACGAAAATTACCCAGAAAGAAACGAAAGGAGAGAGAGACCTTCCCGGGGACATTTTAGAGGAAGCAGAGGAAACTATAGGCAAATTCAGAGAGAGGGAAATGTGGAAGAGACTAGCGGAGCACCAAATAGTGTCGATAACCCGGAAAACTAAGACAGGATCCAATCAAGAGCTCGGAGCGGATTCTAAGCGCGCAAAATTCTCAAATAAACAGAAAATGTGAAACAGGGCTCAAAAATGACTTTATACTGGGAGAACTGATAACTACTATTCAAAATCACTCGGAAAAGGATCTGACAGATTCCCCTAGCATAAAAGTAGTATTATTGGATGAAGAATATAACGCTTTAATAGACTCTGGAGCCAATGTGAGTGTATGCAGCCTGAGGTTATATCAGAACCTGGTAAATAAAGGAATTAAGCTAATGACATTACCCATAAGGAACACGGTATGCCGGGTAGCAGTTAACAAAGAGGTTACCCGAATAAAAATGCAAGTAATGTTGAATATGAAAATAGGAGAAGAAAAATTTGAGTTTATTTTTCTGGTAATCAATAATTTGATTTGTGACATTTTGATTGGGTGTGACGTTTTGTTTGAATTAAGAGCTAAGGTTGATTTTGCTGATAAAGTTTTGAAAATAGAGATGAACAGAAAACCATTAGAAATCCCTTTTGTAGAGGGCATGAAACCGGATACTTATAACAAAACCCAAGGAGAAGAAGATATCGCCGAAGAAAGATTTTTCGTACAATTAGTACAAACAGGTAGGAGTGAGAAATTAATTGCTATAGTACAAGGGGAAGAAACCGATGAGATGCATGCGTTCGCTGACAGGTTTTACGACGGGTATACGGAGCACAATGAGAAAGATGATGGTTACGCACGAAATAAAGAATTCCAAGAGACCGGCAGCCAGGTAGAAGCAGTAGAGGAGAAAGTGACCTTTGCCGAGAACCTCACAGAGACACAAAGGCATATATTAAGGCGAATGTTACAAGAAAACAAAGCGGTATTTTCGGACGTCCCAGGCAAGTGCAAAGCATACAAACACAGTTTTAAGGTACAAGATATTGCACCCTTCACACACAAGTATCGGGATATTCCGATTGCATTAAGGGAGAGAGCCAAACAAGTGATCGATAAAATGTTGAGAGACCGAATAATACAAAAGTCAAATTCTCCATACAGCAGTCCATTATGTTGGGTGACGAAACGCAATGGCGAACTTAGGATGACGATAGATGGTCGAAAGATAAATAAACATACTCAACCAGACAGATTTCGGAGCGAAAGTGTAGAAAAATTGCTGTCAAAAATAACCAAAGGCAAGTATTTCTCCACTATTGATTTAACTGCGTCATACTGGCAGATTGAGCTTCACGAGGATGTTAGGAAGTATACTTCTTTTTTATTTTTTGGGAAACAGTTCGAATTTTTGAGAATGCCTTTTGGGTATGCTTACGTCATGTAGTGGACTATTAAGAGCCATCGATAAAATATTTGGCGACTCAGCCGACGAATTTTTGAACCAATATATCGACGATTTTCTAATAGTTGATGAAAATTTTGATGAGCATATTAAAGATGTGGATTATGTGCTTAGAAAGCTGAGAGAAAACGGTATGACGGTGAACATTGATAAATCCAAATTTTGCATCCGTGAGGTGGAATTTATAGGTTATGTAATTAATGATAGAGGAATAAAGCCAAACGAAGAGAGAGTAGCGGCTGTGAGAAGAATACCAGCGCCCAAGAGTGTTAAGCAGGTTAGGTCGTTTCTTGGAGTGCTAAATTATCAAAGCAAATTTATCCTGAGGTACGCCGCAGAAATAGCACCTTTGCGCGAATTACTTAAAAAGAAAGTGCGATGGAAATGGGACGAGGTACATAAGAAAGCTTTTGAAAGAATGGCCAATAAGGCGCAGAAAAGAAAAGAAAAGTTTAAGAAAAAGAAACGAAAACACTGGTTGATCGAATTGGGAGACTTAGTATTGGTACGGGACAAGAAAAAGTCTAGCATTCTGAACAAAAAGTATCATAGAATGGAAAATTTATTTAAAGGTCCATACCGGGTGATTAACATTTTTGGCTCGGATACATTTGAGTTACAAGAAATAAAGAATTCCAAGATCGTAGGGAGATATCATAAACAGTTGCTCAAACCATACAAATGTTTAGAGAATGAAAAGGGTGAAGAATGTAATGAAAATAATCAGGTTAGTTTTACTCGGAATTAGGTAGCAACCCTATGAATAAGAAAGGTAATACACCCGAGAAATAAGGATGTAAAGAAGGAACTAAATGCATAATAATTATTATGTACCAATATGTATGTAAAGAGATTTAATTTTAGAACTTAATTTGGGTATTAGAGTATTTGTTTGCGTTACAAGTTATTCGTGTGCGCGAAGTGTATTGTGTATAAGAATGTCTCTCGGAAAACCTGTTTTTAAAAGGGAGAGAGGAATCAACCATAGTAAAGTGTAAGGTGAACGACCCAAGTGTAAACACCACTGGTTTGTCAGAACCCTTGTGAAGGAACAGGTATAGCGAAGGGTCTCTGTCAACAAAACAAACCAACAAAGGCCATAATCAGAGGAATTATTCTGGAAAAGAAAATTGTATCAAGTGCTGAAAAATTTATTCTTTTCCAGAACAGGGCAATTTGAAACGGCAACTCTAGGCCGAGCCCAAGAACTGTAATTACAGATAATTTATTAATTAACTTTTATTGATGTTAAATCGTACTATGTAAATACCTTTTTCTCATACTGCTTGTATATTTTAAGAAGGGTGATTTAACGTTATGTATCTATCTAGGTTACTAATATTAGTAGAGTTATAAATGGTTTAATGTAAATAATTTAAGCGCTATGTTAAAATACTGTCCACGATGGAAAGTTTTAGCTACAGGAATAGTGCTTTCGAAGGCAGAAAACCTAGTTTTATTACCTCTCTTCGGTCGCCGTGCCATTATTCCTACAGCGAGGGTGTAGAGCCTTTGTCCCATTATTTGATAATTCGCCGTGACCAAGTGAGCGAGACAGACAACCTAACGGTAAATGTAGGAAAAGCCGCGATTTATATTAAACTTGGATCAATGAGATCCCTGAAAGTTTATTCGAAATAGTTAGACGCGTCGAGTCGCGCTAAAAATGGACCAATAGGAAAGGAAGCAGCCTCAGAAGCCTGAGACTATAAATGGATCTGTTTGGGGAAAATTCGGGACAGTTTATGTCATGTGTGGTCAGGGAGAGATGCTACAGGATGTGTGAGATATCGCGCCAAAAAGGGAATCAAGTCAGTTTTGTCATGTCAGCTTAGTATTGCATTTTATTCGAGAGTTTTCGTAATGTGTGGTCAGGGAGAGATGCTGCAGGATGTGTGAGATATCGCGCCAAAACAGGGAATCAAAATAGTTCTAGCAACACACCTAAGATCTGCTACTCTTAAAGCGACAATAAGAATATTTAAACTTCGTGTCATATCCGCGCCATAGTTTAACAGCGGTGGACAGTATTTTACAGCGGCAATACCAGTTTTGTATACTACGAGTGTTAATTAAATAAAAAGAAACGGCAGTGTCATCTTTTCATAAACAAAGCAAGTCTATGTCTTCCTATATCACCACCCGAGATCTACGTTTTTTGTTTTACCGAGGATAAGTCCATGCTCCCATATAGTTTAAGAAAAATTACTGCAGCTAGCCGAGGATAAATTGAAGAGAACCAACCCACTGAGAACTTCTGGAAGCAACGGGAGAAGCATCAAGGTAAGCTACAGCAACGGATGAGGAGGTGATCGCCGCAGATTCCAGTAATAAGAAAAGTACAGTGGAGAATCCCTAGCTCAGAAACCACGCTCACATATTACATTTGATTGCATATTCTCAGTGATTCCAGTAATAAGAAAAGTACAGTGGAGAATCCCTCGCCCAGAAACCATGCTCACATATTACATTTGATTGCACATTCTCAGTGATTCCAGTAATAAGAAAAGTACAGTGGAGGAATTCCTTGCCCAGAAACCATGCTCACATATTACATTTGATTGCACATTCTCAGTGATTCCAGTAATAAGAAAAGTACAGTGGAGAATCCCTAGCTCAGAAACCATGCTCACATATTACATTTGATTGCACATTCTCAGTGATTCCAGCAATAAGAAAAGTACAGTGGAGAATCCCTAGCTCAGAAACCATGCTCACATATTACATTTGATTGCACATTCTCAGTGATTCCAGTAATAAGAAAAGTACAGTGGAGGAATCCCTAGCTCAGAAACCATGCTCACATATTACATTTGATTGCACATTCTCAGTGATTCCAGTAATAAGAAAAGTACAGTGGAGGAATCCCTAGCTCAGAAACCATGCTCACATATTACATTTGATTGCACATTCTCAGTGATTCCAGTAATAAGAAAAGTACAGTGGAGAATCCCTCGCCCAGAAACCATGCTCACATATTACATTTGATTGCACATCCCCAGTGATTCCAGTAATAAGAAAAGTACAGTGGAGAATCCCTCGCCCAGAAACCATGCTCACATATTACATTTGATTGCACATCCCCAGTGATTCAAGCGATAAGAAAAGTACAGTATAGGAATCCCTCGCCCAGAAACCACGCTCACATATTACATTTGATTGCACATTCTCAGTGATTCAAGCAATAAGAAAAGTACACTATAGGAATCCCTCGCCCAGAAACCATGCTCACATATTACATTTGATTGCACATCCCCAGTGATTCAAGCGATAAGAAAAGTACACTATAGGAATCCCTCGCCCAGAAACCACGCTCAAATATTACATTTGATTGCACATTCTCAATGATTCCAGTAATAAGAAAAGTTCAGTGTAGGAATCTCTAGCTCAGAAACCACGCTCACGCCGGGGCGTGCGCGGGAGGTAAACGGTGTACCATTATCCAATTTCACAACTAAAGCTTGGAGGGAGCGTGCGTAACTAAAAGGCAGAAAACGGCTGGGTGGGCAGCAGAAACTCATCTTCTGGTTTTCAATGGGTACTGACGTCACCGTCTTCAGCATCATCCTCACCTTTTACGGTTCCAGGCTGCAAGTTGTCGACCTTCCCACCTGAACAACGTCATGCACTGCAGCGCAGCTCTCAGCTGCCTTATCTCACAATCCTGGTTCTCATCCCGCTTCCTGTACTTCTGACGTCATAAATCAGGAAGACAGTGTTTCAGTTCAGATGTCAGTTGCATAACTGTGGAAGTACAATAATCACCAAAAGAATCGCAGCACCGTTGTAGTACTACTGTGTCACCGTTTCTGATACTATTCGAACAGTTTGCTTCTCACATTAATCTTAGATTACTTCCCAAGACAGTTGCTTTTCGTTAACTTTGTCGTCCTCTCTGGTGTAGTGGTTACCATGTGAGGCAGTATTTTATATCACAACTCTGTGAATGCCAGAGTGATTGTAGTGTAAATTAGCATTATTGTATGACAATGATTTGAGATGTTTGTTAATTATAAGCATTGTTAGGAAATAAGTTTACACGGCCTCACTGAAACTGACAATAGGAGCGAGTAACAATGTAGCGAGGGGGTGAGTTGTTTGTCAATTAGAAGAGACAAACAAATGACGTCAGAGTAGCGCACTTTTTTTTAGAAATGGAGGGAATATCTTCCCTAGAGCATATGTGTTCGTAATTTTGATTGGATATAAAAATAGACGCTAATGTTGGCGCGCTTTATTAACCAATAGCAGCTCTGTTATAATGTTTAGGCATATCGGGGTGAGGGAGGATAAATTCCGAGCCAGATACGGGTAACGGGCAGTTCTACAGAATAATTCACAAGGCAAACGTCGCGCAGTTTTACAGAATAATTCACAAGGCAAACGTCGCGCAGTTCTACAGAATAATTCACAAGGCAAACGTCGCGCAGTTCTACAGAATCCCTCGCGTCGTAAAGTTAGTTAAAAGATGTGAAATACGCGAATTAATAATGTGCGGCAAATAAGTGATATTAGTTACATTCGAAAATACAACAGTTTCAGTCGGGCGTGTATCAAGAGTAAATATGTAAATTAATGAAGTGTGACGGCAATAAAAGTGTAAAAACAAATTCTTTTATCAGTGTTATCTTTTAGTAACAACTCCTTTCCGTTTACACACCCTGTTCAAGAGATTTGCTCGACTGAGTAATAATAGCTAGCCGGAGGACAAAGAACCCAAAATTCAAGATAGTAAAAAAATAACAGGCACTCAGCAAAAAAAAATAACACGAACGATACCGCGACAAATGCTGGCCTGTAGTTCCCGAGATCCCGGGTTCAAACCCGGCGGAGGGTGATGGATTTTTCGGGCGTAAAAATCCTTAGCATGGCTTCCTTTGGAAGGGAAGTAAAGCCGGTGGTCCCGTGTCGTAGATTTACGGCACGTAAAAGAACCTCAAGCCTAATAAAGGGGCCTCTGAGCAAAATTATCGATCTTTCATGCCCAATATAGAATGGGACCCTGAGGATCACAGAAGTTAAAGAGCGTCCATAAATTAAAAAAAAAAACATTAATTTGTATGCAAATCATTTTCAACTCTTTATGACATGGGTAGCCCAGGTACTTGCATTTACCAGCATGTTGTTAATTAAATACTTTGCGGGCTTTGAGGAAGTACGTGCATTAAATGGTGATAAATATAACGGTTTAACCGTTTTATCGATTTTACAGCTTTCAAAAAGGGATAACATGAAATTTACATCCTAGATCCAACAATCAGATATGAAAATAATAATTGAGATCAAGCTAAAAATTTGGATCAAGAAAAGAAAATCATTTATAAAAGCTGTATTACTTTCATGGAAGAAAAATACAAATCCTACTTCGGTCAATGTGATTTCATGTTCAAGGTCTCCTACTTGGTGCCCGTGGAACCATTTACAAGAGTGTATTTAATCTGTTACATGAACTAGGTCTACGCAAACAACAGATATTACATACCTTAAACAACCAATATAATTATCTACGCTTCGGTGGCCATTATTCATCACATTCTGTAAAACATGACACTAAAATCTGATGTGTTACACTCAAATGACTTTCTCTACTCTTGTACAAACTATTTTTACAAACGTTTATTCTCCATCTACTTCATGTTAATCGAAATAAACATTTGCAGACTCTATCTTATTGCTAATTTTCTTGTAGATGTAAGGGGAATATATATTTACAAGGGCAATATAGAAATACAGTAGCCTTTAAGCACATACATATCTCATAATAGCTGGTTGCTAGGTGCAGCACTATTCCCTTTCCCACAGATTAATACTCTTTGCATATCCAAGACAAAAAAATGAATAACGAATTCCCATTTGAGAAAATATTGAAAAATTTAAGGGAATAACAAGCAATATCTCGAAAATGGTTCACTCAACAACAAAAAATGTATATGACAAATTGTGTATTTTAACGCGATCTATATTTTTTGTGTAGTAACATTTTGTCTATCTCTTATGGTTTACCAGTTATGCAAAAGTTGTTCACAATGAAGAATACTTTTGGAGACATTCCCAGAAAATTCAAGATATACATTTTATTTGTCATGAAAATATCTTAAATATATTATATTATAATCAAAATCGTTAGAGCCATTTTTGAGAAAATTAAAATTTTCGAAAAATGTTCCATGTAAAGGGTAGTTTGGGGTGGGGGATTTTATTGAAAACCTTCGTGTCGATTCTCTGGAAGATACTGAACCTAAATACCAAGTTTGGTTTTTATCCGACTGTTCGTTTCTGAGTTATGCTGTTCAAAGACAGACACACAGACAGACAGACAGACAGACACACAGACGGACACATAGACACACACACGGACATGTTTCCAAAAATGCTTTTTTTTGGATTCAGGGGGTCTCAAAACATGTATTTCCGGTGAAATCTCGGTATGGAATTTTTGGGTGGAATACAATGCTGCTGCTGCTGCTGCTGCTGCTGCTGCTGCTGCTGCTGCTATACGTCCATATGGATACACGCAGACGGCTGGAACATCGTATCACTTAACACGGTCAAAATTTCAAACACCTATAGCGAAGTCAGCATAACAGCACCGTTATATGATGATGACAATAATAATAATAGTAACAATAACATTTATAATATAGGCGAAAAGTTGCCAGTGAAATATGCGTCTTCCAATGTTTGTTGCTTATAGTCCGTAATGTTAGACAACAATAGTGTAAACACAATTAAAACAATAGCTATGAGTGGATAGAATAGGTCAAATAGACATTTTAATTATTTGTCAGTCTAAAAAGTGAGTTTATTCCGTCAAAAATAAAGTTTGTATAAGTGAAGAGTAAAGTATTCTAAGAAGTTTTCCATCTGTTTTTGTCTATCATCATGGACAGTGCACATCAGTGGAAGGGTCTGTTTTTGTCTGTCATCACGGACTGAACACTACTGCAAACTTGGGAAGTGCCTCTCAATGAGCGCGATCCGCTGATCGTCTTTGCTGATAAGCAAGAGTCGTAAACTGAAGGTCGGCTGGCCCTGTAACTCAGTCGATATAGTACCCTCCTACTATGTGAGGGGTCCCGGGTCGGACTAGGAATTTTTCTGTAGCTAACATTATTCCCCATATTCCCCAGAGTCTGGAAGTGTGAATGTGTGTGTGATCTAATGAAGAAAGCCCAAGTTTACCAGAAACCTGGAGAAAAGCGAATACGAGTTAACACCAATGCCCATAGGCAATAATATGTTCCAAACTAAAGACCGCGGATAACTAAAAAGAAGAGGAATAAAAAAAAAACAACGAAGCTCGCTCATTCTAATTCGACAGTTCCCCACTGACCTGTATTTACTTGCAAATGTGCTGTTGAATTCTGTAAAAATAACGCACGAAGGGATATCTACACACTTAAAATACGGCGCGGCTGGCCACCTGGTATATACACTACGTGATCAAAAGTATCCGGACACCTGGCTGAAAATGACGTACAAGTTCGTGGCGCCCTCCATCGGTAATGCTGGATGTCAATATGGTGTTGGCACAACCCTTAACCTTGATGGCAGCGTTCACTCTCGCAGCCATACATTCAATCGGGTGCTGGAAGGTTTCTTGGGGAGTGGCAGCCCATTCTTCACGGAATGCGGAATTGAGGAGAGGTATCGATGTAGGTCGGTGAGGCTTGGCACGAAGTCGGCGTTCCAAAACATCCCAACGGTGTTCTATAGGATTCAAGTCAGGACTCAGTGTAGGCCAGTCCATTACAGGAATGTTATTGTCGTGTAACCACTCCGCCAATGCCCGTGCAGTATGAACAGGTGCTCGATCATGTTGAAAGATGCAATCGCCATCCCCGAATTACTCTTCAACAGTGGGAAACAAGAAGGCGCTTAAAATATCAATGTAGGTCTGCACTGCGATCGTGCCATGCAAAACAATAAGGGGTGCAAGCCCTTTCCAGGAAAAACACGACCACACCATAACACCACCACCTCCGAATTTTACTGTTGACACTACAGTGTTGGTAGATGACGTTCACCGGCCATACGCCATACCCACAACCTGCCATCGGATCGCCACATAATGTACCGTGATTCGTCACCCCACGCAACGTTTTGTCACTGTTCAATCGTGTAATGTTGTCGCTCATTACACCAAGCGAGGCGTCGTTTGACATTTTTCTGCGTGATGTGTGGCTTATGAGCAGCCACTCGACCATGGAATCCAAGGTTTCTCACCTCACGCTTAACTGTCATAGTACCTGGAGTGGATCCTGATGCAGTTTAGAATTCCTGTGTGATGGTGTGGATAGATGTCTGCCTATTACTCTTTACGACCCTCTTCAAATGTCGGCGGTCTCTGTCAGTCAACAGACGAGGTCGGCCTGTACGCTTTTGTGCTGTACATGTCCCTTCACGTTTCCACTTCACTACCACACCAGAAACAGTGGACCTAGGGACGTTTAGGAGTGTGGAAATCTTGCGTACAGACTTTTGACACATGTGACACCCAATCACCTGACCACGTTCGAAGTCCGTGAGTTCCACGGAGCGTCCCATTCTGCTGTTTCACGATGTCTAATGACTACTGAGGTCGCGGATAATGAGTACCAGGCAGTAGGTGGCAGCACAATGTACCTAAGATGAAAAACGCATGTTTGTGGGGGTGTCCGGATACTTTTGATCACATAGTGTATGTACAATTTATTGATATGGTAAGCACTTTCGTGTGGCAACTTGTTAAAGCAAACAGCTCCATGTTTTGTTCTTATGTTTTAAGACAATACATGGCTTTCTTCTTCTTAGTGCGAGTGTAGCCAAGGCTATACTTTTATAGCTTATACCTTATAACCACACTATGATGTTAATCTCAACAATTAATTTTGCCTAAGAACAAATTAATTGTTGACATTAACATATGTATGTGAACACTAACCATTGTATCTACTATAAACTATAATGTATGTGCTACGTTAATTGTAAAATGCTAGTCCCGCTATGATTTTACTGTTGAAGCGACCACAAACAAATAACTTTAAAAAATACTTCTGAATTTGTAATAATTCAAAAAATCTATGTTAAAAGTAGCGCAGCAAGGCTAAAATTTTTAATGTGCGTTAAGTAACTACAGACATAATTTTACCCCTGATGGAATATTTTCTACGCAATGCCACTGCCTTGTATTTTGCAGATAGTTTATGATTTTATTCTCTCAGCTATTTTTCAGCTATCTGATGTGTTACACTCACATGACTTTCTCTACTCTTGTACAAATTATTTTTACAAACGGTTATTCTCCATATGCTTCATGTTAATCGAGATGTTAATCTTATTGCTAATTTTCTTAGATGCAAGGTGAATTGGTAGGTTTTAAGCGATAGTCAAATATTTTAAGAGCTGGTTGCTATGTGGAGTATTCCATTCTCTTTGCATTACCAGGACAAAAAATCTGAATAACGAATTTGAGAAAAAGTATAAGTATTGGAAAATTTAAGGGAATAGCAAGCAATATCTCGAATATGGTTCACTCAACAAAAAAAAAATATATATATATATATATACGACATAAGCTGTGCATTTTAGTGTAGTAACATTTTGTCTATCTCTTATGGTTTACCAGTTATGCAAAAGTCGTTCATAATGAAGAATACTTTTGGAAACATTCCCAGAAAATTTAAGATATACATTTTATTTGTCAAGAAAATATCTTAAACATATGATATTTTAATCAAAATCGTTAGAGCCATTTTTGAGAGAATGAAAGTTTTCGAAAAATCTTCCATGTAAAGGGTAATCTGGTGTGGCGGGATTTTCTTAAAACCTTCGTGTCGCATCTCTGGAAGATATTGAACCTAAATACCAAGTTTGGTGTTTATCCGACTTTTCGTTTCTGAGTTATGCTGTTCACAGACAGACTCACACACACAGACACATACACAGACGGACATGTTTCCAAAGATGCCTTTTTTTGGATTCAGGGGGTCTCAAAACATGTATTTCCGGTGAAATCTCGGTATCGAATTTTTGGGTGGAATACAATACTTCCCCTACTTACTATACATAGTAGAGAAAGTAAAAAGATAAAGTGTATAAAATACGCCATGACATGAGTTCAGAAACAAACGCAGAGACCAGCAAAACGAGGACAGCCAAAATGAATGCACTGAGTCATGACTGGCAAAACTAGGCTAAACAGAATAAAAACCAGGAAGTAAGGCAGCAATGGGACATAGTCGATGTAGTAAAATTTAAAAAGGGAAGAAAGACACAATGAAATATATGTTGACAGCCCGATGACTGTGTATACCGATTAAAATAGCTGGGGACTAAATACCAGAAGGCAAGAGTGGTGTGAACAGACTTCGGAAAGAAGGATTAGCGTCATCTAAATGAGTCATTCTCTGTGTGAAGACAAACAAGTATGTGCATAAACAAACGAATGATAATTTCTCTGAGTTAAGTTTTTAAAAGTGTAGAGATCTCATGCAGACGTTCCGAAATTTGCATGTTAGAAACCGGTTCAGGTAACACCAAATCTCTTCGCCATTACCTAAAGTAAAAGAGAAGATTCAGGTAAAGCGACTGTCCTGGTAATGATTGAAGGTGGTTTAGTGCTTACGTAATATGTTTTTTCGTAAATTATTAGAACTTGAAGATCTTATATTGTGCTGCTTTTGTTTTGTTTGGTTACATAATTTTAACTGCCCCACGTATGGGCGTCAATTTGTGGTGGTATCTTGTAATATTATTTAATTTGTTGTGTATGTGTGTTTACTTCACGCGGGGAAGCCATTTTGTGACGTGATTCTTTGTTAGGTTTGTAGCTCCATCTGGTGTTAGCAATTTGCGGCAGTATTAGTTTTTGTTTGAAAGAATTCTATTGTTATTTTATTTAATTTTTGTTCACTGTCCTCCGGCTAACTATGATCTTTTGGTCAAGCACTTCTCTTTATACAGGTTGTATAAACGGAAAGGAATCTTTTATCCAAAGATAACACTGATGAAGGAATTTGTTTTACACTTTTATTGTCGAACACAATAACTATCACATTTACACATTGATCTTGACACTCGCCAAACTGAAACTGTTATAATAACTTCATTACTGATCACTCTTAATTCGCGTACTTCAACTTTTTGTATAATTAACTTTACAACATTTTAGATTTTTCATAATTCTGCTACGCGTAACTCGTGAATCGATAGCCGACATGTAATATTTCTGCTGGACTGAAGGCGACGTGTATCATACAAATATTTTCGACGAACTGGCGGACTGAAGACGACGTGTAGTGTACAAAGATTTTTGATGAACTGACGGACCGAAGACGACGTGTACTTTACAAATATTTTGATGAACTGGACGGGGTCTTTACCTCTAACCTACCTTTTATACTCCTTCATCCAGATATGCCTAAAGATTATAACTGAGCTGCAATTGGCTAATAAAACGCGCCAACATTAGCGTCTATTTTTATATCAAATGAAAATTATGAATACATATGCTCTAGGGAAATGTTCCAGAAAATTCTAAAGGAAAACGCGCCAACATTACGTAACTTCCTCGTTTCCAATAATGTTAAACAGCTCACCCCCTCGCTGCATTATTGCACGCTATTATTGTCAGTTTCAGTAAGGCAGTATAAACTTACTTCTCAACAATAATTACAATCAATAAACATCTCAAATCAATGTCACATAAAAATGCATATTCATATTACAATCATTATTTACATTTAAGTAATTTGTGATACAAATTACTGCATCATGATTTGGGTCCAATTCGACCAATCCATCTTCCAAGTTGGAGTAGCGGCACACACGAAGTTTGAAGTTGGCTGGAAAGCATCATCCATGATCAATGTTCACATCTGTTGTACTAGTCGGCCACGATATGAGTGCGTTTGCAAGAGGGCGCCACTGTTTTTTGTTGATGATACGTAACATTCATCAAGGCTAGGGATCAGAGGGGAATGATGGGCAAGGCGATAGGGGAATTCACAGTTGCACAATGAAAATAGTACTACATTTCCGCGCCTCAGCCGCGCTAGCAAATGCAACTCAGAACTGCGAATGTTTTCTTTACTTGACTGTACTTCGGAAGTTCCTCCCACCTTTTACTTTCTCTACTACGTATAGTAAGTAGGGGAAGTATTGTATTCCACTCAAAAATTCGATACCGAGATTTCACCGGAAATACATGTTTTGAGGCCTCCTGAATCCAAAAAAAGCATTTTTGGAAACATGTCCGCGTGTGTGTCTGTGTGTCTGTGAACAGCATAACTCAGAAACGAACAGTTGGATAAACACCAAACTTGGTATTTAGGTTCAGTATCTTCCAGAGATGCGACACGAAGGTTTTCAAGAAAATCCCTCGACCCCATATTACCCTTTACATGGAACATTTTTCGAAAATTTTAATTTTCTCAAAAACGGCTCTACCGATTTTGATTAAAATATCATATATTTAAGACATTTTCATGTCAAATAAAATGTATATCTTGAATTTTATGGAAATGTCTCCAAAAGTATTCCTTTTTGTGAACGACGTTTGCATAACTGGTAAACCATAACAGATAGACAAAATTTTACTATACAAAAAACGTAGATTGCCATAAGATACACAATTTATGTCATATACATTTTTTTGTTCAGTGAACCATTTTCGAGATATTGCTTGTTATTCCCTTAAATTTCCCAATACTTATACTTTTTCTCAAATGGAAGTTCGTTATTCTTTTTTTTTTTTTTTTGTCCTGGTAATACAAAGAGAATGGAATGCTCCACATAGCAACCAGCTCTTAAAATATTTGACTATCGCTTAAAGCCTGCCAATTCCCTTTGCATCTACAAGAAAATTAGCAATAAGATTAACATCTCGATATCTCGATTAACAGGAAGTAGATGGAGAATAAGCGTTTGTAAAAATAGTTTGTACAAGAGTAAAGAAAGTCATGTGAGCGTAACATATCAGATTCTTCTGTAACTGTTCAGTTAGTCTTCCCACCGAACGCGCTTATCGTGGCCGACTAGTACATATATAACATTTTCGTGGTAGCTATTTCGGAAACCAAATATTGTGGTCGTATGCTTATGGAACTCTAAAATCATCGATAAATGTTATTGTGAATTCACAAGCTGCTATAAAACTGTTTAAACCCTGAAGCATCATACCGAAACGTGTGGCCGAGATACCGAAATCGTTCAGAAATGAACTCGTGAATCGCAGGTCTGCGTTTCAAATCTCGCTAGGACCGTTCCTCCCTGACTGAGGTTTTTTTACAGGTTTTCCTCAGTCCTATAACCCGCCTGTATTAGGCTTGAAACGTTTCCTTCACAAATTTCCTGCAGCATAATCATTTCATTTCATGTATCTTTAGTGTTCACCGTCTGTGATGCCGTACGCAGTAATAAACACTACTAAATAAATAAATTGAGCATCGTACATTGGATTAACTGATTTATGCATATGCATGTTGGGTCATTTAAGTTAAGACTGTACAATATCTCTAAAACTAAGCGTTGTAGAAAGAAATATATTTAATAAAAGGTGCTTGATATTATGGGGGAAAGTAAATGTCATTAGTCGTATTTTATTTGGAGGACGTTGTGATGGTCATTTTAGGCTCAATTTAATTTGACCCTAATTGTAGGTGCACATTTAATGGTATTTACTTTCATCCATAATATCAAGCAACTTTTATCAAAGAGATTTCTTTCTACAACGCTTATTTTTGGAGATATTGTACAGTTTCAACTTAAATAATCAACCCTGTAGTATAAATGCAAAACGACAGGTGTAATATATTTTGTGAAAAAGATATTAGGTATGAAATTTCATTACAGCAAACATTTCAGTAAGTATTCAATTTTAAGACTGAATTCTCTATTGTATACATAAATCGGTATATTTCGAATGTTTTCCTTTACTAACTGCAAAGAGCAAGGATGAACAAATGCCATTTGAATGCATCCTCTATGCCCATTATCACTGCAACGTTTTATTGCTTTTCTAATGGCTAGTTCTACTTGTAACCTTGAACATTCTGAAGAGAGCTAAATATGGTGTGTAGCAAACACTTCTGTCATTCTCTCTCTCTCTCTCTCTCTCTCTCTCTCACACACACACACACACACACACTCACTGAAGCATAAAAACACGATCTACTTTTACGATTTATTTCAATAGTTCTTCCAGAGTGACTCATCTGTGAAAAATCTGATATTAACATGACCTTCTCTACCCTCTATCGTGTATTGGCGGGTATACGTAGTCCTATCAAAGCTTATTTTTACATCTACTTCATTTTAATCGAAATAATCTTTTGCAGAAACAGCTACATTACATGTTTCGTTATAGATACAAGGGAACAGCGATTGTCCAATGATTAAGAACTGGACCCCTTACGCTGGCCTCAAAAGTCCATACTGTTTCAATGGAATCGGAGAAACAACTGAATGCAACAGAACTTTAAAAGAATGGCCAAGTATTGAACAATTGGAGCCATTAATAACGGATATGTCGGAAATGGCTAATGCCACAAAAAAGGTTATTTGAAATAAATTCTGTGTTTTTTCTTATGTAGTGCATTTTCGCCTATCGGTTAACGTTTACCAGTTATATAGGATTATACAAAATTCCTTTTGAATGAAGAGAACTTCAAGGTTATTCCCAGAAGGTTCAATATATGCGCTTCATTTATCATGTAAATATCTTTAATATTGGTACTTTAAACAAACTCATTACAGCCATTTTTACAAAATCATAATTTCGAAAAATGTTCCATGTAAAGGGTAATTTAGGGTAGGCAGATTTTCTTGAAAACCTTCGTGTCACATCTTTGGAAGATACTGAACTTAAATATCAAGTTTGATGTTGATTAGACTTTTCATTTTTAAGTTATGCTGTTTACACACACAATAGACACACACAGGGACCTTTTTCTAAAAAACATTTGTATTCAGGGAGCCTCAAAACGTGTATTTTCGGAAAAATTTCGGTATCAAGTTTTTGGGTGGAATGCAATACCGTCTCTAACTGGCAGGTGCGTGGTAAAGAAAGTAAAAACCATCCGGAAGTTGGTATGTTTCATTAAGACAGGAGCTTACACCTCTATCTGTGACACACATTTTATGGCTCTTTTAGCCTCTAGCTCGGAATGATAGACATTCAAGGTAGACGAGTAGACCCTTGATAAATGCCTTATGCAGTAATGCATTTCATTGTTACATTAAAATCTCCAATACTCCGTATTGAGTTGACGCAGCCTGGTTTATCTGCAGAATGCAGCCACATCGTGATCATGACCTTTCTACATGAATCAGTTCATTCGCACCCAGTTCAGAACGTCCTTCATAATCTTCAGATATTTCCTTTTCATCAGGATTATAAAGGTGGATTTCCAAATAGCCTACCGTGTTCTGACTGTGCAACGACCATGCCCCTACCATGTTGTGTCGTTTTGTTTTCCACATAACCTACTGCGTCCCGATTGTGTGCCAACTATTTTTATGCTAGATTCGATTCACAGACGCGCCCGAGGAGGGTTAAGAGTGTCTATAGCTCCGTCTTAATAACAGAAAGAACATACAAATTGTGTTACTTTGCAAGGTTAAAATCAACTTTTTATTTCTACTAAATATACAGAAATCAGATGACAGACAATGAGTGAATTTATCATATTGGCAGACATTCATAAGATGTCCACTAATTAAAGAAAGAAAAGAAACACATAGGCCGAATCAAATATGCTTACTGAATAAGAATTAAGGTCTCATTACAGTGAGGATCAATGGTTTACAGTAAAATTGATAATTAAAGTGCTTAAAGATTACGTTTAAAAGGCAACTTTATTGTATAAATAATTTTATAAGTATTCTCAACATTTAAATTAACCTTGCATCCAAAGAGTAATTCGTAGATCTCTTATTTGATGTTTGAAAATTTAGAAATTAAAATTCTCTATTACTGACTGCGTTTTACTCATGTATGTTTCAAAATATGTTAGCCACTCCCTAAAGGAATCCTAAATCCGGCCCTGATTCGATCCGAATCGTTTTGTCCTCTCGGTTTCAAAAATCAATACATCACAAAGAGGAAGACATCCTTATAGTCTGTGGTGCTTTTATGTCTTTACTGCAAAGACAATATATTTTCGGCGTTTCGCATGTCTTCCTCCTGTGGTCTAAGGTCCCAAGGTTGTAGTTCAAACCCGGCGGACGGTGATAGATTTTTGTGGCGTAAAAATACTTAGCATGGCATCCTTCGGAAGGGAAGTAGAGGCGATGCTTCTGTGTCGTAGAATTACGGCACGTAAAAGAGCCTCAAGTGTCATAAAGAGGCCTCTGAGCAAAATTTCCAGTCATTCACCCCCAACATAGAATGGGACGGTAAGGGCCATAGCAGTTAAAGAGCGTCCATAAATAAAACTCGATTTATTTTGAGGGGTGGCGCACGCAGGAGGGCTGTAGACTCAGATGGGGAAGAGCGGGTTGGCATCGGGGTGGTAGGTAGGGCGTAGGCGAGTGCGTTATAGGAAGAGACGTCAAATAAAAGGCCCAGGGGCGTATAAAAACTAAGCGTTGTATTCATACTTAATATACATAGTTGCAGTTCGCGGGGGGGGGGGGGAGGTTGGCTAGCCTGGTGGCCAGGACGAGCGAGAACTTAATACTAGTGCATCTTACCTGTAGGTTAGTGAGGTCTGGATGTATCCACTCATTAATGATGGGGGTGTGAAGCGCACCTTGTTGCTCAGAGATTCGTCGTTGAGTCTGTCAATGAGACGCCACACCTCGGCGCTAATCATCAGGCCTCGGTTTTGGGTCACGGAATTAGCAGACTGAAGTTGATGTCCTGGCCCGGTGGGTAGGGTAGCGCTTCCAACCTACAGGTTGTTCCGTAGCGAAGGTCACTGTGGACATTCGTATTGCTGCATGGCCCTGGTTAATGCAGTCCCCTTACGTGCTCGAGATCCAGTGAGTAAAGAACTATAGCTTCATGGTATTTACATATTCATTGATATTTTGTTAGTGTTAATTGCTCTTATTTATACTCCACAGTACTTTGAGTCATGCCGAAGAATACGAGTACCAAGCGTTCCCTTCAGGATTCACTTATAAAGTTTGGAAAGGAAGATTTCCTCATCAAAGGAATCAACGCTGCATATTACAAACGCTGCAAAAACTACATCTTGACAGACAGATCTCAATTCTTAAAAACTCTGTAATAACAAAATATACATGAAAAATGTTAAATTCAACAATCTAAGAAGTCTTCAACATCACAATTAAAATAGAAAATCAGAAAGAATTTTATCGAGATTTGTGTAGCATGTTGGTACATGCCAACATCTATTTCAACGAGATCGAAAATAAATATATTAAAGCGTTTCTAGAAAAATATGTGGGTTCGTAATTGCACTGCTTCAAAAACTGAATGAGTGAAAATCAGACTCTGTTATTGCAAGTATGAACGCCAAATTATAAAATGTGCTTTTGGCTTTGCAGATATGTGTGCATTAAGGACGTTTTTATTGGACTCAAACAATGAATACAAATCCACAAAAGTTTATTCGTGTGATATCCCATTCTTTCTTAAGTACATGTCACGTCATGTGACAAAGAACGAAGTTTTTCTAGCTATAAGCTCACTTTAAGTGAAAATACGAGATGTTTTTATTTGATACATTGCGAATGCACCTTGTAATTCGCTGCAATGGCATGCAAAGAAGTGTATTCTATTCATTTTCATTATTTGGTTTATTACTTTATGTATTTATTTTAAATGTTTATGTATATGGTGCAATGAAGTTGTGAAGAAATCTATTTTGTGATATGTATATTGTTTGCACTTTTTTTTCTGTCGTGGAGAATGTCTATTTCAGAATGTTAAAACAGGTACAATCATGCAAAACTGTTATGTTAGGCAATTGGTTTCCGTACTCGATACGCACTGGAAAATGTGACGTGTATTTTGTGCCCTACTGTGACTAGATGTTTACACGTTGAGGCAAGGGCTACCTGCACGCGTTACCTGCCATCCCACTCGAACTAAACAACACAGTGATCCGTGTGCTCCTAACTCCATACGTCTCGGAACCCTGCACCGAGGCCTGCTAATCACCCTAGATAGGGGTGCTACAATATGTAAGGTGCTCCTTGACTGAGCAGCCTTTAAAAGGCGACTCCAAACATAGCACATGACTGGGACACAGTCGGTGCATAATCAGAATACGGTAGGCTATTGAAAATCCACCTTAAGCCGACTACCTCACCATGTTCCATTCTCATCCACTGTATTGTCTCAATCTTCTCATCCTATTGTTACATAACTTATTGTATTTCTACTTGCAGTTTTTTATATTCTCTGGGGCTTTCTCTAAATGTTAGGTTTTCCTCAAAACATTAAATCAGACACATGTTCACATTCTCGTTCATATTTCCAGACTCTAGAGAGGTTAGGGAACGATCCTGGTTGAAGAAATATGTTCAGATTCCAGATAAGAAACAAAACTGGGACCTATGGATTTTGAGGTTAGCATGTTTAACTACCAGATACAGAGGCAGTCTTGTTCATTTTTGTCCCAAAGATTTTACTTTTGTATCATACTTACTCGTTTCACAATTATTTTGTTTGTTTTCTTGTCTAATCCATTTGGCTTCCTTCATTTTTTTCTTTTGTACTTCCATCTTGTCCATCCTTTGATTCCATTCTGAGTAAGTTTTGTAAATAATATGTTCGTCCATCTTTAAAGGCGCCTTTAGGCTTTTAACTGTTTGTGAAACTGAAGGATGGGGCAGATGATTTACTAGTGAAGATGACATGAAAGACGAAAAATTGAATGGGTAGGATATCACCTTCTATCGTCCGGAATGGAAAACCTCATCGTACCTGTGACAAATGCACCATTGCCCATTGATGATTATGCCAACGTTAAAAAGACAATGTAGCATAACTTCTTTATCTTGACGTATCCTTGCCTCCAGAACTTGAGGAGTTTTAGCTTTTGACTTCTCCTCGTAATGTGATTTATTCTAGGCTTTGCACCTATCTAGGTAAAAAGACTCTACTGACATTGTCATCTGCGTTAATTTGAAATGAATTAGTGTATTTATCCAAATAACGTTTGAAGGCCTATACATTTCAGCATCCTAAAAGATTTGTGGAAAAATATTGTAGTCCGAGTATGTCTTCGCAAGAATCTTGTGCACATTTTTAATGTCTCACGATAAATACAGAGGGGTTAAATCAAAGAAGTAGCTAGCTACGTATTAACATTAATCACTTACTTAATAAAGATCTAGTAAGAGTAGTAAATTCCTTGGCGGACGGTTTTCCTACAGAAAATTGAATTGTCCGTAGGAGATGCTGGTACCACTGATACCTTAACACACCGAAACGTTATCAAAAGTTATAGAACAAAAGCAGAGGTTGCTGATATGTTTCGCATTACTGGCATACATACAAATATAATTTTAAATGTAGTTACACCAGGTGTACAATTTATGAATGGAGATCCATGTTAAGCACTTTGAGTTTCACATTTGAAACGCACGACGACACCGACTCTGAAGATATTGTCCGGGACATTTTGATACAGCAAATATTTCTATGCGAGTGAAGTGATACCGAACTCGTCCTCGTTGACAAGATTATAAGTAAGTGGGCGGTAAAAACAAATAAATTAATGGTAAAAACAAAAACAAGCTAATTTTAAGACAAAAAGACGCTATATCAATATCAGGAAGAACCTCATGGAGGATTTGAAGGCGCTTTGTGTATCCGCTGTGGTACTCTGTGCCATTGCAAATGATTTGGAATGATACTCTGTTGAGTTCATGGAAATATGTTCCTCGAGGAGGTATATATCTTGTACTGTGATCCTTATGAAATTCAAAATATAAACCACGATTAGATATTATAAGATTGTAGGGACTATTATTGAAAGTGATGTTGCGTTCATTATAAAAAAAATCTTATCTGTTACACTCACATGACTTTCTCTACTCTTGTACAAACTATTTTTACAAACGCTTATTCTCCATCTATTTCATCTTAATCGAGATAAACATTTGCAGAAAGGGTCTTTCGATATGCAAAGAGAATTACGTTTTACACATAGCGACCAGTTCTAAAAATATTTGACTATCGCTTAAGGCCTACTATGTTCCCCTTGTTTTGTATTTGCAACGGCAATATAAAAAAAATCTAATGTGTTACACTCACATGACTTTCTCTACTCTTGTACAAACTATTTTTACAAACGCTTATTCTGCATCTACTTCATGTTAATCGAGATAAACATTTGCAGACTCTATCTTATTGCTAAGTTTCTTGTAGATGTAAGGGGAATATATATTTACAAGGGCAATTTGGAAATACAGTAGCCTTTAAGCACATACATATCTCTTAATAGCTGGTTGCTAGGTGCAGCACCATTCCATTTGCCACAGATTAATACTCTTTGCATATCCAAGATAAAAAATGAATAACGAATTCCCATTTGAAAAAACAAGGATTGAAAAATTTAAGGGAATAACAAACAATATCTCGAAAATGGTTCACGCAACAACAAAAATGTATATGACATAAATTGTGTATTTTAACGCGATCTACATTTTTGTGTAGTAAAATTTTGACTATCTCTTATGGTTTACCAGTTATGCAAAAGTCGTTCACAATGAAGAATACTTTTGGAGACCTTCCCAGAAAATTCAAGATATACATTTTATTTGTCATAAAATATCTTAAACATATGATATTTTAATCAAAATCGTTAGAGCCATGTTTGAGAAAATTAAAATTTTCGAAAAATCTTCCATGTAAAGGGTAATCTGGGGTGGGGGATTTTCTTGAAAACCTTCGTGTCGCATCTCTGGAAGACACTGAACGTAAATACCAAGTTTGGTGTTTATCCAACTGTTCGTTTCTGAGTTATGCTGTTCACAGACACACACACACACACAGACATGTTTCGAAAAATGCTTTTTTTTGGATTCAGGGGGTCTCAAAACATATATTTTCGGTGAAATCTCGGTATCGAATTTTTGGGTGGAATACAATACTTCCCCTACTTACTATACGTAGTAAAGTAAAAACGTACTGAATCGACTCTTCTTTTTTGCGTCACAAAGGCACTTAGTGTTGATAGCCGTAGCGCTTTCGAAAGGAATACCTTTTATCCTAGCTCAACATGTTGACTCAGTACTTTTTAATATAATTATATACCCTATTATTTGTTTGCTTGTAGGTTGACCATAAGAACACCTTCCTACCGTCTTGAAGCCTGAAGACAGTTCTCCACCCGTACTGCGTGTTGAGAAGCCTGACACAAACATACGATAATGGACGTTGCGATGAAGGACCAGAATACTGATGATGAGCGGTAGATATCAGAGGTTGCTGAGTTCTTGGAACACTGCGTTGCATGTTGACACCACGACGACTGAAAAGAAAGTGATTCAGATGCGGGCAGAAGTTCCAAAACTATGGAAGGCAGTGGTCAGGATGATAATTTTGTTGGAAGGATAAACTTTGTAGGGTAGGGAGAGGGAAGACATGACACATGGGGATGACTTTTGGACGAATATGCTCAGGTGCGTGAACACAAGATTTCTCTAGGTTTTTCTGGCCTTGTAGAGTTGGATTCAAAATTTTGAGGACTTCTACAAAGGAGATAAATGAATGTTAGAGAAGCTTAGGAAACAAGATTGGACATATAAAGGTCATAGAGGTTTTTGAGGATTGTCTGCAAAGAGGGCGGTGCCTGACGGTTTGAATGCGATGGCTGGAGCTCCAAACAACTGCTTAAAACGGAAGGTGAGCGTGTCGATGACGACATCCTTGAACGCAGGCTCTTTATCCTTGAGAATGAAGTATGCATCGATTTTGGCTCTCAGCTGCTCTGTTGATCGAAATGCCACAAACTTGTATTTTCCGCAGGTTCCAATGGTAACCAGGACCTTGGAAGACGACACCACGGAGAGGTACTTGGTTTCAGAGTTGTTGAGAAGGTGCACCGATGTCCTAGAAAACAGAGAGTGAGGTTAGAAGCTACTGTAATACATATAGCAGAGAAGATATATCTAGGAACTAGAGATGCACTGATTAGATGTTCGATATGCAGATGCAGAGTGAGTAATGGATGTAGAGCTGTTGCACGCTTATAGAATTGAAGAACGCATCGCTTCTAGAAGTTAATCTTATCGCTATACGTTTTCCTATAGCTGCAAAGAGGGTTTGAAATCCCTGCAAGTAAAACTCAGCAGCAAATTACTCTGTAGTGACTGAATTGGCATGCGACAGTTGTTGACACATAGTTACAGGACTGACAAGTTGAAGTGTTGAAAGGAGGCTTATTATTAGTGATATCACCAGTGTCCGTTTTATTGGGCGTAATGGCGAGAATCATACGTCTAGGAAGTTTTCCGACGAACACGTTAGTAAAGGAAACAGAGATACTTCCTTGAGCGAAGCTTAGAGCTTGAATGTAGAGGTTGAATTGGCCTTGTTAATGGAAGATTGCTGCGCTACCTTAACGGATGGGATCGGTTTCACTGTTTAAGTTACAGTTTATCATAATTAATTTCATGTATCCGTTAACTTTCTGGAAATGAGGTAAAACTGTGGAAACGATGGAGTGAATGTAATTGTAAGGTCCATAGTTGAGCAAAAAGAGAATTTTGTTAAAGATTGTATGAGAAAGACATCCTACTAATCGTCCCATTTTACTCTGGTATATTGGAAATGACTTTTCACTCCAGCGATTTGCGCAGTCGTCGATTTTACCAGCAGTATCTTTCAACCAGGGGGCGGGAGTTGCAGACGACTATTCATAACGTTGAAGGGGTAATTGAGCCGAAGCATGCAATTTTGACGTTATTGAAAGAAATTGAGAGTTACAGAACTCTGACGAAAATGATATCGTCTGTACCACCGAGATTGGAACCGTTATGCTTGGTAGCTTTGACGAACGTCTCGAACATTACATACGAGAAGTCAACATAATCGCCTCCGAAATGTAATGTCGGAGTTTTTGGAAAAACATTTTGGGGATTGAGGTGAAAGATTTCGCACTGTCCATTGTCCCTTCCAGGTTAAACCCGCTTCAGTTTAAGACGTATCCTCCATTTCCGTGTCTTCCAGATTAACCCGCTTCAATTTACTTTTGTCGGCGACCCCTTCTTCCGAAACTGTATCCATTAATTGGATGATATAACATAGGTAAACCCTTTTATGGTCACCAAAGTCACCTTTTTACATTTTAAGAAGAACTTATGTTAGAAACTGGTTTACCTCCTCATTACTTGACGTTCGTAACCATCAATGTTTAAGGACTCTTATTCCTTAAACATTGATGGATACATTGATGAATTTATGGATTCATATGATAGAAAATCTCTGTATTGACGCTTTCGAGGAAGTAATGCATGCCTGTGATGGGTTTCATTTTATATGTGGGTATCAAAACGTACCGGGGTACCTACTGCTTTATCTTGCTTTTTATTCTCATGTCAGGTTTCAGCTGATCCAAAATATGCCATTCTTGTAGTGGTTGTTCTAAAAACGCACCTCTATGTTTACAACTGCATGGAAGCAATGATCGGTTTCATACCTTGTCTAGAAATGAGGACGTGTCTTAACACAATTGTTTTTACTTTCTCTACTACGTATAGTAAGTAGGTGAATTATTGTATTCCATCCAAAAATTCGATACCGAGATTTCACCGGAAATGTATCTTTGGAAACATGTCTGTGTATGTGTGTGCCTGTGAACAGCATAACTCAGAAACGAACAGTCGGATAAACACCAAACTTGGTATTTAGGTTCAGTATCTTCCAGAGATGCGACACGAAGGTTTTCAAGAAAATCCTCCCACCCCAGATTACCCTTTACATGGAACATTTTTCGAAAATTTTAATTTTCTCAAAAATGGCACTAACGATTTTAATTAAAATATCATATGTTTAAGATATTCTCATGACAAATGAAATGTATATCTTGAATTTTCTGGGAATGTCTCCAAAAGTATTCTTCATTGTGAACGACTTTTGCATAACTGGTAAAGCATAAGAGATGGACAAAATTTTACTACACAAAAAATGTAGATCGCGTTAAAATACATAACTTTTTTGTTGAATGAACCATTTTCGAGAAATTGCTTTTTATTCCCTTAAATTCTTCAATACTTATTTTCTCAAATGGGAATTCGTTATTCATTTTTTTGTATTGGATATGCAAAGAGTATTAATCTGTGGGAAAGGGAATGGTGCTGCACCTAGCAACCAGTTATTAAGAGATATGCCTATGCTTTCAAATACAAAACAAGGGGAACATTGTAAGCCTTAAGCGTTAATCAAATATTTTTAGAACTGTCGCTATGTGTAAAATGTAATTCTCTTTGCATGTCAAAAGATCCTTTCTGCAAATGTTTAGCTCGATTAATATGAAGTAAATGGAGAATAAGCGTTTGTAAAAATAGTTTGTACAAGAGTAGAGAAAGTCATGTGATAACACATCAGATTTTTTTTCTTTGCTTTTGTGAATCAAGCCAAACCGTCTAATCATGGTTTCCCTTCTTAATTAATATCAAACTTTATGAACCAGGAAGCAACTGACTTTATGTTATCTTATTTTTGAACCAAATGCTAACTGATGGAACGAATTTGCAAATTGCACAATACCCTTAATTTTAATAAGGGACTACAAAGATTTCTATACTAGGGATACGAATCCTTGCTATAAAAGGTAACACCAGACAGCTAGAGGGCAAGTCTTTTGGGTAATCACCAGAGGGACGTAACGCCCTTCGTCCAAGCCTTAACAGTAATCTTTTCTGTAATTGAGTCAGGCCGGATTAGAACACATGTTTGGAATTAAACACTGCATCTTCGTACAAATTGCTCGAGGCTTTCATTTTAAAGAGACTTAGCTCCTTTACTTATCTATCCCGAAAGAGAAACTTCATTACATTGTAACAAATAAAAATCTGATGTGTTACACTCACATGACTTTCTCTACTCTTGTACAAACTATTTTTACAAACGCTTATTCTGCATCTACTTCATGTTAATCGAGATAAACATTTGCAGAGTCTATCTTATTGCTAATTTTCTTGTAGATGTAGGGGGAATATATATATTTACAAGGGCAATATAGAAATACAGTAGCCTTTAAGCACATACATATCTCTTAATAGCTGGTTGCTAGGTGCAGCACCATTCCCTTTGCCACAGATTAATACTCTTTGCATATCCAAGATAAAAAATGAATAACGAATTCCCATTTGAAAAAACAAGGATTGAAAAATTTAAGGGAATAACAAACAATATCTCGAAAATGGTTCACGCAACAACAAAAATGTATATGACATAAATTGTGTATTTTAACGCGATCTACATTTTTTGTGTAGTAAAATTTTGACTATCTCTTATGGTTTACCAGTTATGCAAAAGTCGTTCACAATGAAGAATACTTTTGGAGACCTTCCCAGAAAATTCAAGATATACATTTTATTTGTCATGAAAATATTTAAACATATGATATTTTAATCAAAATCGTTAGAGCCATTTTTGAGAAAATTAAACTTTTCGAAAAATCTTCCATGTAAAGGGTAATCTGGGGTGAGGGATTTTCTTGAAAACCTTCGTGTCGCATCCTTGGAAGATACTGAACCTAAATACCAAATTTGGTGTTTATCCGACTGTTCGTTTCTGAGTTATGCTGTTCACAGACAGACAGACACACACACACAGAAACACACACGGACATGTTTCCAAAAATGCTTTTTTTGGATTCAGGGTGTCTCAAAACATGTATTTCCGGTGAAATATCGGTATCGAGTTTTTGGGTGGAATACAATACTTCCCCTACTTACCATACGTAGCAGAGAAAGTAAAAACTCATCCCTGCCAGGGCTTTTTCCTTCGCAAATGTATGACAAAGTGTAACGTTTTCCGGTACTTACAGTCGATTGTTTACCTTTATCCTTTGTTCTCTTTGTCTGGAACTTTCTTTTTTCCTCAATGATTCTGGCAACTACTATATGCAGTAAATGCTACAGTGATTTCCAGTTAGATGTACGAAGAAATGTTGGTTGCAAACGTGACATCCGTGCACGCATATCTTGTAACTGGAACTGAGTTACCGAGCCCCTAACCAGGACTTTACTACCTTAAATACTATCTTTATTCATTATTCCATTTATATCCGCCTTAAACTGCAGTGGTCATATCGGCGATGGAGTTAACTTGACATTGGATTTCTTGCTTCACTCTCATTCATACTTCCACACTCCGAAGAGTATAGGAAATAACATTAGCTGGAGAAAAATTACCTCAAGCCGTGAATCGAACCCGGAACCCCTCGCAAAAGGCAGGTGCTCTACCGACAGAGCCACCGGACCAGCCAAATATTGTGCTGTTTTAATTTCAAGTGTTCTCTAATTTAATTTGTACTAAAGCAGTATGGCCAGATTAAAACGATACTCTAGAGTTTCCAGCAGAATATTATTATAAAAGTTGGGAAAGCTGATTTTTTTTACAAAATGTAAATTTAAACAAAATATACTATTTATGCCATAAAATTTTTTCTGACAGTATTAATTTTTACTGCTCTATATTAAAGCTTTGTATATTCCCATACTTTTTATTGGTCATGTATATAGCACATTTAGAAATCAGCTATATTTTGTATAGCCTCAGTCTAGAATTATTAAGAATGTCTAACACGATTTGGTTTATAATAACTCCTCCATTCATATGTCAAGCAATTGATATTGGCCAGTCTAATGTAAGTGTGACTTCAACTTCAGTCACGATGGTCTATCCCTGTAAAATTAGGTAAATTATCGTACTGGTGCACAAATATCTGCATCTTGGCATCTGATTTTTACTTTTTCTACTACGTATGGTAAGTAGGGGAAGTATTGCATTCCACCCAAAAATTCGATACCGGGATTTCACCGGAAATATATGTTTTGAGACCCCCTGAATCCAAAAAAATCATTTTTGGAAACATGCCCGTGTGTGTGTCTGTGTGTCTGTCTGTATGTCTGTCTGTGCGTCTGTCTGTGTGTCTGTCTGTGAACATCATAACTCAGAAACGAACAGTCGGATAAACACCAAACTTGGTATTTAGGTTCAGTATCTTCCAGAGATGCGACACGAAGGTTTTCAAGAAAATCCCCCCACCCCAGGATACCCTTTACATGGAAGATTTTTCGAAAATTTTAATTTTCTCAAAAACGGCTCTAATGATTTTGATTAAAATATCATTTGTTTAAGATATTTTCATGACAAAAAACGTATATCTTGAATTTTCTGGGAATGTCTCCAAAAGTGTTCTTCATTGTGAACGACTTTTGCATAACCGGTAAACCATAAGATACAGAGAAACTTTTACAACACAAAAAATGTACATCGCGTTAAAATACACAATTTATTTCATATACATTTTTTTGGTGAGTGAATCATTTTCGAGATATTGCTTGGTATTCCCTTAAATTTTTTAGTACTTATTTTCTTAAATGGGAATTCGTTATTCATCTTTTTGTCTTGGATATGCAAAGAGTACTAATCTGTGGCAAAGGGAATGGTGCTACACCTAGCTACCAGTTATTAAGAGATATGTATGCGCTTAAGGGCTACTGTATTTCTAAATTGCCCTTGTAAATATATATTCCCCTTACATATACAAGAAAATTAGGAATAAGATAGAGTCTGCAAATGTTTATCTCGTTAACATAAAGTAGATGGAGAATAAGCGTTTGTAAAAAAGGTTTGTACAAGAGTAGAGAAAGTCATGTGAGTGTAACACATCAGATTTTTACTTTCTCTACTACGTATAGTAAGTAGCGGAAGTATTGTATTCCACCCAAAAATTCGATACCGAGATTTCAGCGCAAATATATGTTTTGAGACCCCCTGAATCCAAAAAAAGCATTTTTGGAAACATGTCCGTGTGTCTGTGAACAGCATAACTCAGAAACGAACAGTCGGATAAACACCAAACTTGGTATTTAGGTTCAGTATTTTCCAGAGATGCGACACGAAGGTTTTCAAGAAAATCTCCCCACCCCAGATTACCCTTTACATGGAAGATTTTTCGAAAATTTTAATTTTCTCAAAAATGGCTCAAACGATTTTGATTAAAATATAATATGTTTAAGATATTTTCATGACAAATAAAATGTATATCTTGAATTTTCTGGGAATGTCTCCAAAAGTATTCTTCATTGTGAACGACTTTTGCATAACTAGTAAACCATAAGAGATAGACAAAATCTTACTACACAAAAAATGTAGATCGCGTTAAAATACACCATTTATGTCATATACCTTTTTTGATTTAACCATTTTCGAGATATTGCTTGTTATTCCCTTAAATTTTTCAATACTTATTTTCTCAAATGGGAATTCGTTATTCATTTTTTTTTTGTCTTGGATATACAAAGAGTATTAATCTGTGGCAAAGGGAATGGTGCTGCACCTAGCAACCAGCTATTAAGAAATATGTATGTGCTTAAAGGCTACTGTATTTCTATATTGCCCTTGTAAATATATATTCCCCTTACATCTACAAGAAAATTAGCAATAAGATTAACATCTCGATATCTCGATTAACATGAAGTAGATGGAGAATAAGCGTTTATAAAAATAGTTTGTACAGGAGTAGAGAAAGTCATGTGAGTGTAACACATCAGATTTTTTTATGTACTGGATATACAAAAAGAATGGAATGCGCCACATTAGCAACCAGCTCTTAAAATATTTGACTATACCTTAAAGCCTACGAATTCCTCTTGCATCTACAAGAAAATTAGGAATAAGTTTAACATTGGATATCTCGATTAACATGAAGCATATGGAGAATAAGCGTTTGTAAGTATAGTTTGTACAAGAGTAGAGAAAGTGATGTGAGTGTAACATCAAATTTTTTTTATCCATTTCCCGTTCATGCTGTCATGGTGCAAAGCTCAATTTCCTGCATTCAGTGCTGGTAACTAAACCCACTTATTTGTTTTGTCTGTTTTACTGCACATATGTGCATGAACTATACTAAATCCTCGAACTTTGAATATCAGGGTTATTCAAAAAGAAGCAGCAGAGTTTAAATACTCATTTCCAATGAACGACAATAAGTATAGACATACGATACATCACTGGATAGAGGAAAGTTCAGTTTTATTTTATGCATTCAACATGAGTGTCATTTGTTATGCGAGGACGACAAATGTTTTTCCCTTTGCATGCGCAACCATCTTCTACGAATTTGTTGTAGCAATTGTAAATCTGTTTATAACGAGGCGGCTTGTTGTTGAACTTGCAACGAAATTCACGCTGCACTGAAACAATGGAGTCACTCTTATCATACTGTAGCACACAAAAAATACTTAAGCTGTGGCGTCGCAATTTTCTCGTAAACAAACCACAGCGCTGATGTAGGCATTAAATGCAACTAATATGTGGGGGATTAAAACTTTGAGTTCTCCTCTCTATAGTGTAATATCGCTATCTAATGTGGTTCATTGGAAATTAATATTTAAATGTGCTCCGTTTTTAATAATCCTGTATTTATTATTGCAGATATGGAACATAATCATATTTTATAGCTGAATTTCACCATTTAAAGCTTATCAGGTATTTACTTCGTTTTATTTGTTAGTGTTTTACATAAAAATTAATTCATGCATGTTGTAACATTATTGCTTACGTAATATGTTTTTACGTAAATTATTAGAACTTGAAGATCTTATATTGTGCTGCTTTTGTTTTGTTTGGTTACATAATTTTAACTGCCCCACGTATGGGAGCCAAATTTGTAGTAACATTATTGTAGCCCCACGTTGTGGTAGCCAATTTGCGACGGTATTACTTATAATGTTTGTTTACATCAGTGTTGAAGCCATCTTGTGACGTCATTCATTTGTTCGGTTTGTAGCTCCATCTTGTGTTAGCAATTTGCATCAGTGTTAGTGTTCGAAAGAATGCGACTGTTATTTGATTTAAATTTTGTTTACTGTACTCCGGCTAGCTATTATCTCTCGGTCGAACATGTCTCTTGATCAGGGTTGTGTAAACGGAAAGGAATCTTTTATCCAAAAAGAACACTGATGAAGAAATTTGTTTTATAATTTTTATTGTCGAACACATTCACTATCACTTTTACATATTGATCTAGATACTCGCCAAACTGAAACTGTTATAATAACTTCTTACTGATCACTCTTAATTTACGTACTTCAACTTTTTGTATAATTAACTTTACCATACTTTAGATTTTTGTAACTTGTGAATCTATATCCGATGTATGACGAACTGACTGACTGAAGACGACGTGTAGTGTACACAGATTTTTGATGAACTGAGCAACTGAAGGCGACGTGTAATGTATTGAGACTTTCGATGAACTGAGCAACTGACTGACTTTACCTCTAACCTAGCTTCTATTTATACTCCTGCATCCAGATACGCCAAAAGATTATAACTGAACTGCAATTGGCTAATAAAACGCGCCAACATTAGCGTCTATTTTAATATCCAATGAAAATTATGAATACATATGCTCTAAGGAGAAAATATTCCAGAAGGTTCTAAACGGAAAAACGCGCCAACATTACGTAACTTCCTCATTTCCAATAATGATAAACAGCTCACCCCCTCGCTGCATTATTGCGCTATTATTGACAGTTTCAGTAAGGCCATATAAACTTATTTCCCAATAATAATTACAATTAATAAACATCTGAAATCAATGTCACATAAAAATGCATATTCATATTACAATCATTATTTACATTTAAGTAATTTATGATACAAATTACTGCATCATGCAGTAGCTAAGTATGAGCTACAAGTTATTGACTTTTCTAAGGGCAACAAATAGGCGTGTATAAATCGATCGCTAGTTCGCCACAAATGTTAATGCTGGTGACCTTGCTACTGGAACCAATGTTTAAAAGCTGCTAGTAATTATTTTTATTTTCGCATAAATACTATTTATATTATTCATTATCGTCGAAAAATAGTATAGAAGTAACACAGTTCAGTGTATTAGTTTCTTTTCTGTATATTTTGGTACACCGCCACACGCTAAAGAAACACGGTTTTTCAACTGTTCCCTTACAAATGATGCTTGGTAAGGGGAGTTAAGGACCAAGTGGTTCTAGTCACGGCATCCACTTTAGCTGGGTACATGATCAAGTTGACGAAAAATCAATCGCCTCTCTCTGATGCTTAAGATTGAAACATTCGAGCGGTTGGTCCACGTTTATAAACAACCATGGTCTTGGCTTTACGTTGTACCACTTTAGAAACCATTGTTAAAGCAGATGTTTAATCGAAATGTTACACAAAAGACGTTGAGGTAGTAAAAATTCACATAAACGTTGTGTAACAAAGCTTATAATAACAGCAATAATAATAATAATAATAATAATAATAATAATAATAATAATAATATGACAGAGTGACTTTGGCCTGTTCACAAACATGGAGTGCAGTTAGTGTCAAAAAAGTGGCATCATCTTTCGTGCATTAGACATTTCTGTCTGTAGCAATCTGCATTTCCTGTTCCTGCAATCTTTTATTTAACCTTCTAATACTTATTGTCCATATTGGTTTATAATTCTTAAAATGGAATTTGAGGCAGTATTTTTAACACTTAAATTATTTCAGTCTAATTATATAATATATAAATTCAATAACAGCCCACCTTAAAGCAATAAGTGTGTGTAACAATATATAAAAAGTGTATATTAGTCATTGTATATGTTTATATTATTATATGCATGTAATAATGTTATCTGAATGTATTACGTAATTTAATAATGTAGGAGCTGTGAGAATAATACGTTAAAAGTTGTTAACAATGAGGTAACCTTGAGGCAATAATGAGTAAGAAAGTGTAATAATGCTACTAGTCAATCTTGGAGCAACAATAATGTAATTTTTGAGACAGTTCATAAAATAGCCAATCAACAACCAGAAAAAGCTTTAGTTAAATGAAGGATTCTATTGGACTAGGATTAGCCAATCAGAAATTGAAATACAGAAATTTACAAATTTAGGCGGTAGAAATCAAGTCAATTGCTTGTAGACAGTGCTCATAGCTGGACGCGTTGGTTGTAGACAATGTTCCTAACCGGACGGGAGATGCGTCCTCGAGAGATTTAATACGTATTCGTGTGAGACAAAAATAGTTTACGTGTTAAAAAGTGCAAATAATTAATAAAAAAAATCTCACAGCTCTCTCTCTCTCTCTTTCTATATCAGTGAAGTGTTATTAAAATCGTGTCAAGAATTAATAAAAAGGAGTGAATTAAAAAATTATAATCTGTGTAAGATTACATTCTTCAGCCGCATCAAGCCCTGTTAAGAAATATATGTCTCTAAAAATAATACTGACGCAGCCAAGGCAAACATAAATGTATAATATTTAAAGAAACAGTAAAAATTAGAAAGTTAATATTTTTTTAAACATTTTTGGGACGAAGGCTACCGGAAATATTTTATCATACGTGCGGTTGCAACTACTTCAAGTTCGGGTCCCCAACAGTTGAACTACAATACAACTCCTGCTTCAAATTGGCTTTCCATACGTGAAGCAACAACTACTTCAAATTGTAGTCTTTCTATATTCATTCTTTGAAGACGACTTCTCCACTTAGTTTTATATGCTTTAATTTTATTCATTCAGATTGTATATATCTAATTCCTTTCTTATATATTCATTTTTTTATGATCTGTTCTCTTATGTGCTGTCACTGCTCTTTAAAGCTTCATTTACTTCATACTCCCTTACAGCAACTTTGCACTGACATTATTCGTTATCGAATTATCTATTCGGCTAAAGTTATGTAGACTTTCAGTAAAAGTTTAATCCCTGGCCGCGTTACGAGCGCTGTGTAGGTTAAGCTGGTGATGGGTTGCCAACGTTCTACCTCTAGCCTGTATTCTTCGGGGTATTAACCTAGATGCGTTGCTTTCTCTACAGTTCACGTGTCGCTTCTACCCGTTGTGGTCAATCTTAGCTTCCTCAGAAGGGGAAAAATGGCTGTTAGCATAATTTAAAAACATGTTCATTGTGCAAACGGTAAACGATATTCAGAAAAATATTTAGCTTTACGAAAGTATGTCACAGCAATGTTGCATAGTAGAGTTGTTTGTTTATGGCATTATATTCACGCTTTGTTGGTCAACGTTTCCTGGAGTCAGCATAAACTTGTGTAATAGCCAAACTGATGTAAAGGGTTCTTTTGTTCTAGTGATTTATCCATGACAATTTCGTAGATCAATGCAATTTCGGAACAATTCATAAAGTTTATCTAATTTCCACCTCCTTGGAAACAAAATCTATGTGCAACATGGCTCTTTGCCTGAATTTGCCTCAGTTAGCTCTGAGTTTGCCCGGCATGCATAGCCATATTATTACTTTTGGCGTTAAGTTTCGGCCTAGGACTTATTCTCTGTTTTCGGGCGTATGCATCAGCGAAACATGGCTGCCTCTATGATAAACAGTAAATGAAGCATTATTGTGCATTGCCCCTTCATTCCTTTCGAGCTAGGCTCTGATAACGCTTGAAGGACAGTTATATATGGGCTAGAGCCCAGCCCACTCAATATTATGCACCCCCTTTTTATCATTACAATATACAGGGTATTAATAGCATGGACTTAAAGGTTGAAAACTGTTTGCGGGGTTATAATTGAGAATGTATGGTTAGGGCCTGTCACTATTTAAATCGTGTTTCTCCTTGAGCACTCAAGCGCTCTAAGCCTTGCTCTTTGTTTATCAAATTGAACACGAGATTTGAACGAGGGATGAAGTTTCAAACAAAACATATAGCTACTGCAGCAGGTAGATACAATGCTTCAGTGGCTCGCGATTACTGTGACACTTTGTGCCCTATAGTCTGTCTCCGGCGCTCGATCTAATGACCCTTTGCTCAGTGATGTAGTGCAGGTTAAATGTTCCTGTGAGTCGGTGAAGGCCACACCCGCGGACTGAAAAATACCAGGTGAACTACCTGCGCCAGGAGCTGTTGAATTAGGTTTTCGATGTGCAGACTATGCTAAACTGTTGCCTAAGTTAAAGGCGTGATGATAAAAATTGAGTTTTATTTATGGACGCTCCTTAACTGCTATGGTCCTTGGCGTCCCATTCTATATTGGGCGTGAAAGACCGAAAATTTTGTTCAGAGGCCTCTTTATTAGGCTTGAGGTTCTTTTACCTTCCGTAAATCTACGGCACGGGACCACCGGCTTTACTTCCCTTCCGAAGGAAGCCATGCTAAATATTTTTACGCCCGCAAAAAAATCCATCGACCTCCGCCAGGTTTGAACCCGCAACCTCGGGAACTAGAGGCTAGAATGGTACCACTAGACCATGGAGGACGACGAAGTGACGGGAAAGTCAAACTAGTTCACATTATTGAAGTGATCGTGTAAATATTAGTGAACTCTCAGTGAAGTGATCGTAAAAAACAACTAAATAGTAACATCAAAGACGAGAGAAGTGGCAGTTGAAAAGCTGGACAAAGTCACAATAGTCTGTGAATAGGGGTGAATGAGGCTCCTGGTATCACTGACTATTCTGAACTTTAAGAAGTTTAGACTGAGGGTTGTACTGTATAATATCCATACGAGTGATAATAAATTTTTAACCATGCCTTAAGGAAGGGGCAGAAAATTTTATAGTTTACCCGTCCCTGCCTTAAGGCAGACCAAAGCTTGCAGAGAATGGGAAGGAAAATGTTGATTTCCAATTCGGTACCGAACTAGCACTGTTTACTTTGATTCAGGACCGACTAGTATTGTTTACCTTTTGACTCTAGACCGAACTAGTACACACCGAAGCCATATGGGGTCATTTGTGCCCTGGGAGGAAGGGGGTGAAGGGGAGGTCCGAAGGGCGACCAGATCCAGACAACGATGTGCACCAGCATGGATGCCGGTTAAAGCAGCTAATACAGTGCAATCGTTTTAACTTGTGGACACAGAGCGACTATATGCATAGTACGCTGCACTGCAGTGACCTCAGTACTTTTCCGTTGCACAACTGGCGGTGCATGGCGCATTCAAGGCTATCTATATCAGCTGTGCTTCAGTGGCTGGGCTGTGTTCGTGCTGTAAAGAGAACTGTGCATCTCAAAGGTGAAAGCGTACTCAAGACATCTGTGTTGTGTGTGATTTTCTTAAGAGTGTTAATGTCTTGTTATTAGTCCACTGCCGACAAATTCACCCTTGAACAATGAATATTTATGTACGATACAGAAGTAAAAACCGAATCATGTAGACAATTTCAGGAGAAATTTCCTGCTATTCCAGTTCCAGGTAGAGAAGCTGTTATATGTCTGGTTAACAAGTTTAGGAAAATGCGATCGCTAAACCTAAGAAGCAAAAACGAGATATTCTAACGGAGGAAAACTTGATGAAATCGCTGCATCTACTTTAGAGGAAACAATTAGCAAAGAAAGATGCAATACATCAAATAAAACCTAGGACAAATAGAAATAAATAATTAAATAACATTAAACAACATTTTAAAAGACAGCAGAGAACACCTCTACAAGATACGATGCCTACCTACACCCAAGTGTAGACTTCTCTGTGAAGATGTCATCCTGAACAAACAGCATCTCGCCAAATGCAAAAGCCTTAAAGGTGATAACTTACAGACTTTATATTGGGAAGCTACAGGGCAAATGATGCAGATCAATTAATCACCAGTGCCACTGGTGAACAACAACAATAACTTTTGAGGAATCCTAAAAAATGGAGTTTAGAGGAACAGTCCCCACACTACAGACGAAATTAGGGAGAATATAAAAACAAATTTATAAGTATTACGCAAGAGGAATTTATGCGCATGAATGGACTTTTCAACCGAAGATACCAGGAATGTATTCATGCAGATGGACGCCACTTCCAACACCACTTATAACAAGGTTAGTGCTACTATAGTACATATTATTATAACTCGGAATAAGTAACGCGGGAGTTACAGAACGAAAAACCACCAGTGTAATAGACAGTGTGCGGAGCACGTATTGCGTGATCCGTGGCCTCACCATAAAACGACCGCACTGTAGTAATATAAAAAGTTAATTATCTAACTACACAGCAAAAGAGAAACGCATCTATAAATTTCGTACGCTCACATAAGCTCGCTAAATGCTCAAAATATTTTATTTTTTATATTGCTTCTTCTACTTCTGCCTTTCAAGGATTAGGGCTATCGGCCTCAATTCCATCGTTTAAGTGGCCTTCCAATGTCCCTCTTTCCTATAGGTTTATATTGTAAGGCCATCTTTGAAATCCTTCTTTCTTCCATTCTTTATGTTGCTATTACGTTAAATCGACCTGTGTGTCTCCAGTGAAGTTCCAATATCCTTACAAAGAATGATTAATTTACAGGAAAGTTGGGTGCTGGCCTCGTGACTTACCTGACCCACAGTGCGTGCCCAGCTACCGGCATGCAGCCAACTTCGTCACGTGCATTAGTAACGGTCAGCGGCAATCTGCAGCCAGCGCTAGTTCACGACTATATCTGATCATCTTTCGTGACGCTGCTGGTTTTGTATCACTGCTCTCAACACCTCCTTGCCTAAGCTTAACGTATATTCGTGTGTCCATTTTCGTACTGTACTTACAAAAGGCATGGAAATATCTGTATTATCTTCTTTTCTTTCTTTATTTTTACTTTCTCTGCTACCTAGCTTTAGTAGTTCAGACGAAGTATTGCATTACACCCAAACATTCTATATGGGATTTCACGGAAGATATGTGTAAACCAAAAGAAGCATTTTTACTTTCTCTACCACGTACATAGTAGGTAGGTTAGGTATTTAGATTTCAACCAAAAATTCCATATCGAGATTTCATCGAAGGTACATGTTTTGAGGTCCCCTGAATAAAAAAAAAGCATTTTTAGAAAAATGTGTGAACAGCACAACTCAAAAACGAAAAGTCGGAAAAATGCCAAACTTTGTATTTAAATTCACTATCTTCCAATGTTGCGAAACCACTATTTTCAAGAAAATGACCCCATTCCAAGCTACCCTTTACGACGAACATTTTTCGAACCTTTTGATTTTCTGAAAAAGTCTCTAACAATTTCGATTAAAATACCATATATTAAATTTATTTACACGGCAAATAAATTGTATATCTTGCATTTTCTGGGAATAGCGTGTGAAGTCTTCTTCATTCGAAAGGAAATTTATATAATCTTGCACAACTGGTAAACGCTAAGGAATCTACGAAAACATACTACACAAAAACTGAAGATCTCTTTAAAACACACAGTTTATTACCAATAGCCTTTTGTGGCATCAGCCATTTCCAAGATATCCGTTATTAATGGTTCGAGTGGTTCAATACTGTTATACACCGGGGTGAGGCCAAAAGGTTTGCGCTAAAATATTAAATTTAGTTGCCCCGGCATAAACATTGGGGGACGTAGCTACAGAGACATACGAGAGATACGAGGGACTTGCTGCACAAAGCTAAAGCAGACGTGGGATATTTATAAATAATAAATATAAATTCACATTTAACTCTGGTTTGTTATAAAGTTACCTTGGAGCAGCTACATAATTTCCAAAAGGTTACAGACAAACATTGGGGGAGATGCCCCACACCCACACGGCCACACGCATTCCTACATACAGCCACACACTTGAAGATGTACACTAGACTGGCTCCACTGATGACATCACGCTCTCAGACAAAGAGGCACTTCCCTCAACTTGACTTCACCCCCCTTGACTAGGAATTGGAGGGAAATATGCCGCGTCGGACAAGAATTCAACTCACAAACGAAATAATTAGTTCAACAATATCATTATACACAGTAATATGTGTCCGACGCGACAATGCACACACATACGCTACAATACTTAGTCATTCTTTTCAAGTCCTGTCAACTTTCAGCTGTTCTCGCGATGTATTAAATTTACACTTGAAGTGTAAATTTAATAACTGTGAGTTTAGTATATTTTTAGTGCTCAGAAGTTAGGGTAAAAGAGTGAATTGATTATAAATCAAGATTCAACTAATTAGGGTACAGAATTATATAAACGCACAAAATAAATAAAAGAAAACAAATTTAAATATCTCATAAACAATTAATGTAGATAAGGACAAAAATTTTAGCCGTAAATGAATTGTTATGAATTATTTGTTTCTTATAGTGTTAGTTTTGTGTTGAAGGTGCTGGATACCAGTACATACATTGTCGGCTTCCGACGCATATTCAGTTAGTTATTGTTACTGGCTACCAGTAGAATTGTAATTGTTGAATGTTTATATTGAGTTAGTAGGTGGAGATTTAAACAGTTTATTTTAGTTACTTTTTTACTACTACTTTTTTCTATTTTCTTCCGTTTTAATAGTTATAGTTAATTATCTGTACAATGACAATGTAAGTGTATTGAATTAATAAACTGAAAATTTGTTAATATACATCCCGGTTTAGGTAACAAGGTGCTGGGATGGAGTATTACAGATTTTATTTATTTATTTGTTCTCGCGATGGCATGGAATCAGTATGGACGTTTATAAGAACAGCGTTCTTAAACATCTGAATATCAATATCCCCTTTGTATCTACATTGCCGTTTGTGAAAATTGCAACACCAAGAAAGAATTTCCCGAATATCTCCAAACTTAGTGGAAGTGTAGAAGAGTGTGCAAGCAATAAGTAATTAGGTTTGTACGGAGATGGATACAGTAGGCCGAGCAGAGCCCTCTCGTTTCGCTCCGACAAGGCCAGCGTTTCGCTCAGTGTAGTCAGTGCAGAGCTGTCAAACAAGGTGGAAACAATAAAATGAGTGCCAGTATGCCTCGTCGACGTCAAAGGAAGCCATATCGTCATGTGAGTGAGATCGAACGGGGCAGATTGATGTCTCCGGGATGCGTGTTTGTCACACCGTGACATTTCGGCTAGTACAGGGCATGTAGTTATGACAGTGATGCGTGTGTGGAAGCAGTGGATAGATGAAGGCCGTATGCAGTGAAGAGCGGGTACTGGACCACGGAACATGACCATAGCACGGGATAACCGTCATCTTGTCCGCATGGCCATAACGGACCTACGGCTTTATCTATAGTGTTGGCTCGACGCTGGAGCACTGCAACAGGTGTGAACTTGTCTGCATCAGCGGTTCCTCGGCATCTGATGCAGGTTGGAGTGGTTGCATGCATGCCATTATGTCGGCTTCCATTGTCCAGAAACCACAAGCTCCTCCGACTGCAATGGGCACGTGAACACCATCACTGGGGTGCTGAGTGGCAAAACGTAGTCTTTTCGGACGAGTTTAACGTGTCCTACAGTGATGGCCGCATACGTGTCCGGCGGTCCCATGGTGAGCGCAACCTGGAGGGCTGCATTGTTGAGCGGCATAGCGGATAAACACCAGGTGTAATGGTTTGGGGCGGCATTGGTACAACAGATCTCGCCTACTACGAATTGAGAGCACTTTGAACATCAACCGGTACCTAACGGTGGTTGTTAGAGGTACTCCTCTGCTTCAGGCATCTCCACAGGCCGCATTTCAACAGGACAATGCCCGGCCACATATTGCGAGGAATGTACAAGCCTTCTTCGAAGAGAGACGGGTACCATTGCTTGGCCTACACGTTCGCCTGACATGTCGCCCATCGAACATGTCTGGGATATGGTTAGTCGGCACCTGGTGCGTCACGATCCTCCAGTAACCGTGTCACGGATTTGTGGGTTCGAATGCAAACTGCGTGGAGAGAATTCCCTCAGGAACTTATTCAGAACCTTTTTGATTCAATGCCACGGCGTACAGCAGCTCTAATTGCAACGCATGGAGGCCACACCAAATACTGAATATTAGAGCTCAAAGGTCATGTATAGATTTGAAAAGTTTATCATTCGTTACATGTCATGTACCTAACCTGTGGTATTAAATTCATCGAATCCATGCGTTTCCTTCTTGGTGTTGCAATTTTCACAAACGGCAGTGTATAACAAAATGTGTAATGCAGCTACTTCCGGAAAGCGTATCTCGATTAAAATTAAGTAGATAGGAAAATAAACTTTCGTAAGAATAATTTTTATACCCGTTAACAAGCAATAGAGGGTACAGATAGTCATCGGAATGTAACACCCCAGATTTATTTCTTTTGGTTTTCTTTTTTCGTACTTCTTTCCTTACTTCTTGTTCCCTATTCCAAATTTGAATGGCCGGCCTTGCTGACAACTATGTTCAAGCTCTGAAAGTCTTAATAAATTGCAAGTCACAGAGTACAGGAACAGGTTTTGTAAGCAGATGAGCGAAGCTTATTGTATTATCCGGCGTTTGTTTACCATATTCTATTGGCTGGCTGTCCTTCAGCTTTTTCTACTGCGACACAATACAAAACAACGCCAGGCGTTAGTGTGCTTATTAAAAGACTGAGCAGCGGTAGATGACGTTAATACTATGCGTCGCTAAATGATTGTTTCGTTTCCAGGTCCGAAAAAATGAATAATCAACATTCCCATTGCTTTAGGATACTTCCTCCACTTCCTCTTCTGGCGCCCAGTTTCCATTGTTCCTTACCGACATGTTTTTGCAGTCGTCCACAATACAGAGCCTGAAAAATCCGATGCGTTAAATTCACATGAGTTTCTCTACCCTCTATTCTTATTAGTGGGTATACAAGCTATTCTTACTAAAGTTTTGTTTTTCTATCCATTTCATTTTAATCCAAAAAAAATCTGATGTGTTACACTCACATGACTTTCTCTACTCTTGTACAAACTATTCTTACAAACGCTTATTCTCCATATGCTTCATGTTAATCGAGATGTTAATCTTATTGCCAGTTTTCTTGTAGATGCAAGGGGAATACGGTAGTATTTAAGCGATAATCAAATCTTTTAAGAGCTGGTTGCTATGTGGCACATTCCATTCTCTTTGTATGTCTAGGACATAAGATGAATAACGAATTCTCATTTGAGAAAAAGTGTTGGAAAATTTAAGGGAATAACAAGCAATATCTCGAAAATGGTTCACTCAACAAAAAATGTATATGACATAAATTGTGTATTTTAACGTGATCTACATTTTCTGTGTAGTAAATTTTTGTCTGTCTCTTATGGTTTACCAGTTATGCAAAAGTCGTTTGCAATGAAGCATACTTTTGGAGACATTCCCAGAAAATTCGAGATATACATTTCATTTGTCATGAAAATATCTTAAACATATGATATTTTAATCAAAATCGTTAGAGCCATTTTTGAGAAAATTAAAATTTTCGAAAAGTGTTCCATGTAAAGGGTAATCTGGGGTGGGGGGATTTTCTTGAAAACCTTCGTGTCGCATTTCTGGAATATAGTGAACCTAAGTACTAAGTTTGGTGTTTATCCGACTGTTCGTTTCTGAATTATGCTGTTCACAGACACACACACAAACACACACACGGACGTTTCCACAAAATGTGTTTTTTTGGATTCAGGGGGTTTCAAAACATATATTTCCGGTGAAATCTCGGTATCGAATTTTTGGGTGGAAAACTATACTTCCCCTACTTACTGTACGTAGTAGAGAAAGTAATACCTTTGCAGAAATAGCTATATTACACATTCTTTAAAGATACAAACGGAACAGCGATAGTCAAATGTTTAGGAACTGGACACTATACGCTGGCATTAAAATTCCATACTTTTTCCATGACATCACGAAGAACAACTGAATCTTGAAAGGACTTTAAGAATAACTAAGTAATGAATAATTCGAGGCATAATAATGGATATCTCGGAAATAGCTGATGCCACAACACATTTATTTGAAAAAGAATTGTGTGTTTTAAAGAGATCTACATATTTTGTATAGTACACTGGTTTCCATGCCCTCCCCGCAGGTTGTGACTCATTCTACTGGTCTGCATAGGCATGTATAGCAAGAAAGGGGTGAGTGTATCTGTTTACTTTTTCGTGTATGCAGTGGCGTCCTGTTTTAGTGCACAGTTCCAGATTATTCACATATGAGCATATAACTTTGAACAACAGCTTTACTCTTTATCACTTATAATAACCATGTTAAAATACGAGGCGTATTCCAAATCTAAAGTCCGTTTGGTCATAACAACAACATCAAGGTTTTTATTGACAGTAATATGTGCCCACATATATAGTTTACTTTTCCACATAATGTATACTGCACCAGGTTCTTTAAACACTCGGCATATATGTCTGCCGCCTGGAACTTGAACCAGTTGGTAACGCTCGTCTTGAGTTCATCGTCGGTTCGAAATCGTTGTCCACCCAGCCAACGTTTCAGATGCAAGAAGAGAAAATAATCGATTGGTTCCAGGTCGGGACTGTACGGAGGGTGGTTTCCCAACGAAACTTATAAACCTTCTCTTTGGTATTGGAAGCAGTGTGCGGGCGTGCGTTGTCGTGCAGGAGGATGATGCCAAACGACAGTTTCCTGCGGCGTCGATTCTGGATCGCAAGTCTCAGTTTGGTAACCATTGCACAGTACACGTCAGCTGTAATGGTTGACCCACGATCCATGAAATCAATCAAAAGGACGGACTTTTCATCCCAAAACATGCTAGCCATCATTTTGCGATTCGTGTACGGCGATTGTTTACACTGTTTTGGTTTGGATTAACCGAAACGGAACAACTGCATTCACAATTGTTTCGATTCTGCGTTGGTGTACGCTATTCATGTCTCGTCGCCCGTAACAATGTGGGAAAACAAACCATCTTCATCTTGTCTATTGCGCTCCAAAAGCTGTCCTACACTACGCATTCGTTGTTGTTTGTGCTGACCGTGAGCAGTTTTGGCACCCACCTCGCATAAAGTTTCCGGTGTTCAAACTGTTCAGTGACAATCCTGTAAAGTGAGGTTCGAGCAACATTTGGGAGTTTATCAGCCACACCACTAATCATCAAACGCCGATCACTTCGAAGTTTTGGTTCACTTGCTCAACGATGTCGTCGGTCCAAATACTGGGCTTACAACAAATGTTCATCGTGCACATTTGTGCGGCCATTTCAAAGTTCTCGACACCAGTGTCGAACCTGTTTGACACTCATTATGTCTGATCTATACATAAGGCTAACTCCTAATGGATGTCCGCAGCTGACGATTCTTTTGCCAGCAAAAACTTAATCACACCGCGCACTTCACAACTGTCGGGATTGTCGCGACCGTTGCAATCTGCTGTCACCGACTGGCAAACGCCTACTGCGTCACCCAATACTCCGGTAGGTTCCTCAGGATACGGTAGACGGCTCGGCAGGCAAGAAACGTCATTCAGGCCTACCATCCGTTAAATATTGTTCACCGGACCTTAGTTTTGGAATACGTTTCGTAATACATAACTACATAATACCATGTTTTGTACGATACCTCCATCAAAATATATTTTAATGGCAACCTAATGCAAAACTGAAGTATATTATACTTTTTACTCTCAAAGGGGACTTATTTACTAGACATCATTTGTTCAATCTAAATATACAACTAAATAAAACACTATTTTACACAATTTCTCCATAAAAATATTTTTATAAACAATATAATGTAAAACTGTAGTAAATTACAGCTTTTACAAAGAGGCGACTAAATCATATTGGACTGGAATGGAGATTGGACGAATTATTTAAATAATATCTGGTAAATGTATCCTATCTGAATTTAAAAGGTGTCTACATTTTTTTCAGTTTTACTTTAAGTTGCTATTAAAAATGCTTTTTCATGGAGAAATTGAGCAAAACAGAGTTTTATTTAGTTACACACGGTCATCGGATTAAACGGCAACGCTGCTAGCGGCACCTGGGTCGCGGGCACACGCCACTCGCCTGCCGACACTTCATTCCCGCGCGAACCGTCACATGCATCGAAACAAATAGGATGAACGTACAAGGCCAACCACCACTTATTATTTCGTAAATTTCAATTTAATGTTGGAAGCGTTCTCCTTGTGCTCAAAGGCGAGCATTGCAGCGTCATTATGATTCACATAATGCAGGTATTTTTGGGAAATGTTGTTTATTTATTTCCGTATATTATTTTGCAATTCTTGTAATGTTTGAGGAATTTGGTTATACATTTTGTTTTTTAAATCGCTCCACAAGTAAAAAATCACAAGGTGTGACGTCTAGGGATCGAACGGGCCACACCCCCTACACTGATCACTTCGTTAGCAAAGACGTCAGCAATTGTCTCCAAAGAAGTCCGACCTGTAGCCTGTAGTCTATGACCTGTAGCCCCGTCTTGTTGAAATACGCCGTGCATTCGCTCGGCTGTCAACCGAGGTAAAAACTGCTCCAAAATTAAGGCTTAGTACCGTGCAGCATTATTTGTTTTGTTAAAGAAAATAGGGCCGATTATTCAAGCCGCACTCACAGCATACCAAACACCAACCTTAGGATGATATAGTGGACTTTGATGTTTGAGTATGAGGGAAGCGCCGCAATAGCGGGGACTGAAGTCTCGGGAGGGAAGGGGCGCGCGACCGCGATCCAGTACTGCTAACAACGTCGCCGCTTTATCTGATGGCACCGTATATTTAAATATGGTTCTTATATGTCAGTGATGATGAGTAAAGCTATTGCTCACCGAGGGAGATGGCTCAGGCGGTTACGTCTGTGGCCCGCATTCGGGAGGTCCCGGGATTTATCCCAGCGACTGCCCACTTTGACCCATGGGTTATTCGTGGTTTCCCCGGCGAATATTGGGGTGGTTCACCTCCTACCACGACTCTCCTTCCTCTCATTTCCTGTACCTATCATCTTCCTTGTCAGCTGCTTCAGGGTTATAGGACCAGGCGACGTTGCGGCTGGGCGATGGCTTGCGCTCTGTAAAGGTATCTTCACTGGCGTCGTTGCGGTACCGCTCAGTTAGGTCTCTCCTCAGGGTGGGACTCCGCTCTGGGGGACCCTGGAGGTTGGTGGATTGTGGGCAGGGACCGTGCGGCGTCGTATGCGCTCTATCTGGAAACGTTAGGGACCCGTCTATGCTTGCGCCCATCGACATCCGAATCTGGTCGCCCCTCGGGTCTCTCACCTTACCCGGTTCTAGGACCCCTCCGTGATACGTACCTTTACCTTTAAAGCTATTGCTCAAAGTTGAATGCGCGAAAGGGTAAAAAAACTACACGCATCTCTTCTTTGCTATGCATACCTGTGAAAGTCAGAAGAATGCCTCCCAAAGCTGCGGGAACGACATAAATGGAAACCAGTGTACGTTTTCGTCTATCGATTAACGTTTACCAGTTATGCAAGACTATACAAAATTCTTTCCGAATGAGGAAGACTTCACGGGCTATTCCCAGAAAATTCAAGATATAATATAGGGATTGTAATCAATATTGTTACAGCAATTTTCAGCAAATCAAAAAGTTGAAAAATCATTCACGTGAAGGATAGATTAGGATGAGGGGATTTTCTTGGAAATCTTGCGTCGGATCTTTAGAAGAAGTGAACCTAAATATGAAGTTTGGTCTTTTTGTTTTTTTAAGCCGTCACAGGCACATGCACTGGGACGTATTTCTAATTTTTTCTATTTATTCAGGGGGCCTCAAAACATGTATTTCCGGTGAAATCTTGGTATCGAATTTTTGTGTGGAATGCAATACCTTCTCTACCTACTAAGTACGTGGTAAAAAACGTAACTACATTCGCATATACTGGGAGTGGAAACACAATATGCAGAAGATTGTAGAGCGGAAAGCCAACACCAACTAAACATTTGAGGTTAGGAGCATGTAGTTACAGATACAGTATAGCAGCAGCACCGAGCGCGATAGCGCCGCGGTAACACGTGGGACTCCCCAGCGACCACCCACTCTGCCCCATGGGATTTTCGTAGTTTCCCCAGGTCGGTAGGTGGGCATCTTCTAACCATGACTCTCCTGCCCCTCATTTCCTGTTCCTTGTCAACTGTTTCAGGGATGTAGGACCAGGCGACGGTACTCGGCGGGTTGTGGCTGGATGGTGTCTATGCGCTCTGTGGAGGCTTCCTCCTGACATCTCCAGGGACTGCTCGGTTGGATACCCGCCTCTCTTTCGGCAGCCGTTCCCTCGGGGAACCCCAGGGGTTTCGCCCAATAGGTGCGCTCGGGTGGCGTTGAATCTGGAAACATTAGGGACGCATGCCCGTCGTTATCCGGATCTGGTCGCCCTTCGGGCCTCTCCCCTCATCTCTCCCTCCCACACCGTACAAAACGTAACACATAAAACATGTAGATATTTTTAAAGCACACAATTTACTTCAAATGAGCTTTTTGTGACATAAGCCGTTTCTGAGATATCCGTTATTAAAGGTTCGAATTGTTCAATACTTGTCATTATTTTGTCCCATCGATTTTCAGTTGTTTCTCGTAATTGCATGGTAACACTACAGAATTTTAAAGCCAGCATAAAGTGTCGAGTTCTTAAACATTCGACCTGCAAAATAAGCTTTAGTTAGAATAGTTTCTATACCCACTAATAAAGATAGAGGGTAGAGAAAGTCATGTGAATGTATCAAAACAGATATTTTTTTTTTACCCAAGAAGAATGTTACACATATTTCCCAGTTGAATTTCTAAAGTTTGAAAAGTTACACACATGTCAAACGTCAATAACATAAACATCCTTATAGACTCAATTTAATACAAGAACATTACTAAATAAAGACGCAAAGAGCAAGAAAATAAGTAAATAATTACGTAAAATAGAAAAGAATACTCCAAAAATAGAAAATGCTACAAAATGAACTAATAAATATACATTTTCATAACACGAAACCAATTATAAGGATTTATGTACACGTTATAATTGTCTATGATGCAACAATTAATATTTAAGCTTTACAACACAGAACCATGTCTTCACTGTGTAGATATATTGTTATGCTTTGCCGTTCAGAGGTGACCGATCATGCGGGTAGGATACGGCCTGTCCGTAGAACAGAGTTCCAGTCTAGACAGACGACTATTAAAAATTAATATTCGCAAGGTCTCAACGTCTACCGACGAGACATTAACAAACGAAAGCAGACAGGAGAGCGCGTTTCCTGTTTGTGCGCTGCGACACCTCGGCAAGACGAACTTTTATCAGAGTTGAAACGGCTTTGAACGAATCGTATATCTTACATAAGGAGTGACAGAACTGCATTTATATTCCTTTGAGAAGGCTGTATTAATTTCGTGAAACGTGTGTGTACACATTGCAACAGCAATAATAATAATAATAATAATAATAATAATAATAATAATAATAATAAAGTTCTGATTATTTACAATCACATGACTTTCTCTACCTTTAATCGTTCATTACTATGTATACAACTATTTTTACAAAGATTATTACTTTCTTTACCATGCACATTGTAGGCAGAGAAGATGTATTCCACCCAAAAATTCGATACCGAGATTCCATCGGAAATACATGTTTTGAGGTCCCTTTAATGAAAAATCTGATGTGTTACATTCACATGACTTTCTCTACTCTTGTACAAACTATTTTTACAAACGCTTATTCTCCATCTACTTCATGTTAATCGAGATAAACATTTGCAGACTCTATCTTATTGCTAATTTTCTTGTAGATGTAAGGGGAATATATATTTACAAGGGCAATATAGAAATATAGTAGCCTTTAAGCACATACATATCTCTTAATAGCTGGTTGCTAGGTGCAGCACCATTCCCTTCCCCACAGATAATAACTCTTTGCATATCCAAGACAAAAAAATGAATAACGAATTCCTATTTTAGAAAATAAGTATTGAAAAATTTAAGGGAATAACAAGCAATATCCCGAAAATGGTTCACTCAACAAAAAAAATGAAGGACATAAATTGTGTATTTTAACGCGATCTACATTTTTTGTGCAGTAAAATTTTGTCTATCTCTTATGGTTTACCAGTTATGCAAAAGTCGTTCACAATGGAGAATACTTTTGGAGACATTCCCAGGAAATTCAAGATATATATTTTATTTCTCATGTAAATATCTTAAACATATGATATTTTAATCAAAATCGTTAGAGCCATTTTTGAGAAAATTAAAATTTTCGAAAACTGTTTAATGTAAAGGGTAATCTGGGGTGGGGGGATTTTCTTGAAAACCTTCGCGTCGCATCCTTGGAAGATACTGAACCTAAATACCAAGTTTGGTGTTTATCCGACTGTTCGTTTCTGAGTTATGCTGTTCACAGACAGACACACAGACACACACACGGACATGTTTCCAAAAATGCTTTTTTTTGGATTCAGGGGCACTCAAAACACATATTTCCGGTGAAATCTTGGTATAGAATTTTTGGATGGAATACAATACTTCCCCTACTTACTATACGTAGTAGAGAAAGTAAAAATAATTATTAGGAAAATGACCATATGTATGTGTCTGTTTGTGAACCGTATAACTAAAAAACGAGCTATCACGAAGATTTTCAAGAAAATCCCCCCATGTACCTTTTACATGGAATATTTTTCGAAATTGTTGATTTTCTAAAAACTGAGTCTAACATTTTTATTCAAATGTCATATATGAAAGATATTTATATTTATATCTTAAATTTTCTAGGAATAGCCTCTGAAGTCGTCTTCATTCGGAAAGGAATTTTGCATAATCTTGTATAACTGGCAAAGGTTAAACGACAGACGAAAACTGCATATAAAATGTAGATCTCTTTAAAGCCTACAATTTATTTCCTATAACTTTTTTGTAGCATAAGCCGTTTCCGAGACATCCGTTACCAATGGTTTGAAACTGTTCAATATTTGTCATTCTTTTGAAGTCCTTTCGATTTTCAATTGTTTCTTGTGATATACAAAATAATAAAAAGAAAGAGAATAGAAAATTAATATGGGGATTAAATAAAATGTTATAAGGTAAATAAATAAACAAACCTAAATGCATAAATAAAGATATAAATGAATTAAATAAAATATTAAACTACTATAAATCATGTAATTATTATGAAAATAATAAAATATTGTTAATGGACAGCTTTAAATTTATAATTTTTAATTAAGGAGACATTTTAGGAAAATATAAATGTAAATAAAGTATTAAAATGATTAGTAGTTTAGTAGAAGGTGTTGTGCTGGCCAGCAGTACATTTTCGCTGGTTTCCAATGAATATAGTTCAATAGGACTAGATAGTAGCTACCTACCAGTTGCTAAGTGTATATAAATATAGAATTTACAATTACAATTACATTTGTTTTTATTTTTTTTACCCTTTACTCTAATATAATCATTTCTATTCTCTTTCTTTCTTTTATTTTTATTTTTTATTTTGTAAAAATTGTGTAGTTTGTAGTTATTTTATCTGAAAAAAAATTGATGTAATATAAAACGTAAATGTGCTGTGAGAATAAATGTAAAGTTTGAATGTATGTCCCGGTGTAGTAACCAAGGTACCCGGATAATATATTCAGATTTTATTTATTTGTTTTTGTTTCTTGTGATTGCTGGATTAAAATGAAGTGGATAGGAAAACAAACTTTCGTAAGCATAATTTATGTACCCACTAATAAACGACAGAGGGGAGAGAAAATCATGGGATTAATCTCCATTGCAAGAAACAAGGGTGGCAGCAATGGAGTGTTATAAACATGTTATTCCACTGAGTGTTATAATCATTATAAAGTAGCTGTTTCTGCAAAAGGCTTATCTCCAGTTAGTATTCATATAATATTCAGTTTCTAGTATATGTGATTGTTGTTAAAATCTCTACTTTTAGTGCAGCTGTATAATCATTGAGTTATGTTTTCGTTGTACAGGTAACTATAGTGCTTTACCGAGCGGGATGGCTCAGGCGGTAACGTCTGTGACCCGCATTCGGGAGATCGTTGGTTCGATCCCTGCGGCCGACCTTCCTGATCCATGGGTTTTGTCGTGGGTTTCCCCGGGTCGCTAAGTGAATGCTGGGAAGGAACATTAAGTCCCCCGAATTTCCTGTCCCTCCATTTCACCTCAATTCGCATTTCACTTCACCTTTCATCCGCTTACAGAGTTACAGATGTCGAGGGAGGTCTCGGCGTGTGTATGACAGGAAAAAGGATGCTCTCTGGAAACCTTCGTCCCCCGTATTGGGAACGGTCTCTGGGTCCCGGGCCCCCTTGGGGATGTATAAGCCCCACAGGGGGGAACCCGCTGCTCCAGTGCCCTTCCGGGGAGTTTAAGTCTGGAAATGGTAGGGAACCTGCCCTCTGCCTGTCGTGCGTCCTAGTCCGGTCGCCCTCCGTCTCCTCTTACCTCATCTTACCCTCCCGGGGCCCCCCTAATCCTAACTACAGTGCTTTTCCTTCACACTGCGGCCACCGCACGGATGCTCTCGTGTAGGCCACCGCTGCTCGGAATCCCGCCGTAATAGTTAAAATATCCGCCCTACTGCCTCACATTCTCATAAAAATTCATACTCCACCCAAAATATCATTAAAATGATAATAAGCACATAACGTATCATAAGACATGTTGGGTAAGTTGTCCTTGACATTTCTGGCAACTTCTCAGGAAAGTTTTATTTACATTCGAGAGTTCAATATCCGAAATTGAATTAATTTCTCGCCTGATATTTTCTTGTAGTTCTTCCAATGTATGGGGTTTTCTGCACACACTTTATTTTTCAAGTTCCCCCATAGATGAAAATCGCACACAATTAAACCAGGGGAACTTGAGGACCATAACCCTTTACAAATTACCCACTATGGAGAAGATAGAATGGGAGATATTTGGAGAGCAGGAGAAAGAAATGGCAACGGCTTCTGGATAACGTAAGAATCAAAGTAGATGACATAGAAAGACAAGAGATTTCGGGAAGCTTAGAGAATAAAAAATCACTAGGGTTCTATAGATTAGTAAAAAGAAATGGGGAAGAGAAGGATAAGTGGATTATTGTAATAGAGCTGAAAAAGAAGCGTTTGCACGACTAAGAACAGAATCAGTGTACCTGAGGAGGCTAAGAGGCAGAAAAAACGTAATTTGTGAACAATGAGGAGATAGTGAAAGCACAGAATATTATTTGACAGAATGCAAAGAATTAGCAGAAAGTAGACAAAAAGTATCGGCAGAAAAATGGGAAAAAACTGGATGGAAAAATAGTAGCAGTTAAAAGGTTAACAAGAAAAGAAGAAAAGAAAAATAAGAATATGGGGGAGTTCTTAAAGAAAGTAAAGAAGAAATGGATTAGAAAAGTAAGAGAGATAAGAAAGTTAGAAGGACAAACGGAGGAGGGAAAGGATGGATCATAGGTGATTAAGGGTAGCAAGGGATGCTCAACTTAGTCATAATCCCAGGGTGCCAGGCAAAATGAGCAGTATAGGTAGAACATAGCTGGCAAGAAATTTGTATATAGGTTAAGTTAGTTTACAGGTGGAATATTGTAAAAAAGGATTGTGTATAAAAGATGTGCAAATAAAGTTTATTCATTCATTCATAGTAATTACCCTATCTTCAAACATTTTCCTGAATTAAATTTAATGATGTTGCGCGCTAGTAAACGTCTTGTTGGAAATACCCGGACTGACATTTAACGTCGGCCAGCTATTAAAAAATTGTGTACGTCATTCCTACACTCACTGCATTTATTGTTTGCTTAGAAAAGATAGCTCCTATTATTCTGCATGCATTTACTGCACACCACACAACAATTTTCGCGTCATGCAAGGGAATCTCGTGTGTAAAATTGGGTTTCTCTGTGCTTCAGTATCTGTTATTTTACGACGGAACATAACCATGTAAATGGAACCGTGCTTACCCGACTCTGACGATCACGTAAAAAATAAAGTATATGCGGCAGACCCCATACCTGGAAGTACTAAAAGAAAACATCAGGCGAAAAAACACTCAGTTTCAGATATTGAACTCTCGAGTGTAAATGGAAGTTTTCTAAGAAGATGCCAGAGATGTGTAGATAAACAAGGACATTTGCAACACTTCTTATGATAAGGTATGTGATTATTATAATTATAATTGTAAATATGAGAAGGTGTGGATATTATAACTGTTTCCGCGGTAGTCCGAGCTTTAGCGGCAGCCGTGCGTGGTCTTATGTGAAGGAAGGTATGTAATTATTGACAGAAAGATATAGATAATTAAATAAAGAAATGATAGTAAGATAAAGAAATAATTGCAAGAATGATGTGCGATTAATAAATCAATGTATAATGTAATAAGCCTGACTTGAAAGATTTGTCCAGAAAGAAAAAGGTCATTAGCGAGTCAGGTTAAGCAAAGTCATTAGCATACAGCCGAGTAACGAACAGGTTAGGATTAAAGTTCCTGGAATACAGTTAGATTGGGTTGAGAAACATAATTGTTTATTGCTTCACGTATGGTAAGCCAGTTTGAAGTAGGTTGTATTGAAGCAGGAGTTATATTTCGACTGTTGGGGAGCCAAACTTGAAGTAGTTGCAACCGCACGTATGGTACTAAGTTTTTCGGTAGCCTTCGCCCCAATGTTTAAGAATCAACTTAGTATTTTAATGTTTTCTTTATATATATTTATGTTTGCCTCGGCTGCATCAGTATTATTACTAGAGACACGAATTTCTTTGCAGGGAGTGGTGCAGCTAAAAATGTAGACTTACGCAGATTATAATTTTTACTTCACTCCTTTTATTAATTCTTGACACTATTTAAATAACACTTTACTGATATAGAGAGCTGTGAGATTATTTATTAATTATTTGCACTTTTTAACACGTAAACTATTTTTGTCTCACACTGAATACGTATTAAACTTCTCGAGGACGCGTCTCGCGTCCGGTTAGGAACGCTGTCTGCTAGTAACTGACTTCTGAATTTGTACAATTTGCTCTATTTCAGTTTCTGATTGGCTAATCCTACTCCAATAGAATACTTTTATTTAACTTAAGCTTTTTTCTGGTTGTTGGTTGGCTATTTACAAACTGTCTCAAAAATTACATTATTGTTGCTCCAAGAATGGCTAGTAGCATTATTAAACTTTCTAATTCATTATTGCCTCAAGGTTACCTCATTGTTAGCAATTTTTGACCTATTCTTCTCACAGGTGCTACATTATTAAATTACGTAATACATTCACATAATATTATTGAACATGTACATAATAATGTAAACATTAATACAATGACTGTTACATGCGTTTTTATATATTATATTATATACACCTTGCTTTAAGGCGTGCTGTTATTATATTTTATATTATATAATTTGACTGAAATTATTTAATTGTTCAAAATACTGCCGCAGGGTTCAGTATGTTTGCAAAGTCACGTAGACCCGAATTATGTAAGTTGGAAAGGGAATGAAATTCTGAGATTCAGGGAGATTCCGCGTAGCAGCAAGGTAAGAAATGCAAACGTAGGAACGCGCAAGGGAGATTGGTACGGGTAGCGATAGGTAGGCGAAGCTTAAGTTAAGAAAAGGGCAAGCATTGTTTACTTAATTCTATGACATACTCGTGTGATGACCTTTGTGAATATGAGTGACGCGCTTGAGTGAGTAAGATTTAGCGACTATTGCAAGGGATCTTTCCGAGTAACATTTCTGCGACTTGCGGCTTCGCATAATTATTATTATAGAAGTAATTAATTCTAAATTAAACAGTCGGTGACTCTTCTCAAACTAATCATTTTAGTCACATTAAAATTTATCAGCTAAACTGATCTTATCCTTTCAAAATACACTCACGCATACCCTGAGATAAAGAACTTACAGCTATACCACTACAGCAGCTGGCGCACGAGACAACGTGGAACGAGCTACAAGACGACATCATAAACTTCATCAACAGAGTAGGCTACATTAAATATTATAAAAATTTGAAGCAGGGAGCGGCATCAAATCTGTCGCGTAGAGACCGACTTCAGCTGTATAAGCCTGGACCTAATTAAAATTACAATTGGGCAAACATTTTTCCTGTTTAATGCAAAGTGGATATAAAAATACATTTTTATGTGAAAATAGAAAATATACCTGTCAACTAGTAATTGGTAGAGAAAGTTGTGTGAGTGAATTTATCTTAGTTTATGAATTCGCGGAGCTCAAAACCTGCACTTCCAGTGAGATGCTGTTATCGAATTTTTGGGTCGAAAATTATAGCACAAACAAATGAGCAATTGAAAGCGCAGAAGTGCTCACTAATTTAACTGTGAACAACGATATCAACATAAAACTTGTCGGAATTAATTATTCTGCCATACAAGCCGTGTGTTGGACAAGCTAGGAAAGGTAGAATCAGACGACTGGAAAATTCAACGCCATAGCCGGGATTTGAAGCACGGATCTCCCGGTCTCTGTCCGGTTGCTCTAGCCACTGAGCTACCCAACATGTCGGTATGACATTAAATTCCCAAACTGATTCGCATTTTTCGGGTAAACCACAAGAAGATCTCAAATTTCAGTGAGATGACATACCCCAATAGTGACTTAAATGCATTTATTGACCTAATAGTGGTTGAAACTATGAAGCCCGAGACTTAAAGTACTTACAGCATTGTAAGTCGCCATTGAAGTATGTCATCTCAATACAGTTTGAGATTTCCATGTGGTTTACCGGGGAAAATGGGAATCAGTTGGGGAATTTAATGTCGTACCGGCATGTTGGGTAGCTCAGTGGTTAGAGCAACCGGACGGAGACCGGGAGATCCGTAAAAAAATTAAAATTAAATTGAGTTTTATTTATGGACGCTCTTTAGTTACTGCGGTCCTTAGCGTTCCATTCTATATTGGGCGTGAAAAATCGGTAGTTTTGCTCTTTATCAGGCTTGAGGTTCTTTTACGTGCCGTAAATCTGTACACGGCACCACTTCCCTTCCGAAGGAAACCAGGCCCGAAAAAAATCCAGCGCCCTCCGCCGGGTTTAAACCCGCTACATCGGGAACTACATGCTAGCATGGTAACTACTATACCTCGGTAGACGACAGGGAGATCCGTGGTTCAAATCCCGGCTATAGTATTGAATTTTTCAGTTGTCTGATTCTATCTTTACATAAAACTTGTCGTTTGACATTGAAAAGTATATGTTCAAGTATATGTAGGAGTAAATCTTACAAATGTTTACAAAAGTGTTCGTGGTAGGCAGTCAACGTCTGGCGTATAGAATGAGAAATACGCTTAAATATTTGCTCAGTATTTCTTTTTAAATTTGCTTATAAATAACCACGGACATTAAGCGTGAAAAAATTTAATTCTTTGCCATATCCTCATTAAGAGCGACTACCATCATATTTTTATCGCTTCTTACCTTCTCTTGTGTCTCTCGCAAGCACAATTTATAGTATTCCTTCATTCTGCACAAATTCCTCTAAAGACGTTACATGTGCTCGCTTTCAACATACTTAAAAATTTCACATGTTTAAAAGAGCACAAAATATTCCAAATTTTAAATTGCTGTTACTGCTGCAATGCCATGCAAACAGTAGTTTGGGGTCAAATCTTTAGAAGGTACTTACCTTAAATACCAAGTTTAGTATTTATCCAAAATTTCGTTTTTACCCTACCACGTACACAGAGGGTAGAAACGGTATTGCAACCCACCCAAAAAGTGAACACCGAGATTTCACCGGAAATACATGTTTTGAGGCACTTTAAGTGTGTGTGTGTGTCTGTGAACAGCATAACTCAAAAAAAAGTTGGATAAATACCAAACTTGGTATTTCAGTTCAGCATCTTCCAAAAACGTGATATGAGGTTTTTTCAAGAAAATTCCTCCACCACAAATTCGCTTTACATAGAAAAATATTTTATTTTCTCTAAAATAGCACTAACGTTTTTTATTAAAGCACTATGTATCAGATATTTACATGGAAAATAAAAATATATCTTGAATTTTCTGTGAGTAGACTGTGAAGTCCTCTTATTCCAGAAGAAAATTTTATATAATCTTGTATAACTGGTAAACGTTAAGAGATAGATAAAAACTACAAATAAAATGTAGATCTCTTTGAAACATACAATTTACTTCAAATAATTTTTTGTGACATAAGCCATTTCTGAGATATCCGTTATTAATGTTTCGATTTGTTCAATACTTGCCCATTATTTTAAAGTCCTGTCAACATTCAGATGTTTCTTGCGATGTCATGGAAAGAATGTGGAATTTTAATGCCAGCGTATAGCGTCCAGTTTTAAAACATTTGACTATCGTTATTCCCTTTGTATCTATAACGAAACGTATAATGCAGCTATTTCCGGAAAGGTTTATCTCGATTAAAATGAAGTAGATACGAAAATAAACTTACGTAAGAATAATTTGTATACCCACTAATAAGCAACAGAGGGTAGGGAAAGTCACACTTCTGATGTAACCTGTTAAGTTTTTTAGTATGTTTTATAGTTCTCTTAAGAATAGTCTGGTCACCCACTTGTCAATACCGAGATAGTATCTGTTTACAGAAGAGACGGAAAAAAGAACAAACCAAGTTTCTCATGTTTCTGAAATGCAAGAAGAGCGTCTGTGCATTATGCATTTGCCATTGACCTCAGGAGAGGATTACAAAAGTAGCACGCTCTTACGAAAATAAGTTGAAAAGCACCCTCATTTGTTTAAGCTCGCTTATATGCGCATGCGCTTATGTATACATGTGATACCCTGCAGGTGGTGATAGGTTGTTTGCACACCCACACACGCAAGAGGGAGTGAACTCTAATGCCTTGTAAACTACATCATTAGCAGCTGATGAATTATTCACGCCAATGTTTATGGAAACGGTAGCCTCCGTTAGTCATAAAAATGTTATGAAGCAGATGCTTTTCATCCTTCTGTATGTTCGCCATGAGGCTTGAAACAAAGAAAACCAACAAGGTGAATAAATAAATGTATTAAGATGAATGAATGGCTCGATTCTTGAAAATAGGGGAGACTTACCTCCTAAAATAGCTCAAGGGTAACAAAACCTTTACCGGATAGCATTAAAACCAAATGATCTTTAAAGAACTTGAGTTAATGTGTGTATAACCAATTTTACTACTTTCCCTACCACGTACATTACCAGATAAAAATTCGATATCAAGATTACACCGGACATAAATGCTCTAAGGTCCCTGAATAGAAAAAAATCTGATATGTTGCACCCACATGACTTTCTCTACTCTTGTACAAACTATTTTTAAAAACGCTTATTCTCCATATGCTTCATGTTAATCGAGATGTTAATCTTATTGCTAATTTTCTTGTAGATGCAAGGGGAATTGGTAGGCTTTAAACGACAGTCAAATATTTTCAGAGTTGGTTGCTATGTGGAGCATTCCATTCTCTTTGCATTACCAGGACAAAAAAAATGAATAACGAAATTGAGAAAAAGTATAAGCATTGGAAAATTTAAGGGAATAACAAGCAATATCTCGAAAATGGTTCACCCAACAAAAAAAAATGTATGTGACATAAATTGTGTATTTTAACGCAATCTACATTTTTTGTGTAGTAAAATTTTGTCTATCTCTTATGGTTTACCAGGTTATGCAAAAGTCATTCACAATGAAGAATACTTTTGGAGACATTCCCAGAAAATCCGAAGTATACATTTCATTTGTCATGAAAATATCTTAAACATGTGATATTTTAATCAAAATCGTTAGAGCCATTTTTGAGAAAATTAAAATTTTCGAAAAATGTTCCACGTAAAGGGTAATCTGGGGTGGGGGGATTTTCTTGAAAACCTTTGTGTCGCATCTCTGGAAGATACTGAACCTAAATGCCAAGTTTGGTGTTTATCCGACTGTTCGTTTCTGAGTTATGCTGTTCAAAGACACACACACACACACACACATACACACACACATAGAAACACACACGGACATGTTTCCAAAAATGCTTTTTTTTGGATTCAGGGGGTCTCAAAAATGTATTTCCGGTGAAATCTCGGTATCGAATTTTTGGGTGGAATACAATACTTCCCCTACTTACTATACGTAGTAGAGAAAGTAAAAATGAATAACGAATTTGAGAAAAAATATAAGTATTGAAAATTTAAAGGAATAACAGGCAATATCTCGAAAATGATTCACTCAACAAAAAAATGTACATGATGTAAATTGTGTATTTTAATGCGATCTACATTTTTGTGTAGTGAAATTTTGTCTATTTCTTATGGTTTACCAGTTTTGCAAAAGTTGTTCACAATGAAGAATACTTTGGAGACATTCCCAGAAAATCCGAAGTATACATTTCATTTGTCATGAAAATATCCTAAACATATGATATTTTAATCAAAATCGTTAGAGCCATTTTTGAGAAAATTACAATTTTCGAAAAATGTTCCACGTAAAGGGTAATCTGGGGTGGGGGATTTTCTTGAAAACCTTCGTGTCGTGTCTCTGGAAGATACTGAACCTAAATACCAAGTTTGGCGTTTATCCGACTGTTCGTTTCTGAGTTATGCTGTTCACAGACAGACACACACGGACATGTTTCCAAAAATGCTTTTTTTGGATTCAGGGGGTTTCAAAACATGTATTTCCGGTGAAAGCGCAATATTGAATTTTTGGGTGGAATACAATACTTCCCCTACTTACTATACGTTGTAGAGAAAGTAAAAATATAGATCACTTTAAAACACACAATTTATTTTAAAGAATGCTTTGTGGCATAATCTATTTCTGAGGTAATCGTTATTAATTTTTGTTAAGTTCCATTCATACCCCGCCTTTAACTACATTGATCTTATTGGCGGCCTTTTCTTTGAAACATATTATTATTATTTTCTTGTCGTGGGTTTATTACACTTTGGGTATTTTAATCATTAGATCATACACACATTCATACTTCCAGACTATGGGGAGGATGAGGAATAATCTTGGCTAGAGAAACATTCGCACTCCCCAGCCGGGAATCGAACCTGGGACCCCTCGCTCAGCAGGCAGGTGCTCTACCTACTGAGATACGGGGCCAGCTTCGTTATTAATTGATCAAATTGATCAATACTTTTGAAGTCCAGTCGATTTTCAATTGTTTCTTGTGATATCGTGGAAAACGTACAACATTTTAGGGCAGTGTATAGCGTCCAGTTCTTAAATATTTGATTATCCTTCGTATCTATAACGAAATGTGTAATGTAGCTAATCCCGGAAAGGTTTATCTGCAACTGAAGTAGATAGGAAAATAAACTTCCTTAAGAATAATTTGTATACTCACTTCCCTTACTGAGTGTCTTGCTTCATTTCAGTACATGGCTTCGTAGTTTATGATTGGAACAAACATTCTGTTGACAAGAATTGTAATCAGAAGTATTTTTCATGTAGAACACCAGTATAAAAGAATACAGTTATTCAATTATTAGCAGACTTCTTCGTTTTTCAATTCGCTTGGATAGTATCAACTCCAAGGAATGAACTATTTACTAATTATACGAAACATTTTAATTACTATCGTAAAATTAATAGCGCAAGCCTAATAGCGAGTATTCTCAAGTAAAGATGTTAATAATAATAATAATAATAATAATAATAATACCGTGGCGCTACACACCATGAAAGGCCTAGACCTGTCAACCCGATTGTTGGCCTCACGCCCACATGCACACGGCAGAGGTGGCCGATCATCCAACCGATACGGGGAGATGATGTGGACAGCATCATGCTTCCCCAGCCAGAATGTTGGCCTCCGTGGCCAAGATCGCCGTCTATCGCAGCTCCTCACTTTCCTCATGATGCTGAATGGGCACCGTCCTATACCCGGGACATAAAATCCGCACCTCCTTGGGCGGGATCGAATCCGGGCGCGCTCCTTGGCCGGGAACCAGAACATCACGCTCTAGCCACAGCGCCACGGCACGGCACGAGACAATAGAGAGATTACCACTGAAAAATATTTAATGATGATTTCTACTGTCACAGGAGAACAGAGGTAAAAGTGTGTATGACTGCTAAGCTCGTTCAGGGCAAGCAAGGGCGGCTAGTGTGTACCTAGTAAACAATTCGGCTCCAGATTATTACGCTTTTATTTGCTTTTAGTACTACATTACTTCCGGAACAAAACATTTGAATCGATACACCTCTACATCTCTAAGATAGCCAAAATCCGCTACGTTTCTAAGTTTTCAGAACTTCTTCGCTTTGTTCTCCACGTTCTTCAGATTCCACTACGCTTCGCAACACGGCACACAGTGGTAAACAAACTGTCAACGACAGCAGGTTAAATCTTCTCGCATCCCACTCCGGAATGGTATTCTCTTAATCTGTGTATGTCATATAAGCGGGATGGCTCAGACGGTAACGTCTGCGGCCCGCATTTGGGAGGTCTGAGTTCGATTTCGGCAGTCGAACTTCCTGATCACGGGTATTTTCGAGGTTTTCCCGGGTTACTAGGCGAATGCTGGTAAGATTCATTACATCCCCCGAATTTCCTGTCCCTCCATGTTACCTCCATTCTCATTTCACTTCACCTTTCATCTGCTTGGGAGTATCGGCGTTGCATGGCAAGGGAAAAGGAATGCTGTATGTAACAGCTCGACCCGCAGAATGGGGGCGGTCTCAGAATCCCGGGCTCCCCAATGGGATGCGCAAGCCTGCAGGGGGGAGGGGAGCCGGTTGCACCAGCTGTCATCCGTGGGGTTGCAATCTGTAAAAGATAGAGACCCTGCCCTCTGCCCTGTCGTGCCTCCTGGTCCGGCTGCTGTCTCCTCTAACCAGAGACAAAAGATACTGTAGGTCGTGATACTAAGTCCCCCTTCGTACCTAGTCCTACTCCTCCTACTCCTACTCCTAGGTTTATCGTCAAAACCTAATCGACTATGATGTATGAACATAAGAACCCTTTGTTAAGCGCAACAGTTAGTGTATTATGACCAAAGGCAGACACATTATGGACAAAAGTTTGAAAAAGTATTATATTTATTTTGGAAAGTATGAAAATATTAAAGAATTAGTTACAGATTAAATTATTATTTTAATTTATTTAGATATTATGGATTTTTTTTTCGAATTTAAGAATATTTGTAAACATTGGTTCAAAATATAGCATCTCTACTCCTACAATGATAGATTCCATTCTGGAATAAGAAATGCATATTTTAATACTAAAACAATAAAACATTTTGTCTTTATGGCTTTAAAAAATATATTAAATTGAGTTTTATTTATGGAGGCTCTTTAACTGCAGCGGCCCTTAGCGTCCCATTCTATATTGAGCGTGAAAGACCGGAAAGTTTGCTCAGAGGCCTCTTTATCAGGCTTGAGGTTCTTTAACGTGGCGTAAATCTACGACACGGGACCACCAGTTTTACTTCCCTCCCGAAGGAAGCCAGGCTAAGGATTTTTACGCCCGAAAAAATCCATCGGCCTCCGCCAGGTTTGAACCCGCTACCTCGGTAAGTAGAGGCTAGCGTGGTACCCCTAGGCCACGAAGGATGGCTTTAAGGGCAGCTTTTGCTCCGTTATTTTGAAAGTATAAATATCTGTAGATTATGTTATCTCTATATTTAATAATATAATATAAAATGATATATAACAAATCACAATAATTTTATTATCTTTCAGCATCACGAATCTCTTACACAAACAATACAAAATAAATGAATAAAGATATTTTTATGACAAATGAAAATTTTCTGAAAATGTTCCCAAAAGACCTCTTTATTCTGAATGGTTTTTGCGTAACTGATAAACCGTAAGACATAGACAAAGTTTTTCTACACAAAAACCATTTCCGACATATTCCTTGTTATTTGCTTGAATTTTCCAATACTTATACTTTTTCTCAAATGGAAATTCCTTTTTTTCCCCCTTCTTTTTCTTGTTTTATATGTCCTGGTCATACAAAGAGAATTGAATACTCCACATAACGACCAGCTCTTAAAAGATTTGACTATCGCTTAAGCCTACCATATTTCCTTTGCACCTACAAGAAAATTAGCAATAAGATAGCTTCTGCAAATTTTATCTCGATTAACATGAAGTAGATGGAGAATAAGCGTTTGTAAAAGAGCTTGTACAAGAGTAGGGAAAGTCATGTGAGTGCAACATATCAGTTTTTATTCAGAGCCACAAAACCTTCTATACCTATTAAGTACGCGGTAGAGAAAGTAAAAACTTCAGAAGCGTTCTCGCCCAAACAAGTGACCTATCCCGGATTTGAACCCGGAGCTTCTGGCTTTTCAGCTCTTTGTCTGCAAATCAGAATGGACACAGATGCTTCTGAGATCCCTGCTGCAGTAGGGATGTAATCTTTCCGAGTTATTACTTTCTCTACTACGTATAGTAAGTAGGGGAAGTATTGTATTCCACCCAAAAATTCGATACCGAGATTTCACCGGAAATACATGTTTTGAGACCCCCTGAATCCAAAAAAAAATTTTTTTGGAAACATCTCCGTGTGTGTCTGTGTGTGTGTCTGTGTGTCTGTCTGTGAACAGGATAACTCAGAAACGAACAGTCGGATAAACACCAAACTTGGTATTTAGGTTCAGTGTCTTCCAGAGATGCGACACAAAGGTTTTCAAGAAATTCCCCCAACCCAGACTACCCTTTACATGGAACATTTTTCGAAAAGTTCAATTTTCTCAAAAATGCCTCTAACGATTTTGATTAAAATATCATATGTTTAAGATGTTGTCATGAGAAATGAAATGTATATCTCGAATTTCCTGGGAATGTCTCCAAAAGTATTCTTCATTATAAACGACTTTTGCATAACTGGAAAACCATAGAGATAGACAAAATTTTACTACACAAAAAATGTAGATCGCGTTAAAATACACAATTTATGTCATATACATTTTTGTTGTTGAGTGAACCATTTTCGAGATATTGCTTGTTATTCCCTTAAATTGTTCAATAATTTTCTCAAATGGGAATTCGTTATTCATTTTTTTATCTTGTATATGCAAAGAGTATTAATGTGTTGGAAAGGGAATGGTGCTGCACCTAGTAACCAGCTATTAAGAGATATGTATGTGCTTAAAGGCTACTGTATTTCGATATTGCCCTTGTAAATACACATTCCCCTTACATCTACAAGAAAATTAGCAATAAGATAGAGTCTGCAAATGTTTATCTCGATTAACATGAAGTAGATGGAGAATAAGAGTTTGTAAAAATAGTTTATACAAGAGTAGAGAAAGTCATGTGAGTGTAACACATCAGATTTTTTCTTTTATGCTTTAAGGTTACTCAACCCTTCAATCGGCTACCGAACTCCACCGAACCCAGTAAGGAATTGCGGTTACCCCAATTCCTTACTCTCTTCCAAGAGCTTGTTTGTGTACCATGCGGTTGTAAATCAACAGAAAACCATTAGAAGATTACAGCTTTAGCGATTGTAACCTTCTATGGACTCTGCCCCGCCTGGAATCGATCCCGTGTCCTTCAGCACGAGAAGTCGTAAATCTCCACTCTCCTCTCGCAAATAACACGTATGCCTTGGGTTAGGAGAGATGGGAATCCTTCTAGGGCAGACTTCCTTCCTTAGGAACCGGTATATAATTTTCTTTAAGCGAGTTGTGTCAGGAAAACGAGAAGCGGGTGATAAAAAAGTAAGCAAAACCAATGAGCCTACTTTCCAGAAAACAATTTCTAAATAGCAAGAATATAAACCTTAATTTGGGCGTAAAAAACGTATCTGTTGCATTCAGATGGCTTTCTCTACTCAGTCTTTAAATGCCGAACTTGGTATTTAAGTTCAGTGCCTTCCAAAGATGAGAAACGATGATTTTCAAGAAAATTCCGCCACCCCAAACTATCCTTTGCAGAAACATTATTCCAAACTTTTATTTTCTAAAAAAAAATTATGATGTGTTACACTCACAGGACTTTCTCTACTCTTGTACAAACTATTTTTACAAACGCTTATTCTCCATCTACTTCATGTTAATCGAGATAAACATTTGCAGACTCTATCTTATTGCTAAGTTTCTTGTAGATGTAAGGGGAATATATATTTACAAGGGCAATATAGAAATACAGTAGCCTTTAAGCACATACATATCTCTTAATAGCTGGTTGCTAGGTGCAGCACCATTCCCTTTGCCACAGATTAATACTCTTTGCATATCCAAGACAAAAAATGAATAACGAATTCCCATTTGAGAAAATTATTGAAACATTTAAGGGAATAACAAGTAATATCTCGAAAATGGTTCACTCAACAAAAAAATGTATATGACATAAATTGTGTATTTTAACGCGATCTATATTTTTGGTGTAGTAAAATTTTGTCTATCTCTTATAGCTTACCAGTTATGCAAAAGTCGTTCACAATGGAGAATACTTTTGGAGACATTCCCAGAAAATTCAAGATATACATTTTATTTGTCATGAAAATATCTTAAACATATTATATTTTAATCAAAATCGTTAGAGCCATTTTTGAGAAAATTAAAATTTTCGAAAAAATGTTCCATGTAAAGGGTAATCTGGGTTGGGGAAATTTCTTGAAAACCTTCGTGTCGCATCTCTGGAAGATACTGAACCTAAATACCAAGTTTGGTGTTTATCCGACTGTTCGTTTCTGAGTTATGCTGTTCACAGACAGACACACACACGGACATGTTTCCAAAAATGCTTTTTTTTGGATTCCTGGGATCTCAAAATATGTATTTCCGGTGAAATCTCGGTATCGAATTTTGGGGTGGAATACAATACTTCCCCTACTTACTATACGTAGTAGAGAAAATAATACCTATAACGATTTTGTTTAAAATATCATATATTAAAGACATTTATATGGTAAATAAAAGTATATCTTGAATTTTCTGGGAATAGCCTGCGAAGCCCTCTTCGTTCGGAAGGAATTTTGTAGAATCTTGTACAAGTGGTAAACGTTAAGCGATAGACGAAAACTGCTACACTAAAAATGTAGATCTCTTTAAAAAACACAATTTATTTTAAATAAGTTTTTATGTGGCATAAGCCACTTCTGAAATATCCGTTATTAAAGGTTCGAATAGTTCATTTCTTGGTGACTTTCTGGAAGTCCTGTCAACATTCAGTTGTTCTCGTGATTGCATGGAAAGAGTATGGAAGTTTAAGGCTGGACCAAATGTATTTTAAATTCCTGAAGCTTAGAGTAATTAGCTGTTTACTAGTAGAAGTTATCTAAATCCTCTGAACTTGGAGGACAGGGAAGTGCAATTTCGGGGTGTTCGTTCCCTATAGAAGCTGCCTTTGCCATGGACAAACCTTGTCTATCAGCTTTAGCCCACATTTAGCTTCTGCTCTGCTCTTTCCGTCCAACAGCTAGACAAATATATTTTCATGGAACGGTGTCTGGATCGCTGGGTAAAGGGTACGGACGAACGGTGCAACGGCCCTTTTTGCTCATACCTTGACCCCTGGGAGGGCGGGATGGGGGCAGAGTTCCGAAGGGCAAACAGATCCGGATGACGACGGACGCAAACATGGACGTTTCGAGTTCGAACGCATCCAACGCCGCCCGGATCCAAACACAAGCCTGCTAACCTCCGGTGGCCACCCCTGGTGGCTCCCACTCTGAGGTGGGACCTAACTGAGCAGTCCCGCAACGACGCCAGGGAAAAAAACACCACACATCCACCGCCCAGCCGCAACCGACCGAACACCGTCGCTTGGTCCTACAACCCTTGTAGCTGGGGATGTGCTCGCACGTGAGTACCACGTGCTATCTCATGTAGATTCTCGGATGTCCCTCTGTCGGGCTTCTTGTCGTTGAACTGAGGAGAAATTCCTAGCCTAGCTAGCTAATTTGATCTTATTTTGTGTAAGTGAAGGCAACTAATAAACCGACTTTCCCTTAAGCAGCTTAATTTATTCGCAATATATTGCCCATTGAGGCGGCTAGCAACTTTCCCTTGCTTAACACAAAATTATGCAAAAGTTGTACATTTAGCCTAACCTACCCGCTTTATTGGACCTATCTCACTGCGTCTGATGATATGTTCCCACACATATACACTCACAAAATCTTCCGCCTGAGTCACATGTGTTACATCGCTGGAGTAAAATCAGGGAGTGTGTACCTTTTATACCTTCCTACTATCACGCTAGGATTCGCGTCTTTATATTTAACAACTACTTAGTGTGCTATGAAAATAAAATATTCCAATTTTAGCCGTCACGCTTCCCCGTGACTTTTCTGGTAAAACTCACTATCTCCGTCTCACTTTAAAACTCTCATTTCTCTTTCTGTTTTTCCAAATCTATTGTCTTCCATGGCCACTGTCTCTGTCTCATTCTAAACTCTATTTCTCTAGCCCTCTCTCTATTTTCTGTGACTGCCTAAACCCTGTGTGCATTAGCGTGTATGTATCTGTGGATTTTACCCCTGTTGCTCGCTCGCCGGTAGTTACTAATTGCGCTGTACCTTACACGCTTGCTTTCATATTAATTACATTGTGAGGTGCAAGTTACTTCACAGTAAAGCTATTTCTCAATATTATTTTACATTATTGGTTATTCCTATTGTTTCAATATTCTACTCTATTGGATATACGTCCCCTTTCACTCTGAAACACATGACAATGAAGATGATGGGTACAGGAAGCTTGTTAAACAGGAACCATTCCAGCAGTCGCCTGCCGACCGGGGAAACCACAAAAAACCCATGGGTCAGAGTGGGCGGTCGACGGGGATCGAACCTGGGACCTCTCGAAAGGAGTTGAACATGTTAACGCTGCGCCATCTCGTCGATGACCATTTTCTAGAACTTAATCTATGAAATCAAATGGTGAGAATGATGTAGTTTAAATCGGAATTGTTAAGCTTCTTATTTATAGCATTCTACAGAAATGATTAAGATTATATCAGAAGTGTTGGCCTTCTAAAATCATAAGCACGGAAAGTACTACTATTAAGTTACTAAAATAAAATTAAAACTTTGACTCGTTGGCGAAATGGTGACAATAAAACTCAGCTATAGCCGAATGCATCCGACGTGAAGCTAAATGCTGAAGGTTTTCTAAATTTGATAGGTAGATGGAAACAACATGAATCTGATTTAGTTTGATTATAACGTCTAATAACGTTTTTAAATAATATTTATTAGGTATGTCGTTAAAAGTTTTAAAATTGTCTTGAAGTGGTACAAACATATGGAACATGTATAAGTACAGTGACCCCGCAACCTCAACCTCGTGTACAACACCATGGTATCGCCTGTTAAGAGCAGATCTACGGTAGGAATTCAAATGCTATTTTAAAAGCAACAGAATCAAATTAGAATCCCTATTGTGTAAGTTGTCTGACTGAGATTTTGCCAAAAATGATAGCATGATTATTACATAAAGCTTTTGATTACAGCTAATTTTCGTATTCATTCATTGATCTGATCCGAACTATCCAGTGTAAAAAATCTGATGTTCTACACTCACATGACTTTCCCTACTCTTATACAAACTATTTTTACAGACTCTTATTCTCCATCTATTTCATATTAATCGTGATAAACATTTGAAGACTCTATCTTATTGCTAATTTTCTTGTAGATGTAAGGGGAATATATATTTACAAGGGCAATATAGAAATACAGTAGCCTTTAAGCACATACATATCTCTTAATAGCTGGTTGCTAGGTGCAGCACCATTCCCTTTCCCACAGATTAATACTCTTTGCATATCCAAGACAAAAAATGAATAACGAATTCCCATTTGAGAAAATAAGTACTGAAAGATTTGAGGGAATAACGAACAATATCTCGAAAATGGTTCACTCAACAAAAAAATGTATATGACATAAATTGCGTATTTTAAAGCGATCTACATTTTTGCGTAGTAAAATTTTGTCTATCTCTTATGGTTTACCAGTTATGCAAAAGTCGTTCACAATGAAGAATACTTTTGGAGACATTCCCAGAAAATTCAAGATATACATTTTATTTGTAATGAAAATATCTTAAAAATATGATATTTTAATCAAAATCGTTAGAGCAATTTTTGAGAAAATTAACATTTTCGAAAAATGTTCCATGCAAAGGGTACTCTGGGGTGGCGGGATTTTCTTGAAAACCTACGTGTCGCATCTCTGGAAGATACTGAACCTAAATACCAAGTTTGGTGTTTATCCGACTGTTCGTTTCTGAGTTATGCTGTTCACACACACACACACACACACACACACACACACACACACACACACGGACATGTTTCCAAAAATGTTTTTTTTTATTCAGGGAGTCTCAAAACATGTATTTTCGGTGAAATCTCGGTATCGAATTTTTGGGTGGAAATCAATACTTCCCCTACTTACTATACGTAGTAGAGAAAGTAAAAAGATAAGATAGGAAACATGAAAGAAGACCATTAGGTGCTATCGGCTGACCTCAAACATTTGAATGTCGTTTTTCATAGTAATTTATGTAACAAGTTACAAACTTTGCTTGCAAGTTAAGGCTTTTAGTAAAAGTCTCAGACATTTCAAGTGACACAAGTTATTGTGTACGCTACATTAAATATGCGTACTGTAGTTCACGTCAGAATTTGATTATCACTTAAACATCTGTGTGTTGTGACTATACCGGTGTCGTTTTGGCTATACGTGTGTCTCTCTTATCCCTCGTAGCCTATACCTTCTTTAGCTTTATAGATCCTCCGTTTGATTTTTTTTTAAAAAAAAAACTTGGTACGGGAACAATGCAATAAGTTATTCCCTCAATTGCATGTTTTTGAGGTCGGTAGCGGTGGATATAATAAATTGGGCTGGAAAATCTAGCACAGCTGTATCGTAGAGGACGGTCTAATGTTTTTAATTAAGTTTAATCGGAGTAACTTGTGTCCCTTAAACCACTTTTCCGCGTAAAACACGCAAACCAGATGTAAAGCGGGTGGGGAAGACAGATCTAAATTACATGCTCTGCTTATATAAACTCAAAAAATCTAAGGGATTCTCCTGGTAGAATGGCAGACAGAGGTTAGAAATAGCACTACTACATTCTCGTATAACGTATTATGATGCAGCAGCTATGATCCAAGCTTAACTGGAGGTTGGTGCGGGGCAGTTGGAGAGATAAATAGAGATAAGTAGACGCGGTAGCGCTCTCGCCCAGCGCAAACAACAGATGCGTTATCGACAGATAACTAGAATCTTCTGGAAGTTTCCCTTCTCCAGCACATTCTAGAATATTCTTAGGTAAATTCCAGCCGATATATAAGCCAGCGTGTTCGCGAGTGAGCGAGTCAGACAGTGGATTAGTGAGTGCGTTTCTGATGTAACATAAAGTGCGTTCTCCGAGTGAGGTTGTGACATCACGGCGAGTTTTGCTACTGCAAGGGATTAAGAGAGGCTTATGTGCGACTCCCCAATGGGTGAACCATCCGAACAAGACACTGCGTCGTGCGTATTTGATTACGTCGCGAAGGAAAGTGAACTGAAAGTGAAGATTGAGTTAGATCACATTAGTGATATGGTAGTGAAAACTGGATAAAGCCACATTATTTTGATAGTCATTTCATAATAATGACTTGTCAATTGTCATTTTAGCAATGAAATGTCATTTATTTTCGCATTCTATAAATTAGTGTGCTTAAAAGTAATTTCTCTGCCTGAAACTAGATATTTTAAGCACACCAATTAGAAATACTGAAAATATAAATGCAGTATATGTATTAACTATAAATAATACAGCAAAAATAAATACTTCATAAAGCAGAAAACTTACACTTTGAAGATATCTCCAGACTCAGATGAAATTTATGACGCATTTGGACCTTAGATATTATCGGTAGGATGAATTCTGAGTGATAAAGACTAAGCTTCTATGCCAGTTTTATACCTCCGGCAGTATTGAAAATAATTGGAGGGTAGTCTCTCTTTTAAAAAGGGGGATATATACCTAACTATTAGTTATTATCGAGACATTTTCAATTTCTTCGCAAAAAGCTGTGGGAAACCGAAGACCTGTGTAATGTCTATCTTACGGAGATGTTGAGACATAAAGAAGAAGGTCATGTGGATATCGCTTGACCCTTCAAAAAAACCTCGGACAGCTACTGTCTGCCACATCATATGGTGAAAAGGGAAAGATATGAGAACATAAAATGCAGGATTGTATTTGATGGGTCAGCTCACGAAGGCGTCACTCAACGATGCCTTGTACTTGGGATCCAACCTCCTTCAGAAAACGTTGTCCATTCTATTTAAGATTCCAGTCATGTCCATTTTTATCATTGGTGATGTCAACCAGGAATTGTTGCAGTTCTCGATCACAAAGATCAGAACTTGACGAAATTATTTTGGTACCCTCTCAATACAAATGAAGAACACGGCTACAAGACCACCAGCAATATAACAACTTACTTTCGGCCTAACCTGCAGTCCATTTTACTCAGAGCTACGCTGCATGAGCTTGCTGATCATAAACATGAGTTTCTTCATGCAGCAACTCTGTTACCTAAGATCACTTACGTAGATGATTTTGTAGCAGGCTCAAACAACAAGATTGAATTACGCGCCTTATACTGTGAGACTACTTTCCCCATGAAACAAACATAGTTACCCATGGCAAAATAGACTCACGCAAAATACAATCCCTCTGGAAGCTCAAGATCAGGGAGGTCAATACAAAAGCACGAGCCCTAGGAATCAACTGGTGGAGTACACTAACCTTTTCTATCGATAGAGCAGTCGCCATCGACAAGCTCACTAAGAACCCCGCTACAAAATGGGAGCTTTTGAAAGCCATAACACACTTTATGATCCTCTTGTTCTAGTATCAACTCTCTCAATTACTAGCAAGCACTGCATGTAGAGGAATTGACTGGGACGAGATTCCTCCTCTCGATTTTGGAACTCATTGGCACACATTGGTGATAACACTATCACTCTTGGCATAAATTAAAATACCCGTCTTGTGTAATTTTCCAAAGATACAAATTCTCACCTTCATATATTTTGTAACGCTTCTGGACGAGCTTAAGGAGCAGCATTATACATTAGAACTGAATCAAGAAACAGACTTATTCCAAATAAAAAAGGATCTTACCACGGCTAGAGCTCTTGGCAGCACTCGTAACTCCAAGGTTGTTGCTCTGTTACTGTCGCGAAATAGGATTTTCATATCAATCAACAGTTCTTTGGATTTACTATCAATTGGGACCTTTAGGTTGATGTGAAGAAACCAAAAAATGTAAATTAAAAGAAATATTTGTATGTAACAGCGTTACGAAAATACACACATGTGTAACAACATCCCAATGGAGACACTGCCCTGGAACGAGAAATACAGCTGATCATTTTTACAAAGCAGTCACAGCCGACAATCTAAAGTATTTGAATTACTGGTGGCAAGGACGTAAATGACTATCTCTTCAGTCACAAAAATGGCTACAGCACTTTTCAAACCCATCACAGCACTGCTAAAGACGAAAGTGCTTCCCCAACGAAGACAGTAATCATTCGTCAAAACTTCTTATTCACTGCTAGACATTAACCATTTAGTTTATACTGGAGACTGCTACGCACAACAGCTTGGGCATTCAGGCTCAAAGAAAGCCTACTACGTCAAGTAAACCTGTAAGGTGAGCTGACAGCAGGAGAGTTAATAACCGCTCATAATTAATGTTTTAAGCACATTGTGGAAGATTTTGTTATCTTCGCAGTAGACAAAATAGATATTGGACTATACTATTGCGGAGCCAGTCAAACGTTTGATCGGTCATCTTACAGGTCTTCTGCCACGAGGCATTTGTCTTGGGATTCTTGTTTGGTCCATTCTGGTCATGATTATGCCAGTTTTAGGTATGACAGTAGGTATTCAATTGATCCCATCTGTTACAACCGCAGTTTTTCGTATAAGGTACATTTCTGCTGCTGTGATTTTTTATGACTCTCATGCCCTGATGGACCATGGTTCACAACCATAAGCCCAGTAAAGGACGGACTATGGTTTTGTACATCGTCAATCTAATTTGACTTAAAGACTGTATGCGTTGTTGGTTAACCATTTAAATAGAAAGTATCTAAGGAAACTGACTTTAGAATAGTGTTATTACAAAAGCTGTTGTTAGGAACTGAGTAATATCCTGTAGCGATTTTATTTAAATTGCGTAATGATATTTGCATATTGTCATCAGAAGTAACAACCAGCACCTTGATCATTTGCATATGCGACTGATTTTAATGCATCATTAAATAAGGCGTCCATTATAGGCTTACATTATCGAATAGCGTAAGAATTAACGAAGCGTGCTAGTGCCAACAAAAGCAATATAATTTGAATTTATGGACAATTTCGTGCAATTAATCAGTCAAAATGCTTAGTTCTACTCGTGATACATAGAGTTTAGTGTTACCTAACACAAGCACCCTGTTAGCTAGGTTTTATGTTAGCTGGTGTCTCCATAAAAGTGTCGTAAAAGGAGCGTGAAAGGCAAAGAACATAGGACAAAACCAATTTGTGCCAACCAGATGCTCCTAATCCTGAATTTTATACACTATATCAGATGCTTTTCAACTGTGCTCGAGTCTGATGTTTGCTTCGTATTAGTCGATGAAGTTTCCTAAAGAGAAACGTTTTTCATTCATTTGCTTCGACCATTAGGAAATACAAACATTTCAAATGTCTAATCTTAACCGATCGAGTTAGCTCCGTATGAGGCTCGCATCCCGGGTTCGATTTCCGTCGACCGCCCAATCCGACCTTGGAGTTTTCGCGTTTTCCCTGCTCGATAGGCGAGTGCTGGGGTGGTTTCTTATCTACCACGATTTCTTTTCCCTCCTTCCCCTTTCATTCCAGTTCCGTCTTATCTTTCAAATGTGCTTCTAGGTTTCGTGGTGCGTGGCGGTGCCGGAAAATAGCGCGTAGCTTGCTCCAAGTATTCCCCATGGATACTAGAGAGATGCTTGATTGGACGGATCGTTCATCGTCCTCTCTGGGCAGTTCTAGTATTGCGATGGGTCTGTTAAGGACTTCCGCGCATCTCTGTAGCCGTGTGTGCGCGACATGTAGCCTCCTGTGGTTCCTTCTGTTTATAGCTTACTCCTGGGGTTGATAGCCGCAATAGATCGCCTGTAGGTTGCAGTGCGCGAGGTGTCCCAACTCCATTTTACATCTTGCACCCATAAAATATCTAATCTTCTATGACTGGACAGAAGCTAAAATAAGGTAGTTATTCGGCTTTATAAACTCCACTGCTGATCTTCCTTTGCTTAGAAATCGCTGTAGACACCTCGTGAAAAAATTTTCAAGTTATAATCTACTTAGCCTTGTGAGTTAATATGTTATTTACAAAAACAATTAGAGCCTAATTTATAACAATATACTGTAAAATATTAAAAGCATTTAAGATACTCATAATATTTTGTGAAAAATCGTAAGCACATAAAAATATTTTTATTTGGGAGAATATTATACTTATATCAGTTTTGAATAATCAACATTAACTGCAACAACCACTGCCTTCGTTTTATACCAAGGCCGCGGATCGCGCAAATGCGTGCTCCGCACACAGTCTACTACACTGCGGGGTTTTCCGTTCCGTAATCCCCGCGTTACTTACTCACGGGTGTTAGTAACATATATGCAATGAATACTAACCTTGTTGTAAGTGTCGTTAAAAGTAGTGTCCATCTGCGCGAAGACATTCTGGACATCGTCGGGTGAAATTATCATTCATACGCATAAGTTCTTCTTGCGTAATGTTCGTAATTTGTGCTTTTATATTGTCCTTAAGTTCGTCTATTGTGTGGGGACTGTACCTATAAACTTTACTTTTTAAGCGTTTAGGATCCCGTTGTTCTACATTTATTGACCAAACATTCACAGTGTCGCTACCAGGAAGTGGATAACCAGGAATTTGCTGCTCAAATTGTCTACACACCTGTCTACATGATTCAGTTTTCACGTATGTATCGTACATAAAAATACGCTGTTCAAGCGTGAATATATTGGCAGGTTTTCTGTGAATAATAAGAGAATAGTATTCCAAAGGAAATCACACACAACACACGTATTATGAAACACTTCACAACACGAAGACAAAGCAACGACTGAGAGAGCGCAGTACCCTTGACAGTCTTTCGCCGCTGCTGCGCAGTGTCATAATACCGAGGTCACTGCCGTCTCGGTCGATACGCATATAAGGCGGATGTGGCCTTTGCATAAAACGAAGGCATTGTATAAAGGAATTAAAGAATATAACGGGAATTTTGCTACACCGTGTGGAAAGGCTTCATTCGCTCGGACTGCATTCAAGAATGATAGCTATAAGTAACCTGCAAATTGCTATAGCTCTCTTCGTTAAAGTTACTCGGCTGTGTAATTCACCAAATCCAGAGCCATATTGGAACTCACTTGAAATTTTAAAAATCTAATGCGATACATTCACATGACTTTCTCTTATCTTTTTAGTGGGCTTACAAACTATTCTTACTAAACCTTATTTTTCCCCTACTACGTTTTAATACAAATAAACCTTTGCAGAAACAGCTAAATTACACGTTAGGTAGATATAAAGAGAACTGCAATAGTCAAATGTTTAAGAACTGGACGCTATATGCCGGCCTTAAAATTCCATTATGTTTCTATGTAATCGTGAGGCGAAACAGCTGAATGTTGAAAGGACTTAAAGAGAAGGACCAACTAATATAGAATTCGAACCCTTAATACCGGATATCTCAGAAATGGCTTATGCCACAAAAAAAATTATTTGAAATAAATTGTATGTTTTAAAGAGATCTACATTTTATATCAAGTACATTTTCCTCTATCGTTTAACGTTTACCAGTTATACAAAATTATACAAAATTCACTCCGAATGAAGAGGACTTCCCAGGCTATTCCCAGAAAATTCAAGCTACACGTTTTATTTGTCAAGTAAATATATGATGTTTTAATCAAAATCGATAGAACGATTTTTGGAAAATCAAAATTTTCGAAAAGTGCTCCATGTAAAGGGTAGCTGGGGTGGGGGATTTTCTTGAAAATCTTTGTGCCGCATCGTTGCAAGATACTGAACTTAAATACCAAGTTTGGTATTTATCCACTTTTCGTTTTTGAGTTATGCTGTTCACAGACACATAGACAGACAGACAGACGTTTCCAAAAATGCTTTATTTGTATTCAAGGGCCTCAAAACATTTATTTCCGGGGAAATATCGATATCAAATTTTGGGTGGAATGTAATACCTTCTCTATCTACTAGGTACGTGGTAGAGAAAGTAATAAAAATCTGATGTGATACATTCACATGACTTTCTCTACCCTCTATCTTTATTAGTGAGTATAAAACTATTCTTACCAAAGTTTATTTGTTTATCTACTACATTTTAATCCAAATAAACCTTTGCAAAAATAACTACATTACACATTTCGTTATAGATACAAAGAGACAGCGACAGTCAAATTTTTAAGAACTGGACGCTATATCCTGGCCTTAAAATGCCATACTGTTCCTATGCATTCGTAAGAAACAACTGAAAATCGATGGGACTTAAAAAAGAATAAGTATTGAAAAATTCGAACATTTAATAACGGATATCTCAGAAACAGCTTATTCTAAAAAAAAAAACTTATTGCAAATAAATTGTGTGTTTTAAAGAGTCTGCTTTATCTGTGTGGTGCGTTTTCGCCTATCGCTTATGGTTTACCAGTTATACAAGATTATACAAAATTCCCTCCGAATGAACAGGACTTTCTAGGTTATTCCCAGAAAGTTCAAGACATATATTTTATTTTTCAAGTACATATCTTTCGTATACGGTACTTTAATCAAAATCGTTACAGCCATTTTGTTTAGAAAATCAACGTTTTCAAAAATGTTCCATGTAAAGGGTAGTTTTGGTGGGAGAATTTCTTTGAAAACCTTTGTGTCGCATCCTTGGAAGATAATGAACTCAAATACCAAGTTTGGCATTTATCCGACTTTTTGTTTTTGAGTTATGCTGTTCGCAGACACACACATACATGTTTCCAAAAATGCTTTATGTGTATTCAGGGGGCCTCAAAACGTGTTTCCGTAGAATCTCGGTATCAAATTTTTGGAAGGAATGCAATACCTTCTCTACCCACTATGTACGTGGTAGAGAAAGTAAAAAGCTGATGTGTTACACTCACATGACTTTCTCTACTCTTGTACAAACTATTTTTACAAACGCTTATTCCCCATATGCTTCATGTTAATAGAGATGTTAATATTATTGCTAATTTTCTTGAAGATGCAAGGGAAATTGGTAGGTTTTAAGCGATAGTCAAATGTTTTAAGAGCTGGTTGCTATGTGCAGTACTCCATTCTCTTTGCAATACCAGGACAAAAAAAAAGTTTGATGTGTTACACTCACATGACTTTCTCTACTCTTGTACAAACTATTTTCACAAACGCTTATTCTCCATCTACTTCATGTTAATCGAGATAAACATTTGCAGAATCTATCTTATTGCTAATTTTCTTGTAGATGTAAGGGGAAAGGGCAATATAGAAAAACAGTAGCCTTTAAGCACATACATATCTCTTAATATTTGGTTGCTAGGTGCAGCACCATTCCCTTCGCCACATATTATAACTCTTTGCATATCCAAGACAAAAAAATCTGATGTATTCCACTCACATGACTTTCTCTACTCTTGTACAAACTATTTATACAAACGCTTATTCTCCGTCAACTTCATGTTAATCGAGATAAACATTTGCAGACTCTATCTTATTGCTAATTTTCTTGTAAATGTAAGGGGAATATATATTTACAAGGGCAATTTGGAAATACAGTAGCCCTTAAGCACATACATATCTCTTAATAGCTGGTTGCTAGGTGCAGCACTATTCCCGTTCCCACAGATTAATACTCTTTGCATATCCAAGACAAAAAAAATGAATAACGAATTCCCATTTGAGAAAAGTATTGAAAAATTTAAGGGAATAACAAGTAATATCTCGAAAATGGTTCACTCAACAAAAAATGTATATGACATATAATGTGTATTTTAACGCGATGCACATTTTTTGTGTAGTAAATTTTGTCTATCTCTTATAGTTTACCAGTTATGCAAAAGTCGTTCACAATGAAGAATACTTTTGAAGACATTCCCAGGAAATTCAAGATATGCATTTTATTTGTCATAAAAATATCTTAAACATTTGATATTTTAATCAAAATCGTTAGAGCCATTTTGAGAAAATAAAAATTTTCGAAAAATCTTCCATGTAAAGGGTATCTGGGGTGGGGGGATTTTCTTGAAAACCTTCGTGTCGCATCCTTGGACGATACTGAATCTAAATACCAAGTTTGGTGTTTATCCGACTGTTCGTTTCAGAGTTATGCTGTTCACAAACAGATACACACACAGACAGACACACAGACACACACACGGACATGTTTCCAAAAATGCATTTTTTGGATTCAGGGGTCTCAAAACATGCATTTCCGGTGGAATCTCGGTATCGAATTTTTGGGTGGAATACAATACTTCCCCTACTTACTATACGTAGTAGAAAAAGTAAAAATGAATAACGAATTCAAATTTTATAAAATAAGTATTCAAAAATTTAAATAAATATCAAGTAATATCTCGAAAATGGTTCACTCAACAAAAAAACGTATATGACATAAATTGTGTATTTTAACACGATCTACATTTTTTGGGTAGTCAAACTTTGTCTATCTCTTATGGTTTACCAGTTATGCAAAAATCGTTCACAATGGAGAATACTTTTGGAGATAATTAGAAAATTAGAGATATACATTTCATTGGTCATGAAAATGTCTTAAACATATGATATTTTAATCAAAATCGTTAGAGCCATTTTTGAGAAAACTAAGATTTTCGAAAAATGTTCCATGTAAAGGGTAATCTGGGGTGGGGGGATTTTCTTGAAAACCTTCGTGTCGCATCTCTGGAAGATACTGAACCTAAATACCAAGTTTGGTATTTATCCGACTGTTCGTTTCTGCGTTATGCTGTTCACAGACACACAGACACACACACGGACATGTTTCCTAAATGCTTTTTTTGGATTCAGGGGGTCTCAAAACATGTATTTCCGGTGAAATCTCGGTATCGAATTTTTGGGTGAAATACAGTACTTCCTCTATGACTGGCCACTTAGCTTAGTCGGTGGAGTACCCTCCTGCTGTGCTAGTGGTTCCGGTTTCGATTTCCTATACTCTACAGATTATGTGATCTAATGTACAAAACTCAAAAGAGAAACCTGAAATCCAATTACAACTGCACATGAGTTAACTCATTTACAGCTGCAGTTAAAGGCGCGATATAAATGGAACAATAAAAATAAATAAATAAAATTAAATTCTTTTCTTACTACACGTAGAAAAAGTTAAAATCTGAATATCTTAGAAGCTGCTTATATAAATGCATGACATATATGGTACATAATACTGTAGTCATTTTTACTTTCTCTACTACGTATAGTGAGCAGGGAAAGTATTGTATTCCACCCAAAAATTCGATACCGAGATTTCACCGGAAATACATGTTTTGAGATCCCCTGAATCCAAGAAAAGCATTTTTGGAAACATGTCCGTGTATGTGTGTGTGTGTGTGTGTGTGTGTGTGTGTGTGTGTGTGTGTGTGTGTCTGTGTGTCTGTCTGTGAACAGCATAACTCAGAAACGAAATGTCGGATAAACACCAAACTTGGTATTTAGGTTCAGTATCTTCCAGAGATGCGACACGAAGGTTTTCAAGAAAATCCCCCCACCCCAGATTACCCTTTATATGGAAGATTTTTCGAAAATTTTAATTTTCTCAAAAATGGCTCTAACGACTTTGATTAAAATATATATATGTTTAAGATATTTTTATGACAAATAAAATGTATATCTTGAATTTTCTGGGAATGTCTCCAAAAGTATTCTTCATTGTGAACGACTTTTGCATAAATGGCAAACCATAAGAGATTGACAAAATTTTACTACACAAAAAACGTAGATCGCATTAAAATACGCAATTTATGTCATACATTTTTTTTGAGTGAACCATTTTCGAGATATTGCTTGTTATTCCCTTAAATTTTTCAATACTTACTTTCTCAAATGGGAATTCGTTATTCATTTTTTACTTTCTCTACTACGTATAGTAAGTAGGGGAAGTATTGTATTCCACCAAAAAATTCGATACCGAGATTTCACCGGAAATACATGTTTTGAGACCCCCTGATTCCAAAAAAAGCATTTTTGGAAACATGTCCGTGGGTGTGTCTGTGTGTCTGTCTGTTTGTGTGTGTGTCTGTGTGTGTGTGTGTGTGTGTGTGTGTGTGTCTGTGTGTGTCTGTGAACAGCATAACTCAGAAACGAACAGTCGGATAAACACCAAACTTGGTATTTAGGTTCAGTATCTTCCAAAGATGCGACACGAAGGTTTTCAAGAAAATCCCCTAACCCCAGATTACCCTTTATATGGAACATTTTTCGAAAATTTTAATTTTCTCAAAAATGCCTCTAACGATTTTGATTAAAATATCATATGTTTAAGATATTTTCATGGCAAATAAACTGTATATCTTGAATTTTCTGGGAATGTCTCCAAAAGTATTCTTCAATGTGAACAACTTTTGCATAACTGGTAAACTATAAGAGATAAGCAAAAATTTTACTACACAAAAACTGTAGATCGCGTTAAAATACACAATTTATGTCATATACATTTTTGTTGTTGAGTGAACCGTATTCGAGATATTGCTTGTTATTCCCTTAAATTTTTCAATACTTATTTTCTCAAATGGGATTTCGTTATTCATTTTTTTGTCTTGGATATGCAAAGAGTATTAATCTGTGGCAAATAGAATGGTACTGTACATAGCAACCAGCTACTAAGAGATATGTCTATGCTTATGTTGCCCTTGCAAATACAAAACAAGGGGAACATAGTACGCCTTAAGCGATAGTCAAATATTTTTAGAACCGGTCGCAATGTGTAAAATGTAATTCTCTTTGCATGTCAAAAGATCGTTTCTGCAAATGTTTATCTCGATTAACATGAAGTAGATGGAGAATAAGAGTTTGTAAAAATAGTTTGTACAAGAGTAGAGAAAGTTATGTGAGTGTAACACATCAGATTTTTATAAGTATTATACGTATGAGTGCGTGGGTGAACAGCCTAAGTCACATTCACAAATACACACATATTCACACACATATTCATATTTAAGATCAACATCTTCCAAGGATTTTTAAGAAAATCCCCTCCAACTATCTTTTACACTGATATTTTCCCGCTATTTTTCACTTTCTCAAAATGGCCCCAAGGATATTGCTTAAAATAACATATGTTTAGATTAGAAAGAAAATCACACTCAGGAATTAAACGCCATACCATAAACGGAATTTGAAGCACGGACCTTCAGCTTTAATCAACTGAGCTACCACGGCAACATGCCGGTAAGACATTAAATTTCCCATCTGACTCACATTTTTACCGGTAAACCACAAGGCGTTCTCAAATTCATTGTAATATTACATAATCCAATGGCGACTTACATTGCCGTAGGTAAGTATTTTAAAAATCCGACCATGCTATTGAATTTTTCAGGCTGATTCTACCTTCCCAATTTGTGTGAAAGAATAAATAGCCAGATTACGAAGTTGATTATAACAGGCATTTTAACTCTTTTGTTATTCAGAGCTCTGAGGATATGCAACATTGAATAACCTTCCGCCAGCGATGTGCAGTTTTCGAATAATAATAACAATAATAATATTACATATTATATTACTGATATGATGGCATAAATTAAAATCTTATACGCTTTGCTCCAAATACTCTTAAATAGAGATTATATTATTTATTAAATAATTGCTAGAAACTCGGATATGTACTGGAAGAATGGAGTAAAGCAATAATAATGCCAACTTATAAAAAAGGAAGGAGAGATCAATGTGATAACTACATAAGCATAACACTTTTAAGTGCAGCATATAAATTTATGCAAAAATTGTCGCCAGAGGACAATGTAATATGTGTCATTGCAAATTGAAGAGCAAAATAGTTTCAAAAAAGGAAAATCGTGTATGCAGAGTGTTCTTACAAGTCAACAATTAATACAGAAACATAAATCATAAAACACAGAGACACACTTGTTATTTGTGGTTTATTATAAAACCTCTTACATGGTGCTGAGAAACACACTATGGTATATAATGAAACAAATAGGAACTTCAGCGCATCTAATAAAAGTAGTTCGAAGTTTGTACCAAAATACACGTACCTACACTTTAAAGCTAAGACAGAGTCGCTCAGTTCCTAGAAATAAATGAAGGTCTAAGACAAAGTTGTCCAGTATCACCAGTGTTATTTAATATGTACATAGACAAAGACATAAAAGAGTAGTCAATTAAAAAATCTGATGTGTTACACTCACATGACTTTCTCCACTCTTATACAAACTATTTTTCCAAACGCTTATTCTCCACGTACTTCATGTTAATCGAGATAAATCTTATTGCTAATTTTCTTGTAGATGTAAGGGGAATATATATTTACAAGGGCAATATAGAAATACAGTAGCCTTTAAGCACATACATATCTCTTAATAGCTGGTTGCTAGGTGCAGCACCATTCCCTTTGCCATAGATTAATACTCTTTGCATATCCAAGACAAAAAAATGAATAACGAATTCCCATTTGAGAAAATAAGTATTGAAAAATTTAAGGAAATAACAAGCAATATCTCGAAAATGGTTCACTCAACAAAAAAATGTATATCACATAAATTGTGTATTTTAACCCGATCTACATTTTTTGTGTAGTAAAATTTTGTGTATCTCTTATGGTTTACCAATTATGCAAAAGTCGTTCACAATGCAGAATACTTTTGGAGACATTCCCAGAAAACTCAAGATATACATTTCATTTGTCATGCAAATATCTTAAACATATGATATTTTAATCAAAATCGTTAGAGCCATTTTTGAGAAAATTAAACTTTTCGAAAAATCGTCCATGTAAAGGGTAATCTGGGGTGGGGGATCTTCTTGCAAACCTTCGTGTCGCATCTCTGGAAGATACTGCAGCTAAATACCAAGTTTTGTGTTTATCCGACTGTTCGTTTCTGAGTTATGCTGTTCACAGACAGACACACAGACACACACGGACATGTTTCCAAAAATGCTTTTTTTGGATTCAGGTATCTCAAAACATGTATTTCCGGTGAAATCTCGGTATCGAATTTTTGAGTGGAATACAATACTTCCCCTACTTACTATACGTAGTAGAGAAAGTAACAAGGAAAGAGACAAAGAAAAAGTTTTATAAAGTGATGGCGATACCAACGTTTCTATATGGTACCGAAATTTTGACACTGACCAAAGGAAAAGAAAGAAAGAAAAAAAAAAAGAAAAAACAGGAAAATGCAGCTGAAATGAGATTTCTAAGAGCAGTCAGGAGATATAGTGGAATGCATAAAAGGAGAAGTACAAAAACTAGGGAAGAGTATTAAATATGTTTAGATTAAGAGACAAAATTGTAGAAAACAAAATATTGGAAAGAACATTTACAACGGCTGGAACACTCTAGAACAGCTATCGTGAAGTACTGAGCAGACAGGTTGGGAGCTGCCTGCTCAGTACATAAGCATGATGGGAGCAACTGAAAGAGGCGTGAAGGGGAAAATGTTGACGTCATTCATACCCTCCCTCAGCGCAGCGGTGGCGTGTCGGGTAGTTTTTAAATACCATGAAGGACAGTATGACTCCACCACAGTAGTATTCCACTTCGCTGAGCTGGCCTCCGTGTGTATTCAAATGCACGCTTCCGCAAGGTCAAGTGCAACAATATCGTGGTCGAGTGGTACGTCAAAGCGAAGGTCAACAGCACAACTAGGTTCAACTCTGCTTATGAGAAAACATACTTTATTACAACACAAGATAATGATTTAAGTGTTTAATCTGTAATAGGATGTTAAACCATATAAAGAAGGTTTAATCTACAGCGCCATTATTCGTGTTGCCATGCGGATCAGTATGAAAAATACCAAGGGAAAGAAATATCAGGTTAGTTGGAACAGCTACATAAAATGTATAACGTTTGTGGACGTAAGTACAGTGTAATTTATTGCCATTGCTGAATTTGTTCATGTGGTCATACTTAAAACTTGTTTATTTTGCCTTTGAGTATACGAATTATAACGTTTTTATTAAATAATTTAGGCATTATTCATTACTTGTATAATCTCTCCTATGGTGTAATGCGCAAATTAATGTCTCACGATATTGAAAGTTGCTAATTTTATTATTTAATAATAATAATAATAATAATAATGCATTATCATTAAGCAATATACTTCCATAACACAATACGATTATAACACTTCAAATCAATTTGTGTCGCAGTCACTCCCTTGCAGTTAAAAGGAAACGCCACTGAGTTTATAAACCGGCCTGCTGCTCAGTTTTCCTTGTGGCAGACGCTAATGAGAGCGGAGTAGGTAAAGCCAGCTCCCTAGAGCTACGTTGTGATGATGCCTGCTCTAGAACACAAAGAAAGATTTTAGAATATAACCCAAGACGGAAACGAAGAGTAGGATGCCCACATCTGAGATGCAGAGACCAGAATTTACTTCATTGGCCGTGAGAAGGAAAAGTTCAGTGATGGACTAAACCGTGTAAATAATGATACTACTACTACTACTACTACTACTACTACTACTACTACTACTACTACTACTACTACTACTACTACTACTACTACTACTACTACTACTACTACTATACTACTACTACTAATAATAATAATAATATAAAAAACCACGCCACTTTAAACTTATCAGTTCCATGCAAAGCCAACCGTCTCATTAAGTTACATGGAACATTTAGCAAGAGTTTAATATCCACAAAAATATACTTGCCCACCTCTGTGATTAGCGTAGCGTGTCCTCACATTCAATAGGTCCCGAGCTCGAATCTCTGTTAGGGTAAGTTACCGAGATATAGTGTTTTCCGGAGTTTTCCCTTATCCTGCAAAATGAATGTCGGGTAACTCTAAGCTGTATGGACCCCAGACTCATTTGAGCATTATTTCTCCCATTTAATTCATCACCCGATATGACCTTACCGTTCTGATGTGATACATTCACGTGACTTTCTTTACCCTCTATCGCTTATTAGTGGGTGTACAAACTATTCTTACTACAGCATATTTTCCTATCCACCTCATATTATTCCAAATAAATCTTTGCAGAAACAGCTACATTATACATTTCCTATAGATATAAAGGGAAAAGCGATAGTCAGATGTTTAAGAACTGGTCGCTATACGCTGGCCTTAAAATTCCATGCTCTCTCCAAGACATCGCAAGAAACAACCGAATGTTGACAGGACTGTAAAAGAAAGACCAAGTATTGAACAATTCGAACCATTAATAACGTATACTTCAGAAATGGCTTATACCACAAAACAAGTTATTTTAAATAAATTGTGTGTTTAAAAGAGACCTACATTTTTTGTGTAGTACGTTTAAGTCTATCGCTTAACATTTACCAGTTAAACAGGACTATGACAATTTTCTCCCGAATGAAGAGGATTTCGCAGGATATTCCCAGAAAATTCAAGATATGCGTTTTATTTGTCATGTAAGTATTTCTAATATATAGTATTTTAATCTAAATTGCTAAAGCCATTTTTAGAAAATAAACAATTACGAAAAATCTTCCATGTAAAGTGTAGTTTTGGGTTGATGGATTTTCTTTAAAATCTGCGTGTTGTATCCTAGGAAGATACTGAATTTAAATACCAAGTTTGATAATTATCCGAGTTTTCGTTTTTGAGTTGTGCTGTTCACACACCTGTTTTGGATTCAGGGGGTCTCAAAACATGTATTTGCGGTGAAATCTTGGTATAGAATTTTTGGGTGGAATGCCATACCTTCCTTACTTAGTGTACGTAGTAGAGAAAGCAAAAATTAATTAACTTGTGTAATATTTTAACGTTTTGTTCCAGTTATTAGGGCTTTTTAAGATATTTCAGGTGTTTTATAGGTCCTTTTATGTAATTTATTGGTATTAAACTTCCGAGCCCTAGTAATAGTGAATAACATGCATGCAATAGATCTTTAAAACAAAAGTAAGCATATACATAAAGTGATGAAATGTTATCTTTGGCTTCTCTCTACAGACAGAACCGTGATCGTGACTTAAAAGCAAGTGCCCGATTCAGAAGCTTCCATTCTAAACCGAACGCACGACATAGTTAACATCCGGGTGCTGCTGGAGAAGAACCGTTGAGAAGCAGATAATGTGAATGAAAATTACGTGAGGTCGTTTGCGACGTTTTTCGCTTCCTGACTGTATGAGGAGACGAAATGCAAGTGCATTTACAGCACAGAATCAGACCTCGCTCGCCTAATTATAGCTAGACACGCAAGGAGTCGAGGCGTGGTGCCTACCTGCTGCAAAAACACACAGCCATAATTTGTCTAACTGTTCCATATTTCTCGCACAAGTTCGGTGCCCGCGTCACTTTATTCTTCAGGTTCCTACCACAACATCCATCACAGGTTCGTTGTAGCTGTGTGTGCTAAACGTAGTGGGTGGCACAGTGCGCATTCTTGTTTCAGGTTGTTGGTCCTTGGCCACCCTTGGAGTATGATATTTGAAGCAACTTTCATAGATTCAATTATAAGTATAGCCAAAATAATTTTAATTTATATTAAATTTGGATCCCATTAATTTTACCTGTTTGCTGTGAGGCATTATTTTTAACACATAAATGATTTCAGTCTATTTATATAATATATAAATTCAATAACAGCCCGCCTTGAAGCAATACGTGTATGTAATAATTTGTAAAATGTATGTAACAGTCATTGCATATGCTTATATTACTGTATATATGTTCAATAATGTTATATGAATGTATTACGTAATTTAATAATGTAGGAGCTGTGAGAATAATACGTTAAAAGTTGCTAACAATGAGGTAAACTTGAGGCAATAATGAATTTGAAAGTTTAAATGCTACTAGTAATTACTGGAGCAATGTAAATTTTGAGACAGTTTAAAAATAGCCAATCAACAACCAGAAAAAGCTTTAGCTAAATGAAGGTATTCTCTTGGATTAGGAATAGCCAATCAGAGACTTGAAATACAGAAATTTACAAGTTTAGGCGGTTGAAATCAATTCAGTTGCCTGTAAACAGTGTTCCTAACCGGACGCGAGACACGTCCTCGAGAAGTATAATAGGTATTCGTGTGAGACAAAAATAGTTTACGTGTTAAAAAGTGCAAGTAATTCATAAAAGAATCTCACAGCTCTATATCAGTGAAGTGTTATTTAATTCCTATCAAGCATTAATAAAAGGAGTGAAGTAAAATTATAATCTGTGTAAGCCTACATTCTTCAGTCGCACCACAACCCTGATAAGAGAAACGCGTCTCTAACAAAAATACTGACGCAGCCGAGTCAAACATAAATATTAAATATTTAAAGAAACAGTTTAATTAAAAAGTTAATATATTATTTTAAAACATTTGGGGGGGGCAAATGCTACCGGGCACCATACGTGCGGTGCAACCACTTCAAGTGTTCGGCTCCCCAACAATTGAAATATAATGCAACTCCTTCAATACATACCTTCTCAAATTGACGCCCAAAGCGTGATGCAAATAACGTAACATACTATCTACTTCAAATCGGCTTTCCAAACGTAATAATAACAATACAACAAAACAACTTCTTCAAATTGGCGTCCATACGTGGAGCTAATAAAATACTTCTTCAGCTGCATACTTAAAAACATTTCCTTAAATCAAGCTGGATTATGTATGTACGATAGGATAGGATTAGAAGCGGAAAGATACTTAGCACCTCTACTTACACAGATATTTTGTACCTAAGCCCCCGACGGAGCGCCCCCGAAAGAAGAGATGAGAGAGCATCCTTTTCCCTTGCCATGCACACATCGAGACTCCTGCCGACACTTGCAACTCTGAAAGAAACCAAGGTGAAGCGAAGTGAGAATGGAATGAAATGGAGTATCAGGAAATTCGGGGGTTGAAATGATCCTTCCCAGCATTCACCTGATACCCGGAGAAACCCCCGAAAAACTCCATGATCAGGATGCTCTGCCACGGGAATTGAACCCCCGACCTCCCAAATGATGACCACAGACATTACCGCCTGAGTCATCACGCTTGGTATGTATATAACTAACGAGCGAGATGCCTCCGCGGTTGGGATTTTCGTGGTTTTCCCTGGTCGGTAGGCGAATTCTGGGGCAGTTTCTTACCTACCACAATTTCCTTTCTGTAGTTTCCCTTTCGTTCGTTTCCATCTCAACCTTTCAGCTTTCGTGGCGTATGGCGGTGTCGGACAGATGGCGCGGATGCTTATCTTCCTAAACGTAGAGGACTTAGCTCCGATCCAGAGTGGGTATTGTACCTACGCCCCGCAAGAGGGCGTCGCCAGAATGAGAGGAGACACCGGGCGGACGGATCCAGGAGCGACGGTACAGCAATGATAGAGTCTATCATTTACCAGAAGTAGACACCTCGGCAGACGGACAGGAAGACCAGGGACCAGTCCTACAAGAGGAGGTCCAACGTCCCTCAAGGGGTTCGGATACCCGGCAGTCAGAGAAACGGAGAGATTTCACAGAGAGCATCCTTTTCCCCTGCCACGCTGCACCAAAACACCATCGCCGACGCTTTCGGCCCTGAAAGAGACCAATAGGATGAATTAAATTATGAATGGAAGGAAACGGAGGGACAGAAAATTCGGGGGCTGTAAGATACCTCTCCAACATTCGCCTGGCGACCAGGGAAAACCCCCGAAAAACCTATGGGTCAGAGTAGACGGTCCCAGGAATCGAACCCGGATCATGGACGTTGATGCCTGAGCAACCCACTCGGTGCGAAGATGCTTGCTCAAATGAAAGACTACTCAACTGTGGACCCTAGAGGGCTGCTTGATTGACGGGTCGTTCTTTGCCCTCTATAGGCAGATGCAGCAGTGGGACGGGTCTTCAAGCCTGGAACTGTTAGGGATTTCCACGTGTCTCTGTGGCCTGTAGCCTTCTGTGGTTCCTTCACTTCATCCCTTCCTCCTGGTAGGATAGCCACACAGAGCTACACTATGTGGTCAAAAGTATCCGGACACCCTCACAAACATACGTTTTTCATCTTAGGTGCATTGTGCTGCCACCTACTGCCTGGTACTCATATTCCGCGACCAATAGTCATTAGACACCGTCAAACAGCAGAATGGGACACTCCGTGGAACTCACGGACTTCGAACGTGGTTAAATGATTGGGTGTCACTTGTGTCAGAAGTCTGTACGCGAGATTTCCACACTCCTAAACATCCCTAGGTCCACTGTTTCTGCTGTGATAGTGAAGTGTAAACGTGAAGGGACATGTACAGCACAAAAGCGTACAGGCCGACCTCGTCTGTTGATTGACAGAGACCGCTGAAATTTGAAGAGGGTCGTAAAGAGTAATAGGCAGACAACTCTCCAGACCAACACACAGGAATTCGAAATTCCATCAGGATCCACTCCAAGTACTATGACAGTTAGGTGTGAGGTGAGAAACCTTGGATTCCATGGTCGAGCGGCTGCTCATAAGCCACACGTCACGCAGGAAAATGCCAAAACGACGCCTCGCTTGGTGTAAGAAGCATCAACATTACACGATTGAACAGTGGCAAAACGTTGTGTGGAGTGACGAATCACGGTACACAATGTGGCGATCCGATGGCAGGGTGTGGGTATGGCGAATGCCCGGTGAACGTCATCTGCCAGCGTGTGTAGTGGCAACAGTGAAATTCGGAGGTGGTGGTGTTATGGTGTGGTTGTGTTTTTCCTGGAGGTGGTTTGCACCCCTTGTTGTTTTGCGTGGCACGATCACAGTGCAGAACTACATTGATATTTTAAGCAAGCACCTTCTTGGCTCCCACTGTTGAAGAGCAATTCGGGGATGGCGATTGCATCTTTCAACACGATCGAGCACCTGTTCATACTGCACGGGCTGTGGCGGAGTGGTTACACGACAATAACATCCCTGTAATGGACTGGCCTGACTTGAATCCTATAGAACACCTTTGGGATGTTTTGGAACGCCGACTTCGTGCCAGGCCTCACCGACCTACATCGATACCTCTCCTCGGTTCCGCACTCCGTGAATAACGGGCTGCCACTCCCAAGAAACCTTCCAGCACCTGACTGAAAGTATGCCTGCGAGAGTGAACGCTGTCATCAAGGCTAAGGGTGGGCCAACACCATATTGACTTCCAGGATTACCGATGGAGGGCGCCACGAACTTGTACGTCATTTTCAGCCAGGTGTCCGGATACTTTTCATCACGTAGTGTATGTAGGTCGCGCGAGGTGTCACCTATGCATTTAACTAGCTGGCTGCCCGACGTTGCAGGGGTAGCCTTTTAAACTTCAATGACAATTTGAAATTAATTTAATTTACCTCCCCTATTCCTTATGACACTATTGCACAGTGATCTATAAGATTTTTATGGTGAATTCTACCAGTATACCTTATTAATTTCGCACATTTCCGACTATTCCTAATAACGAATGAAAAATTCCCTGATATTACTAGAAAAGGATGTGAAAGGTCGGCGGAACATCTGACTTCCTTAACTCCTCCCGAAAATCCTCTAAGTTCTGAAAATGCTGCATAATCTAAAGTACCCTTTGGCGCTGGAACAATGATCGGTGGGAATGGTCGAGTAATTTTTAAATAAACATAGTAAGTGACATTTTCAACCTTTGTAGCTTCTCTTTGGTCCCATATTTATTTAATAACATAAAAGCCAGATTGTGTTACATATACATACACTCTTAACTTATACTCTTTCCTTACCTCCTTCCTTACTTACCTACCCTCTTACTTACTTACTTACTTACTTACTTACTTACTTACTTACTTACTTACTTACTTACTTACCTACCCTCTTACCCTCTTTCTTACCCTCTTACTTACTCATTCACTCACTTACGTACTTAATTACTTATTTACTTACTTACTCACTCACTTACTTTGTCTTTGTTCACTATAGTTGCCCTGTGGATGTAACAGTCCCTCAGTCTATAGCTCCCTGTACACGATCTAATTTTTGTCAAATTCAACGCTTTTCAAGAATTTCCAAGGGTTCTTACAACTTCACAAATTTTCTTGTCACATTGTTTCCAATACTTTTAAAGTCTTTGGAAGTCTTTAAGGCAAATAAGGACATGCTCTAAACGATCAAAGATTTGACAATGATTTTATGGCTTTGGCCAATGAAATGCGACTATTTACAGTGTCACGAAATCTGCAACATGACTGAAAGCGCAAAGTAAAAAAAAATTGGATACCTGGAGAAGGGATATCATATGCGAGCTGATTAGGTTATACGAAAACTGGTATGAAGAAATTGCTGGGCAAATTTCCAAAGGTACAATAATCTATTAATACAAGGTAATATAGTGTAGTTAATCTATCAAGTCGTATTATTTCCATTACAAATTTTTGATGACAATCTGATTTCATGGGCTATAATGCGTGAAAGTGCTATGCAATATTACGTACAGAGGAATATTTCATTGCAAATTATTATGTAGTGACGCTAATAGTAATTTGCTTTGCACGTGATAAATTATCAATGTATTCTGAAGAGGTTAAGTTTGGCAAACAGAAAACGTGTAAATACACATTTATGACATGTCAAGTCTTGTCCAATCTTGTCAAATATTGAAAAACATGTAACAATTTTTCTTGTAAACTCTAAAAAAAGTTTGATTATATACAATGGATTTAACAGGAGAATTTTCATTGTTCTTACAATTAAAATTAATTTATAGTTGTTCGTTTGCAAGCGTGTATACGGATCTACAGGCCGCAAGAACAGCTTACCTAGATATTGTCTGCTGTTTTTTCGCTCGTTTAAAACTTAATGGTGTTCAATTAAGTACATATTGTATTCACAAGATAATATGATGTCATTTACTGTCCAGTTTTATTTACAGTATTTACAGTCCTGAGTTTCGAGCTAATACTTTTTCACTCTTGTGCTTTCGATGGCGCGGTTCGCCAGTGCCCATATTTCTCACAAATGGGTCTGTGTGCGCAAAGATTTTATTCCATAGTGACTTGCTCTATCACTAATTGTTTCCTGTATGGTTTTAATTTGTAATTACTCGTGGATCTTAGCTGCTGATGTCAAGGTGGGGGCTATGGGCATTTTTCTGAGAGTAATTGGATGGATTGAAGTTACTTAATACCAGTATAACGAATACTTGCCCATGCCATGCACGCGTAGAGGAGGAAGGATTGAATGAAGGATTGCTACTATATTGTTACTTTCCCTACTACGTATAGTAAGTAGGGAAAGTATTGCATTCCACCCAAAAATTCGATATCGAGATTTCACCGGAAATACATGTTTTGAGACCCCCTGAATCCAAAAAAAAAAAGCATTTTTGGAAACATCCGTGTGTGTGTCTGTATGTGTGTCTGTGAACAGCATTACTCAGAAACGAACAGTCGGATAAACCCCAAACTTGGTATTTAGGTTCAGTATCTTCCAGAGATGCGACACGAAGGTTTTCAAGAAAATCCCCCACCCCAGACTACCTTTTACATGGAACATTTTTAAAAAATTTAAATTTTCTCAAAAATGGCTCTAACGATTTTTAATAAAATATCATATGTTTAAGATATTTTCATGACAAATGAAATGTATATCTCGAATTTTCTGGGAATGTCTCCAAAAGTATTCTTCATTGTGGACGACTTTTGCATAACTGATAAACCATAAGAGATAGACAAACTTTTACTGCACAAAAAATGTAGATCGCGTTAATATACATAATTTATGTCATATACTTTTTTTGAATGAACCATTTTCGAGATACTGCTTGTTATTCCCTTAAATTTTCCAATACCTATACTTTTTCTCAAATTCGTTACTCATTTTTGTTTTGTCAGGGTAATGCAAAAAGAATGGAATACTCCATATAGCAAAAAGAAAATTACCATTAAGGTTGACATCTCGATATCTCGATTAACATGAAACATATGGAGAATAAGCGTTTGTAAAAATAATTTTTACAAGAGTAGAAAAAGTCATGTGAGTGTAACACATCAGATTTTCTTTGCTTTTTTAAATTGCGTATTTGTGGAAGACTCAGCTACACATTTTTGCCCTTATTTATCCTTTATCGGCGATTTGTTGTATATGTCTACCCCAATTTACCTTTCTGTCGATACGAAATAGAGGTGACTGTTGAATATAAAGATTCCAGCCACCGAATAGGATTGCTCAGGCTGTAATGGGTTCAAATCCCAAGATCTGACCAATCTGCCTGGTTTATTTTCGTGGTTTTCTTCTGTCGCCAAGGTAAACACCGGATGGATGTTTAACACCACTACTCCAAATTCTATCTTAAGTCTAAAATAATGATAAACATAAAAATAGATGGTAATACCGAAGGTCCACCATCTATACACAGATAATAAAAACAGGTAGACCGGATGGCAACCTAATGCCATCTGCCTAGCGCGTATAGAAGCAGACATACAGATGCCTAGCACTAAGGTCCCTGTGGACACGTGTACACACTGCCATCCGCCCGCCACAGAAACAGAGATACAGTTGCCTAGCACTAAGGTCGCTGTGGACACGTGCCGAAGCTACCACCTGCCCGTCACAGAGGCAGAGGTATAGTTGCCTAGCACTAAGTTCGCTGTGGACACGTGCCGAAGCTACCATTTGCCCGTCACAGAGGCAGAGGTATAGTTGCCTAGCAATAAGTTTGCTGTGGGCAAGTGCCGAAGCTACCATCTGCCGTCACAGAGGCAGAGGTATAGTTGCCTAGCACTAAGTTTGCTGTGGGCAAGTGCCGAAGCTACCATCTGCCTGTCACAGAGACAGAGGTATAGTTGCCTAGCACTAAGTTCGCTGTGGACACGTGCCGAAGCTACCATCTGCCTGTCACAGAGGCAGAGGTATAGTTGCCTAGCACTAAGTTCGCTGTGGACACGTTTCGAAACTACCATCTGCCTGTCACAGAGGCAGAGGTATAGTCGCCTAGCACTAAGTTCGCTGTGGACACGTGCCGAAGCTACCATCTGCCTGTCACAGAGGCAGAGGTATAGTTGCCTAGCACTAAGTTCGCTGTGGACACGTTCCGAAACTACCATCTGCCTGTCACAGAGGCAGAGGTATAGTTGCCTAGCACTAAGTTTGCTGTGGGCAAGTGCCGAAGCTACCATCTGCCTGTCACAGAGGCAGAGGTATAGTGCCTAGCACTAAGTTCGCTGTGGACACGTTCCGAAACTACCATCTGCCGTTACAGAGGCAGAGGTATAGTTGCCTAGCACTACGTTCGCTGTGGACACGTGCCGAAGCTACCATCTGCCTATCACAGAGGCAGAGGTATAGTTGCCTAGCACTAAGTTCGCTGTGGACACGTGCCGAAACTACCATCTGCCCGTCACTGAGGCAGAGGTATAGTTGCCTAGCACTAAGTTCGCTGTGGACACGTGCCGAAGCTACCATCTGCCTGTCACAGAGGCAGAGGTATAGTTGCCTAGCACTAAGTTCGCTGAGGTACGTGTCGAAGTTACCATCTGCCCGTCAGAGAGGCAGAGGTATAGTTGCCTAGCACTAAGGTCGCTGAGGCACGTGTCGAAGTTACCATCTGCCCTGTCACAGAGGCAGAGGTATAGTTGCCTAGCACTAAGTTCGCTGTGGACACGTGCCGAAGCTACCATCTGCCTGTCACAGAGGCAGAGGTATAGTTGCCTAGCACTAAGTTCGCTGTGGACACGTTCCGAAACTACCATCTGCCGTCACAGAGGCAGAGGTATAGTTGCCTAGCACTAAGTTCGCTGTGGACACGTGCCGAAGCTACCATCTGCCTGTCACATAGGCAGAGGTATAGTTGCCTAGCACTAAGTTCGCTGTGAACACGTGCCGAAGCTACCATCTGACGTCACCGAGGCAGAGGTATAGTTGCACTAAGTTCGCTGTGGGCACGTGCCGAAGCTACCATCTGCCCGTCACAGAGGCAGAGGCATAGTTGCCTAGCACTAAGTTCGCTGTGGGCACGTGCCGAAGCTACCATCTGCCCGTCACAGAGGCAGAGGTATAGTTGCCTAGCACTAAGTTCGCAGTGGGCACGTGCCGAAGCTACCATCTGCCCGTCACAGAGGCAGAGGTATAGTTGCCTAGCACTAAGTTCGCTGTGGACACGTGCCGAAGCTACCATCTGCCCGTCACTGAGGCAGAGGTATAGTTGCCTAGCACTAAGTTCGCTGTGGGCACATGCCGAAGCTACCATCTGCCCGTCACAGAGGCAGAGGTATAGTTGCCTAGCACTAAGTTCGCTGTGGACACGTGCCGAAGCTACCATCTGCCTGTCACAGAGGCAGAGGTATAGTTGCCCAGCACTAAGTTCGCTGTGGACACGTACCGAAGCTACCATCTGCACGTCACAGAGGCAGAGGTATGGTTGCCTAGCACTAAGTTCGCTGTGGACACGTGCCGAAGCTACCATCTGCCCGTCACTGAGGCAGAGGTATGGTTGCCTAGCGTTAAGTTCGCTGTGGACACGTGCCGAAGCTACCATCTGCCCGTCACTGAAGCAGAGGTATAGTTGCCTAGCACTAAGTTCGCTGTGGGCACGTGCCGAAGCTACCATCTGCCCGTCACAGAGGCAGAGGTATAGTTGCCTACCACTAAGTTCGCTGTGGACACGTGCCGAAGCTACCATCTGCCTGTCACAGAGGCACAGGTATAGTTGCCTAGCACTAAGTTCGCTGAGGTACGTGTCGAAGTTACCATCTGCCCGTCACAGAGGCAGAGGTATATTTGCCTAGCACTAAGGTCGCTGAGGCACGTGTCGAAGTTACCATCTGCCCTGTCACAGAGGCAGAGGTATAGTTGCCTAGCACTAAGGTCGCTGAGGTACGTGTCGAAGTTACCATCTGCCTGTCACAGAGGCAGAGGTATAGTTGCCTAGCACTAAGGTCGCTGAGGCACGTGTCGAAGTTACCATCTGCCCGTCACAGAGGCAGAGTATAGTGGCCTAGCACTAAGGTCGCTGAGGCACGTGTCGAAGTTACCATCTGCCCGTCACAGAGGAAGCGGTATAGTTGCCTAGCACTAAGTTCGCTGTGGACACGTGCCGAAGCTACCATCTGCCCGTCACAGAGGCAGAGGTATAGTTGCCTAGCACTAAGTTCGCTGTGGACACGTGCCGAAGCTACCATCTGTCCGTCACAGACGCAGAGGTATAGTTGCCTAGCACTAAGTTCGCTGTGGACACGTACCGAAGCTACCATCTGCACGTCACAGAGGCAGAGGTATGGTTGCCTAGCACTAAGTTCGCTGTGGACACGTGCCGAAGCTACCATCTGCCTGTCACAGAGGCAGAGGTATAGTTGCCTAGCACTAAGTTCGCTGTGGACACGTTCCGAAACTACCATCTGCCTGTCACAGAGGCAGAGGTATAGTTGCCTAGCACTAAGTTCGCTGCGGACACGTGCGGAAGCTACCATCTGCCTGTCACAGAGGCAGAGGTATAGTTGCCTAGCACTAAGTTCGCTGTGGACACGTTCCGAAACTACCATCTGCCGTCACAGAGGCAGAGATATAGTTGCCTAGCACTAAGTTTGCTGTGGACACGTGCCGAAGCTACCATCTTCCTGTCACAGAGGCAGAGGTATACTTGCCTAGCACTAAGTTCGCTGTGGACACGTGCCGAAGCTACCATCTGCCCGTCACTGAGGCAGAGGTATAGTTGCCTAGCACTAAGTTCGCTGTGGACACGTGCCGAAGCTACCATCTGCCTGTCACAGAGGCAGAGGTATAGTTGCCTAGCACTAAGTTCGCTGAGGGACGTGTCGAAGTTACCATCTGACCGTCACAGAGGCAGAGGTATAGTTGCCTAGCACTAAGGTCGCTGAGGCACGTGTCGAAGTTACCATCTGCCCTGTCACAGAGGGAGAGGTATAGTTGCCTAGCACTAAGTTCGCTGTGGACACGTGCCGAAGCTACCATCTGCCTGTCACAGAGGCAGAGGTATAGTTGCCTAGCACTAAGTTCGCTGTGGACACGTTCCGAAACTACCATCTGCCGTCACAGAGGCAGAGGTATAGTTGCCTAGCACTAAGTTCGCTGTGGACACGTGCCGAAGCTACCATCTGCCTGTCACAGAGGCAGAGGTATAGTTGCCTAGCACTAAGTTCGCTGTGGACACGTGCCGAAGCTACCATCTGCCGTCACAGAGGCAGAGGTATAGTTGCACTAAGTTCGCTGTGGGCACGTGCCGAAGCTACCATCTGCCCGTCACAGAGGCAGAGGTATAGTTGCCTAGCACTAAGTTCGCTGTGAGCACGTGCCGAAGCTACCATCTGCCCGTCACAGAGGCAGAGGTATAGTTGCCTAGCACTAAGTTCGCTGTGGACACGTGCCGAAGCTACCATCTGCCCGTCACTGAGGCAGAGGTATGGTTGCCTAGCACTAAGTTCGCTGTGGGCACGTGCCGACGCTACCATCTGCCCGTCACAGAGGCAGAGGTATAGTTGCCTAGCACTAAGTTCGCTGTGGACACGTGCCGAAGCTACCATCTGCCCGTCAGAGGCAGAGGTATAGTTGCCTAGCACTAAGTTCGCTGTGGACACGTACCGAAGCTACCATCTGCCCGTCACAGAGGCAGAGGTATAGTTGCCTAGCACTAAGTTCGCTGTGGACACGTGCCGAAGCTACCATCTGCCCGTCAGAGGCAGAGGTATAGTTGCCTAGCACTAAGTTCGCTGTGGACACGTACCGAAGCTACCATCTGCACGTCACAGAGGAAGAGGTATGGTTGCCTAGCACTAAGTTCGCTGTGGACATGTGCCGAAGCTACCATCTTCACGCCACAGAGGCAGAAGTATGGTTGCCTAGCACTAAGTTCGCTGTGGACACGTGCCGAAGCTACCATCTGCCCGTCACAAAGGCAGAAGTATAGTTGCCTAGCACTAAGTTCGCTGTGGACACGTGCCGAAGCTACCATCTGCACGCCACAGAGGCAGAAGTATAGTTGCCTAGCACTAGGTTCGCTGTGGACACGTGTCGAAGCTACCATCTGTCGTCACAGAGGCAGAGGTATAGTTGCCTAGCATTAAGTTCGCTGTGGACACGTGTCGAAGCTACCATCTGCCGTCACAGAGGCAGAGGTATAGTTGCCTAGCACTTAGATCGCTGAGGCACGTGTCGAAGCTGCTATCTGCCGTCACAGAAGCAGAGATAGAATGCCAAGCACTAAGGTCACTGAGACACGGTTAAAGCTGCTATCTGCCCGTTACAGTTGCCCAGCACTTCGGTCACTGTTGACATGTTTTGAAGCTGTCATCTCTCCGTCACAGAGGTACAGTTACCTAGCATTTAGGTCTCTATGGACACGTGTCGAATGAAATGTGTCTATATACAATGGCATGAATTTTAATTAACTTTCGCTATTTATTCTGCACAATCCTGTTCCAGGAAGGTATCCACTGCATTCGTAGAAGAGTGACGTAATTTTGTAGAATGACTTACCGAAACGTGTTGAAATAAATGTTGAAAAGGTCCAAAAACATTAGCCAGGTACACCGCCGGACGCTCGCCCAGAGCCGACTCACTGAACTGGTTTGGTTCGTTGTCCTGTACCCGGAGCCACAAACCTATAATTGCACACTAATTGATTTAATTACCAGTATGCAAATTAGGTGAAGGAGAAAGCTTTAATAAACATCTTTATTAATAAATGATAAAATGCACCAGTATAGACTCAAGTGGAGAGATGCTTTAGGCACAATTGCATGATCCAAAATTTCAGAAGTGGCCTTGAATTATACTTCCATAGGAAGGATACAAAGGACAATCCATCTCAGCCCGTGAGAGGTAAGAGTAGAAGAAAACCTTCGACAATTAGTGTTGTATCTTTCTTTAGGGCATTTTCCGTCTGCCTTTTGTCTAGCTAATGCCTTCTACTCAGTTATATTATGGAATGAGCTTAAGGCGCGACACTATTAACTTTCAAGTAGGCTTCGTGATACAGCTACTCTTTCAAAGCAATTTGTCGTTTAGAGTCGTGTGAAACGAAGAAACACACCGTGAGAAAAGTCTAATTAAAATGCTGCCGTTTCTTGTGCTGGGAAACAAAAAGTAACAAACGACTTAATCCTCGCTTTTGGATTAAGTAGGTTAGGAAGGAAACGGGAAACAGAATTTTTTACCAAATATTTCATTCCAAAGTAATTATTTAATACAACTTTAATTTAAAACAAGCAATGTCATGGTAAAAGTACAATTTATACGCACAGTTTTTAGGGATGGTGGAGTATTTTCATTGATTATCTTCAAAAAGGAAAGGCAATCAATGACGAATGATGAAATCAAGCAAAAACGACCGCATTTAGCGAATTAGAAAGTTCTGTTTCATCAAGACAATGCACTAGTTGACAGATCCATTATTGCCATGACCAAAATCAATTACTTAACGTTCGAATTGCTTCCTCATGCACCCCATTTGCCAGATTTAGCCCCCCCCCCAATTATTTTCTGTTTCCAAAGTTGAAGAAATCGCTTGGTGGTAAAAGATTTACCAACAATGAAGAGGCGGAGTCTGCCGTTGATGGCTATTTTGCGGAAGTCGACGATTCTCACTATAAGCAGGGTATCGAAGCTATTGAACATCGCTGGGGAAAGTGTATCGAGCTGAAAGGAAACTGTAGAGAAATAAAGATGTTTTTTTCTCAAATTTTTTATGTTTTCTTTGTTAGGTCGGGTACTTCTGGGAAACCCTTATATTTGCTCAGAGGGAAATTTAGAGTTACAACACCTGAATTCGTTTCTAGGGAAATCGATGTCTACCAAAACAAATTTGGTGGCTGCATTAAAAAATATATACTACGACGGGCATTTCATAACGAAATTCTGTTGTGCATTAATAAACAAATTTGCATGATTTGCAGAATTCACTTGAAACTTACAGGGATGCCTAATTTAAGAAGCGATGCCGGTTTACCAAAGATGTAATATTCTAATGCCTCTGCTAAACAACCTAACCTTAACAAACAGAGGATATGAAGTCGCAACGTGAGACAAGCCTACTTGAAAAGGTAATGCATAGAATCTCAGTGCTATAACACTATCGATACAGTTTCTGTTCAGACGCTTTCGCATTTATGTTGTAAAAAGTCCGTAAGTCCTTAGAAAGTTAGATTCCGCTGCACTTATTCAGAATCATTTAATAAAATCCTAAAAATAAAATTCGGCAATATTTCTGCAATAAATAAAGTACATCTCTGCAGTGCTGTTCTCAATCAAATTGGCTATTTTGCATAATTACCACCACTGCAATGGATCACTTAATAAGTTGAGACAGTAACTATGGTTATATGTGCCATATATACATTAATGTAATTTATAATGTAAAATAATATTAATAATCAAAATACTGGTTATAGAAATAGAAGTTAAGGCATAAGTTTTATGTATGTGCAAGTGTAGCTGGAGCTGTGGAACCCTTGTTAAAAGCCGACAAATATATATTTGGTTAGAATTAGGGCCCAGGCAAAAAGGACTTGTACAGGAAAGTCATAAAAGTCATAAACCTTGAGTGTTTGTGAAATAGAAAAGGCGACAAGCGAATACAATATATTTTTGTACAGAGGTCACATGTTTGCAAACGTCGAACAATAGCCAGGTAAGTCATCTGGAAGGTTCCAAGCTGAACGAAGACAGACAATATGTTTTAAAATCTTTAAGTACAGAAATATTAGTTGTAGCGACACCATCAGCCAGGGCGGTTGAGTGTAAGGTGCTGCGATGTGAATAACATACATGTGGGCTCTCGGAAGCAGGCGTTATTGGTTACTTCTTATAATGTAGTAGGAACGTTGAAATGTTATCAATTTGAAAGTCCATAGGAACGTTGTGGCAGTAATTTGTATCACAATAATGTAAATGCCAGAGTGATTGTGGTGTAAATAAGCATTATTGTATGACAATGATTTGAGATGTTTGTTAATTATAAACATTGTTAGGAAATAAGTTTACACGGCCTCACTGAAACTGACAATAGGAGCGGATAACAATGAGCGAGTGGGTGAGTTGAATATTAATTAGAAGAGACAAACAAATGACGTCAGATTGGCGCGCTTTTCTGAGAAATGGAGGGAATTTCTTCCCTAGAGAATATGTTTTCGTAATTTTGATTGGATATAAATATAGACGCTAATGTTGGCGCGTTTTATTAACCAATAGCAGCTCAGTTATAATCTTTAGGCATATTAGGGTGTGGGAGTATAAAAAGCTAAAGCCAGAGGCAAGTATTGCCCAGTTCAACAGAATCATCCACGCATTACACGTCGCTGAGTCCAACAGAATCATTCAGAAGTTAAACGTCGCTCAGTTCATCAGAATCATTCGCGAGTTACACGTCGCAATTCTACAGAATCTCTCGCGTCTAAAGCTAGTTAACAGTTTCAGTCTGGCGTGTATCAAAAGATAATGTGAAATGAATAAAGTGTGACGGTAATAAAAGTGTAAAAACAAATTCTTTTATCAGTGTTATCTTTCAGTAACAAATCCTTTCCGTTTACACACCTTGATCAAGAGATATGCTCGACTTAATAATAATAATAATAATAGCTAGCCGGAGGACAATGAACCCAACATTCAAAGTAGTAAAACAATAACAGGCGCTCAGAAATAAGATAACACGAAATGACCGCAATAAATTGGCTTCCATACGTGGTGCATATAAACATGAAGCATCTTCCAACTACTTACAAATACTCCACTTCAACGTGTGATAAATACTACAATTATTTCTAGGGCACGTATAAAATACTTGATTGCTCAGCGACCGCAAGTTTGGCGCACGAACGTGGTAGGGCTCGACCGTTCTACAGCTCCAACTTAAGTAACTGTGTAGCTTATTACTAAAACAGTAAATGCGTGTGCCATTAAAGCATAGTGTTCTTCATTGACTTAATCTATTGTTAGAGTTGTTACTTTTTACCGTCCTTCCCGTATCACACCCTGCAAAGTTAAGCAAGCTCTACCAAAAACCTAAATAACAGCAGCCGTGGCAAGAAATAAAAATAACACTTTAAAAGTAACAACTAAAACACAAGATAATTATCAGTATCACCATAATTCATATATTAATTCATATATTAACATGTCGGGCATACTGCGAGTTATGCTCCCCCACCAAGAGTATACCGCAAAGTCACACTCTTTATCCTTAATTCGCAAATATACCTTGGGTTATCAAAAACGTGAACAGAGGTTAACCGATTTCACGTGTAAAACCGCAGTTAAAACCAAGCATTGTAAGTTATGAGTACTTTTGCTTTTCTGATTACTGCTAGATGGTGTAGTAATTGCATTTGTGATTTGCTTCCGTGCATGCATATACACAGTGCGCATATTGTAAATACTCCTAGCTACTAACACTATACGCTAGAAAGTAGGTTTTCAGTTTTAAAACAGTCCACGAGTAAATACCACTTAAGGCCAGTACATCACACAACCTCCGATTACCTACATTCTACGATGTCTTTGTATTTCAGCACCAGCTAGTTTAGTTGGTTTCTTTCCTGCTCGCTGAAATGTTTTCCTTTTGGCATGTTTTCGATCTAACCAATGTAACTATAAGTATTACTTCAAACTCCTAACTAAATTTACAATCTACTTGATTTTAAACGCAAGTTAACTAATTAATAAATGTACCATTTAAAACTCGCAAACTTCTACCACGTGTTCAACAGCTACTGTAAACAAAACAACAACGAAAGTGAAAGTGGCGGCTGGCTATGTGGTGACCTGCATGTTCGTTTGCACATTCCTTCGCGCATCCGAGTGGCTGTGAAACAGCTGAACTATGTTGCCACATGTGTTTCGGAAATTAGCAAGCGTTTAGCGATGGGCATATAAGTACCGTCTATGTATTCCAAATGGTAATAAGCGTTTCCTTATCAGAAGGAAATGCTTATTGCTTAAGCATCTCCTTTTCACATAAGCGACAACTATGATTTTCGACCATTGGAAACTATTGCAACTGCTGCTACCTTCACTCCCCACATAGTGCCATTCCATCCTCTTTAATTATGCCCACCTTGACATATTTTTACTATTTCTATTACGTATAGTAAGTAGGGGAAGATATTTCCCCGGAAATACATGTTTTGAGTTGCTCTGAAACAAAATAAAGCATTTTTGGAAACATGCCCGTGTGTGTGTCTGTGTGTCTGTCTGTGAACAGCATAACTCAAAAACGAAAAGTCGGATAAATACTAAAGTTGGTATTTGAGTTTAGTATCTTCTAAGGATCATACACGAAGACTTTCAAGAAAATTCCCCCACCTTAAAGTACCCTTTACATGGAACATTTTTCGAAAATTTTTATTTTCTCAAAAATGGATTTAACGATTTTGATTAAAATGTCATATGTTTCAGATATTTTCATGACATGAGAAATGTATATCTTGAATTTGTTCGAATGTCCCCAAAAGTCCTCTTCATTCTGAATGGCTTTTGTATTACTAGTATACCGTAGGAAATAGACAAAATATTTCTACACAAAACTAGATCTCGTTAAAACAATTTATGTCATATACATCTTTTTGTCGAGGGAACCATTTTCGAGATATTCCTTGTTATTTGCTTGAATTTTCCAGTACTTATACTTTTTCTCAAATGGGAATTCGTTATTCGTTTTTTTATGTCCTGGACATGCAAAGAGAATGGAATGTTCCCAATAGCAACCAGCTCTTAAAAGATTTGACTATCGCCTAAAGCCTACTATATATCCCTTGTACCTACACGAAAGTTAGCAAATAAGATTTTTACTTTCTCTACTACGTATAGTAAGTAGGGGAAGTATTGTATTCCACCCAAAAATTCGATACCGAGATTTCACCGGAAATACATGTTTTAAGATCCCCTGAATCCAAAATAAAATTTGGAAACATGTCTGTGTGTGTGTCTGTGAACAGCATAACTCAAAAACGAACAGTCGGATAAACACAAAACTTGGATTTAGGTTCAGTATCTTCCAGAGATGCGACACGAAGGTTTACAATAAAATCCCCCCACCCCAGATTACGCTTTACATGGAACATTTTTCGAAAATTTTAATTTTCTCAAAAATGGCTCTAACGACTTTGATTAAAATATCATATGTTTAAGATATTTTCATGACAAATGAAATGTATATCTTGAATTTTCTGGGAATGTCTCCAAAAGTATTCTTCATTGTGAACGACTTTTGCATAACTGGTAAACCATAAGAGATAGACAATATTTTACTACACAAAACATGTAGATCGCGTTAAAATACACAATTTATGTCATATACTGTTTTTTTTTTTTGCGTGAACCATTTTCGAGATACTGCTTGTTATTCCCTTAAATTTTCCAATACTTATACTTTTTCTCAAATTCGTTATTAATTTTTTTTTTGCCCTGGTAATGCAAAAAGAATGGAATACTCCACATAGCAACCAGCTCTTAAAATATTTGACTATAGCTTAAGGCTACCAATTCCCCTTGCACCTACAAGAAAGTTAGGAATAAGATTAACATCGCGATATCTCGATTAACATGAAGCATATGGTGAATATGCGTTTGTAAAAATAGTTTGTACAAGGGTCGAAAAAGTCATGTGAGTGTAACACATCAGATTTTTTCTACAAATGTTTATCTCGACTAACATGAAGTAGATGGAGAATAAGCGTTTGTAAAAGAGTAGAGAAGGTCATGTGAGTGCAACACATCAGATTTTTAATAATCGGTAGTAACACAGTGATTTACACACTTTGAACGGTATAGGTTAGCCACCTGAGAACTCGGTGTTTGCATAAAGGTGCACTTGTCGGTCATGAAGTTACTTTGTAACCACCCTGTGAGCTCCCCCAGGGGCTTGGAGTCTGCCTCCCCAAAGTGACGACTAACACGCATACGTCTCTTGCCCTCTCAGTGGCTCTGAAACAAACTCTTTATACCAGACTTGTCTACTTGGAGTCAATATGTACATAGTGGCGACTTCATTATTCTGAGGACTTTGATATTGATCTGTTAAACAAAAATTAAAATAACTGCTCTCGTATTCGAATATCCTTAGGTTCATATCAACTAGTGACTACTGAACCTTCCCAGCTGGCACCCTCTTTAAAAGATCTGCAATGATCACCCCTTAGTTTATTAAATCTCTTTATTTGTCTTTTTACTTCCTCTGCTACGTATTTGCAGTAAGTAGAAGTATGGTATATCACCCAAAAACTCATACCAAGATTTCACCAGAAGTACATGTTCTGAGCATTTAATGAGAAAATCTGATGTGTTACACTCACATGACTTTCTCTACTCTTATACAAACTATTTATACAAACGCTTATTCTCCATATGCTTCATGTTAATCGAGATAAACATTTGCAGACTCTATTTTATTGCTAATTTTCTTGTAGATGTAAGAGGAATATATATTTACAAGGGCAATATACAAATACAGTAGCCTTTAAGCACATACATATCTCTTAATAGCTGGTTGCTGGGTGCAGCACCATTCCCTTTCCCACAGATTATAACTCTTTGCATATCCAAGACAAAAAAATGAATAACGAATTCCCATTTGAGAAAATAAGTATTGAAAAATTTAAGGGAATAACAAATAATATCTGAAAATGAGTAATATCTCAGTGGTATAGCTATGAGTACTTTGTCCCAGGGTATGCGCGAGTGTAATATAATGTGAAAGATAACAACAGTTTAGTTAGCTGATAAATTTTAATGTTGACTCAAATATTCTGTTTGAAAAGAGTCGCCGACTGCTGAATTAAAGAATTATATCATTTCTAGAATAATAGTTAAGCGAAGCATCAGTTGCCGTAAGCCACAGGAATTCTACACGGAAAGATCACTCGCAATAGCCGCTAAATCTTTCTATCGAAAACGCATCCCTATGCTCTTCACAATTTACAATGAAACCAAATACCACACAAGTAATCACAAGATCCGTCGCACGAGTAAATCACATGATTAAGTAAAAAGTAAGTCTGATTTAGATTTCATGCTCTTTTCTTGACTCAAGCTCCGCCTATCTATCGCTGCCCCTACCAACGATCTTACTTACTCCAATCTTTAAAATCTACATAGGTATATCTAAAGCTGTTGCTATGCGGTACCTCCCTCGAATCTAAGAATTTCATTCTCTTTCAAATTTACAGAATTCCTGCCTACAGCTTGTGTGAAGCGTCGTGACACTCCATATGCACAAAAGAGGAAAATGAGGAAATGTGGTCAGAGTGGTGGAGAGCAAGGGTCTAGAAGTGATATCAGAACTGGAAGGCAATCACATACACAACGCATGTAAACAACTGTGTAAGCTTGAAATATCACACTCACAGCAGGTAGAACACTGACTCCCAACTCTCTTGTTACGCAAGTGGGCTGGTCAGTGCTATTGCGCATCTATGTTTCAGTAATTGGGAACTGCCATGACGTCTTACACAAGCTGTACGTGACTTTGTAGACGTACTGAACTCAACTCTAGATGCATTACAGGAATCTTTATGCTATATGTTCGCTACTCGGCTGTTACTAATGCATTCTCTTAACATGACTCACTAATGGCCTTTCTCTACGAACAAATCTTTTAACTCAGGGTTATTATGTATTGATTTAATATACATATATTATTTATTCTAATTATTTCTTTATCTAACTCTCATTTCTTCATTTAACTATGTATATCTTGCTGTCAATAATTGCAGTATCAAAGGTCTACAGATTTGTAACCAAACACTATAGTCCTTTTATTATTCATGACCTCCATTGTGTACAGGCATCGTCAGTGATGCTCGATGGTGGCTCGAAATAAACAAGTCGGCCCGCTGAGGGAGGCGTGGTTATTTGGAACAGTGTATTCGCTTCCTCGTTCAGTGTTGGACAAGATGGATTTTCCTTGATGCCTGAAAGAAGCGCTAGATGGAACTAACACCTTGACTGATTACTGAAACAGTTGCATTCGAAATGTCTTTATTACTTTGTTACTGTGAAAATTTTGTATGTTTTTGCGTAACATAGTATTATATATGTAATTATGTTGTATCAGAAATACTGAATGATTTGGTTTCCTTTAGGTAGTTTAAATAGAATTGCTTGCACTTAGTTACATCATTTTGCATGCCGCAGCGAGAGTAAAAGCTCATGCTTTGGATTCCTGTCATTTCGGATAATTACTTCGAAACTCCCGCCATCACAAGAACTAAGATCATCCAGGCGCCGGGGTAGCGCAGCATTACATGTTTTGAGACCCCCTGAATCCAAAAAAAAGCATTTTTGGAAACATGTCCGTGTGTGTGTGTGTGTGTGTCTGTCTGTCTGTGAACAGCATAAGTCAGAAACGAACAGTCGGATAAACACCAAACCTGGTATTTAAGTTCAGTATCTTCCAAGGATGCGACACGAAGCTTTTCAAGAAATTCCCCCCAGGACACCCTTTATATGGAAGATTTTTCGAAAATTTTAATTTTCTCAAAAATGGCTCTAACGATTTTAATTAAAATATCATATGTTTAAGATATTTGCATGACAAATAAAATGTATATCTTGAATTTTCTGGGAATATCTCCAAAAGTATTGTTCATTGTGAACGACTTTTGCATAACTGGAAAACCATAAGAGATAGACAAAAGTTTACGATACAAACAATGTAGATCGCGTTAAAATACACAATTTATGACATACATTTTTTTGTTGAGTGAACCATTTTCGAAATATTGCTTGTTATTCCCTTAAATTTTTCAATACTTATTTTCTCAAATGGGAATTCGTTATTCATTTTTTTGTCTTGGATATGCAAAGAGTATTAATCCGTGGCAAACAGAATGGTGCTGCACATAGCAACCAGCTATTAAGCGATGTCTGTGCTTATATTGCCCTTGCAAATACAAAACAAGGGGAACATAGTACGCCTTAAACGCTAGTCAAATATTTTTAGAACTGGTCGCTATGTGTAAAATGTAATTCTATTAGCATGTCAAAAGATTGTTTTTGCATATGTTTATCTCGATTAATATGAAACAGATGGAGAATAAGAATTTGTAAAATTAGTTTGTACAAGAGTAGAGAAAGTCATGTGAGTGTAACACATCAGATTTTTTTCCAGCACTCATATGAGGATACAGGGTTCGATTCCAGGACCTATCCACCTCTGACTTGCTCATGTGAAATATCCTCAAGGTCCAACGTGATTCGAGTCCACGGTAAAAGCTGTAGGTCCTCTCATTCCACCGCCATCCTCATCATAAACCTGCCATCAGAGGCAACGGATTCCGACCGCTGGGTACCTCCACCTCAGGAATTGGTCTAGTCATCGCTTAGTGGAATGAGATATCTCCGAATGTCATAGGTCATATTATGGGGAGCGCTAGAAACGACGACTATGATCATCCAACTACCAAGTACATGAGGAAGGCCTCGCTTCAAATGTCACCACTAGAAGGATTGGAGTGAATGTTTACTGCTAACAGTAAAAAGGGATGTATAATCAATCTACCTGTCAGATTCGAGATGCATAAAGACCAACCTGAAGAAGTAAACGTAGAGAAGAAAAATATATGCGATCCTACAACGCCATTTTTCTTGGATAAATACGGATTCCAATAATACAGGCTAGATGGTGGATGCCGTGGGACAATCACCAAGTTGTTCCTTGCCTGGTCAATTTTGTTCAGCCCCAAAAAGAACAAAATAAAACATATTGTAATTACCGCCCTTAGAGAATCAATAACTTTGTTTCAAAAAATTAAATTGAGTTTTATTTATGGACGCTCTTTAACTGCTCTGGTCCTTAGCGTCCCATTTTATATTGGGGTGAAAGATCGGTAATTTTGCTCAGAGGCTTGAGGTTCTTTTATGCGCATAAATCTACGACCGGGACCACCGGCTTTATTTTCCTTCCGAAGGAAGCCATGCTAAGGATTTTTACGCTCGAAAAAATCCATCGACCCCCGGCCGTGTTTGAACCCGCGACCTCGTAATCACTTGTACATCAATTAATTTATCATGTGTAATTCATAACAAATGTATTTATATTGTTTTATTATTATTGTTGTTTCTCTTCATTATTATATTATACTTTTTTCTTTCTTTGATAACTTTGATTTTACTTTACAATCCAGGCGTAATTGCTCTCCATTTACATGTTCCTTGTCTTTTTAATGTCTTCCTTATTCTTTTTATAGACACCTTTAAAATAGTTTTATTCCATTTAGCGTCTGAATTATCAACCACTTTTTCTTTCTTTCACAAAGTGAGGTAGGCAAGGATTGCTTTATCGTCTAACTCAGTTATATTTATTATTATTACTATTATTATTAAACACATTTATATCCTTATTCTTTTTTCAATTATTTATTGTTCACCAATTTTATTACACTTCAATCACGTAAATTATCTTTCTTTTTCATTTATTTAAGTTACTTCATCTTCTTTTTATCACTCTAGGTTTTAGTCTTTTTATAGACACATTCTAACTTTTCATTGTCAACGCTGTCTTTTGTTTAGTTTATCTTAAATGGGTAAATTAATTCACTAAATATATTTTCACTTTTTAAAAACTTCACTCCAGCCATCAATAGTCATAACACCTCCAAGTATCAACACTTTATTTTTGCTTTTGTTAATAACACCCACAGAAATTAAAATAATACGTATTTTCTCATCCAGAAATTTCTTGCTTTTCCTCCTTATGCAAACAATCCCTTAGTTTTCTGAAAGACAAACTCTATTTTCTTAGCTTTAACACAATATTTTATCGTTTTGATTTTAAAAATTTAAACCATTCTTCTTTCTATTTGAATATTCTATTTTATTAATTTTGATAGCCAAATAAGCCATCCTTTTTTCGATTTCCAAATTAATAAACACTATGCAATTTTTCAACCAGAATTTTGTTTTCTGATTTCAATTTTAAATTGCTATTGTCAAGCATAGTTTGTTTATAGTGGCAGCCTGAATATATAGGAAGCTATGTTTCAATAAACAGTTATTAAATACAAGCTAAAAGCAACATTTGAAGGTTGCTGTTTTTTTTCCGTATTTAAAATATTTAAGTTCTTAAATGTATTAAGAAGGATTCAACTGCATGTTTACTGTAGATATTTTAGTAAATCAAATCGAGCACACCCTATTACTTCATATGGCACCCCAAGCCGTGACACTGGTGATACATAAAATGAAATTATAATTGGGAAAGGAAATTTGGGAAGAAAAGGTTCCAGGCCTAAGTTTAGGGTGCCACTCCGGCCTTTGCTAGTTAGGACTAAGGAAGACTTGGGAAAAAGCTCGGGGAGGACGATCCTGCTGGGATTTGAACAGAAGACCTCCGTTCACGAGTTCGTGCCTTAACTACCTCGGCTTCCAGGGGAGGTTTTGGTAAGTGAAGCTTTGTGAGTGTTAAAGGGGCTGACTCATAATCATTTATGTATTTTATTGCAATGTTATGTAGAAAATTATTTCACTAGAACCGTCGAGGTTCTCAAAAATATGCTTTTATTCATTTACATAGTACAGGTACGCCAGGAATTAGTTAATTCCACTAAACTTAATTAAGGATATAGCTTTGAAATTTAGTTTGATTATTTTAAACGAATCGTACGTTTCATGCATTTAATGACAAGCTCGTCTCCAAAACCTAGGTTTAAAAATGACCTGTCCACTACTGCGCTAGAAGCATCAACTTTATACACCTCAAATCAACTGTTTTGAAAAGAATAACTCAACCTCTTGTTTGGTTTATATCGAGCCACCATAGGTGAAAATTTATTACATATTAATTTTTGAACTTTAATCACTCTCAAAATTCCATATCTTAGGGTTACTTCTGCTACTGCTCCTTTTCTTATGGTTCCTTATGTATGCATTTCTAAACACGATGTTCCCGAATCCCTGTACACTTCTTGAGGTTGTATCTCGTAATTGTGCACGGCGCGCCGATAATGTTGGTTGTATGCTGCAGGAGTGACACAAATGTTAATTAGTTACGAGTTGTGGCTCTGTGCATACTGTAAAGTGCAGTATGTATTACAGATATAAAAGAGGGTCTCGAACTCGGAACCTTTTGGTTAGAAACTGACCGCCCTAAACACTAGTACACAAAGCACAATTGTGGATATGTAGATCAAAGCAGCTCCTAATAGGCAGTAGTAGCTCATGGGTATATACTTTGGGTCTTCATAAAATGTTAGTCAAATATGTACAACAACAACAACAATAATAATAATAATAATAATAATAATAATAATAATAATAATAATAATAATAATAATAATTATAATACCAAGTTGTCCCACAAAGAAGGGGTTATTTTGTGGATGCTTGTTCTTGTGCACGTAATTAAATATAGCATTTTAGGACTATAAGAACTATGTAAATTAAAATATTTGTAGTTGAGAGTATGGATGGTCTGGAATAAGGGTGAAGTTTTAGCACTCGTGCGCATTACCTACATCTGCCGTAGTGTGCTGCTACCTAGTGGCATTGTCGTCCTCCGTGGTGTAGTGGTTACCATGTTAGCCTCTAGTTCTCGAGGTCGCGGGTTCAAACTCGGCGAAGGACGGTGAATTTTTTCGGGCGTAAAAATCCTTCGCATGGCTTCCTTCGAAAGGGAAGTAAAGCCGGTGGTCCCGTGTCGTAGATTTACGACATAAAAGAACCTCAAACCTGATAAAGAGCCTCTGAGCAAAATTACCGGTCTTTCACGCCCAATATAGAATGGGACGCTAAGGACCACAGGAGCTAAAGAGCGTCCATAAATAAAACTCAATTTAATTTTAATTTAACCTAGTGACATTAACGTAAAATTATAGTGATAGTATGGAAATAACGCTGGAGGAGCTTCGTGCACGGCTTCAAGTGCGCACTGTGCACTAATTGGCCCATAAGGTAATTACATCACACTAGTTGCGCACGCGTAAAAGCTTCTTAAATCGTGCACAATTCAAGATGTGCTAGCGACCCTGTTACCACATTTCATCGAGTTTAGAGAGTAGCGTGGTAGAGTTAAACGCCGTAGGTTTTAAATTACCGCATATAGTTACGTTTAATTGCATTCAAAGAAAAAATAACCAATAAATACGCAAGGTATCAAAAGTTAGGGTGTTTACGTCCTCTTATACAGCAGCCATTACTCCTAATAGACATTCTTCAGATATTTGATTCATAATAATAACAATAACATACAGTAATGTAGGGTAATTCCGGGAGAGATGGACCAGTTAATTATTTCTCGAACCGGCCAGTAGAGCGAGTTAGCGGTAGTGTCGCCTGCTAATGGCAGATGAGAATGTGTGACAGTGTTGTTTTCGTCTTGATTTGTTGAAGCATTTCACTTTATATACCGCATAATTAAAATCAGGTATGTCAATTTTTTTTCACTATTTATATAGTTAGGTATTATACACACTATTTGATATCATACTTTTACCAAAGCTTCTTAGGAAGCGTAAAACAAGCAAATGTACCCCCATGGCGTGTTCTGGTGACGCTGGTCCCAAGCGATGCAAAATGGCAGGCTGGTCCATCTCTCCCTGACATTCGGGAGAGTTGGACCAGGTCCTCACGGGAGAGATGGACCATATTTTTTATAAGTTTAATGTTTATACATTCCTTTTTTGGTAAAACGTTAGTGGTTATAGTGTTATATATAAATAAACATTTGTCTACTTTTTGACTAATGACATAGATATATTCATATACATGTATATATAGTGTGAGTATCGATAAATCGTTTATAAAACAAGAAATAGAGATAGATGTCTTTATTATTATTATTATTATTATTATTATTATTATTATTCTTTTCAGAGGAATGCCAACTACCTGCAAAAGGAAACAGGGTTCTACAAGAGGATGTTGGAGTGTAGAACACTTACAGAAGGCTGTGGATGCAGTAAAAATCAACTTATGGGAATCAACGAAGCTGCTAGATATTTCAAATGATTTACCTTTTACTAATGCTTCAAGTTCCACACGTCCTCAAACTGATGAGTTTTTGGCAGTTCCTGGGATCTCCTACGTGGAAATTAATTCTCCTAATGAAACTCAGGTAAACAAGGAGACCCAAATACCAACACCAAGTAAACTCCTTAATGACATTTCCCCAATAGCAACTTTGAAGAAGAAAACTACACTAAGTGGTAAGGCAGCCAGTGTTTCCAAGATACCGAATTCAAAGGACAATAATGTTAACCTTTGGAAAGCTAAGAAGAGTAGAGCTAATGGAAAATCTAATGTGTCTAAAACTAAGAGACCAAGAACCAGAAGAAGAGGGAGCGACAATTCTGATTCCGAAGAGTCCCTAAACGATGATGTATGCAATGACAGTGACGATGATCATGAAGAGTGGAATGAAAATGAATGTGCTGGGTGCGGAGAGGACTACAACGCAACCAAAAGCAATGAAGACTGGATCCAATGCCCAATGTGTTCCCTTTGGCTTCATGAGAACTGCACCACATAGGGTATGAAGTGCGACTTATGTGGGAGGAGAGAGTAAATCTAAAAAACATACTCCAAAATGAACTCAGTAAAACAACAAATGTTTGTTCTACATGATAAATGATTTACAATATACCAATAAGTACTAATTACGAATGTATCACTTAATTCTCCTCCTATTTTATGCAGGTCCATCTCTCCCATATACCATGGTCCATCTAACCCGAGTACTACGGGTTAGATGGACCATTTGTGTAATTTTTTTGTTCATAATTCACAACTCTGTTAATACGTCTTTTGCATGTATACAGCTATATATGGTTTATTGATGCCACCAAAATCATAAGGTACTACCATTTTAACCACTTTCACTAAAAATAAAAGAAATATGGGAAATTCAGAAAAGGGGGTCCATCTCTCCCGGAATTACCCTATTAAAACAATATATTAGTATTAATATCATAATCATTATGATACTATATGGAGTATGCAGTTAATAATAGACAAACAGTATGTCGCTTAGATTGATGTAACAATCAAATTTAAATGTTAGTACACCAAATACGCCTCCCTCTTATACGGTGACAGTGTTAACAATACAAAAATGCTCGTAAATGGCATACTGAAACAGAAGCTAGTAGTTCTACATAATGTAATGGTAATGATTAAACAGTAGGAAGACTTTACCATACCTGGTGTTATCATTTGGGTTACGTGTTCGAACAAAGAGGACAGTGATTCGGGAACACCGTGTATAAAGCTTGGTAAAGTCAGTTTATAAAATAACAACAAGAAGAATAATTATAATTATAAATAATAATAATATTCCAGTATGGTATTCACAGCACTAAACGCGAACAAGATGCACATGTTTTTGAAACAGCTGCTGCAGTGCAGCGCCACCTGTCATCATAAACTTTGCTAGCTTGGCTTTGGTCCTCCCTCCTACTCAAGAGCTCGCGGAGAGAGGGGAGGGGGAATACAGACTCCACTGCTGAGAGAGACAAATAACTATCGACTCTCAGGGGTCTCCGGCAAACATGTCTGTCGAAAATGCATAACAAGCTGTTTACCAAAAACCAACTTCGCTGTGAATCAATGTGCGCTAGGTTCTAAAGAGGACTAGTGTTTGCAATAGATTACTTTCCCACATTTATTAATTACATTTAAAGCCGGCACTATAGTCGCAATAAGTACATAATACGTGTTAATTTCATTACCACATAAATAAAGCATAGGAAGACTGGTCCCGTAGCGCAGTCGGTGGAACACTTGCCTGTTGTGCAAGGGTTCCCGGGATCGATTCCTGGCTGGGATGTGGGAATTTTTCTCTAGCCAAGATAATTCCCTATCCTCCCCAGTGTGTGTGAGATATAATTATTAAAACCCCAAACTGCAAGACAACCCACGTCTGGAAGAAATTTGAGTTAACACCATTGACAATAAACAATAAGTTCCAAAGGAAAGGTCGCCGATAAGACCAATGTAGTTAAAAGCGTGGAAGTATAAATGGAACTTAAAAAAAATCTGATGTGTTACACTCACATGACTTTTTCTACTCTTGTACAAACTATTTGTACAAACGCTTATTCTCCATATGCTTCATGTTAATCGAGATAACATTCCATTCTCTTTGCATGTCCAGGACATAAAAAAATGAATAACGAATTTGGGAAACAGTATAAGTATTGGAAAATTTAAGGGAATAACAAGCAATATGTCGAAAACGGTTCACTCAACAACCAAAATGTATATGACATAAACTGTTTATTTTAACGCGATCTACATTTTTTGTGTAGTAAAATTTTGTCTATCTCTTATGGGTTACCAGTTATGCAAAAGTTGTTCACAATGAAGAATACTTTTGGAGACATTCCCAGAAAATTCGAGCTATACATTTCATTTCTCATGAGAATATCTTAAACATATGAAATATTAATCAAAATCGTTAGAGCCATTTTTGAGAAAATTAAAATTTTCGAAAAATGTTCCATGTAAAGGGTAGTCTGGGGTGGGGGGATTTTCTTGAAAACCTTAATGTTGCATCTCTGGAAGATACTGAACCTAAATACCAAGTTTGCTGTTTATCCGACTGTTCGTTTCTGAGTTATGCTGTTCACAGACAGACGCACACATGGACATGTTTCCAAAAATGCTTTTTTTGGATTCAGGGGGTCTCAAAACATGTATTTCCGGTGAACTCTCGGTATCGAATTTTTGGGTGGAATACAATACTTCCCCTTCTTACTATACGTAGTAGAGAAAGTAATATAGGGATAAGCAAAGAAAGTATTGCATTCTATCCAAAAATTAGATGTCGAGATTTCACAAAAAATACTTGTTTTAAGGCTCCCTGAACAACAAAAAGACATTTTAGGGACAGGTCCGTGTGTATGTGTGTGTCTGCGAACAGTATAACTCAAAAACACCAAACTTAATATTTAAGTTCAGCATCTTTAAAGGATGTGACATGATTTTCGAGAAAATTCCACCAACCCAAACTAGCCTTTACGTGAAGGAATTTTGGACATTTTTTATTTTCTCAAAAATGGTTATAAGGATTTTGGTTAAATTACTATAATTTTAACTTATAAAATAAGATGTAAGTCTTAAATTCCTGGAATAGCCTTTGAAGTCCACTTCATTCGGATAAACTTTTTATAATTTTGTATAACTGGTAGATCATAAGACAAAGACACAAATTTACAATATCTCTTTTAAAAATTCAATTTATTTGAAATAGCTTTATGTAGCATCAGCCATTTCCGATTCCATATCCGTTAATATTGATTAGAATTTTCCAATATTTTATAATTTTTAAAGCGCTTTCGATATTCATTTCTTTCTCGCTATATCGTGTAAAGAATATGTAATTTTAAAGCGAGCATTTTAAAAAATAGACTAGAGATTCGATTTTCTCTATCTCTCTTGTGCCTAGAGTGATAAATGATAGTGGGTAGAAAAAGTGGTGTGAATTAAATACATTAGAATTTTTCTAAAGTCGAAACTAAATCTTCTCTTGTTTCAGATTCCAGCACAAATAAATCATATTTGATAGACATTTACTTTAAGAACTCAGATATTAGTAACTTAATGCAAGTTTAAATTCAAATTTAAATGTATTAAATGGATGATGATTTTGAGGGATTAGCTGACGAAATTATTGAAATATAAGGAATTCACGGCTCAAAGAGAGTTTTGCATGTATTGCGTCATTGTATAATAATACTTTCCTTCTATATAGAAAGGACATTTGGAAGAAATTATTGTAAAACTTATAGAGTGTGGCTTTTCTTTAGCTTAATTATAGCACTTTTTCTTTGCTCGACATTTTAAATGCCTGCTTATGATCCATGTTGCGAAAATACGACAAGCCCGGACTACATGCGATACTGCAACATAATGGCAAGGTTAAGTTTGTTAAGATGCACAGCATGAAAGTACGATAAATAATTTTTTGTTTCATTTAAATGAAATTAATACTAAAATTTAGGAATGAAATTTCGAATAGGAAATAAGAATTATTGAGAATTCAGTTGTCAACTTGAATTGTACACTGTGTAACCCTATATTACTTTTTATTATTTGCAAATAGCCTTTGGTGATTAATGATCATCTTCAGAGTCTAGGTATCTAAGTTGGCGGCTGGTGAAGGTCAAGAAATCTAGAATTATAAAATTAAACATACGAATACAGAAAAATAATTAACTCAGAAAAAAAATACACAGTACATAACTGAGTTGAAAAATCTGATGTGTTACACTCACATGACTCTCTCTACTCTTGTACAAACTATTTTTACAAACGCTTATTCTCCATATGCTTCATGTTAATCGAGATAACGAGATAATCTTATTCGTAATTATCTTGTAGATGTAAGGGGAATATGGTAGACTTTAAGCGATAGTCAAAATTTTAAGCGCTGGTTGCTATGTGGCGCATTCCATTCTCTTTGTATGTCCAGGACATAAAAAAATGAATAACGAATTTGAGAAAAAGTATAAGTATTGGAAAATTTAAGGGAATAAAAAGCAATATCTCGAAAATGGTTCACTCAACAAATATATATATATATATATATATATATATATATATATATATATATATATATGACATAAATTGTGTATTTTAAGGCGATCTACATTTTTTGTGTAGTAAAATTTTGTCTATCTCTTATGGTTCACAATGAATACTTTTCGAGACATTTCCAGAAAATTCGAGATATACATTTCATTTGTCATGAAAATATCTTAAAAATATGATTTTTAATCAAAATCATTAGAGTCATTTTTGAGAAAATTAAAATTTTCGAAAAATATTCCATTTAAAGGGTAATCTGGGGTGGGGGGATTTTCTTGAAAACCGTCGTATCGCATCTCTGGAAGATACTGAACCTAAATACCAAGTTTGGTGTTTATCCGACTGTTCGTTTCTGAGTTATGCTGTACACAGACACACGGACATGTTTCCAAAAATGTTTTTTTATTCAGGGGGTCTCAAAACATGTATTTCAGGTGAAATCTCGGTATCGAATTTTTGGGTGGAATACAATACTTCCCCTACTTACTATACGTAGTAGAGAAAGTAAAAAAACAACATAGAAGAAGTCATAACTTATTCTTTATTACTGTAGTAGGTTTAGATAATGCACTTTGCTTGCATCCGTTTATATTTATTGCAAACCTTCTTTAAGGTTTCTTTAAAGACTTTCTTTTCAGTGCATGTAAACTATTTTTGTTCGTCTATATTTACCCTTCGCCTCAGCGAATGCGTGGTATACCCTGCAGCCAGAAATACCATTTTTAAAATATTTTTTGAGTGCACATGTGTGTTACTTTTTCGCGTAAGAATGGCCAACCTGACTGCTTATAAAACTTGGCTAGGTTCCTAGGAACTTAGGTTACACTTAGGCTATATGGCATCTTCCGAAAATGGAGTTACTAATCAGGTGCAAACCAAAATATCGAAATGTCTAGCTTATCATTAAGTTAATGTTTTTAAACATACTACATAACAGAAGTTTGTAAGCATAATGTTCCTAAAAATTTGTTATATGTAAAGTTTTCGCTACCATGAATATCTAAGAAGTCATAATAGATTTTCGTTATTATTTTTCTACGTAAACCCGCTACCAGAGAAATAGAGTAGTTCCAATATCTTATTAGCTTACGGAAGAGGCACCCGTTTGTGTACTATTAAGCCTTTTATTTACATCTTCTTCAGATTACCTCCTCTCTGGAGGACTTTCAAGCCTTGGGCCAGTAGATGGTCGAGGAGCAAGCAAACCTTAGATCATAGCACAACCAGGATAGATTATCAGCCCAATGCCTGGTATGGTGGTGAAGAAGGAAATGAAATGTAGTATGAAAGGGCGATAGAAAAACTTGCAGATCAAATTACCAACCCAGCATTCGCCTAGCGTCTGATGGAAACCGCGAAAAAATCGCTCGATTGGTCTGCTCCGGGAATTTGAACCCAAAATCTCCTGTATGCTGGCCACAGAAGTTACCGCTTGAGCCACCCCCTCGGTTATTTACACCTTAGTGTTCATTAACACCCTAAAAAGCTGTTTTCAAAACGTCACATAAGATGCAAGTTGCAGAGAGGAGAGTGAGGTGTGACCATCTTGGAGTGGAAGAGAGTGCAAAGAGATGGAGAGAGGGAGAAATTCTGGAGTAAGATGGAAGAGGGAGAGAGGGCAGGTGGAGATATAAGGAGAATGATAGACGAAAAGGGAGAAACAATGAGAAAGCTGTAGAAAAAAGAGGGACAGAAAGGCCCTTCCGCATTTAACTCAATAAAGCGAACATACTTATGGATTCTGCTAAATAAATTGTATTACTCACGCATGAGTAATAATAAAAAATGTCCGATGTGTTACACTCACATGACTTTCTTTACTCTTACACAAACTATTTTTACAAACGCTTATTCTCCATCTACTTCATGTTAATCGAGATAAACATTTGCAGACTCTATCTTATTGCTAAGTTTCTTGTAGATGTAAGGGGAATATATATTTACAAGGGCAATATAAAAATACAGTAGCCTTTAAGCATAGACATATCTCTTAATAGCTGGTTGCTAGGTGCAGCCCTATTCTCTTTGCCACAGATTAATGCTCTTTGCATATGCAAGGCAAAAAAATGAATAACGAATTCCCATTTGAGAAAATAACTATTGAAAATTTTAAGGGAATAACAAGCAATATCTCGAAAATGGTTCACTCAACAAAAAATATACATATGACATGAATTGCGTATTTTAACGCGATCTACATTTTTGTGTAGTAAAGTTTTGTCTATCTCTTATGGTTTACCAGTTATGCAAAAGTCGTTCACAATGAAGAATACTTTTGGAGACATTCCCAGAAAATTCAAGATATACATTTTATTTGTCATGAAAATATCTTAAACATATGATATTTTAATCAAAATCGTTAGAGCCATTTTTGAAAAAATTAAAATTTTCGAAAAATGTTCCATGTAAAGGGTACAGGGTGGGGGGATTTTCCTGAAAACCTTCGTGTCGCATCCTTGGAAGATACTGAACCTAAATACCAAGTTTGGTGTTTATCCGACTTTTCGTTTCTGAGTTATGCTGCTCACAGATACACAGACACACACACACACGGACATGTTTCCAAAAATGCTTTTTTTGGATTCAGGGGTCTCAAAACATATATTTTCGGTGAAATCTCGGTATCGAATTTTTGGGTGCAATACAACACTTCCCCTACTTACTATACGTAGTAGAGAAAGTAAAAATAATATAAATAAAAAACAAACAAAAGACATTTTTTCTCATAGCATAAGAAAGCAATTAGATTCATTAGGTCTCTTGGTATTCAGACTATCCTGACTGGCTCTAAACAACAGATAAGACCTTTCTCTGTTGCTCTCGTTTTCGAACGTAAAAAGCCTTACGGAACACAAACGATACTGAAAACAGCATTCATTTAGGAACACTTTGCATGTCACCATGCGAATAATAATAATAAGAAGAAGAACTGGAAAGGGATACACCATGTCAGTGCATAATCTAAGAAAGAGCTCTAAGTTTTAATTCTTTGTTTTCGTTAATATTTGAGATTATATATGTAAATTACTTATTTACTTAATTCCGTATCGCAATCGTATTAAAACAGCCACCTAATACACAAACTATAAAAGAATTCCTACTCTACGACATCGAGATAGCTTAAGCTTGGAGCTGTCACCTCCACGTACGCATCGACCCTGAGTTTTTGTACGTGTTTTGTGGTAGACATGCAACGCAGCTGAACGCAAATAGTTCTCGTGTTCGGCGTTAAATATTTAACCTATTACTTACACCAGTTCAGCACGAAAAGAGTTCTTACCACAACTTTGTCACTCTTGTTTTTAATCTGAAAAAATCGTTGTTTTTACTTTCTCTGCCACATACATAGTAGATAGAGAAGGTATTGCATTCCACCTAAAAATTCGATACGATATTTCAACAGAAATGCATGTTATGATGCCCCTGAATCCAAAAAAGCAGTTTTAAAATGGGTCTATGTGGCTGTGAGCAGTATAACTCAAAAACGTAAAGTTGGATAAATACCAAATTTAGTATTTAAATTCAGTGCCTTCCAAAGTTCCGACAAAAACATTTTCAAGAAAATCCCCCACCCCAACTACCCTTTACATGGAACACTTTTCTAAACGTTTTATTTTCTCAAAAATGGCTCTAACCAAGATTTTGATTAAAATACAATATATTAAAATTATTTGAATTACAAACAAAATATGCATATCTTGAATTTCCTGGGAATAGCCTGTAAAGTTCATTCGGTAGGAATTTTGTATAAACGTTAAGCGATAGGCGAAAACGTACTACACAAAAAATGTAGATTTCTTTAAAATACACAATTTATATCATATAACTTTTCTGTGGCCGTTAGTATGGTTTGAATTGTTCAATTCTATACAATTCTTTTAAAGCGCTGTCTATTACTTTCTCTACTACGTATATTAAGTAGGGGAAGTATTGTATTCACCCAAAAATTTGATGCCGAGATTTCACCGGAAATATGTGTTTTGAGACCCCTGAATCCAAAAAAAGGCATTTTTGGAAACATGTCGTGTGTCTGTGTGTGTGTGAGTGTGTGTGTGTGTGTGTGTGTGTGTGTGTGTGTGTGTGTGTGTGTCTGTCTGTCTGTCTGTCTGTGAACAGCATAACTCAGAAACGAACAGTCGGATAAACACCAAACTTGGTATTTAGGTTCACTATCTTCCAGAGATGCGACACGAAGGTTTTCAAGAAAATCCCCCCACCCCGGATTACCCTTTACATGGAACATTTTTCGAAAATTTTAATTTTCTCAAAAATGCCTCTAACGATTTTGATTAAAATATCATATGTTTAAGATATTTTTATGACAAACGAAATGTATATCTCGAATTTTCTGGGAATGTCTCCAAAAGTATTCTTCATTGTGAGCGGCTTTTGCATAACTGGTAAACCATGAGATAGACAAAATTTTACTACACAAAAAGTATAGATCGCGTTAAAACACACAATTTGTCATATACATTTTTTTGTTGAGTGAACCATTTTCGAGATATTGCTTGTTATTCCCTTAAGTTTTTCAATACTTATTTTCTCAAATGGGAATTCGTTATTCATTGTTTTGTCTTGGTTATGCAAAGAGCATTAATCTGTGGCAAAGAGAATGGTGCTGCACCTAGCAACCAGCTATTAAGAGATATGTCCATGCTTAAAGTCTACCGTATTTCTATATTGCCCTTGCAAATACAAAACAAGGGGAACACAGTAGCCCTTAAGCGATAGTCAAATATTTTTAGAACTGGTCGCTAGTGTAAAATGTAATTCTCTTTGCATGTCAAAAGATCGTTTCTGCAAATGTTTATCTCGATTAATATGAAATAGATGGAGAATAAGAGTTTGTAAAAATAGTTTGTACAAGAGTAGAGAAAGTCATGTGAGTGTAACACATCAGATTGTTTAAATTGTTTCTTGTGGTTCCTCCTGGAAGGAGTATGGAATTTTAAGGCCAGCGTATAACGTCCTGTTCTTAAACATTTGACTATCGCTGTTCCCTTTGCATTTACATCGAAATGTGTAATGTAGCTATTTCTGCAAAAATTTGTCTCGATTAAAATAAAGTAGATAGAAAAATAACCCTTCGTAAGGATAGTTTCTATACTCCTCAATAAATGATAGAGAAAGCCATGTGAATATAACACATCAACATTTGTATTCTAATGAATAATTTGCTTTGGTCTCATCAGTGTAAATAAAGATTCTACCAGAGCTGAAAATCTGTAGTCCTCTGGAACCCTTTATTTATTACTTTCTCTTCCCCTACCAATATTATTGTTCGATATCGAGATTTCACCGGAAGTACATATTTTGACCCCCTAAATTCAAAGAAAAACATTTTTAGACTGCATAAGTCTAAAACAAATAGACGGATAAATATCAAATTTCATATTTAAGTTTAGTATCCTACAAAGTTATGACACGGAGATGTTCAAGAAAATTCCCCTAAGACAAACCACCCTTTACATGAACATCTTTCTGAAATTTTGTATTTTCTCTAAATTAGCTACGCGGCGTTACATCTTGTTACGTTGGCTAGGTTAAATTATGATAGGATTGAATAGATAATGAGAAGATGATCCAGAGCATACAGGGTAGGGATAGGTTAGGGCGTATACTTCTATATACCTTCACTGTAAACCGATATACAGTTTATCCCTCTCCGTTTCGCACACTAACTGTTTAACATATAAAAAGTTTGTAAGATTTAGAAAAAAGTATATAAAAGAGTTGTAGCATTGGATGAGAAATGCTTATAGTCTAATTACTCTCTATATTACTGTGAATACCTGCGACGCTATCTGAATTACCTGTTAAAATGACTTAAATACCCTACATTCCACCCGAATCATATGAAAATTACATTAAATAGCTCTGGTACGAATCGCTGCTCTGAAGTACCATGAGCACTTGCGATACTAATCGGTTTACCCTACATATACGCTTATTTACATTACTCTGGGATGTTAGCAATATAAATCTTGAAGTCAATGAGTCTAAATGATTTTATGCCTGGACGAACATTACCTGACACAGATATTTTAGAACATTAGCGCCGGGGGTCTTCCCCTCAGTATCGAGAAAACATCGTCAAAGGGTGTCAAAACATTTGTAAACTTTAATTGGCGGTGTCTTTACATCCTAGACCTCTTCCTCCTTTAACTCTGTCTATCCTAACATCTCTCCACGTTTCCCCTATCTCTTCCGTATAAAGCGTATCCCCTCTCCTTCAGCATCTGTCTAGCTTAGCATCTCTCCTAGGTTTCCTACCTCATCTGTATACACCTACATTCCCCCTCCTTCAGCCTCTGTCCATCCTTGCATTTCTCCCCGTTTTCCAAATTTTTCCATATAAACGCATACTCTACTCCTCAACCTCTGTCTAGACTAGCACCTCTCCTCGTATTCCCTACCGCTCTCATATAAATCCATTTTCCTCCTTGAAGGCTCTCTCAACGTAGCATCTATCCTCGTTTTCCTTGTCTCTCCATGTAAACATATACTCTATCATTCAAACCCTTCTAACCTAATACCTCTCCTCGGTTTGCTATATCTCTCTCGCATCCTAGACCTCTTCCTTCTTTAACTCTGTCTATCCTAACATCTCTCCACGTTTCCCCCATCGCTTCCGTATAAAGCGTACCCCCTCCTCCTTCAGCATCTGTCTAGCCTAGCATCTCTCCTTGGTTTCCTACCTCACCTATATAAACCTACATTCCCCCTCATTCAGTATCTGTCTAGCCTAGCAATATCTCCCCGTTTTCCATATATTCCTCATATAAACGCATACTCTACTCCTCAACCTCTATCTAGATTAGCACCTCTCCTCGTATTCCTTACGTGTCCCATATAAAGCGCATTGGCCTCCTTCAACTGCATAGGATCTCTCTCCACTTTCCATATCTCCCCCCACATAAACGTACACCCTACTCCTTATCCTCTGACTAACTACCTCTCCTCGTATTCCCTACCTCTAACACATAAAGGGCGTTCCCTCCTACAGCCCCTGCTCTACCTCGGAACTCTCCTCGTTTTCTCTATCTCCATCATATAAACGCATTTTCCTCCTTGAAGTTTCTCTCAACCTAGAATCTGCCCTAGTCTCTCCATATAAACGTATACTCTACTATTCAAAACCTCCTAGCCTAATACCTCTCCCATATAAAAGTCATATTCTACCCTTCAAGCCCTGTCTAGTCTAGCATCTCTCCTCGTATTCCCTATCTCTCCCGTATAAGGCGTATCGCACCCTCCTTCAGCATCTGTCTAGCCTATTATTCTGTTCACGTTTTCCCTATCTTCCCCATATAAACGCATTTTCCTCCTTGAACCGTCGCATCTACCCTCGTTTTCCCCATCCTTTCCCATATAAACGCAAAACTGCGCCAGCTCTCTCTATAATATGCTACTGTTCGGCATAAACTACTGTTTTCACTGAAATACACTACAAGAAAGTCATTAAATTGCTTCAATGTGTAGCCTCTGCCACATGTCTGTGGTACCTTTATTACATCAATTATTCTTTCAAACGTGAATTGTTTTAAGGGGACCAACGTGTGAAATTTGTGAATTCTGTATTTCTTGAGCAATAGTTGGAATTTTTTACCAGAAATTTGTGACCTATTCTATGAAACATTCAGATCAATTTCCTTGGTACCTCCGGAAAAAAGAAAATCTTATTTTTTATTGATGTACAGAAAAATCTCCTGGGATGCACATTTCAAAATGTTGCACCAAATTTCAATTCTGTGTTCCTAACATAAATAAGTCTTACCAACTTATAAATTGCAAATTAAAAATCAATTACTTCAGAAAACAGATATAAGGGCTAAAAAGCATGTTTCAGCATAAACTTTGTAATTTTTACTTTCCTGGAAGTTTCCAGCAATAACTTTTTATTTATTATCATCGATTCCTTGATAAACTTTTCAAAGGTTTGGACCGCTAGGTCCAATTTTAATGGTGAGTACTGAGCAAACGATGAAGATAAGAAATTACTTTTAAGGGTAGAGGATTGATTTTGGAATTCAACATTCCTCTCCTGAATTGGCTGGTATTTTAAAGATTCTGTGTCTGCATCATTACTATGTCTCTTAAGCATTAACAGGTTTTGGTCGACCACACTAAAAAACGCAACTGAACTGCGCGCGCAGCTCCCCTATCGCCCATATCTTTTAACGCCTTCAAAGCAGCAATCTACTGGGATCTATTCCCCAGATAAACAATGAAATATGTGTATTTAAAATACAATAAACTATGTTCATTGTAATTTTAATATGCTAATGAACTGACTTCATTTCCTTTTCTTCAATATGTGTTCCTTTCACGTTACCTGTAAAAAATCAATAAATGCCGCGTGGATTCAACAGTACTGCCATCTGTTGCACTACTCACATACAAGCAAAAGGTCCTGCAATCCGATCAGCATTTAATTACACACAATAAAATTAACAAAGTAAGTTCTTTTTGTAAAAAGTCAAAGTTTTGAAATTATAGTATGGTCGACCAAAACAGTTGTATGCAACGTGACTATAATGGTAATTAAAACGCTCGAATGAAAATTATGAAATCGTTACCGCCTGTTTTATAAACATACTCGCATCTTAGTCACTACCATTATAATCTTGTTGCGTAATATATTATTAACATGTAATGTCATATACTGTTTTTACTTTCTCTACTACGTATAGTAAGTAGGGGAAGTATTGTATTCCACCCAAAAATTCGATACCGAGATTTCACCGGAAATATATGTTTTGAGACCCCCTGAATCCAAAAAAAGCATTTCTGGAAACATGTCCGTGTGTGTGTGTGTGTGTGTGTGTGTGTGTATGTGGTGTGTGTGTCTGTGAACAGCATAACTCAGAAACGAACAGTCGGATAAACACCAAACTTGGTATTTAGGTTCAGTATCATCCATGGATGCGACACGAAAGTTTTCAAGAAAATCCCCCCACCCCAGACTACCCTTTACATGGAACATTTTTCGAAAATGTTAATTTTCTCAAAACTGGCTCTAACGATTTTGATTAAAATATCATGTGTTCAAGATATTGTCATGAGAAATAAATGTATAGGATCTCGACGTTTCTGAGAATGTCTCCGAAAGTGTTCGACTTTTGCATAAGTGGTAAACCATAAGAGATAGACAAAATTTTACTACACAAAAAATGTAGATCGCGTTAAAATACACAATTTATGTCATATACATTTTTTTTTTGAGTGAACCGTTTTCGAGATATTGCTTGTTATTCCCTTAAATTTTCCCACACTTTACTTTTTCTCAAATTCGTTATTCATTTTTTTGTCCTGGACATGCAAAGAGAATGGATTGCGCCACATAGCAACCTGCGCTTAAAATATTTGACTATCGCTTAAAGCCTTGCATCTACAAGAAAATTAGCAATAAGATTAACATCTCGATTAACATGAAGCATATGGAGAATAAGCGTTTGTAAAAATAGTTTGTACAAGAGTAGAGAAAGTCATGTGAGTGTAACACATCAGATTTTTTAGATAGTTCTGAATGTTAATTATAAAGCATCCAGCTGAAATGTGTATGGAAATAGCAGTATGCATTCGGACAGACGCATTGGTGAGTTCTAGTCTGTTGTTGTTTGGCCTTCGTTATAGCACGGGTGGTTACAGCATGATCACTTACTCAACCATAAGATCCTGTCATATATATTCAAGGGTTTGGTAAAGATCAATCAACAATTTGGTAACAATTCCATCGTCATCCTCTCCGCCACTTGCAAAATTTCTTCTGGTTCTGGTAAATCCATTTCCGAGGCATTCAAATAATCCAGTATATTTATCGATACAAGGACATACATACAGTTTCCATCGCAAGAAAGAAAAAAAAATTGAGTTTTATTTATGGACGCTCTTTAACTACTATGGTTCTTAGCGTCCCATTCTATATTGGGCGTGAAACACCTGTAATTTTGCTCAGAGGCCTCTTTATCAGGCTTGAGGTTCTTTTACGTGCCGTAAATCTACGACACGGGACCACCGGCTTTACTTCCCTTCCGAAGGAAGCCGTGCTAACGATTTTTACGCCCGAAAAAATCCATCGCCCTCCGCCGGGTTTGAACCCGCGACCTTGGGAACTAGAGGCTAGCACGGTACCACTAGTCCACGGAGGACGACATCGCAAGAAAGAAGAGTGGTAACAATAGAGTGTTATTTTATTCCACTAAGAGTTATAATTTTAAGTTTCAGTATGAGTGGCTCGCACCAAGCAAAGATGGTAACGTCGTGGGCTCGGTTCCCGTGCCATGTTTTTTCGGGGTTTCCCAGGTCGGCAGGCGAATGCTGGGAACGGGTATTATATTCCTCGAATTTCCTGTCCCTCCATTTCATCTCAATTCTCATATCACTTCCATCTACTTGGTTTCTTTCAGAGTTGCAAGTGTCTCCGGAGCTCGCGGTGTATACAATGGTAGAGGACAAGGATCCTCTGAATAAACTTCGTCCCCCGGATTGCAAGTGGTCTCCGGGTCCCGGACCCCCCCAGGGGATGTGTACTCTAGTAGAGGAGGGGAGGCGGCTGCACCAGCCACCACCCGGGAATTCAAATCTGTAAATAGTAGGGACCTTGGCCTCTGCCTGTCGTGGCTCATGGTCCGGCTACCCTCTGTCTCCTCTCCCCTCATCTCTCCCTACCGGGGGAAGAGTATAGGTAGTCATGTAATATGCAACGTTAAATGAGTGTGAATGAAACCAAATCACGTTTTTGCAATAGACTGTCTTAGTGACTCACTCTCAGCCATAGCATTTACTTGTTTACTCCGGTGACGAAAATCTGTGAATCCAGCAGAACGTAAGACGTAAGACAATACAGCGTATGGAAATGATTGTTATTTTTAGTTGCTTGTGTTACAATTAAAATATATATTAGCTTAGTTTCATGTAAAATATATATTTGTTTACATTTTTAAGACTGCAGAATAAAGAATCATTTCCAGTATTTGTTTTTCTATGGATAGAAAATCCTTGAAAAGGTTTTCAGCATAAATATAGTTACATGAAAAGAGAAGCAAATAACATTATTATTGTTGTTATGGTTTATTAGCTTGACTAATAATAGAGGACATATAACCTGTGGTATTATCAAGATAAAAAAAATCTGATGTGTTACACTCACATGCCTTTCTCTACTCTTGTACAAAGTATTTTTACAAACGCTTATTCTCCATATGCTTCATGTTAATCGAGATGTTAATCTTATTGCTAATTTTCTTGTAGATGCAAGGGGAATTGGTAGGCTTTAAGCGATAGTCAAATATTTTAAGAGTTGGTTGCTATGTCGAGTATTCCATTCTCTTTGCATTACCAGGACAAAAAAAAAATGAATAACGAATTCCCATTTGAGAAAACAAGTATTGAAAAGTTTAAGGGAATAACAAGCAATACCTCGAAAATGGTTCACTCAACAATAAAAATGTATATGACATAAATTGTGTATTTAAACGCGATCTACATTTTTTGTGCGGTAAAATTTTGTCTATTTCTTATGGTTTACCAATTATGCAAAAGTCGTTCACAATGAAGAATACTTTTGGAGACATTCCCAGAAAATTAGAGATATACATTTTATTTGTCATGAAAGTATCTTAAATATATGATATTTTAATCAAAATCGTTGCAGCCATTTTTGAGAAAATTAAAATTTTCGAAAAATGTTCCATGTAAAGGGTAATCTATCGTGGGGGGATTTTTTTGAAAATCTTCGTGTCGCATCTCTGGAAGATACTGAACCTAATACTAACTTTGGTGTTTATCCGACTGTTCGATTCTGAGTTATGCTGTTCACAGACACACACACGGACATGTTTCCAAAAATGTTTTATTTTTTTTTGGATTCAGGAGGTCTCAAAACATGTATTTACGGTGAAATCTCGGTATCTAATTTTTGGGTCGAATACAATACTTCCGCTATTTACTATACGTAGTAGAGAAATAAAAAGTTGCTCGCAAATTTCGAAATTATCATACAATACAAAATGGCATAATTCAGTGAAAAAGCTATCAACATTGCAGTTTTTTATAAAGTGAGTTTCAAGTATCGAGTGTCGGTCTCAAAAATCAGTATCGGTATCGAGTATCGAGAAATAGTTGTATCGTCCCATGACTATTTTAAAGCATTATACACAAGTAAATGGTACTAGAGGATTTTTAAAAGAATATTTTGTTCAACATTTATAGGTTTAATAGCTTAATTAGTATACTATTGAACATTTATGTGCCAAAAACGAAACTTCTAGATGAAATACTATAGAAAATTGGAAAGATCACCCATCCTCCTTTAATTAACCATGCAAGCTGTATTTCGAAACATGGCAAAAACATTAATTTTATTGTGTGTAATAACTGGCAAAAATTTCAGCAAAATATCTTACGTAGTCTGGATTTTTCAAATTTCACAGATGCATTAGTTACCTTAACACCACTGTGGTCGCAGTGAAACCAAGTGCTTTATTCATGAAACTGTTCCTGCCAACAATCTTGAGTCGCAAAGTCGTGTGATCGATTGTTACATATGTTACCTCAAAATGAACGGCAAGAGAAAACCTTCATAGCCGGGGAACTAACTGGTGGCTCTGTATTTCTAGGTCTTCTCTGTGAAATGTTAAACCAGGGATGACCTCCAACTGTGCTACAAATCACAGACTGAAACTGCCAAACCCCTCAGCGTTCATTCCCCTTTGCTTTCTTCTCATCTATTTCTTTTACGCAAGCACAGTTACACAAAACATTTGATTAACCACTCAAATGCCATTTTGGAAACATGATCTAGTGTGTTCGTGATGGGCTGAAAGATCACGCTGGATGGTGTAAGTGGACGTTTTTACTTTCTCTACTACGTATAGTAAGTAGGGGAAGCAAAATTCGATACCGAGATTTCACCGGAAATACATGTTTAGAGAACCCTGAATCCAAAAAAATCATTTTTGGAAACATGTCCGTGTGTGTGTGTGTGTGTGTCTGTGTGTCTGAGTGTCTGCGACACGAAGGTTTTCAAGAAAATCACCCCACCCCAGATTACCCTTTACATGGAACATTTTTTGAAAATTTTAATTTTCTCAAAAATGGCTCTAACGATTTTGATTAAAATATCATATGTTTAAGATATTTTCATGACAAATGAAATGTATATCTCGAATTTTCTGGGAATGTCTCCAAAAGTATTCTTCATTGTGAACGACTTTTGCATAGCTGGTGAACTATAAGAGATAGACAAAATTTTACTACACAAAAAATGTAGATCGCGTTAAAATACACAATTTATGTCATATACATTTTTTTGTTGTTGAGTGAACCATTTTGTTATTCCCTTAAATTTTTCAATACTTATTTTCTCAAATGGGAATTCGTTATTCATTTTTTTTGTCTTAGATATGCAAAGAGCATTAATCTGTGGCATAGAGAATGGTGCTGCACCTAGCAACCAGCTATTAAGAGATATGTCTATGCTTAAAGGCTACTGTATTTCTATATTGCCCTTGTAAATATATATTCCCCTTACATCTACAACAAAATTAGCAATAAGATAAAGTCTGCAAATGTTTATCTCGATTAGCATGAAGTATATGGAGAATAAGCGTTTGTAAAAATAGTTTGTACAAGAGTAGAGAAAGTCATGTGAGTGTAACACATCAGATATTTTCAGAAGGCTGTCATCGCCAGGTTATTAGAGTAGACTGCATCATCCTTACACCGGCTACAATAGCACTGTAATGAATCAGGACTTTTTATACCGCCCTTCTGTGAACGGATCCGACTTGTCACCCCGCCCTTACGCACTTCTCGCCCACTGGCTGTGTTAGCCTGCTGTCTGGTCTCATCTCGAACACGTGTGTTTTCTCCGCCGTTACGATTCTGCCTTGTGCACAATCTGCTTTGTCTGTATTATACACAAGCCCCAGCTTGTACGCTTCCACGTAAGGCAAGAGTTTAGAAACACTTAATCAAAGGGTGTCAAGTTAAGAAAAAATCTTATGTGTTACATTTACATGACTTTTTTACGCTCTATCTCTTATTAGTATTATACAAATTATTCTTACGAAAGTTTATTTTCCTATCTACTTCATTTTCATCGAAATTAACCTTTCAAGAAATAGTCATATTACACATTTCGTTACAGATACATAGGAATACCGATAGGCAGATGTTTTTGGACGGTATACGCACGCCATAAAATTCCATTCTCTTTTCACGACATGGCGAGAAACAACTGAAAATCGGTACAACTTTAATAGAATGGCTAAGTATTGAACAATTCGAACAATTAATAACGTATATCACGGAAATGGCTGATGCTACAAAAACGTTATTTGAAATAAATTCTGTATTTTAAAGAGACCTACATTTCTTGTGGTACGTTTTTGTTTATCTCTTATGGTTTACCACTTATACAGAATTATACATTGCAATTAACCAAATCATTTAAATGAGAAGAGAATATAACCTTGAAACACATATAGTTTTTATCGACTTAGAAAAAGCATTTGATAAGGTCAGCAGCACTAGACTCTGGCAAATATTAGATAAAAAATGTACCCAAAACACTTAATAGATGCACTCAAAAATATATATCAAGAAACAAAAATAAATATTGTTTTAAGAAATGGACGATTATCACAAGAAATTATAATTAATAATGGTTTAAACCAAGGATGCAGTTTGTCTCCGCTGTTATTTAATATATACATACATGATATTCTCCGAAAATTAAAAGAGGAAATACCATTTGAAAATATAAATGACACACTAAGTACGCTACTCTTTACGGATAACATGATGTTAATTTCAAGACGTGAAAATAGGCTGCAAATTACTACATATAAATTGCAAAAATTGATTCAAGATTACAGTCTAAAAATTTCGGTCGAGAAATCAAAGGTAATGGCATTCAGAGGAACGCAAATAATAAGAACTAAGATAGTTTTAAATAATAAAATGTTAGAACAAGTTGGCAGTTTTAACTATCTGAGCTGCAATATAACATGTAAAACAAATAAGAAGGAATAAACAAGAAGGTGAGTAAGTTCCAGTGCATTTGTGCAAACACTTTGTAAAGAAAAAGTCGAAGACAAACAAATTTAAAATTTTACAGGACAATAAAAGTTTCTTTTATACTGTATGGTTCGGAGATATGGATAATAAAACAGAGGGATTGGAACAAAAATTCATGCTGGAGAAATGAAATATCTCCGAACAGTAAACGGGTATACAAGATTAGACCGAATTAGAAATGAGGACATAAGAGAAGTTTTGAGTATACTTTCCCTAAATGACAAAATATTAAGAAAAAGAGAGAAAAATGGAAAAATCATGTACAAATAATGAATAATACCCGAATTCCATTTCAAACATATATGTACAAACCAGCAGGTTATAGAAGCATAGGAAGACCGTTGAAGCGATGGAGGAAGTATGAGATCAGAACGGGAGACATCTTCTAAACCGTGAAGTGTTGTTGATGATGGTGATGATGACGACAGAATCATAAAAAATTCCTTCTGAATGAAGAGGACTTCACAGGCTATTCCTAAATAATTCAATATGTATATTTTATTTTCAATATCACACATCTTGAATTTACGGTAAAATTGTTAGAGCCGTTTTTGAGAAAACGAAACTTTTGAAAAATCTTCCATGAAAAGGGTAGTTTGGGGCGATGGGGTTCTTGAAAAGCTTCGTGTCCCATCTTTGGAAGATGATGAGCCTGAATACCAAGTTTGGTGTTTATCAGACATTTCGTTTTTGGGTTATGCTGTTCACACAAAATCACAATCACACACACACACACACACACACACACACACGCACGAGCGAATCTTTATCTGATAATGATTTTTTATTTAATTCAGGGGTCTCAAAACATATACTTCCGGAGAAATGCTATATCCTTTCCAGTTATTAGGTGCATAGTAGAGAAAGTAATAATAATAAATAATAATAATAATAATAATAATAATAATAATAATAATAAGGGGTGCCGGGGTAGCTCAGTGGTTTAGTTTGAGGTTTGTGCTTAAGGTTCGCGGTTCAAATCCTGGCTGTAGGGTGGCGATTTTAAGTCGCTTCTATTAAGTCTTCACCTTAAGCTGGTTCATGCGAACACCATGTCATCACATCGTCCGCTGTTTGCCTCCAGTTAATATCGTAAATGGCTCCAGCCATCGCTTGCATCGAACAAGGTCATTGGCCGTATGGAACATCATAATAATAGCTTTATCAAATTAAGAGACTGTATTGGGTTTACAGTGAACCTTGACATTCAGAAGCAAACACAGACCAGCGAATTGCATCGGAAATGAAAAACGCCTTCATTGCTATCTATTATCCACTGCTAAAACAGCTGTTTGTGGACAAATAGTATTGATAAGCTATTGAGTCAGTTCATTTTCTTCATTAATCTTCAAGAAATATTATTCCATCAAAACCTGGTGTGTAACACTACAGGATTTGCTTTATTAGATATAATTACATTTCATGGCTATTCTGTAAAGGATTTACACGAAGTTTATTTTTCTGTATATTTCTGGCTGAAATATGTAGAAAGCTTGAGCTCACAAAAAGTTTGAGTTAAATAATACCACCGAAATGCACACGATGTAGGCCAAGAAAAAATCGTGAACTGCTCCAAAAAAAATCGGTTTATTATATAGTTTATAGTCATAATATTGCAAATGTTTGCATGCTCACTTGAGATACAAAAGCAAAGCCACTTAGCATTTAGAATACATTGCTTAAAATATGGGAGAAGTTAAATGAACAATGGTAAACGTTTTGAAAATGGTCGTGGTCACAGACTGTCTTTGGCATAATTATATATTTTAGTAAGGTTATTTAGTTAGGTTATTCATTAAGGTTATTTTTCCTATAGTATGCTTTGTTTAATTAAAGTCCAATATGGTTTGACGCAAGTAGTAAGACAAGGATGTCCAGTTGAATGTCCAGTTTTCGATCACTAGGTGATCTAGTTCACATTCACTGTGACTTCACTTAGTTTACACTGCCACTTCATAAATGTGATCTGATTCGATTTTCCTTGTCACTTCACTTTTCTTTGTGACGTAGCCGTCATGAAATACGCGCGAAGCAGCTCTTCTTCGGACGATTCACTCGCACGGGAGTCGAAGACAGGACGTCTCTAATCCCTTGCGGAAGCAGCACTCACTGCACGTCACAACAGTCGCCACAAACTCGCTCGGAGAACAGCAGTTTTTGTCGTACCAGAAATGCACTTAGTAACGCACTCGCGAGAGCGCTGGTATATATAGCCGTAAGTTTCCACCGAACATTCTAGGGTGTTCTGGAAGCGAGGAGAAGGGAAACTTCCAGAAGATTCTGGTGTTTATGCTGGGCGAGAGCGCTACTTATCTCTGATTATCTATCCGACTTCCCCGTCTGGTCAAGTCAAACTTCCGATAAGCTCGGACCATAGCCGCTACGTCACAATATATTCGACGCAATAAGAACAAGGAAGGCAATTACTGAGAATGAAAATAGCTTTCATTTACAGCAGGTTAAAAGGAAGTTACATGTTGATGACCAGATTCTAATTTTTGAATCGGAAGTTAATTTAAAAAAAAGACTTTTTCAAACTGACAAATACTTTAAAGCTGTATAACTGAACAATACCAGCAGAAAATATGAAAGCAATTGCATTTCAGATAAAATACCACATACGTATCAAACAATATTAGAAAATAAAAGTACAGATCAAGTAAATGGTTTCAATTATCTAGACTGCCTAATATTTAACCATCTAAAACACATATTGATAAAAATACATCTCATTTTCAAAAATAAACTAAACGATTATACGAAGATTACAAAAGAAAACATCTAAAGATACCCAACTGAAGTTCTCTAAGGTTATGGCGGTATTCTGAATGTCGGGACAGGATCTGACCTAGAGGTTGTGGTAGATGATGGTGGTGATAATGATCTTTAAAGGCTTTCTGATGAAAATTAAAAATAAACAAATATGATGGTTAATGGAACAAAAAACTATTAGAGACATTTTTGAGAAGGGAAGAAATCTAGGAATACTCCATGAAGTTTGCTGAGAATTCCATAAAAATCTATGCCTTCAAACCTTGAAAGGAGTATGAATAAACTTTAACAACTATTCTGCTTTTAGTTGTTGAGTTACGCGACTTACAGAGACTGACAGATTGGATGAGGGATTTCAAAACTTGTGTTACTAGTGGATCTCGAAATCAAACCTTTAGATCAATTTCGATACTTCCTCTGCCATAGACAAGCGTCACAGAAAACGAAAAGAATTATTTCTTTGCTATGCAACGCGTCATTTGAACTGACAGCAGGAATTAATGTACATTTTGAGAGCTCATTCTTCATAAGGTTACTCACAAGGCAGGTAGGTACTTATGTCAGAAGAGCCGGTATGTAATGAAAACTGGTTGCGCAGTTGCATCCTTTGGAGAGCCCTCTGCAAAAGCATGAAACATTGTATCAGCATGGTCGCACAAAACAACTGTGCACTACATCTAATCAGTTGATTAGTACAGATGGACCACTATAAGAATGCGAGTGAGAAGAATGTGCTACGTAAACATTTTCTATTGTCCCCATCATATTTATGCACACTAGTTCATATAAAACACGGGTGGCGAAAACGTGACTCACGAGTTATTTTGACTCGCAGGTGCCGTTCCCTCTCTGCAACCGTCCGTTTGTTTTTCACATGCTGCTGAGTGATCCAGTGCGTGTTGCATATTTAGTGACTCTCGGAAGGAAGTCGTTTTCGCCACCCTTGATATAAAATATTACAGTGTTGTCAGCTAACTCATCCATGGCTTCACTTTGTACCATATACCGTAAATATCGCTTGTTAGCAGCGAGAGCCAAATAATGCCTAATACTTATCACAAAGTTACCTTCAAGTATTAGATCTGCCAGCATGGGTGATTCACATACACTCATACACACATTTCGTAATAAACAAATCGACTACGTGAGTAGATAAACAGTTCAAGCCCCTTCCTTATATTACATCGCATCTTTCACTGGAATTTAAGGGTGGGTTTCGATATGAGGAGTCTGATACTCTCTTGTGAAATCAGAGAAATATTAGCTACTTCCCGAATAATCAGTGTGCAGTAGTAGAAATGCTGTTTGTTCAAAGTCTTTTGAGACAGTGCAGAGGGGAAGGTGACTCGTACCAGGTCGGCTACGTGTTGCGGCAGTAGATCCTGTCTGATGTTGTTCTGGTTCGTAATGCCCGTAGCTCACGGCTTACCTTTCTGCAGCCTCCGCGTCGACTCTGGATGTTCGAAGTGGGCTGATTCTCTGCATTTTTATCCTCGGCTAGCTGAAGTAATTTCTGGAACATGTAAGAGCAGGGACTTTTCCTCGGTAAAGGAAACGTAATCTCGGGTGTGGTAACGGAAGGAAAATAGACGTGCTTCAGTTACAAAAAGACGACATCACTGTTTTCTTTATTTCGTTATTTCTGGTAGTTCACAACACTGCCCACTGCTGTTGAAACACGGCGCTGATATGACGCGAAGTTTATATATTTAGCAAATATCTTTACTCGTAGCGATTCTTATGTGTAGCGAAACCTGTCTTAATTCAGTAAGTGTCCGGCAGCATCATTCCCTGCCTGTAGTTTCGAAGTAACTCCCCGATTTTTGGTCTTAACAGATCTATTTATAGTCGCGGACTTCTTGGGCTACTTACTTTCCTATTGGTACATTTTTAGCGCTACTCAACGCGTCTCACTATTTCATATCGATTTACTGGGCTCTCATTGGTCCTATTCCATCCCCTCTTGCTCAATTTTAACATAAATCGCGGCTTTTTCTAATTTTACCGTTAAGCTTGCTGTCTCCCTCACTCCGGTCAATTACTGTACAAAAGGACAATAGCTCTACACCCTCCTGTACGAACAATACTCTTGCTAGCAGAGAGACATAATAAAACTCACTTGTTCCCTTCGAAGACACTTTTCCTGCAGCTAAAATATCTCGTGGTGGACAGTATTTTAACATAGCGCTTAAATTATTTACATTAAACAATTTATTACTCCTCTAATATTAGTAACCTAAATACAAACATATCATCAAATCACTCTTCTTAAGCTACACAGGCAGTAAATAGAAAAATAGTTGTACATAATTTAATTTCACTAAAAAGTAATTACTCAAATTATTAATAATTACATAGCTCGGGCTCGGCCTAAAGTTACCGTTTCAGTGTGGATTCTTAAGCAGTTGGCTTCAAGTTATCTACACTCAAACCATACGTCATTACAAAGAATGTAAACAACAGCGGCCAAGGGTTACTGACGGCAGGTAAATACAATCTGCTGTCTGCAAACGCCAACAGTCGGTGCCTAAAGTCCAGTTACAGTCAACTTTATTTCCTTTTGTCCTGACTTTGATGCTTAGAAATTCCTATGCCAGGTGATTAATAATCCCATATGAGATCAATAATGTACACGTACTAGCCACATAAAACACCATGATGTGTAAGTGAAAACGTAACAGAAGACCACATATTTACAGATATTCTTACGCGATGTAAAACACCATTGTGCTACCGTTCACTGTTGCTTTACATGCAGAAGTTGATGCATATGGTGCATGTGAACTGAAAGTTAAACTGAATGTTAGGGAAAGACTATAGCCCATTAAATATACTGAATTTTTATCACTTCCAGTGAAGCCAAAATAGTTTGGAGTCGAGACGTCTCGATTTGTCTCGGTCGGTTTAAAACCTGGACAAGCGACATACAACTTGGCTGTTAATGGGGCGTGGAGGTGATAGGTTGTGCCGTCCCTGGCATGGTACATGCGTTCACAACTTAATTCAATAGAAGAAATAAAACACGGTAGTTTAAAGTATTAAAATGTTGAAGAGTATTGATTATTCTTATAACATTTACATTTATATACCCACTTTCTTTAAAAAAAAATCAGCTAATCCCTTTAGCCCAGTGAACTTCCTCCTCTTCTCTTAAGAACTAAGGTTCAAAGTCCATAGTTCACCCTACTTACAATTGGCCTACAGAAAGCAACCAACGGAATACATGAATTCTGCGAAGAATGGGGAATTAAAGTAAATGTAAATATAAATAAATAAAAAGTTATGGTATTTAAAAGAGGATATAAACTAAAAAAGAAGAGAAATGGCAGTTGGGGGGTTTAAAGTTAGAAGTCGTCACGGAGTTTGACTATTTGGGGGCGAGGATGAGCAGTAATCGTGAATGGGTGGCGCATAGCAGGAAGGTTATGGCTAAAGGAAAGGCGGCAATGACAGGAGTAAAGATGTGCAAATACAAATTAGAAATGCCGACTAAATAGACAGAAAGAATGTATGAGGCATTGGTAGAAGCAAGAATGCTGTATGCAGTTGACATTTTGGGGGGATCTGAATTAAGCAGAAAAATAGACCAGAGCTGTAGAACGTTCTGTAAAGAGCTATTGAGGTTATCAAGATCAGCAGTAGCGTTAGTGGAATTAGTAAGAACAGGAAGAAAGGGGGTGATACTGGAAAGAATACTGAAATTTTGGTTTAGATGCCTGAAAAAACGATGAAGGGGAAATTTTAAATATACATATGTATGGAACAACAAATAGCACGAAAAATAAAAATAGCTGGTAAACAGGGGTAGAAAAATTTATGGAGAATATAGGAATGGGAGATATTTGGTGAGCAGGAGAACGGAGAATAGCACGGCTTCTGGATAACAGTAAGAAACAAAGTGGAGGACATAGAAAGACAAGAGATTTGGGGAAACTTAGAGAATAAAAAATCATTAGGGTTCTATAGATTAGTAAAAAGGAAATGGGGAAGAGAAAGGCATGTGGATTATTGTAATAGAGCGGAAAAAGTAGCATTTGCATGGATGAGAACAGGATCAATGTACTTGAGAGGTCTAAAAGACAGAAAAAGGGGAATTTGTGAACTACGCGGAGGAGTGAAAGCACAGAGCATTATATGCCAGAATGCAAAGAATTAGCACAATGGAGACAAAAAGTATGGGAGGAAAAATGGGAAAAATGGATGGAAAATGGTAGCAATTAAAGTGTTAACAAGAAAGGAAGAAAAGAAAAATAAGAATATGGGGCAGTTCTTAAAGAAAGTAAAGGCGGAATGAATTAGAAAAGTAAGAGAGATAAGAAAGGTAGAAGGGCAAACAGAGGAGGGAGCGGATGGATTATAGGTGATTAAGGGTAACAAGGGCTGTTCAGCTGCGCCAGGCAAGGATGCCAGGCAAAATGAGCAGTATGGGTAGAACATAGCTCGCAAGAAAATGTTTACATAGTTAAGTTAGTTTGCAAGTGGAATATTGTGAAAAGGATTGTGTATAAAAAATGTACAAATAAAGTTTATTCATTCATTCATTCATTCATTCATTCATTCATAATACTATGTTGAAGAGATTGACAAGCTAAACCAATCAAGTTTCAGTCCTTGGCAGCATGAATGGAAATGTGTGGGAAGATAAACTCCTTTCTTCCCCTCTCTCTAAGGTTTTTAGCCTTTAGAGCCTTTTATTTTATTTGTTTCTGGTCACTTCCATTTAGAATTTCGTTAAGAGTAAGGAAATAAACATTTTCCTACGAGTTATGCAATAAGATAGGTTTCTCTAAGTTCCCCATGTTAGGGACGCACTCTACAGGTGACTTAGATAAAGATATCTTAAATCATTTCAGAGAGGGACTTTTACGACATTCCAGCTTAGAGACCTAAGTACTTTCATTGTCAGTAGCACATACTACGGAGGGTATCCCCGGAAACCGGGGCAAAGCACCTCAAGTAGCCCGGCACGGCCCTTTTTGCTTCTAATGTCGACTGCTGGGAAGGACCCAAGAGCGACCAGATACGGATGACGACAGGTGTAAAGCATGGACGGGTTCCAGATAGAACATATTCGTCGACAATCGACCCAACTCACGAGCTCCTAAACCCCGTGGTCCCTCGGAGGCGGGTCCCGGCTGGGTAGTCCCGACCGACACCAAGGAAAAAGCCTCTACAAAGCGCACATCCACCGCCCAGCCGCAACGCGCCAAACACCGTCCCCTAACTGTTTCAGGGTTGTTGTCCTACAACCTGAAACAAACAGCAATGAAGGAGATGATGGGTACAGGAAATGAGGGACAGAAAGTCTTAGTAGAAGAACGACCACACCAGCAACTGGCTGCCGATCCGGAGAAACATGAAAAACCCATGGATCAGAGAGCGCGGTCGGCGAGGATCAGACACTAGACCTCCCGAATGCGAGTCGCACACGTTACCACGGCGCCACCTCGCTAGGTTCCCTTGTCAGTAACCTTTCGGTAGTGAAATATACCTTGTAATACAGAACTGACACACAACAATCTTACCACACTGACAATAGACCACTCCTGAATGTTCCACCGATAACGTTTACAGTAACGTGAGGCCTTTTTTACTTTCTCTACTACGTACAGTAAGTTGTGGAAGTATTGTATTCCACCCAAAAATTCGATACCGAGATTTCACCGGAAATACATGTTTTGAGATGCCTGAATCCAAAAAAAGAATTTTTGGAAACATGTCCTTGTGTGTGTGTCTGTGTGTCTGTCTGTCTGTGAACAGCATAACTCAGAAACGAACAGTCGTATAAACACCAAACTTGGTATTTAGGTTCAGTATCTTCCAGAGATGCGACACGAAGGTTTTCAAGAAAATCCCCCCATCCCAAATTACCCTTTACATACAAGATTTTTCGAAAATTTTAATTTTCTCAAAAATAACTCTTATGATTTTGATTAAAATATCATATGTTTAAGATATTTTTATGACAAATAAAATGTATATCTTGAATTTTCTTGGAATGTCTCCAAAAGTATTCTTCATTGTAAACAACTTTTGCATAACTGGTAAACCAAAAAAGATAGACAAAAGTTTACTAAACCAAAAATGTGGAGCGCGTTAAAATACACAATTTATGTCATATACATTTTTATTGTTGAGTGAACCATTTTCGAGATATTGCTTGTTATTCCGTTAAATTTTTCAATACTTATTTTCTCAAATGGGAATTCGTTATTCATTTTTTTGTCTTGGATATGCAAAGAGTATTAATCTGTAGCAAAGGGAATGGTGCTGCACCTAGCAACCAGCTGTTAAGAGATATGTATGTGCTTAAAGGCTACTGTATTTCTATATTGCCCTTGTAAATACATATTCCCCTTATATCTACAAGAAAATTAGCAATAAGATAGTAGCTTCTGCAAATGTTTATCTCGATTAAGATGAAGTAGATGGAGAATAAGCGTTTGTAAAAATAGTTTGTACAAAAGTAGAGAAAGTCATGTGAGTGTAACACATCAGATTTTTATTTATAACAAAGCATCCCCTGAAATTAAACTCTAAACCCAAGTATTGCTAATCTTTAATTCACTTCAACAGCTAATTGTTTTCTCTGGTATTTTTATTCCTTTTGTTTTCTTTCTTTGTTTATTCCCAGACAAACGCCTTAATGATCTATTTGGCAATGAATATTAAACACTAAGTTACATCCAGATTTCGTAACATTAAGGCGAATGCTACATGCCTTCTAGTTTTCTTCGACAATTTATTTTCGCTAATCCATGTTATTTGCCATTTGGTAATTATATTTCTACCCTTTGCTCTCGAAGTAATATCATAGGCAATATCACATTATATTTTGAGATTATTTATTCAGTTTAAAAAACCCAAGTAATATTTGTTAGGAGTATTTACTTCTTGGGACAGGCATTTAATACTGACCAATGCAACTTAGAGCCCGTGTTCAATTTCACCAATCACGATAAGCTATCATTGAAATCCTATCGAAATAAAATTGTCACACTTTATTCTGAATTTTTTGGAAATTAACGCTGAGGATTCGCTTTTGTATTTGTTTGTTTGTTTGTTTGTTAGTTTAACGTCCTTAACCTAGATGAAGGAATTGGGTGAAATTATACTCAAATGAACCCATAATCGTAGAAAAATTTGAGTATTTATGGACGCTCTTTAACTGTTATGGTTCTTAGCGTCCTATTCATCTACAACACGGGACCACCGACTTTACTTCCCTTCCGAAGGAAGCCATGCTAAGCATTTTTACGCCCGAGAAAATCCATCCCCTCCGATGGGTTTGAACCCGCGACCTCGAGAACTGGAGGGTGGCATGGTAACTACACCACGGAGGACGAAAGACAGACACCCACACGGACCTTTTTCTAAAAATGCTTTTTTTGGATTCAGGGGCCGCAAAACATGTATTTACAGTATAACCTCGATATCGAATTTTTGGGTGAAATGCAAGCTTCCCCTACTTAGTAACAGCACAACTCAAAAAGGAAAACTCGGATAAATACCAAACTTGGTATTTAGGTTCAGTAACCTTCAAAGATGCGACACGAAAATTTTCAAGAAAATCTCCCACACCAGACTACCCTTTTCATGGAACATTTTTCGAAAGTTTTAATTTTCTCAAAAATGGCTCTAACGATTTTGTTTAAAATACTTGCATGGCAAATGAAATGTATATCTTGAATTTTCTGGAAATGTACCCAGAAGTCCTCTTCATTCTGAATGACTTTCGCATAACTGAGACAAAATATTAATGCACAAAAAATATAGATAAAACACACAATTTATGTCCATGCATTTGTTTTTGAAATGAACCATTTTCGAGGTATTCCTTCTTATTTCTTTGAATTTTCCAATACTTATACTTTTTCTCAAATGAGAATTCCTTATTCATTTTTTTTATGTCCTGGATTTGCAAAGATAATGGCATACTCTACATAGCAACCAGCTCTTAAAATATTTGACTATCGCTTAAAGCCTACCACATTTCCCTTGCACCCACAAGAAAATTAGCAATAAGATAGTTTCTGCAAATGTTTATCTGTATTAACTTGAAGTAGATGGAGAATAAGCGTTTGTAAAAATAGTTTATGCAAGAGTAGAGAAACACATTTATTGGGTGTATTACGCTTGATCAAATCTTAAAACTCACGAATCTGTCGCACCTGAGACAAATTGTGGATGATATTCACCGCAGAAGCATGCATTTAAATATGGAGGAAACATAATTATCAAATGATTATCACGAAGGTGATAATTACCCTGAAATCAAGGTCCATATCTAAGGCGCTGTTCGTGCAAGTTGTACTTACGTCATAGTGATACCAATAAAGGCTCGCTAACCTCAGTTTAGTTATCGCAAAAATGTCAATATCTGTGGCACTGCTGTTGATAGCGGTAACATTTTCCAAAGTTTCACAAAAAAAGAAATAAAAAGGAGAAAAATTACCCACGGACTTCAAATTGAAACGCTCACCTTTAGCTAGGGCTAGGGGCTATAGGTACATGCCCCTGTGCTGCTTTACAGGACAAGCACCGGTTACAAAACTTTTGCATTAAACTTATTTCTTCTCGCTGGTAGTTTTCCATTTTTGGAATAAATCTCCTTATTATTATTACTTTTTGCTGTAACAAAAGCAATAGACTCTGCAAACTTCCGAATGTTTTGTCGTTATATTTATGTAATTTTCTTGCATGTAATGCATGAGAAAAAACCTGATGTGTTACAATCACATACTTTCTCTACTCTTGTACAAACCAATTCTACAAACGCTTATTCCCCATATGCTTCATGTTAGTTGAGATATCGAGATGTTAATCTTATTGCTAATTTTCTTGTACATGCAAGGGGAATTGGTAGGCTTTAAACTATAGTCAAATATTTTATGAGCTGGTTGCTATGTGGAGTATTCCATTCTCTTTGCATTACCAGGACAAAAAAATCTGATGTGTTACACTCACATGACTTTCTCTACTCTTGTACAAAGTATTTTTACAAAAGCTTATTCTCCATCTAGTTCATGTTAATCGAGATAAACATTTGCAGACTCTATCTTATTGCTAATTTTCTTGTAGATGTAAGGGAAATATATTTACAAGGGCAATATAGAAAAACAGTAGCCTTTAAGCACATACATATCTCTTAATAGCTGGTTGCTAGGTGCAGCACCATTCCCTTTGCCACAGATTATAACTTTTTGCATATCCAAGACAAAAAAAATCTGATGTGTTACACTCACATGACTTTCTCTACTCTTGTACAATCTATTTTACAAACGCCTATTCTCCATATGCTTCATGTTAATCGAGATATCGAGATGTCAATCTTATTGGTAATTTTCTTGTAGATGCAAGGGAAATATGGTAGCTTTTAAGCGATAGTCAAATATTTTAACGCTGGTTGCTATGTGGCGCATTCCATTCTCTTTGCATGTCCAGGACATAAAAAACGAATAACGAATTTTAAGTATTGGAAAATTTAAGGAAATAACAAGCAATATCTCGAAAACGGTTCACTCAACAAAAGAAATGTATATGACATAAGTTGTGTATTTTAACGCGATCTACATTTTGTGTGTAGTAAAATTTTGTCTATCTCTAATGGTTTACCAGTTATGCAAAAGTCGTTCACAATGAAAAATATTTTTGGAGACATTCCCAGAAAATTCGAGATATACATTTCATTTCTCATGACATTATCTTAAACATATGATATTTTCATCAAAATCGTAAGAGCCATTTTTGAGAAAATAAAAATTTTCGAAAAATCTTCCATGTAAAAAGTAGTCTGGGGTGAGGGGATTTTCTTGAAAACCTTCGTGTCGCATCTCTGGAAGATACTGAACCTAAATACCAAGTTTGGTGCTTATCCGACTGTTCGTTTTTGAGTTATGCTGTTCACAGACACACAGACACACACACGGATGTTTCCAAAAATGCTTTTTTGGATTCAGGAGGTCTCAAAACGTGTATTTCCGGTGAAATCTCGGTATCGAATTTTTGGGTGGAATGCAATACTTCCCCTACTTACTATACGTAGTAGAGAAAATAAAAATCTGATGTGTTACACTCACATGACTTTCTCTACTCTTGTACAATCTAATTTTACAAACGCCTATTCTCCATATGCTTCATGTTAATCGAGATATCGAGATGTCAATCTTATTGGTAATTTTCTTGTAGATGCAAGGGAAATATGCTAGCTTTTAAGCGATATTCAAATATTTTAACGCTGGTTGCTATGTGGCGCATTCAATTCTCTTTGCATGTCCAGGACATAAAAAAAATGAATAACGCATTTGAGAAAAAGTATAAGTATAGGAAAATTTAAGGAAATAACAAGCAATATCTCGAAAACGGTTCACTCAACAAAAGAAATGTATATGACATAAGTTGTGTATTTTAACGCGATCTACATTTTTTGTGTAGCAAAAGTTTGTCTATCTCTTATGGTTTACCAGTTATGCAAAAGTCGTTCACAATGAAGAATACTTTTGGAGACATTCCCAGAAAATTCGAGATATACATTTCATTTCTCATGACATTATCTTAAACATATGATATTTTCATCAAAATCGTTAGAGCCATTTTTGAGAAAATTAAAATTTTCGAAAAATCTTCCATGTAAAGGGTAGTCTGGGGTGGGGGGATTTTCTTGAAAACCTTCGTGTCGCATCTCTGGAAGATACTGAACCTAAATACCAAGTTTGGTGCTTATCCGATTGTTCGTTTTGAGTTATGCTGTTCACAGACACACACACACACAGACACACACACAGACACACACACGGACATGTTTCTAAAAATGCTTTTTTTGGATTCAGGAGGTCTCAAAACGTGTATTTCCGGTGAAATCTCGGTATCGAATTTTTGGGTGGAATGCAATACTTCCCCTACTTACTATACGTAGTAGAGAAAGTAAAAATGAATAACGAATTTGAGAAAAAGTATAAGTATTGGAAAATTTAAGGGAATATCAAGCAATATCTCGAAAATGGTTCACTCAACAAAAAAAAATGTATATGACATAAATTGTGTATTTTAACACGATTTACATTTGTTGTGTAGTAAAATTTTGTCTATCTCTTATGGTTTACCAGTTATGCAAAAGTCGTTCACAATGAAGAATACTTTTGGGGACATTCCCAGAAAACTCAAGATATACATTTTATTTGTCATGAAAATATCTTAAACATATGATATTTTAATTAAAGTCGTTAGAGCCATTTTTGAGAAAATTAAAATTTTCGAAAAATGTTCCATGTAAAGGATAATCTGGGGTGGGGGGATTTTCTTGAAAACCTTTGTGTCGCATCTCTGGAAGATACTAAACATAAATACCAAGTTTGGTGTTTATCCGACTGTTCGTTTCTGAGTTATGCTGTTCACAGACACACGGGTGTTTCCAAAAATGCTTTTTTTGGATTCAGTGGTTCTCAAAACATGTATTTCCGGTGAAATATCGGTATCGAATTTTTGGGTGGAATACAATACTACAGGGATTAAATGCTATATCATATTGCTTTCTGGATTTTTTGGGTATGTACTTCTAGTGTTATTATTTCTGCCGCTTCTGTAATTTCACCTGGCTCTTCCATTTCAGTTCATAATTTCCGTCATTTAGTCTTTATGTAGCTTATATTAGATAAAAGAATAACGTTTTATTTCAAGGAAACCAGAAGCCTGTCAATATGACGTATAGGTTAACTCTACAACGAATTGCGATAAACTGAAGTATCACGAATTTATATTGTGAACGGATAATGCGACCCTATAAGAAATTAATCATGTAAAAAGACATAATAAAAAGTAAACCCTTATCAAACCAAGTCGAGTTATTAAACATGTGCAAATACAAAGGATAATTGCCATGTGATTTGACTTGAAACCAAAGTTGGTCACACTGGTGCGATACCTAAAGCTTTTAGATCGAGTGCACTGTGTCAGAATTTCTACTTTTAGGCCATGCTGTCTAAAACAAATTTTAAATCTAACGCTAAATTTACTTGATTTTCTCTACCCACTCAAACTATTCTTCCTGTCCTTCATCTAAATCGAGGTAATCATTTTCAGAAGTGCTTTTATTATACATTTCGTTGCAGGTGCAAGTATGATGTCATTGAAATTCATTTCTCTTTGCATGATCACAAAACAAACAGACAAACAAACAAAAAAAACCAATAGTAACAATGTGAAGCCGGAATTATAAAGTCAATAATTATCATAATAATCTGAGAAAGATAGTGATATAAAATAAGTAATAATATATTTAAAATCAGTGTATGTATAAAAAGGAGAAGCATTGTGAAAATTGTTGACTGTATAAGCGACAGAAAGACAAGACAGGCACAGTTTTGTTAATTAGGGACCAGCCTCAGGTAGAAAGGGTAAATACCATTGAAGCAAGTTTTTCCTGGTAAACAGCCGAGTACAGCTGCACTTATCCTGTTGAAGGCCACTCTAAGCATCATGACGCTAAGTTTGAGGGGTGAGAGGGGAAGTTGAGGCGTTGGTTTTCCTTGTAGTAGCGTGGGTAGATCAGTCTGCCTGAGTGCCTGGTGAGTGCAAGACGACTTTCTCGTCGTGTGGAGAAGAATGGTGGCGAACATGCTAGAGGGTAGAACGCTTAGCTGTAGTTAATATTCTTCGGTCTTGGTAAAGACAAAGTATCATCGTATGTATTTAATAGTGATCGGCAAACCGCAGTATTATTTTAAATAGAGAATAAATGTGTTCTAAGACAGCGTTCGAGTTTCTCTGTATAAACCCACGCATACCCTGAGGTTAAGGTTTCATGCTGGAGCAGCCGTGGCAAAAGAACCAACTGGGAGGAGACAAGCAGCAACCGTGAGGCAAAAGTAGTGCTTCATTGTGGGAGGACGTAGCGTGGCTGCGTCATATTGCGCCTAAACGTGGGACAGAAAGAATTACCTGGGTCAAATGGCAGTTTAAAAAAGTATGAAGTGTTTTACAGTTCAAGCCAAGAGCATAAAACCTCTCGGAAACGATCAATTCCACAAGAATTTGACATAAATTGTGTGTTTTTACGAGATCTACACTTTTGTCAGTAAGATTTTGTCTATCTCTTACGGTTTAAAAGTTATACAAAGGTCATTCAATGAAGAGGACTTCACAGGCTATTCCCAGAAAATTCAATAGTTTGGGGTGCAGTTTTTCTTGAAACTCTTCGTGTCGCATCCTTGAAAGGTCATGAATTTAAATACAAGTTTCGTATTTAACCGACTTTTCGTTTTGAGTTATGTTGCCCTTTCTTTTTATTTAGGGAGCCTTAAAACCTATATTTCGATGAAATCTTGGTATCGAGTTTTGGGAGGAATTCAAGACATTCACACTTACTTTTTACAGATAAGTAGAAGAGAAAGACCAAACTAAAAATTTGAATGGTTACATTCACATGCCTTTCTCTATATTCTATCGCTTATACAATATACAAATTATTCTTATGAAAGTTTGTTTTCCTATATACTTCATTTTTATCGGGACAACCTTTCCAAAAATAGCTACATTACAAATTTCGTTCGGATACAAAGGGAACAGCGACAGTCAGATTATTAAGAACTGGAGTTATACGGTGGCCTCAAAATTCCATACTTTTTCCATGCAATTGCGAGAAACTACTGAAAATCGAACGGGATTTAAAAAGAATGACAAAAGTATTGAACAAATCGAACCATTAATAAAGGATATCTCGTAAATGGCTGATTCCACAAAAAGATTTGTTTGAAATAAATTGTGTGTTTTAACGAGATCTATATTTCTTGTGTAGTGTGTTTTCGTCTATCGCTTAACGTTTAACAGTTATACAAGATTATACAAAATTCCTTCCGAATAAAGAGGACTTCACAGGCTATTCCCAGAAAATTCAATATATACATTTTATTTAGCATGTAAATATCTTTAATATATGCCATTTAAACCAAAATCGTTAAAGCCATTTTTGTGAAAATCAAAAATTTCGAAAAGTGTTCTATCTAAAGTTAATTTAAGGTGAGAGATTTTCTTGAAACTCTTCCTGTTCCATCTTTGAAAGGTACTGAACCTAAATACCATGCTAATATTTACCCTACTTTTCGTTTTTGGGTTATGCTGTTCATACACACACACATAAACCTTTTTCTAAAAGTATTCTTTTATTTATTCAGAGTCCTCAAAACATGCACTTCCGGTGAAATCTCGGATCGAATTGTTGGGTGGAGTACAACGCCTTCTATATCTACTACGTACGTGATAGAGAAAGTAAAAACATATAATGAAAAATCTGATGTGTTACACTCACATGACTATCTCTACTCTTGTACAAACTATTTTTACAAACGCTTGTTCTCCTTCTACTTCATGTTAATCGAGATAAACATTTGCAAACTCTATCTTATTGTTAATTTTCTTGTAGATGTAAGGGGAATATATATTTACAAGGGCAATATAGAAATACAGTAGCCTTTAAGCACATACATATCTCTTAATAGCTGGTTGCTAGGTGCAGCACCATTCCTTTTGCCACAGATTAATACGCTTTGCATATCCAAGACAAAAAAATGAATAATGAATTCCCACTAGAGAAAATAAGTATTGAAAAATTTAAGGGAATAACAAGCAATATCTCGAAAATGGTTCACTCAACAACAAAAATGTATATGACATAAATTGTGTATTTTAACGCGCTCTACATCTTTTGTGTAGTAAACTTTTGTCTATCTCTTATGGTTTACCAATTTACCAAAAGTCGTTCACAATGAAGAATACTTTTGGAGACATTCCCAGAAATTCAAGATATACATTTTATTTGTCATGAAAATATCTTAAACATACGATATTTTAATCAAAATCGTTAGAGCCATTTTTGAGAAAATTAAAATTTTCGAAAAATGTTCCATGTAAAGGGTACTCTGTGGTGGGGGATTTTCTTGAAAACCTTCGTGTCGCATCTCTGGAAGATACTGAACCTAAATACCAAGTTTGGTGTTTATCCGACTGTTCGTTTCTGAGTTATGCTGTTCACAGACAGACACACGGACATGTTTCCAAAAATGCTTTTTTTGGATTCAGGGGCTCTCAAAACATATATTTCCGGTGAAATCTCGGTATCGAATTTTTGGGTGGAATACAATACTTCCCCTACTTACTATACGTAGTAGAGAAAGTAAAAAAGTGAAAATCGCCATGAATTTTCCAAGCTTCATGTTTTCCAATGTAGTATGTGTAAAAACCCTGTTTCTGGCCATCTCTTGAGTTCGCATCGGGAACTATAACACTGCTGTAAAGTTTGTTAACGTCGGGGGATCTCCGCTATAGGTTTCTAGTGCAACACTTTGCTTGAGTGATCAGAAAGTAGGCTGTTTGATGTTTGATGCAAATGTCCCTTTTTACTAAACACCTTATGGAAACAGTCTGTCATCTTAAACATGATTTATTCTTGGGGAGCGTTAGTCACACTACGTATCTTATAAAACAAGATGAATTGGGTTCAAGTGTTAAAAGGATTCCATGCCGCTTGTTACGTGGGAGGGACATATCTACCGTCTGTACCCTTGTTGTGCTAGAAAATGAGTGTTTTTCCAGACTGTGATTCTATAATCACTGAATTATTCTTTTGAAGCTCTAGTACATGAGAACAGTGGGACATATGCGTCCATGTTTGAATATAGCATATGATGGAAGCCGTAATCAGATAAACCAGTAAAAACTCTAACGTGGCACTCTACTGATCACCTCTACTCGTTACCATTTCATAGTTATCCCTTCTACGAGGGGCCTGCAGAAAGAAAAACACAATTGCATGCACACTACTAGCTCCTTACTCCAACTCAGTGTGAGTCGAGTTCCGTTGCTGTGACGTCACGCCTGTCTGTTCTACAACATACTCAAATTACGGCCAAATGTGAAGTCCGTAGTGTGATTAATTTTTACTTTCTCTACACCCAAAATTCGATACGGAGATTTCACCAGAATTATATGTTTTGAGACCCCTGAATCCAAACAAAAAAAAAAAAAAAACATTTTTGGAAACATGTCCGTGTGTGTGTCTGTGAACAGCATAACTCAGAAACGAACAGCCGGATAAACACCAAACTTGGTATTTAGGTTCAGTATCTTCCAGAAATGCGACACGGAGGTTTTCAAGAAAATTCCCCCAACCCAGATTACCCTTTACATGGAATATTTTTCGAAAATTTTAATTTTCTCAAAAATGGCTCTAGCGATTTTGATTAAAATATCATATGTTTAAGATATTATCATGACAAATGAAATGTATATCTCGAATTTTCTGGGAATGTCTCCAAAAGTATTCTTCATTGTGAATGACTTTTGCATAACTGATAAACCATACGAGATAGACAAAATTTTACTACACAAAAATTAGATCACGTTAAAATACACAATTTACATTTTTTTTTGTTGTTGAGTGAACCATTTTCGAGATATTGCTTGTTATTCCCTTAAATTTTCCAATACTTTTTCCCAAATGGGAATTCGTTATTTATTTTTTTATGTCCTGGACATACAAAGAGAATGGAATGCTCCACAAAGCAACCTGCTCTTAAAACATTTGACTATAGCTTAAAACCTACCATATTCCCCTTGCACCTACAAGAAAATTAGCAATAAGATTAACATCTCGATTAACATGAAGCATATAGAGAATAAGCGTTTGTAAAAATAGTTTGTACAAGAGTAGAGTAATTTTAACAAGGAAGGGTGTGCACGATAAGACCGGTGTGGGAGGCCATCACTCATTACGGATGAGTTGAAAGCAAATGTTGATGAAAGAATTCAAGATATTCCGAAACTAAAGGTTTTTATGGGTGGAAAAGAGTTTCCAACCGACGAAGACCTGAAAGAGGCAATGCCAGTCTTTGGCGGTGGAAGAGTATAACATCAGCTTTGAAAAACTGGTACCACGTTACAATAAATGCTTGACAGCAATGATGAAACATTCAGAAATAGAGTGAGGTACTGTATCTTTGTAAATAAAGTTTTGTGTTGATATCTTTCGTTATTTAGTTTTGCCAAATCGTTAGCAAAACCGATTGTTTTATCCACTTTATTTTAGGAGTAGGAGTAGGAGTAGAAGTAGTAGTAGTACGCAGAGGGACTTAGCACCTCGACCTACAAGATCTTTGCCCCCGGGAGGAAGGGGTGAGGTGAGAGGAGACAGAGGGAGGCCGGACCAGGAGGCACGACAGGACAGAGGGCAGATTGAAACTCCCCGGATGACAGCTGGTGCCACCGGCTCCCCTCCCTTTGCAAACTTGCACATCCCCCTGGGAAGACCGGGACTCCGAGAACGCCCCTATTCCAGTGGACGAAAGATTCCATAGAGCATCCTTTTCCCCTGTCCAGCAACGCCGAGACTTCCGCCGACATTTGCAACCATGAAACAAACCAAGCAGATGAAAGGGGAAGTGAAAAGAGAATGGAGGTGAAATGGAGGGATAAGAAATTCGAGGGATGTAATGAACCTTTCCAGCATCCGCCTAGTGACTCGGGGAAACCCCGAAAAATCCTATGGGTCAGGAAGGTAGGCCGCGGGAATAGAACCCACGACCTCCTGGATGCGGACCACAGACACCATCCCGCTCGGTCACTTTATCTTAACCACGATAAGCATTTTTGCCCTAGAAATGATTATAAATTAAGTAACACGATCTTAATTAAATTCATTCTTCTATAGCTGCAAGAATAATGTGGGAACGACATCTGTTTAATTCATAATTCGGTTTTTGTTCCAAATGAGCTCATGAGAAAAAAAAAAGAAGAATCTCTGTGTCAAACATACACTGCCAGAGAAAAAGAAGAAGAAGGGAATAGAACGTAATACTAGCGAAAAATTTAGTTACAGTTGAAATCTATTGTCATTAGGCACATTGCTAGAATTTGTTTTCGTGTGCACTTTGCAAACAAGAATACGAAAACTTTTGGCTCTTAAGTGATGAACTGGAGGGTCCCTTGCCTGCTTTGTAACATTGTTGCGGTACGCTTATCAAGCTTTACAAACCCTGCTGACTGCTTCTGTGGTCTGGTGGTTAGCAAGCTAACCTCCAAATCCAGATGTCCCGGTTTCGATTCCCGGGTGGAAATTGGGGAATTTTCTTTAACAACGATTATTCCCCATCCTTCCTACAGTCTGGAAATATGAATGGCAGTGTAAATGTGTGTGTGTATCTGAATTTAATGTAATAACCAAAAGCAATACCAGCCCAAAGATTAAAGCATATAATTGAAGCATTAAAAATATCCGCACTTTTCCCCACTCCGACATTATTGTGTTTCCACACTGAACGTTGTTGAGATTGCAAACAAATCGTATCACACATAGTGATGTTCATTCATTATTTTCTACAGTGTGGAGATTTTGAGGCAGTATTTTATATCACAACACTATGAATGCCAGAGTGATTGTAGTGTAAATTAACATTATTGTATGACAATGATTTTAGATGTTGGTTAGCCATAAACATTGTTAGGAAATACGTTTACACGGCCTCAGTGAAACTGACAATAGAAGTCGGTAACAATGAACCGATGGGGTGAGTTGTTTATCACTAAGAAGAGACAAACAAATGACGTCAGGGTAGCTTGCCTTTCTTTAGAAATGGAGGGAATATCTTCCCTAGAGCATATATGTTAGTAATTATGATTGGCTGACAAAATAGACGCTAATGTTTGCGCGATTTGATAACCAATAGCAGCCCTATTATAATGTTTAGGCATTTCGGGGAGGAGTATAAATTCTCGTGCCATAAGCATGTTTCGCGCAGTCTTGAAAAGTCATTCGCGAGGTACACGTCGCGCAGTCTTGAAGAATCTCTCGTGAAGTGCACGTCATACAGTTTGGAAGAATCTCTCGCGTCGTAAAGTTAGTTACAAAATGTAAAGTACGCGGCAACTAATACGACAGTAATTACATTCGGAAGTATAACAGTTTCGGTCAGGCGTGTATAAAGATTAAAGATGTGAACTATTAATTAAGTGTGACGGCAATAAAAGTGTAAAAACAAATTCTTTTATCAGTGTTATCTTTTAGTAACAACTCCTTTCCGTTTACACGCCCTGCTCAGAGATATTTGCTCGACTGAGTAATAATAGCTAGCCGGAGGACAAAGAACCCAAATCTTAAAATAAAACAATAACAGGCGCCCAGCAAATAAGATAACACGAGCCAATTGCTGCGGCAATTTTATGCTCTGAAATATGGCTTTGAGCCCTGTTGATTGCGCAAAAGCTGCTGCATTAGTTGAAGATGGACGCTGCTATCGCTATGTAGCGACAGTTTTAGAAAGATACCATCTTCTCAAGTGAACTGTTTGCAATTAAACAAGCTGTGATTTATGTTTTGAATACTCGATGCTCAAAGTTATTTGTTATATACTCAAGATTCTTAAAGTGCACTACTTGCAATAAACAATCTGTCATCAACCCATATTCTTACTAAAGAAATTCAATCACTACTTCATGGAACCAATAAGCAAGGAAAGCAAGTGTTTTAGTATGGATTCCATCCCACATTGGAATACAAGGCAACGAATTGGCCGATCAGGCAGCAAAAGAAGCCACTAAACATCCACTAAGTGACCTAACTATAACTACGCCAGCCCATGATATTATCTCAACCATTAAAAAGAAGCTCTACCAACAGTGGAAGACAGGATGGCTTGACTCCACGAGAAGCAAACTCCATGATATAACATCGAGTTTTTCGACACATCTTCCCAGTAATTCTCTTTCCAGACAAGATCAGGTTTTAATATCCGACTGAGTATGGGCCATACTAAGATCAAGCACAGTTATTTTCTTTCAAAGGACCAACCACCCATCTGCCACCTTTAACATACTGTTACATAATCGTGGAATGTCCACAATACGATCAATGGAGACAATACTACCAGATACCCAATGATTTACAAACAGCATTCAACTACTCGATGTGCCCTAAGATTAATTTGATTAATTATACTCTCACAATTTTATACTAGTTCATTGTAATGGTTCAAAACTGCCAATATGTTAAATAACCTAATTGCTTTATTGTTAAATATTTATTTTAAAAATTGTAAATTCGCGATATGACTAATAAGTTATATCGACTATAAACTTTCAAAAAAAAATCTAATGTGTTACACTCACATGACTTTCTCTACTCTTGTACAAACTATTTTTACAAACGCTTATTCTCCATCTACTTCATGTTAATCGAGATAAACATTTGCAGACTCTATCTTATTGCTAATTTTCTTGTAGACGTAAGGGGAATATATATTTACAAGGGTAATATAGAAATACAGTAGCCTTTAAGGACACACATATCTCTTAATAGCTGGTTGCTAGGTGCAGCACCATTCCCTTTGACACAGATTAATACTTTTTGCATATCCAAGACAAAAAAATGAATAACGAATTCCCATTTCAGAAAATAAGTATTGAAAAATTTAAGGGAATAACAAGCAATATCTCGAAAATGGTTCACTCAACAAAAAAACTGTATATGACATAAATTGTGTATTTTAATGCGATCTACATTTTTTGTGTAGTAAAATTCTGTCTATCTCTTATGGTTTACCAGTTATGCAAAAGTCGTTCACAATGAAGAATACTTTTGGAGACATTCCCAGAAAATTCAAGATATACATTTTATTTGTCATGAAAATATGTTAAACATATGACATTTTAATCAAAATCGTTAGAGCCATTTTTGAGAAAATAAAAATTTTCGAAAAGTGTTCGATGTAAAGGGTAATCTGGGGTGGGGGGATAGTAGAAATATAATGAGAGAGCTGGCACAGAGAGAGATGCCGACAAGCGATAAAGTTCTTTGTTCTACGCCGACAAGTCCCGCCCCCTCCCTTTGAGTGCTTACATGCCGCCAGGTCTCGTGTCCTTAGGCCCCGCCTCCTCTCGCTTTGTGTACTTACCTAATGCCGACAGTGTCTGTGCTAACAGGTTCTACCCCCTCCCCCATGCGTTCTACTGTGGCGTCATGACTTGAGGGAATTGTTTTCTCGAGTCCTGCCGCCCCTCGGCAAATTAATTAGGTAATGTTCGTCAAACATTTTTTTATGACTACTAAGGTCTGCACATTGCATCCTCGAGCAATTAAGTTTTTTGAATAATGAATTATTGACTGGAGCGTGAGTATAAGTAGTCTGCTCACGGGAACAGTCTGTAATATAATGAAACACTGCAGCCTTCTTCTATCTGGGGAAAGCGCTTGTCCATTAGCTGAACATGTTAGACGCTTTCACCACATTAATAGGCTTTTAAGTTTACATTCCGGATCTGTTTACATACATTAGCGAACGACCTACTTCTGCCTGGAGGTAACGGTGACCTCCATTAGCTGACCCGTTAGACGCTTTCACCACATTAGCGAACAAGAGCCCGGCATGTAATGAAAAAACCCGTAACCTACTTCTGTCTGATGGTAACGGTGACCTCTATTAGCTGACAACTTTAGACGCTTTCACCCCATTAGCGAACAATGTCAGTAATTGTTTTCCTAAGTGCTCTGAAAAACATCCAGACACTCAATGTAAATACCTTTTAGCTCGTAGAATTTCCATCACAAACTGTAGAAAAACCCAAGTCTAGACAATTTTTTCCACTGATAATTAATGATTAAGTTTCATAGTTCTTATTTCTTTCAATAAAATATTGCGAATAAAGTATTCAGAATTCAGAAGCGTCTCATTGATCGGTGAATACTACATATGTTATTAAAATAAAATAAATACGGATAACATTAGAGTAAAATATTATAAATGTTATTATAAAAAAGGCCTTTGTATTCAAAAATAGACAGCCGGCTTCTGCCCGAAGGCGAATAACAGGTCTCAACAGGCATTCAATCCCTTCCACAGCCGCGTGACGTCACCGTCAACAGTATATAAGGAACGTCGGCAGCCAGAGCGATCAATTTATTGTTCGTTCAGTGATAATCGAAATGGCTGGTGATAATCGTGCATCTGAGATGAATGATTACTGGAGCGAGTGCGGAGAAGATTATTTTCACTACATATACTTCCATACCGAAACATGCAATGGTTTAATGCATTCAGTGTTGTGTACTCAACCATCGCATCATGATCAGATGACTACACTGGAAGTGTGTACAGAGAGCTGTCCTGTTTATCGAGGAGCGAACATGTAAGTAATATATATATATATATATATATATATATATATATATATATATATATTTCTATAACTCGGTAATATATTGTACGTATGTTAAATGAAAGCTAACTTGAAATTATTTTATTCTTTCAGTGAAAATCGCATGGGTGACGATGCGGAGGATCTTAGCGATGTCAATGAAGATGACGATGTCTTCGTCTCGAAACATCTAGCTGAATGTGATACAGAGTCGTGCACGGGATACATGCATTCTGTACTTTGTACTAACCCTGCCCAGCATGAACGCATGACATCCTTCTTCCTATGTAACGACAACTGCGAGGTCTACCAGCGCAGGAGGAGAAAACTCGAGTAAGTAGAAGAAATGTTAAATTACATATTCATTTACTGCTTCTAATGCTACTCTATGTCTAACCTAAAATTAAATTATTACAGACTGCGAATGACTGAACCTAAGGTACCCGTGCCAATAGAGGAGCTGGATCCTGAGAGACGTATTGTCAATATAGAAGAATATCCAATCGCAGAGCGCAATACGCAGCCTATGGACGAGGATGCTGCTCCACTACCCGACATTACTACTACCTCTGATGATAAAGCAACGAGGGTACAGGAGGGGATAAATCAGACGATTCCAGATTGCTCGCCCGAGATACACGCAGAATCGTGCAAACCCTTGAAGTGAGTATGACACACTTTGATAGTACTTTTTTGCGTGGCAAGGGGAGAGGATTTTTCTAATATATGTATTTTTCTCTTTCAGAGGACATGAAATCATTAACTAAACCTATTTCTAACATTTTTTTGAATATATGTTGCAGGGGTGTGAGGAGGGAGCGGAGGAAGAGGCAGAACGAGAATGGGAAGAGAAAGCAGAAGAGGAGTTGTAAGAGTAGAATCCTCAACGAAGGTCCTATGGTCTTCTTATTCATTGAAGATACCCCGGAGGAGCATGGAGAATCGATCACATGCGCTTGATGACGTCACCATCTCCCCCTCCCATTCCGTGAACATTGGACTATACTATGACATTCCTCCCCTCTACATAAATTGTGAAAGTGATAAATCAATTGTTTATATTACAAAATCAGACTGGGATATAATATTCAAAAACATTTCAATGATTGAAGATTACCTACGCCAAGAAAAAAAGTTTGCGTGTGATGAATATTATGACAATGTAATTTATGCATACAATATTATTGTATTTTTTGACACTTCAATTCATTTCATAAATACATGTTTAAATAATAATGTAATATCTTTAGACATTGAGGGTGTAAGGAACCTAAAACGGATATTGCATTATATTGAAAGACATTTGAATATTTTAAATGATTTCTGCAAGTCAGGGGCAATTAGTTTTTCAGGGGGTAGGAGGGGAAGAAGGAAAATACTTGAAATGTATGCTAAAGTCAATAAAAGAGTGTTTTAGTATATGAATTCAATTTATTATTCATAAAACTTATCCTTGTACATTCCTTTACAAAAACCATTCACCCAAACATATGCATAATTATATAAGTGCTTGCATCACGTGAGAAAGAGGTTTGTAGGTAAATACTTTGTCGTGTAGAATCAGACAGTACAGTGACGTCTGGGCTGGTATATTTACAGATGCTTGAATCTCGATTCTGATGTTCACAGCTCCATTTATAACCTCCTCGGGTTGGTGAGAACAGTCTATTACGAATAATGGTGCATGGTGAAGAAAATCCTTTCTCTTCAAGAGAGGATAATTCTCTCTTTCATAATAGGAACTTTGAAATTTACAGTACATTTATATAGTGAAGCAAACTTTGAATTTTTAAAGTCCAAGTTCAAATCATGGTAGGGGTAGCATTCACTGTTGAGGAATAGTCTCATATTAGTAATGTTGCAGTGATCAAACTCGGAACTGTTCTTGCTATAATCACCCAATCTTGCAGTCTGAGCACACACTATGATGAAGCGAGGTTTCTCGAGCTTAGATGTTGTTGCTACATTCCACGTGAAAGATCTTGTCTGGGGTACAGCAGGCTGGGTATGAAGATCCATAGATCGAAAGGCAAGGTGTAGAGGTTTATCAGACTTGACAATTTTTAGAATGTGAACTCTTTCAGCATCGGAAAGGCGAATTACAGGCATCCTCCATTCGATTCTAGTTAACTTTACATTAGCTTCCTCTCCATTCGAACTCAGGACACAGTTTCTAGAATCTTTGGATCTTATGAGAATCAATTCAAACTTGCTGTTGAGTATAAGTTCCTTGTGGTCATCAGCAAATCCTAGGAGCATCGAGAGAGGGACTACAGCATTGAAAGCTCCATTCGTCGCGTGTACTATATCAACTTCTTCACCAGGATAGGCCCATCCAGCATTCAGCAGACGATTCGATTCCATAGGGTTGAGAGTCACATAATTTCGTATAGTTGTAGTAATTCCAGGATTCCTTGTTCTGTCTATAGTTGTAGCATTCATATCTAGACGTATCTCATCAAACATGAAGGTTATAGCATTATTAGTGAGCTTCGATGTAGTAGTAGGGGATCCATCTACCTTGGTGAGAGCACCTTCGATGTAGAGATAACTCTTGTTAGGTAGCGTATACAAATCTTCAGCTTGACATGGTATTCCAATTTCATCGTTTACATCCAGAGCGGAGGTGTTGTATGGAAGAAAAATATGCTCCTCCTCCTTGGTGATCTTGTCGTCAAAGGCTGGAACTTCTGTCACGTTTAAGATGTCCATTATAGCGTCCTGTAACCTAACTCTTCGAGGAACTTGCGGTTAGCACGTGTTAACTCCTCGGAAGTTGGAGAGGTAGTATGCTTCGATCGCTGTGTACGTCGTCTATTATAGTATTTGAGGTGTCTTTTAAAATGTATTGCCATTACGTCTTATGTGGAGTCTTGTAGTGATAACTTCGTTCCTGAAGTTGATAGCCTTACCGTGTTGATCTACCACTCGAATAGTGATCTGGTCTATATAGTTTGTATCTATGACAGGTAAATATATCGGGTTCGAAGGTTCTTGAGAGATATGATAGCCTGGCGGAACAGAAGGGAAAAACTCGTAGAGCGAATGTCCGCTTTTACCGTCAATGAAAGAGCCTGTTGCAATACTGCACTCCACACGTATGATACTCACTTTAAATATATTCACAAGATCGTCAGATTCGATCGCTTCTCCAGCAGGAATTATTTTAGTGTCTGTGAATCCTAGAAGCGAACCAATAGATCTTTCCTTAGAAAAGTCTATTGTATAAGGACATTTAATTTCAGCCTTCATTGTATTATTGTTAGGCCTTATGAAGAAGACTTCATCATTCAATTCTAGTTTATCCTTTAGAAATGTATTGATATCGGCAATCTCGTAGGTTCCATGAGGGATGACAATGTTTTCAGGTTTACCATTATGAATATAATGAAATCTATTATTACTTCCATCGACATTTGGTATTGAATAGAATGTTTCAAAATTCAAGAGAGCAATCTCATAATGACCTGGAGGATCTAGCTGTAGAGGAGGGTTTAGATACGTTGAAATAACAGTGTCTGACCCACTCACTGTAACTGTATAACTCATCTTGACGATGAAGCAGCTTCTAGGATAAAAGAAATTGCAAGCACAAGTGTCCGCAGATGACTGAATCGAAATTCTGGTATCTCTGTGTATTATAGTAGATTTTAACGTCTTGTAGATATTTCTCAATCTCAGGAGGCGGCTTCAAATTACCGAAACTATCAAAGTAGTATGCGACATCACCTTCTTTCCTTATAGCAACCCAGTGTGTTCCTTCATTATCTGATGTATCGAGATTGGTAATAAGTCTCTCTTTGCAGTGTGGTTTTAAAGGAAGTTTGTCAATCATATAAACCCCTCTAAAATAAGGAATTTTTAAACGTTTAGCATAATATTCGAGGGCTACGTTACTTAGGGCTTCCTCCGGTATATGTACAATCCTCTTCCTCCGTTTTTTGCCTTCTTCTTTAAACCCTCGCCTTTAGATCCCCTTTTTTTCAAAGACCTTGCTATTTTAGATGCAGCGGCTAAAGACATCAGCGGCATTGCAGGTAAGAATCCTCCTTTATTCCTCTTCTTACACCTACCCTTCCGGAACCCCTTTCCTTGGGTCTCCATCGCCTTGTTATGCCTTGCCACTTCTGCAAAGTGTCTATCAGCAGCCTTTTTTTTATTGACTGCAGAGGCTATCTGAGCAGCGCCACCTGCTGCAGCGCCTAAAGCAGCAATGATGGGAATCAACGGTAAAAACCCTCCTCTCTTCTTCTTCCTCTTTCCGGCTCCCACTGCAACCTTTCCCTTCATGATTGCAGTTACTAGCCTTGCAGCTAACCTTTCACCAAAAGTTGAATCTGATGACTGCACACGTTTCCAAGCCTTCTCTGCAAGAATCTTATCCGCTATTTGTCTTGAAGCGGTGTCCTTATTCTCAGCGTACGCGAGGTCGTGCTGTTTGCAAGCTGTGTCTAATTGGTTAATTCCGGGGTCTCCTCTTTTTAGACGTTTTTCCAATTTAGTACCAGGCCCGCAATATCTATATCCAGGTAAGTGAGCTTCAAAGGGGAGCGAATTAATTATGGAATTAATAATTCCAGAGCCGCGCTTATACTGCAACGACCTCCCTCTCTTAGCTCTCATGATAGACTAAACGAGCAATTGAATGCATTAGCCCTTTTATATCATTGCAGTCAATCATTAACTACTTTTACAAACAGTAATATATAAACATCGCACATACATTTTATAACTTAGTTATTAACATGGAGTTTGTTAAGCAGCACTGCTCTCTACCTATTCAGGTATTAGACTTTGAAAGTGACTTTAGAAGTGATCGTCATGGCAAGTTATTTCCATCTAATGTCAGAGCTCTTATTTTAGGGAGCTCCAGTGCAGGGAAAACAAATGTATTACTCAATATGCTACTCCATGAGAATGGACTACGTTTTTAAAATTTGTATATTTATTCAAAGTCTCTCTATCAACCAAAGTACCAATATCTAATTAAAGTGCTCGGAAACATCGAAGGTATAGAAGTGAACACATTCGACAACGGGGATGATGTTTTGCATCCTTCTGAAGTCGAAGAAAATTCAATCTTTATATTTGATGACGTCATCACTGAAAAGCAGGGAAAGATAGCATCCTTTTACAGTATGGGTAGACATCGAAATGTCGACTCTGTATATCTAGCACAGTCCTATGCTAAAGTTCCAAAACATTTAATTCGCGATAATACAAACATGATAATACTCTTCAGGCAAGACAATTTAAACTTAAAGCACATTTACGAAGATTATGTAAATACCGACATGACCTACAATGAATTTAAAGATCTATGTAAGAACGTTTGGGAGAGTTCTACAGAAGGAAGACCCTTTGTTGTGATAGTTCCTGAATTTCACATGAATGAGGGACGATATAGGAATGGTTTTGATGTATATATTAAGCTCGACAAAAAAGAAAATGATCATTCGTAGTTAACCATGAGCATCGATAGGTTCGGTTCTCAGAGAACTGGTCCAGTTAGAAGAGTGTTTGATCGTTTTATCATAAATAGAGATGTCAAAGGAAATTATCAATTCAAGAATAAGAGATTGTGTAACGTTCACGATCCTGAAGATAATCATGATGCTTCCAATAAGAATTATGTGGATGCTCTCGAAATTAGAATGCAAGATTTCTCTCAGCAAGCTGCTAACAATGTTGAGGTTATGGCTAAGACCCTGTTCGATGAATTGATTTCAAGATATATCCTCAAGAGAGATAAGGAAAATAACATTGTGATTGATAAAGTTAGATTGAAGGTATTGCTAGATCCTGTTCACGATAACGATGTTGTGAATAAAAAGTTCATCACTGGATATGTCAATTCACGCACGCAGACGAGAGATGGTAATGGTAACATTATATTCGACAATAAGAGAATCACTGATATAGCAGATCCTCTCGGAGATACAGATGCTGTAAATAAAAGATATGCTAGAGCTATGATCATTAGGAAATCGAACGAGACGCGACAGCAGTTAAATAGGTACTTACCAAAGGAAATCGAGATGCAAATAGGTAAAAAGCTGCTAGACATCACAGCAAATCTGAATAAAACTACGAGTAAAGTGGATACTCTAACAACCTCTACAAAAGACAGAGTGGATTCTGTAATGGACTCCATTAAACAAGTTACCGCAGAGCTTGATAGAGAAAAAACAAATCTTCAGAATCTTTGCAATCAGAAAATTAGCAATTTAGAAAAGTTAGCGATGAAGCGAGTTTCAGATTTAGAGGCTACAGTCGGACAGTTAAAGACAGAGGTTTTGAATACTCTCAAAACTGATTCATGCAATGATAAACTTAAGAAAGTGGAGGAAAATGTAAATATGATGATGGACGCTTACAAAACTAATGTGCAGCAAATGACGAGTCTAGAAGAATCAACCAGAAGCCTGTACGCTAATACGGCAATCTTTGCTGAAGCGTTCAAGACACATACGCAGGAACATAAGAAAGAAACCGAGCAACTGAGAACTTCGATAGAGATGTTAGCTAAGGCTATCGATACGATGAGAACTCAAGGTGGACGCAGACTATAAATTGAATGTAATCGTCTATTTTCACGTCATTTGTAAGATGGATAGTGAAAGCATAAGACTTAAAGAGTCTGTAGCCGAGCATACCAGGGCTGTAAAAGAAAAACTGAGAGCTCTAAAAGGTCTCAGGTTTGAGACTCAGCATATCATGTCCGAAGCTTTGAAGCCTGTAATCGCTCCCCTCAAGGATATTTTGGACAGTCAACGAGGGTTGGCTGTGGAGACAGTCAAGAATGAAGATGGTGATTCTACAAGTATTTCTACTTTCCTTCAACACGTTCGCTCAAAAGACAAGGACCGCATTGATACATTGTACGGGGTGAGATATCAGGATGGAAGTTATATGCTTGGAAATAAAGATATTCATTTTATAAATAATCAAATATTGATAGGTGATGAAACGTATGAGTCTACAGACGGTTTGACGGAGCTCATCTTTAACCGAACGCCTCAGATTTCTGCATACACCAGTGAAGACTTGGAGACGTACGCTAAGATTATGAAAAGTACTTTTCTTCATAGATCTGGTTACACCAGACACGGTCGTTTGAAATCTGGTAAATCGTATAAATACAAGAATATAATACGCCCCTTGCTCAATACACATTCAGGTCTAGGACTGACATGGAAGGAGCATAAGTCTGATAAGGAGGTTGACTACGTTTTCTGGAGAAACCCTAACACATTAGTGAATAGGCTGAGGTTACTTATTGCTTCGAGGCACGCTGGTAATAATAGTCACACTCAAGAGATTGAGGAAATTATCAGGGAGTTGAAAGCATCTAAAGTTATAGCATGACAGCCAAACAGAATATCGCCAGAGAGCTTCACGGGTCGGCGAGGAGGAACTATTTGCGACGCAAAATTATCAGCAAAGGTATGAATGATTTATTACAAATTGATTTGATTGAAATGATACCATATGCAAGAGTGAACAAAAATTTCAAATACATTCTGATCGCAATCAACTTTTACTCAAAAATGGCATATGCAAAACCCTTAAAGGATAAGAGCGGAGTTAATGTTGCAAAGGCAATGGAGGATATATTACAAGAAATGTATGTCCCTCCCCGGAATATTCAAAGTGACAACGGGAAAGAATTTTATAACAAATTCTTTAAACGGCTAATGTTTAAGTATAATATTAACCACTACAGCACCTATACCAATGTGAAGGCTGCGGCTGTTGAACGTTTAATTCGAACCTTGAAGAATATGATGTACCGAGAGTTTTTAGTCCAAGGCTCATACAAGTGGCTAGATCTTTTACCTAGAATCCTTGTAAAGTACAATGATACTTTTCATTCAACTATCCGCATGAAACCTAATGAAGTGAAAAACAACGATCTTCTTCTGACTGTGTATAATTATAATCAAGAACGAAGAGAGAAGAAGGCTTCAAGGAAGTTTAGTGTTGGTGATTATGTCAGGATATCTAAACATAAAGGACATTTTGAAAAGGGTTATGAATCTAACTGGAGCGTTGAAATCTTCAAAGTATTTCGTGTGAACCGTACCAAGCCTACAACATACATACTAAAGGATAGGAATGGTGAAATCATAAAAGGTGGCTTTTATGGACATGAACTAAAAAAGACTAACTATCCTAATACATATTTAGTAGAAAAGGTTATACGTAAACGTGGAAACAAAGTTCTTGTAAAGTGGTATGGTTTTCCAGATACTCAATGGATTGATATAAAGGACTTGTTGTAATATGTGAAGAATTAATAAAGACTAAAGTTTTATGATTGTAAAATCATGAGTATTTTTATTTTAAAAAAGCATTCATATTTTCTTTCTTTTTTGAGGGAAAAGTGTTACACAAAAAACCCTCACACATTTGATATCTATTTTACACAATATATACATTATTTAAAGTTTAGGCACTAGCAATCACCGGGTCTAAGGGAATAATGGCCCCACGCTACAGTCTTATAGCTTCCTTCCATCAACTTCCTCTTATCGTCACCCCCCTTCAAAGCCAATTTGTTTGTTTCAATTGTTGTAATTTTGTGGTGTTTACTCCGAAATGTTTTTTGTATCGAATAAATTTTTATGCTATGGTCTTTTAAACATTCAAAATAATGGCCGAAATCGATTTTATCCATGCCTGTCCTGGTGATGCCCTTAGCTTTCTTAATTGTCTGCCCTCCGTATCTGTATGCGTATAACTTTGCTCTTATACCGACATACTCCTCCATAACCAAGCCACCCAATTCATCCTTGAACAACCCAATCTTTTTCCTATTGGCTTGCTTAATGCCATATGCATTAACCTTTTCGAAGTTTGAAGTGTCGAAATATTGGGGGTTCTCCCTGATGAAATCATAGATATCAGAACTCGTTTCAAAAATGAATGAGTCTGTATCCATGTAATTCAGCAGCAAGTCTTTTAAATTTGGTTTCATGATATTGTAAAAGAAGTCATACATGATAAATTTTGAAATGTCCAAAATTGCGTGTCCTATGTAGATTGGCTTGTTCATATGCACTTCCTCTCTACCCAGCTCGATTCCTACAAGATTTTCTTCAAAAATTATGGTGCGTAGGTAAGTGCCGCGTGCTATCAACTTCTTTGCCTGTTTCCAGCTTCCTACTGTTTTGAAATCAATGTATTTCCTGACATTTTCTATAAATTTCCCATATACGGCGTTATTCATCTTTTTCCATAAGTTTTGACCAAATTTTGACTTTTCTTGAATTCTTTTCTCTGTGTTCACGTCGATATATGTCTTCAACCAGTTAGACTGGTCGTAGGATACCACTCTGTGAATATGTCTCACAGTTAGACCTTGTTCAATACACTGCTGCATCACCCTGTAGTGCAAGACATATTTGCTTTTCTGTTCTAATGTCGCAAGCAGTTTCTTGTATTGGCCATTCGGTGGTATCGCACTCTGTGGGCAGAAAGGAAGCTCGTTGTGGGCGTCGTGGATATGGTCGGGGTATTCGATATCAACCTCTAGCACATAGCCAGTCTCAGAGTCTTCTTTGATTTCAGCAAAGTTTATACTATCAATTTCTTCTCTGGTGAGCCATCTCAGATTCTTGTACGGGAGGGCAGACCCCATAGAAGCTCCATATAAGTTATTTATGTCCCAATAGGACAGGTGTATAACAGGAGCATGCTGATCAAAGTTGGACATGTACCTGTGGTTAGCTTTGGTATAGCCCTTCACCACTGTGCACAGTCCGCCTCTAATTCCAGACTCGAAAAACTCCAGCATGCTCTTGTCGGATATTAAGGAAAGTTTCGCCTTAGTTATCTTCAACATAGCGTCAAAGGCGAGTCCTGGTAATGTATAAAACCATGCTGGGTCAAGTTTATACATCCCCAGGATGAGATCTCGAAACTTTTCGAAAATATCCGCCAAGAGCAGTATATCTGTTTTCAGGTATAGATCGCTGTATTCCCCGAGATTCTGGATATTAAAGGTATCCCAGACTTTTTCAGCATGCCTGTATTCCTCATCTGTGATGTGGCTGTCAGTGAGAGTGCTGTAGAAGGCATCCTTCGGTGGTAGAGAAGTTTCTTTGAGTATGGCAAGGCTTGAAACATAATCATACGGGAATATTTCCTTGCTCTTCGCCAGCTTAAAATGCTCCTCAACAGGATATTCTACCCTTGTTATTTTAAAGTCACTTTCCTCCAGCATGTCAGCCAGACTGGCCAGCTTGTCGTCAAGAAACTTAAAGCTGTCCAGAAACCTGAAGCTGATGTTCCTGTACCGTTTGCTAAACGCTATATACCTTTCACCACTTTGAGCGATGCACGATATGGGCTTATTATCATATGCCAGGCGTCTTATCAAGAAGTGGCTGTCATAATTAGATAGGCAATGAAAAAAGATCGGTATGAAATCAGGGACCTTTCTATTCAAATTACATCTATTATGAGCAGCACCCAGATATTCCCCTGTCACATGATCGTGATCCCTCACACGCAAATCGCTCACAGTGAAAGCAGCAAGGCATATATGACACTCAGAGGCATTGTCAAAATTCTGTTGCTCTTCAAGGGTTAAATCCATGTGTTTAGGATTGGAATACACATCGATGACGTCATCAGCAATTGATTTTAATTGCTTGATAAAGTCATCGACGGCATTCGGACCTCTAAAGAGGAAGAATTTTGACATGGCCTCGTCATGCCTACATACCACCTTCAAGGCAATAGACATTGCTTCATGCTCTTGAATGACTCGGGTCCAACTCGAGCTGCTTGAGGGCTCGCACGAGTGAACCTTCGCCAGAACAGATTCAATGTCTGCGTATATAACAAATGGTACAGGGACGCTTTTGGAGAATGCTTTAAATTCAAGGTACTCATCCTGTTGAGGCATTCTAAGCAATTGGCATTTTCCACATCTTAATCGGTGCGTTTCCAGAGCCTTTTCATTGGTACATCTCTTGAGGCAAGCCTCACATGTCCATATTTTACCGTTATGTTTGGTGACTTGACTGCTTACAAGTTTGGACAAGTCTTTAATTATACAGTAGTGGGACTTTTCCCCCTGCTCAATATATAACAGATTGGTATGGTGCTGCTTCTTTTCAGCTGTTTGGTATAGGGGAAAAACGTTCTCATTCTCCTCCCCTATACCAAATACTGAAATGGATACTCCATTATTCTGCTTTTCAAAGCATTCAATTTGATGGAAGGGTACCGGAAATTCGATACCTTCATAATTGAATGCTTTGAAAAGCAGTTCCTCTGGGTATTTTGTGGTTCTCTGGCCGTTGCGATTAACAGGGTATTTAGAGGCAAGCATGCACCATGCGAAGCAGAAGTTGTCTTCATTCTTTATGTTTATGACTGCATGTTTTTTCGCAATTTTCTGAGGTAGTTCAATGTATGAACCTGCATGTAAAGGATCGTAGTGTGTAAAGCCCATCACCAGGCTGAGTATCTTTGACAAGGACTTTGACGATGCTCCCCCCTCAAATGTAGAAATGTTTTCCAAAATATCCCCCGCAATTGAAGAGAAGATCTGATTGAGGTCGCTTGATGGAAGAATCAGTACAGGCTTAGAATTAAAGCCAGTGGGAAGAGACTTCTCTTCATCAGGTTTCTGGATTAAATATTCAAGTTCCATGGAACAATGCATCTTTAACCCACTCCTGCTTTTCTGTAAAACGTTTTCCGCTTCTTTAATAATAAGCTCCTTGCACTCATCTAAAAAGACTCTGGGCTCGAGTATTTCTAATGTATTTTCTATTCTACTATTAAAAATACGTCCCTTGAATGCTGATTGTATGGTATTGCACTCTAGACCCTGGCAATTGCTAGCACTAACCTTGACTTTTTTTATTGTAAGCTGTTCCCTCCCATCCGATGTCGGTCCTCTCTTTCCATTCACCGGTGCTACATCATTGGATGATGAGGAGGTTGACGGTGCAGCGGCTTCATCGTTTGCGCCTGAGGATGTCGATGGTGCAGCGGTTTCATTGCCTGCGACTGAGGATGTCGATGGTTCACGGTGTATAACTTCCTCCAGAGTGTCGAGCGTTGAGGAGGCGGACCGTGCAGTGGTCGAGTCTTCACCAATCTCTGGCGATGCTGATCCCTGTGTTGCCAGGTCCATAGGCTGGCTTCCAGCGTCACCCAGATCATTTCCTGGAATAATAATATTAATATTAATAATAATAATAATATACGACATGTAAAAGAACTTCATAAAATGTTGAAGGATTCTTACCGCTCGATTGTTGCTGCACACATATGTCAGACCCCCATCCCTGCTGATTTTGTATAGGGAAGGCTGATGTTACAGCGCTCGCATGTTGAGCGATACCGCGCCCGAAATAAAGTCCACTTCCTGGAAATAATAATATTAATAATAATAATGATAACCGTATAGAATGTGTAAAAGAAGTTCATAAAATGTTGAAGGGTTCTTACCACTCAGTGGTTGCTGCATGTACGGGGCAGGGTCCCACCCCTGCTGATTTGATGCAGGGAAAGCATGTGTTGCAGGGGGTGCGTGATGAACAAACCCGTCTCCGAAATAAAGACCACTTCCTGTAAATAATAATAACAATATTAATAATAATATAGAATGTGTAAAAGAACTTCATAAAATGTTGAAAAATATTCTTACCAGTCGGTGGTTGCTGCATGTATGCGACAGGGACCCAACCCTGCTGATTTGGCCCCATGACGGCTTGGAAGCCCTGTGGTACCTGTGCAGCGGACAATGGCTGACTCATCCCAAAATAAAGTCCACTTCCTGAAAATAATAATAATGATAATATTAATAATGATAATAATATAGAATGTGTAAAGCAAGAAGTTCATAAAATATTGAAAAACTCTTACCGTTCGGTGCTTGCTGTATGTATGGGCCAGAGCCCCATCCCTGCTGATTTGGTACCAGGAAGGTCTGGAAGCCTGGGGGTGGTGGTGCAGCGGTCGCGAAGCGTTGTGGTGCAGGTCAAACGGTTGCGAGGCCTGGAGGTGCCGGTGCAGCGGTTGCATGTTGAGCGATGCCGCCCCCGAAATAAAGTCCATTTCCTGGAAAAAATAAATAATATTAATAATAATAATATTAATAGTATAGCATGTTTAAGTACAGAGTTCTAAAGAATCTATACGCTATACGTGAAAAATAGATGTTTTAAACACAGGCGTGAAAATACACGGTATTCTGGGAGACTGAAAGAGTTATGTGACTGCATATGCGGTGAGAAACTCCCCTTAAATATATCCTTTTCTCCTTATACAATCCAGAACTCTATGCTGTCGTAGGTAGGTCTTTGTATGCTAGAATCGCCCTTGTATACCTACTATTAAATAATTTTTAGTTACAATTGCTCAAACACTGGTCTGTAAATTCTTACCATTCGAGTGTTGCTGTATGTACGGGCCAGAGTCCCATCCATGATGATTTGGCACCAGGAAGGTTTGGAAGCCTGCTGGTGCCATTGCAGCGGTTGATGGATGACAGACTCCGAAATAAACACCGCTTCCTGGAAATAATACTAATAATAATAATAATAATAATAAAGAATATGAACAAGAAGTTAATATGAATTGTTACATTAATTTTTTTAAACTCTGAAGAATGCTTACCATTCGGTTGTTCGGGTGCCTGAATCATAGCTGTATTTGAGGAACGATCCTGCTGGAGCTGGATGTATGCCTCAGCTACGTTAGCAGAACTGAATGCTGAAAACGTAATTAATTTACGCGTTAGATTTTTATTTATTTATTTATTTATTTATTTACTTATTTCTTTTAAAGAAAAGTTATATTATTAAGTTAATTTACTTTATTGCGCATTGCTTATACAGGGAAATGTCGATGTATTTTTAAACACCTGAGAAATTTCTGTGACAAAATAAAGCATTTGTATTATTCGACACACTCATGGAAAATATCTCTTTTTAACGTGATGGAAACAGACTGGAAGTTTTTACTAAATTAATTGCATAAGAGGAATGAAACATTAACTGATGAATGTTCGATCAATGCATGCAAACATGAAGTCCCCGGATCGAATACTGCCGCTTACCCTAGGAAGAATATTTATACAGAACATTCTTTATTCGAATCGTAGGGTAATCAAGTAATTGTATTTTGTCTAGAAAGGAATATAATTCACCCTGTGAAACCCTGTATTTAAATATCCGGAATAATATTTACTCAACAAGATGAATACTTAACTAAATTGTTCACATTTTTTGAGAATTCGCGCAGTTAGCTATTAAATGTAGAATAAGCTTGTCTAAAATGAATATTTAACTAAACTGATCACATTTCAGAAAAAATTCAACTGTCTAGCTATTAACTTTTAGAATACTCAGCTATTTACAAATAAGGGGTCGCCATTAAAAACAAGAACGCAAATATAAGTTAAATGTACTAAGTAATAAGTTAACTTTTTAATGAAGATGAATTGGTGATACAACTTACCAGACATGCTGTTCGATGTAATTTCCACGTTGAAAGAATAAAGTTTGCAGAGTGCTTAGATCGCAGTGTTCTTACGATACTGTGAAAATCATTGGAGAAGCTGCTGCTTTTATATGATTTCCCCGCTAAAGCTGAAGTGGTGAGAGTTTGTAGAGCACTTAGGAAAACAATTACTGACATTGTTCGCTAATGGGGTGAAAGCGTCTAAAGTTGTCAGCTAATGGAGGTCACCGTTACCTCCAGGCAGAAGTAGGTCGTTCGCTAATGTATGTAAACAGATCCGGAATGTAAACTTAAAAGGCTATTAATGTGGTGAAAGCGTCTAACATGTTCAGCTAATGGACAAGCGCTTTCCCCAGATAGAAGAAGGTTGCAGTGTTTCATTACATTACAGACTGTTCCCGTGAGCAGACTACTTATACTCACGCTCCAGTCAATAATTCATTATTCAAAAAAATTAATTGCTCGAGGATGCAATGTGCAGACCTTAGTAGTCATAAAAAAATGTTTGACGAACATTACCTAATTAATTTGCCGAGGGGCGGCAGGACTCGAGAAAACAATTCCCTCAAGTCATGACGCCACAGTAGAACGCATGGGGGAGGGGGTAGAACCTGTTAGCACAGACACTGTCGGCATTAGGTAAGCACACAAAGCGAGAGGAGGCGGGGCCTAAGGACACGAGACCTGGCGGCATGTAAGCACTCAAAGGGAGGGGGCGGGACTTGTCGGCGTAGAACAAAGAACTTTATCGCTTGTCGGCATCTCTCTCTGTGCCAGCTCTCTCATTATATTTCTACTGGGGATTTTCTTGAAAGCCTTCGTGTCGCATCTCTGGAAGATACTGAACCTAAATACCATGTTTGGTGTTTATCCGACTGTTCGTTTCTGAGTTATGCTGTTCACAGAGAGACACACACACAGGCACACACACACGGACATGTTTCCAAAAATACTTTTTTTGGATTCAGGGGGATTCAAAACATGTAAATCTTGGTATCGAATTTTTGGGTGGAATACAATACTTCCCCTACTTACTATACGTAGTAGAGAAAGTAAAAATCCAAGTATTTTGTGAGCTGTAAGACGATTTCGTGAACTTAACACCTATGACAGGCTTCCTGGATCAGGTCGTCGAGATGTACATCGCAAAGAGATACTTGAACTTTGACGAGTTTAGGAGATCGTCACATGCCAGTAGTTAGGACGAGAAATCATCTGAAAAATGCTCGCAATATTAACATCAGCGAATGGACATGCAGAAAAAAGCTCAGAGAAGTAAGTCTGAATTAAGGATTTCTGCCTCAGGGCCACTATTAACTCCTCAATCGTCTTCAGTTTGCTCGAAAGCACGTGGACTGGACAATTGAGGAATGGAGCAAAGTTCTCTATACAGATGAGTCCAAATTCAACCTTAGGGCTCTAGAAGTAGGGTATGGAGAAAGCCTGGAGAACACTATGCAGCTTGCACGTATTTCTCCAAGGGTTCCTTATGGAGGAATCGCAGTTATGGTGTAAGGTGTAAGCAATGAATACAAGGTTATGCTTTTTTTGCCGGGGCAAAATTGAGATAAGCTTCCCGTTTTCACCTGTAACAATCTCACTAACGCTTTAACTTTATCGATTGCTTTACGAGTCACGAGTACATTTTCACTTTCTCTAACCGAGCGAGGTGGTGCCGCGGTATACTATGCGACCCACGAGTTCGATTTCCTGTGGCCGCCCTCTCATTCTTTATCGCGGTTTTCCCTGATTGACATAGGCGAATGCCGGAGTGATGTATTCTCCTCCATTTCCTTTTCATGTTTCAGGTTGACTTCGGGGCTGTGGTTCGGTCGGTGTCGGGAAAATGGCGCAGAGTCTTGCGAGGGAAGCCTGTTGAGCCTCCACTGCTGGATCGTGTTTCCCCGTCCTGCTAGAGGGATATTCCGCATTGACCCTCCCGTGGCCGGGTGGTCAAGCCTGGAATTATTAGGGAATTCTGTGCGTCTCTGTCGACTTGCGCCAGCTGCTATGCAACCCATACGTCTCCTGCGGTTCCCTCAACTCATCCGTTCCTCCCGGGGGAGTGAGTACAAAAAACCCATTGGGGTCGAGGTACTACGTGTCCTCTCCGTTAATTGGTTCTATCTTATCCTATCCTTTACTTTCTATGCTACGTATAGTAAATAGGGAACGTATTGTATTCCACCAAATAATTCGATGTTGAGATTTCACCAGAAATTTATGTTTTAAGGCTCCCTGAAGAACTCCCCCAAAGAAAGCTTTTTAGAAAAATGTCCGTTTGTGGTTGTGCGTGTCTGTGAACAGCATAACCCAAAAACGAAAAGTCTGATAAATAAAAATGTTGGTATTTAACTTCAGTATCTTCCAAAGATGCGACAGAAGATTTTCAAGAAAAACCTCCCACCTCAACTACCTTTTAATAGACAATTTTTCGGAATTTTTTATTTTCTAAAAAGGACTAACGATTTTGATTAAAATACAATATATTGAAGATATTTATTACATGGCAAATAAAATGTATATCTTCAACTTTTTGGAAATAGCATTTGAAGTCTTCTTCATTTGGAAGGAATTCTGTAAAATCTTGAATAACTGGTAAACGTTAAGCGATAGACGAAAATATACTGCACAAAAACTGTAGATCTCCTTGAAACTCACAAATTATTTCAACAAGTTTTTTTGTAGCATAAGCCATTCATGAAATATCCGTTATTAAGCTTCGAATAGTTCATTACTGAATCCTGCCGAGATTCAGTTGTTTGTCGCGGTTGCATGGGAAGAGTATGGAATTTTAAGGGCAGGGTATACCATCCAATTCTTAAACATTTGGCTGTCACTGCTCCCTTTGTACCTATAAATAAATGTGTAACGTAGCTATTTCTGTAAAGATTTATTTGGATTACAATGAAGTAGATATAAAAAAAATCTGATGTGTTACACTCACATGACTTTCTCTACACTTGTACAAACTATTTTTACAAACTCTTATTCTCCATCTATTTCATATTAATCGAGATAAACATTTGCAGAAACGATCTTTTGACATGCAAAGAGAATTATATTTTAAACATAGTGACCAGTTCTAAAAATATTTGACTATGGCTTAGGGCCTACTAAGTTCTCCTTATTTTGTATTTGCAAGGGCAATATAGAAATACAGTAGCCTTTAAGCACATACATATCTCTTAATAGCTGGTTGCTAGGTGCAGCACCATTCTCTTTGCCACAGATTAATACTCTTGGCATATCCAAGACAAAAAAATGAATAACGAATTCCCATTTGAGAAAATAAGTATTGTAAAATATAACGAAATAACAAGCAATATCTCGAAAATGGTTCACTGAACAAAACAAATGTATATGACATAAATTGTGTATTTTAACGCGATCTACATTTTTTGTATAGTAAAATTTTGTCTATCTTTTAAGGTTTACCAGTTATGCAAAAGTCGTTCACAATGAAGACTACTTTTGGAGACATTCCCATAAAATTCGAGATATACATTATATTTGTCATGAAAGTATCTAAACATATGATATTTTAATCAAAATCGTTAGAGCCATTTTTGAGAAAATTAAAATTTTCGAAAAATGTTCCATGTAAAGGGTAATCTGGGGTGGGGGGATTTTCTTGAAAACCTTCGTGTCGCATCTCTGGAAGATACTGAACCTAAATACCAAGTTTGGTGTTTATCCGACTGTTCGTTTCTGAGTTATGCTGTTCACAGACACACAGACATACACACACACACACACACACACACGGACATGTTTTCAAAAATGCTTTTTTTTTATTCAGGGGGTCTCAAAGCATATATTTCCGGTGAAATCTCGGTATCGAATTTTTGGGTGGAATACAATACTTCCCCTGCTTACTATACGTAGTAGAGAAAGTAATAAGCTTTAGTAAGAATAGTTTGTATACCACTAATAAACGATAGAGGGTAGAGAAAGTCAAACATCAAAACATCTGGAATAAAGCAAACTTCCAAAGTCATTTAATTAAATAAAGTATGCTAAGATTATAAGAAATAAATTATTCCAGCGTAATAAAAGTATAATTGACTCTAAGAGACCTATACACAACTACTGTAACCCATTTGTTTTCACCGTCTCTGGATGTGTTCATAAAACCAGAAAATCTTTTGGAGAAGACTGTGATGGCAATAGCAAACCGAGTTGATTGCTGTTAAAACAGGTTATATTACTACCCACGGCAGTTTACATTAATAAAAGAGTTGACAATGCAAACACAGTTTCATTAGATATTGATTTTATATAGATAAAAGCTAGGGAGTTGAAAACCACAAAATAATAAATTGCTAGTAATAGGCAACCATGATTAGTTGAAAGTTAACGTTTCCTTGAGTGGTAAAAGTGGAACAGTATGAAAAGTTCTTTCTGTAAATTAAAAATGTATGTGTTGCCAGACAGCCAGTGGCAAGTTGATCTCTTTGGACCATTCCAATCATACGCCGCGTGTTTGTTATTGACCAATAACGATGCCTGGGATATCAATTTATCATGGTCGTTTATTTTGTAATATGCTTACTAGGATGCGATTTTATCGGATAAAACTTCAACTCGTAATAATATCAGAATTTAGTGGTTACGTCATCCAATTACATTTTAAATCAATGCATATTCAAAGAGTGTGAATTTTGAGGCAGTATTTTTATCACTTAAATGATATCAGTCTAATTATATAATATAAAATAAAAGAACAGCCCGCCTTAAAGCAATATGTGTATAATATAATATATAAAGTGTATGTTACAGTCATTGTATTATGTTAATAGTATTATATACATGTTATGTGAATGTATTACGTAGTTTAACAATGTAGGAGCTGTGAGAATAGAAGCAAGCTGCCTTCCGTAGCAAACAGAATTACAAAGTAGAAGCCGAAAAGTTGCTAACAATAAGGTAACCTTGAGACAACAATAAATTGGAAAGTTTAAAAAGGCTCCTAATAATTCTTGGAAAATTAATAATGTAATATTTAAAACAGTTTATAGATAGCTAATCAACAACTAGAAAAGCTATAAGTTAAATAAAGGTATTCTATTGGAGTAGGCTTAGCCAATCAGAGACCACACATAGAGGAAGTGTACAAATTCAGGCGGTAGACGCTACAAGGAAGCGTAACCAAGCAGTTCGATTTGGTACGGGTTCAGTGTGAGACATGAAAATTCATTGCGGTGAGAATAATATAAAGTTTACCTGTTAAAAGTGCAATTAACAATAATCTCACAGCTCTATAGTAGGATGTATCACGTGAAGTGTTATTTAATCGTGTCAAGGATTAATAAAAGGAGTGGAGTACAATTATAACTTGTGTAAGCCTTGTTCTTTAGCGTACCAGCCCTGCTAAGAGATACGTGTTCTGCAAATTACTAATGACGCAGCCAGGCATACATATATAATATTTAAATAAATAGCATTAAAATAGTTATTGCAGATTAACATAAATGTGGGGCGAAGGCCACCGGAAAACTAAACGTGGAGCGAAGGCCACCGGAAAGTTTGTACCGTACGGGGGCGAACACTCCTAGAAACATATGTCCCGGAAATTGGCATCAATTACGTGCGTGGTCTAAAACAGCTTCAAATTGGTGCCTATACGTGATGCAACCGCTACAACAATTAAACACCTTCAGTTTTCAAACAAATCATGCTCTTGATAAAGTGTCTTTAGTGTGTTCTGATTTTCGATTATTTTGAGGTCAGCTGTTTTCTCACAACCATTGCGTGTTTTGTGTGTGTGTGTGTGTGTGTGTGTGTGTGTGTGTGTGTGTGTGTGTGTGTGTGTCTGTAAAACACACAACCCAAAAATTAAAAGTTGGCTAAATACCGAATTTAGTGCTTGAGCTCAGAACTTCAAATGACGTCACACGGAGATTTTCTAGCAACCCCCCCACCCAAACTCTTAAAGACTCTGATTAAAATATCGTATGTTTAAGATATACGCATTATAAACATGATGACTACCTTGAAATTTGTGTAAATAGCCTTGAAGTTTTATAGATGTTACAAAATAATTGAAAATAAATTGACAATTAATGCTAAGAAAAGTAAGTCCATTGCATTTAGCAGATCTAAGGAGGAAATCCTATATAACTATCACATGAGCCGGGAAAAAATATCGCAAGTGGACAGCCATAAATATTTTGGTGTGTGCTTGGCGAGTAACGCTGGATGGGACGACCAAGTAAATTCTGCATATAGGAAAGCGTGGGAAACATTATATTTCACGATGAGGATACTGAAAAAGGGGAGCGCAAAGTCCAAAAAAATTGCCTATAAGTCTTTAGTGTGTCCGGTTATGGAATACGGAACAGCATGTTGGGACCTGTATAGAATTAATCAAATTGATTCGTTAGAAAAGATACACGGAAGGGCTATAAAATTCACAAAAAGAGGTAAATATTTTGGGCCTACAAAGGGGAAGAGATTCAATTGGAGCCTTTAAAAGTTCGGCTTAAGAGCCATCAGTTATGCACATTATTTAAAGCTTGTGTTGGTTTAAATGCATTGGTGGGCGTTAGTGAAGATTAAAGAACCAGACATACACTACGTGATCAAAATATCCGGACACCTGGCTGAAAATGACGTACAAGTTCGTGGCGCCCTCCATCGGTAATGATGGAAGTCAATATGGTGTTGGTCCACCCTTAGCCTTGATGACAGCGTTCACTCTCGCAGGCATACTTTCAATCAGGTGCTGGAAGGTTTCTTGGGGAATGCCAGCCCATTCTTCATGGAGTGCGGAACTGAGGAGAGGTATCGATGTAGGTCGGCGAGGCCTGGCACGATGTCGGCGTTCCAAAACATCCCAAAGGTGTTCTATAGGATTCAAGTCAGGACTCTGTGCAGGCCAGTCCATTACAGGGATGTTATTGTCGTGTAACCACTCCGCCACAGCCCGTGCAGTATGAACAGGTGCTCGATCGTGTTGAAAGATGCAATCGCCATCCCCGAATTGCTCTTCAACAGTGGGAAGCAACAAGGTGCTTAAAATATCAATGTAGGTCTGCGCTGTGATCGTGCCACGCATAACAACAAGGGGTACAAGTCTCCTCCAGGAAAAACACGACCACACCATAACACCACGACCTCCGAATTTCACTGTTGGCACTACATACGCTGGCAGATGACGTTCACCGGGCATTCGCCATACCCACACCCTGCCATCGGATCGCCTCATTGTGTACCGTGATTCGTCACTCCACACAACGTTTTGCCACTGTTCAATCGTGTAATGTTGACGCTCCTTACACCAAGCGAGGCGTCGTTTGGCACTTTCCTGCGTGATGTGTGGCTTATGAACAGCCGCTCGACCATGGAATCGAAGGTTTTTCACCTCACGTCTAACTGTCATAGTACTTGGATTAGATCCTGATGCAGTTTGGAATTCCTGTGTGATGGTCTGGATAGATGTCTGCCTTTACTCTTTATGATCCACTTCAAATGTCGGCGGTCTCTGTCAGTAACAGACGAGGTCGGCCTGTACGCTTTTGTGCTGTACATGTCCCTTCAAGTTTCCACTTCACTATCACATCAGAAACAGTGGACCTAGGTATGTTTAGGAGTGTGGAAATCTCGCGTACAGACTTCTGAGACAAGTGACACCCAATCACCTGATCACGTTCGAAGTCCGTGAGTTCCACGAAGCATCCCATTCTGCTGTTTCACGATGTCTAATGACTACTGAGGTCGCGGATAATGAATACCAGGCACTAGGTGGCAGCACAATGCACCTAAGATGAAAAACGTATTTGTTGGGCTGTCCGGATACTTTTGATCACATAGTGTATTACGGAAGAAACGATCATTTGTTTAAAATTAAGGGAAGAAGGCACAGAACTGACGTAGCAAAATTCTCCTCTGTCAGTAGAACCATTGAAGAAAGGAACGAATTGCCTGTAGCAGCCTTTCAGGGCTGTTCTCTGTCCGTGAGGAAATTTAGGAAAATCTGACGAATAAATGTTGGATAATTAATTATAAACGTTACCTAGATGTATATTTGAAATTTTATAAACTTGTGAATACTAATTGTAAACGTATTGCCTATACTGACTGGATAGGTAATTAATAAAAGTAAATAGTATAGCAATTAATCATTTCTAAACGTTTAGCTGTTATTATTATTACTCGCTTTAACTACAAGGTCATATTGAGACGGATCTGTTAATGGATAACTCTTAGATCGAGGTGTGGCGGACAATTAGCCTTCTAGGTCTCATACCTGTAACCACCCTCTTCGTCGTGTTCACAGAGACCCTAGCAACTGGATCTTCTGCTTTGTGCCATGCAGATGGCATTAGGATGTCGTCCAGTCCAACCGCCGCCCTCATATGGAAAGGCGGACAGTTAGCCTTCTAGGTCTCATCCCTGTAACCACCCTCTTCGTCGTGTTCACAGAGACCCTAGCAACTGGAACTTCTGCTTTGTGCCATGCAGATGGCATTAGGATGTCGTCCAGTCCAACCGCCGCCCTCATATGGAAAGGCGGACAGTTAGCCTTCTAGGTCTCATCCCTGTAACCACCCTCTTCGTCGTGTTCACAGAGACCCTAGCAACTGGATCTTCTGCTTTGTGCCATGCAGATGGCATTAGGATGTCGTCCAGTCCAACCGCCGCCCTCATATGGAAAGGCGGACAGTTAGCCTTCTAGGTCTCATCCCTGTAACCACCCTCTTCGTCGTGTTCACAGAGACCCTAGCAACTGGATCTTCTGCTTTGTGCCATGCAGATGGCATTAGGATGTCGTCCAGTCCAACCGCCGCCCTCATATGGAAAGGCGGACAGTTAGCCTTCTAGGTCTCATCCCTGTAACCACCCTCTTCGTCGTGAGCACAAAGACCCTAGTGCACAGCAACCGGATCCCCTGCCCCGTGCCGTGCAGATGGCATTAGAATGCCGTCCAGTCTACCTGCTTTCATTCTCTATGGATAGATGGCACAGTATTCGCTATTACCACCTATTTTTCATGTTTACTATTGTTTTACACTTAAGGAGCAACTTTGGGTCATGGTATTAAATATCCGATGCGGTATTTACCTTTACGTCTGAGGGAAACCACGAATAAACCTCAATTAGATTGTTCGGCTCACGGGATTTGAACCCGAATGTGGGCCACAGACGTTAGCGTCTGAGCCATCCCGCTCGGATTTTAGCTGTTATGTTATACTGGTAGCTACAATAATATGATTGTTGTTAGAAAGTTATTCACATTACTGTTTATTGTTCATTGTATTGCTATTGTTTGTGCGCTTGGTTTTTTAATATTATTTTGTACATATAACTCTGCCACCGAGTAATACCCACTTTCAGTGAATAAATACGTACATATAAGCAGGTGATTCGATGATAGTGAGTATTTTTTCATCCATTAAAAAGAGACAATTTATCTTTTAACCTTGAATGCGGAGCAAACTTTAAAGACAAATTGCACAGATGAAAAAAATGTTTGCTGGGCTTTTATTGTCGCGGTAACTTTCGTTCGTGTTATCTTATTGCTGATCGCCTGTTATTGTTTTACTATTTTTAATTTTGAGTTCTTTGTCCTCCGGCTAGCTATTATTACTACTCAGTCGAGCAAATCTCTTGAACAGGGTGTGTAAATGGAAAGGAGTTGTTACTAAAAGATTACACTGATAAAAGAATTTGTTTTTACACTTTTATTGCCGTCACACTTCTTTAATTTCTCATATTTACTCTTGATACACGCCCGACTGAAACTGTTATATTTTCAAATGTAACTATTATCACTTATTTGCCGCACATTATTAATTCGCGTATTTCACATTTTAACTAACTTTACGACGCGAGAGATTCTGTAGAATTGCGCGACATGTAACCCGTGGATGATTCTGTTTAACTGTGCGACGTATAATCCGCGAATGATTCTCTTAAACTGCACGTTACCCGTCTCTGGCACGGAATTTATACTCCCTCACCCCGATATGCCTAAAGAATATAATCGAACTGCTATTGGTTAATAAAGCGCGCCAACATTAGCGTCTATTTTTATATCCAATCAAAATTACGAACACATATGCTCTAGGGAAGATATTCCCTCCATTTCTAAAGAAAAGTGCGCTACTCTGACGTCATTTGTTTGTCTCTTATAATTGATAAACAACTCACCCCATCGCTCATTGTTACCCGCTCCTATTGTCAGTTTCAGTGAGGTCGTGTAAACTTATTTCCTAACAATGCTTATAATTAACAAACATCTCAAAACAATGTCATACAATAATGTTCATTTACACTACAATCACTCTGGCATTTACAGTGTTGTGATATAAAATACTGCCACATTATGAACTGAATATTTAATCCAAGTCATATGGATATGTTATAAGCGATTCAGGCTGTAAAGCTCATGCTTGATTCATGTCCCAGTCAGGGTTCGTGCCGATGACGGTGATACTATTCTCTTTGTTTTCATCCAGCTTGGAACAGAAGGGCTTGCTGCAAAATTAAGCCATTAATCGACAAGCAAATTTATTGAAGCAACGTTTCAAAAAGGCTGCGACATCATGCCATACTGGCTCACCACTATTATTGGCTGGTGAACTAATACATCATGAGCCGGTTTGATGGTATGTGCTAGTGCAGTGACAAACCCCTGTTTGCTGACGGTTACAGACGTCCATAATCACAAAGTTGCAGCCATACCTCTTAGTTTACTCCGTCACACTACTATCAATAATTAAACGACAGTACACGTCAACTTTCACTACCTGTCGTCACCATAGATATCTAACGCTACAAACTATCGGTTTATGATCACCATGTTACAGAGGACAATAGCTTTGCTTAGAGATTAGATTTAAATGTATTATCTCAACGGATAATAGCTATAATTTATTAAGTTCGTGAAAAACTGTATTACTTGAGTTTTTATTTTGTAGGGTAACTTTACTCGTGATCTCATTACTTGAAAAGCTTCAATAAATGAAACCTGTCGTAAGATATAAAGAGGATAATAAATGGACTGGGATAATAGAAGTGCAATTTATCAAATTATTTGTTTCATACTATTTGGAATTTCATGTTTTTCCGTCTCTAAACCAGTACGTCAAATTGAACTTTCCGTATTCCAACACCAACATATGAATACATTCGCCCTGCAATGAGCATATGGAACATATGTCTGCGTCCATGTCCAACATAATATGCAGTACAATATTTAACAAATATATAAAGTATTTCGTCATAGTATGATATAAAAAATCTGATGTGTTACACTCGAACATTCTCTACTCTTGTACAAGCTATTTTTACAAACGCTTATTCTCCATATACTTCATGTTAATCCACATAAACATTTATAGAAATTACCTTATTGCTAATTTTCTTATAGGTGCAAGGGGAATGGTAGGCATTAAGCGATAGTCAAATCTTTTAAGAGCTGGTTGCCACGTGGAGCATTCCATTCTCTTTGCATGTCCAGAACATAAAACATCTGATGTGTTACACTCACATGACTTTCTCTACTCTTGTACAAACTATTTTTACAAACGCTTATTCTCCATATGCTTCATGTTAATCGAGATATCGAGATGTTAATCTTATTGCTAATTTTCTTGTAGGTGCAAGGGGAATATGGTAGTATTTAAGCGATAGTCAAATCTTTTAAGAGCTGGTTGCTATGCCACATGCAAAATGCAAAATGAATAACTAATTCCCATTTGAGAAAAAGTATTGGAAAATTTAAGGGAATAACAAGCAATATCTCCAAAATGGTTCACTCAACAAAAAAAAATGTATATGACAAAAATTGTTTATTTTAACGCGGAGACAGGAAAGTTTGCTCAGAGGCCTCTTTATCAGGCTTGAGGATCTTTTACGTGCCGTAAATCTACGACACGGGACTATCGGCTTTACTTCCCTTCCGAAGGAAGCCATGCTAAGGATTTTTACGCCGGAAAAAATCCATCGCCCTCCGCCGGGTTTGAAACCATGACCAAGGGCTAGCAGAACAGTACGTGGGTTCTACTAGTTTTCAATACCTTATCACCCCCCCCCGAAAAAAAATCCGGCTAGGTCATTTAGTTTTATTCTCTAAAGGTTTCTTAAAATGCATAAAACTCAAATAATTTTTATAAAAGTGCTACGCCAAACCAGCTTAAGAAACGTTTACCTGTCCTAAAATATATACTTTGATCCAGAAGGAATCAAAGAATTGATTTAATCTAAAAATAGGCACTGTCAAACTTCGTCACTTTACACTTCCTGAAAACCATAAAAAATAAGAAAACAGCATATCTTAAATCTTATTAAACACCATCTTTTTCAGTATTACTGCGTGAATGCACAGCATCGACTGTAAAGAAAATGGACTAGAGCGGTGTAAATTCGCGTGAAATAGATATATAGAAGCAATGAAACTTCGTAAAATGAAGAATAAAAATCTGATGTTGCATTCATATGGCTTTTTCTACTCTTGTACAACCTATTTTTACAAACGCTTATTCTCTATTTTCTCCATCTACTTCGTGTTAATCGAGATAAACATTTGCAGAAACCTTTATTGCTAATTTTCTGTAGGTGCAAGGGGAATATGGTAGGCTTTAAGCGACAGACAAATCTTATAATAAGAGTTGGTTGCTATGTGGAGAGCATTCCATTCTCTTTGCATGTCCAAAACATACAAAAAAAAGAACCACGAATTCGCATTTGAGAAAAAGTACCTATAAGTATTGGAAAATTCAAGCAAATAACAAGGAATCTCGGAAATGGTTCACTCGACAAAAAAAATGCATATGACAACATAAATTGTGTGTTTTAACGAGATCTACAGTCATTCAGAATGAAGAAGACTTTTGGGAACATTTCCATAAAATTCAAAATATACATTTCACTTGCCATGAAAATATCTTAAACCTGTGATATTTTAATCAAAATCGTTAGAGCCATTTTTAGAAAGTCAAAATTTTCGAAAAATGTTCCATGTAAAAAGAGTAGTCTGGGGTGGGGGATTTTCCTGAAAATCTTCGTTTATGACTTATGCTGTTCACAGACGATCCTAGATAGACACACACGCAGACAGACACACACACGGACATGTTTCCAAAACTGCCTTGTTTGGATTCAGGGCACCTCAAAACATGTATTTCCGACGAAATCTCGGTTTTGAATTTTTGGGTGGAACGCAATACTTACTACACTTAGTAGAGAAAGTAAAAATGAAATAAAAAATAACTAAGTATTTCTTCAGCAAATGGAAACATAATAAATCAATACAGAAATAAATTGAGTGAATACTTATAAAGAATACACAAAAGCCGCTTTCTTCAGCTTTTATGATTATAAAATACTGAAACAAGAAATATTGAAAGATGCAATGAGAGAAATCATTATGGTCCTGAAGGTATAGTTTTAAGTGTCATCAAATGAGACCCTGACTTGAAGCCTGCTAGCTTAGATAGGTCTTTAAATCCACCAGATGAAAAGAAAAACAAAAGGACTACCTTTCCTTAAAAAACAAAACACAGACACACACACTCAAAACTAGAAAAGGCATTCATTGCTTAAAATACGCCTATAGTTCGACTTTAATTTTCGCAACCTCAGTTGACATGGGTGTAAAAACAAACCATAAGCTGAAATAAAAAAGATACATGTTTTGAAATGTTATTTATGTTCTTTTGTTTCTCATCAAGGCATTTAAAGAGTATTAGTTCTGCCGACATACAGCCAGCTTCTTTTCTAACATTTGACTGCCATACTTGCGCCCTGTATGAGTGTATGTGACTTAACAAAATGTGTACTGAAAGCATTTTGGAAAACATTCCAAATGACTAGCAAGAACTACGAAAAAATATCTGATGTGTTACACTCACATGACTTCTCTACTCTTGTACAAACTATTTTTACAAATACTTATTCTCCATCTACTTCATGTTAATCGAGATAAACACTTGCAGACTCTATCTTATTGCTAATTTTCTTGTACGTGTAAGGTGAATATATATTTACAAGGGCAATATAGAAACACAGTAGCCTTTAAGCATAGACATATCTCTTAATAGCTGGTTGCTATGTGCAGCACCATTCTCTTTGCCACGGATTAATGCTCTTTGCATATCCAAGACAAAAAAATGAATAACGAATTCCCATTTGAGAAAATACGTACTGAAAAATTTAAGGGAATAACAAGCAATATCTCGAAACTGGTTCACTCAACAAAAAAATGTATATGACATAAATTGTGTATTTTAACCCGATCTACATTCTTTCTGTAGTAAAATTTTGTCTATCTCTTATGGTTTACCAGTTATGCAAAAGTCGTTCACAATGAAGAATACTTTTGGACACATTACCAGAAAATTCAAGATATACATTTTATTTGTCATGAAAATATCTTAAACATGTGATATTTTAATCAAAATCGTTAGAGCTATTTTTGAGAAAATTAAAATTTTCGAAAAATGTTCCAGGTAAAGGGTAATCTTGGGTGGGGGGATTTTCTTGAAAACCTTCGTGTCGTATCTCTGGAAGATACTGAACCTACATACCAAGTTTGGAGTTTATCCGACTGTTCGTTTCTGAGTTATGTTGTTCACAGACAGACACACACACACGGACATGTTTCCAAAAATGCTTGTTTTTGGATTCAGGGGGTCTCAAAACATGTATTTCCCGTGAAATCTCGGTATCGAATTTTTGGGTGGAATACAATACTTCCCCTACTTACTATAAGTAGTAGAGAAAGTAAAAAGTTCTGCGAATAATTGCAGAATGTAGATGAAAGAGTCCTCCAAGGTTTATTTCCGGTGAAATACATTTTGTTAGAATGCACTAGCTCGCTTTCTTCAGCTACCTAGTAGGTAGAGAAAGTAATAATTAAAGACTAAATATAAAATACTCCAGAGCGCCAAAAAATAATTCACCAGAAACTCATCAAAGTGCATTTTCACCTCGCCTACTGTTAAAATACCAAAGAATGTACCTTTGAGCTCATTCGTATTGGAAATGTCTTTCAGAGTAATTAACTCTCGATAACATGGAAAGGAAATTAACTCGCGTTCTTGCTCTGCAACAAACTGGGCGACCTTAAAGAAGAAATGGCGAGCAAGACAATAATTCATACCTCCCAACCTTTGCACAACATCCAGCAACCAGCACGGAAGCTGACAGAATTGTCCAAAGAAGAACAACGCCTACTCTCTCCCAGGGAGACCATCTGTTGCGAGCACGACATAAACTCAATTTTATTAATCTAACTGTGATGTACTAGCCATAAGAGACATAACTAGAATATGTTGTAGTCGTTTTAGCCATCTAATGATGCAGTTTAATGACATCAGATTGTTGATTTATACCAATTTGTTAAGAGAAATAATAAATAGAATGCTCATTTGTTTATTTGCTTCAATCAGATGGCTTCAAATTACAGAGGCTGCATTCAGGAATTTCAGAACCATCTTTGTGATAAAATGTCTCTTGTGCTTCAAACTGAAAGGTTCACACTGGTTACCAGGGCGGCAAGAATAACTACGCGATGCCAATTTTTCCTTTAAAAATAATACAAGTTAACCATTTTTACAAAGGATTGTATACAAAACTTACTTAGATGAAAAAAGGAACACGTGATCTGTAAATAAGACTATCTAATAACAATAATACTAATAGTGAGAGTAATCATAATAATAGTAATAATAATAAGTAATAACTTTTATGCAACGTTTCTGGCATTCTTAATACAAAAAACTTAAATTATATTAGAAATACAAATTATTCTAATTGCAGGAGTAAGTATGAGTGAGTGAGTGAGAACTTAAGTAAGTAAAGAGATAAGTAAACTAGTATGAGTGAGTGAGTGAAAACTTAAGTAAGTAATGAGATAAGAGAGCAAGTATGAGTGACTGAATGAGTGAGAACTTAAGTAACTAAAGAGATAAGTAAACAAGTATGAGTGAGTGAGAACTTAAGTAACTAAAGAGATAAGTAAGCAAGTATGAGTGAGTGAGAACTTAAGTAAGTAAAGAGATAAGTAAGCATGTATGAGTGAGTGAGTGTGAGAGTTTAGGTAAGTAAAGAGATCAGTAAACAAGTATGAGTTAGTGAATGAGTGAGAACTCAAGTAAGTAAAGAGATTAATAAGCTAGTATGAGTGAGTGAGTGTGAACTTAAGTAAAGAGATAAGTAAGCATGTATGAGTGAGTGAGTGTGAGAGTTTAGGTAAGTAAAGAGATCAGTAAGCAAGTATGAGTTAGTGAATGAGTGAGAACTCAAGTAAGTAAAGAGATTAATAAGCTAGTATGAGTGAGTGAGTGTGAACTTAATAAAAGTGATAAGTAAGCAAGTATGAGTAAGTGAGTGTGTGAGTGAGAACTTAAGTAAGGACACAAATAAGCAAGTAAGGAAAGTAAGTTAAGTAAGTAAGCAGCAAGTAAGCAAATAAAGGAGTATGTAAGTAATTGCCAAGACTGTACAGTATAGTAACCTCAAAATATACAATGTAATTACTAATTACACATTTAAATTAATATAATAATATCCAGCAGTTTTTAGCATACGGCTTTCTTGAATGAAGCATTTAAACATAAATTTCGTATTCTAAGTGGCATATAATTACGAAATTTACACGCCAATATATAAAAACTACATATTTTAAGTATTCATAGTGTTATTGTATTTGCTTCTGCTTCGAGTAGGGCAGTTATGGCATGATGAACAAGTCATATTCTTTTAAATTAGCACATACACTGATGCTAAATGAAATGGTTTGCTATGAGCTTTATAAGGAACTCCGCACACACTTCCAACAATTTTTTTCTGCAAAATTAACAGTTCGCTGGCTGAATGGTAATTTCCCCACAAGAGGGTACCGTAATTAAAGTTAATATATACTTTTTCATGATATACCATGATTCAAGAGTGTTTATGTAAAGTTTTACTGAGTATTTGAATCATAATATTCGTTTTGCAAACCTTTTTTTTTTCTAAACAAACATCCTCAGCACTACAGTGTGTAAAATAAAATATTGACACTGGTTTGATTGATTTAATTAAAAATAGCTTAACATTACTAATACCACTAAACTGATTTGCAACTGTATCAACCTGATCAGTACAATTGTAACTGAAAGCATTTAGCATCCATATCAGAAGGCCACTACTTCTTTCGAGTTTTTATTTAATAATTCTGATAAACGGGCCAAGTCATCTTAAATTTATTACCGGAACTCTTCATTGTGGTAATAGAGTAATTATTTTTCATTCTTTAGTTACTTCAGTCCATGATAGAACCACCAGGCATATTTTAGGTTTATGAGCTCATTAAAAATACACCTTTTTACTTTCTCTGCCACGTGCATGGTAGGTAGAGAAGATATTGCATTCGGACCAAAAATTCGATACCGATATTTCGCCAGAAATACATGTTTTGAGGCCACCTGAATGCAACAGAAAATTTTAAAAAAGGTCCATGTTTGTGTGTGTGAACAATATAATTCAAAACTCATGGTTGGTATTTATCCGAAAAGTCGGTACTTAGGTTCAGTACCTTCCAAAGATGCGACACGAAGGTTTTCAGCAAGATCCCTTAAAATTCCATGGTTTCCATGCAATCGCGAGAAGCAACTGGAGGACTTTAAAAGAATAAGTATTGAACAATTCGAACCTTTAATAATGGATATCTCAGAAACGGCTTATGCCACAAAAGAACTTATTTTAAGCAGACTGTGTGTTTTAAAGAGATCTACATATTTTCTGTGGTACTTTTTCGTCTATCGGTTAACATTTACAGGTTATACAAAATTCCTTTCTAATGAAGAGGACTTCCTAGGTTATTCCCAGAAAACTCAGGATACTATATTATTTTTATGTAAATATCTTTCATATATGGTGTTTTTATCAAAATAGTTAAAGCCATTTTTTAGAAAATAAAAATTTTCGAAGAATGTTACATGTAAAGGGTAGTTGGGTGTGGAGACATATTCTCGAAAATCGCTTAACGCTTACCAGTTATTCAATATTATACAAAGCTCCTTCCGAATGAAGAGAATTTCACAGACAATGTTTCTAAAAAATTCAAGATATAGATTTTATTTTCCACATTTTAGAAAATCAAAAATTTCAAAACAAGTTTCATGTAAAGAGTAATGTGGATGAGGAGAATTTTCTTGAATTCTTCCTGTCGCATCTTTGGAAGATACTGGAACTTACTTAAGTACCAGATTTGGTATTGATACGGCTTTTCGTTTATATGAGTTACTGCACTGATCTACACGAGTCTCTGAAACTTCGAAATGATTATTCTGGTGCTGACACGGAAGGATTCTACATCTGCGGAGCAACCAGGCGACGAGTGGATAAGAAAAAGAAAGAGAGCTTTGCTGATGAAGATACAGATGATGAGGTTCATCTGGAGGGTAAAGAGAAGATGCGAGTGGAGATGCTGAGTACTGTTTGTCACAACCTGATAGTTGATCTGAAGAAAGAAAAAGAACATATGAAATGCATATTCGACTCATTCTAAGGAGTTTTTGCTCATGGACATAGCCATTCTGTCTGAAAAGAGACCTGGAGAATATTTCCAAGGTATATGTAAGTGACGTAGACGGAAAGCATTTTTTGTGATGAACTGCAAAACTTGTAAGTATAATGGAACATGATCAATACTCAATTCGCCAAAAGCCTGCTAGAAACTACTACTATGGTTGACTCAAGAGAATGGCTTTGTCCTTGAACTGTGAGGCAGTATTTTTAGCACTTAAATGATTTCAGTCTAATTATATAATATAAAAAAATAACAGTCCGCCTTAAAGCAATATGTGTATAATATAATATATAAAATGTATGTAACAGTCATTGTATTATGTTTATATTATTAAGTACATGTATAATAATGTTATGTGAATGTATTATGTAGATAATTTAACAATATAGGAGCTGTGACAATAGAAGCTGAAAATTGCTAACAATGAGGTAACCTTGAGACAACAATAAATTAGAAAGTTTAATGCTACTAGTAATTCTTGGAACAATAATGTAATATTTAAAACAGTTTATAAATAGCCAATCAAAATGACTAGAAAAAGCTTAAGTTAAATAAAAGTATTCTATTGGAGTAAAATTAGCCAATCAGAGACTTCAAATGGATGAAATTTGCAAATTCAGGCGGTAGAAGCCCGTCGTACCCAACCAGATGCTAGAACGCAACGTTCCTGAGCAGTTCGCTGGGTACGTATCCAGTGTGAGACATAAAATTCAATACGGCGAGAATATTATAAAGTTTACGTATTAAAAAGTGCAAGTAATTAATCAATAATCTCACAGCTCTCTATATATCAGTGAAGTGTTATTTAATCGTGTGAAGGATTAATAAAAGGAGTGAAGTAAAAATTATAACTCTGTAAGCTTACATTCTTTAGCTGCATCACCCCCTGCTAAGAGATGCGTGTTTCTGCAAATTAATACTGACGTAGCCGAGGCAAAAATAAATATATATAATATAATATTTAAAGAAACATTAAAATACAAAGTTGATTCCTAAACGTTGGGGCGAAAGCCACCGGAAAGTGAACTTGGGGCGGAGGTCACCGGAAACTTTGTATCGTACGTGGGGCTACAATTACTTCATCAAGTTTGGCTCCCCAAAAGCGGAACCACAATACAACTCCTCCTTCAAATTGGCGCCCAAAGCGGGGTGCTAATAACGTAAAGATAATCCTTCAACTGGAAGTGTGCAGTGGACTAGGGAACTTCTTGCCTACACCAGCAGTTCAAAAGTATTGTCAACAAGTGCAGTTTCACATGTGTATGGTCATAATTATATTGTATTACATGTATGCAGGTTTTATAGACTTACTTATTGGAAGTATGCTCATAATTGTTTTGTTTGATGCGGCAATATAAAGTATTACTGATGCTACTTCGCGTAATATTTTTGTTTCGGGAAATAAAAGATAAGTACCTATGGAACAGGGTGTAAAACAATATAGAGAGAGAGAGGGAAGAACAATACAGCGCTGGCTCAAGTTCGCTTATGTCAACCGCAAGGTCATGGCTTAACTCCTGAGTCAAACACAGTAGTAAAAATTATGGATTAAAACAGATATTTCCAAATGTAAAAACCATTCTGAAAGATTGAACCACATTATCAATTTCCAATGTAAAATGCGAGGGATCATTTAGATTCGGCGATCAACATTTTTCAAGAAGATTTAAATTGCTTTTCATTATTGTACATAGAGACTAATGCATTGACTCATGTAATTGATGATGAAGTCATAAATACTTTCGCTACAGTTGAAGCTAGGAGTAAGTTCTTACAATCTGATATTTCTAAGTGCACGAAATAATGTGCTCGCTTTAGTAGATATAAATATTTAATAATATTGTCTAGTAAGGATAAATTATAGCCCATCCATTTAAAAATCTGATGTGTTACATTTACATAACCTTCCCCACCCTCCATCGCTTATTAGTGGGTATACAAATTATTCTCACGAAATTTATTTTCCTATCTACTTCATTTTAACCTAGATAAACTTTTGCAGAAACAGCTACATTACACATTTCGTTATAGATACAAAGGGAACAGCGATAGTCAAATGTTTTAGAACTGGACGTTATACGCTGGCCTTCAAATTCCATACTCTTTCCATGATTTCGCGTGAAACAACTGGAAATCAACAAGGCTTCAAAAGAGTATTGAACAACTCGAACCATTAATAACGGATATCTCGGAAACGGCCGATGCCACAAAAAAGTTATTTGAAATAAATTGTGTCTTTTAAAGAGATCTACGTTTTTTGTGTAGTACGTTTTCGTCTATCGCTTAACGTTTACCAGTTATACAGGATTATACAAAATTCCTTCCGAATGAAGTGGACTTCGCAGAATATTCCCAGAAAACACAAGATATAATATTATTTGTAATATAAATATCTTTAATACGATATTTTAATCAAAATCCTTAAGAGCCATTTTTTAGAATAACAAAAATTTGGAAAACTGTTCCATGTATAGCGTAGTTGGGATAGGGGGATTCTCTTGAAAATCTTATGACACAAGTTTATAAAGTAGTAAACCTAAATACCAAGTTTGGTATTATCCAACTTTTCATTTTTGAGTTATGCTGTTCAGACACACGCGCGCGCGCGCGCACACACACACACACACACACACACACAGACCTTTTTCTAAAAATCCTTTATTTGGGTTCAAGGGGCCCCAAAACATGTATTTGCGGTGAAACCTCGGTATCGAATTTTTATGTGGAATGCAATACATTCTCTACCTACTTTGTACATAGTGGTAAATGTACGAGTATAAACTGCAGCAAACACAAACTGCAGGTGTCCATTTAAAAACTGTAGCAAACATACGCAAATATATCATAAGAGTAGGGTCCGTTAAAGGTTAAGTAAGACGGACCCCTAAACCATAAATCCGCCTGTGATGACAGTCCGAATTATAAGAGAATTAAAAATCTGATGTGTTACACTCACATGACTTTCTCTACTCTTGTACAAACTATTTATACAAACGCTTATTCTCCATATGCTTCATGTTAATCGAGATAAACATTTGCAGACTCTATCCTATTGCTAATTTTCTTGTAGATGTAAGAGGAATATATACTTACAAGGGCAATATACAAATACAGTAGCCTTTAAGCACATACATATCTCTTAATAGCTGGTTGCTAGGTGCAGCACTATTCGCTTTGCCACAGATTAATATTCTTTGCATATCGAAGACAAAAAAAATGAATAACGAATTCCCATTTGAGAAAAGTATTGAAAAATTTAAGGGAATAACAAGTAATATATCGAAAATGGTTCACTCAACAAAAAAATGTATACGATATAAATTGTGTATTTTAACGCGATCTACATTTTTTGTGTAGTAAAATTTTGTCTATCTCTTATGGTTTACCAGTTATGCAAAAGTCATTCACAATGAAGAATACTTTTGGAGACATTTCCAGGAAATTCAAGATATACATTTTATTTGTCATGAAAATATCTTAAACATATGATATTTTAATCAAAATCGTTAGAGCCATTTTTGAGAAAATTAAAATTTTCGAAAAATCTTCCATGTAAAGGGTAATCTGGGGCGGGGGGATTTTCTTGAAAACCTTCGTGTCGCATCCTTGGAAGATACTGAACCTAAATACCAAGTTTGGTGTTTATCCGACTGTTCGTTTCTGAGTTATGTTGTTCACAGACAGACACACACACACACACACACACACGGACATGTTTCCAAAAATGCTTTTTTTGGATTCAGAGGGTCTCAAAACATGTATTTCCGGTGAAATCTCGGTATCGTATTTTTGGGTGGTATACAATACTTCCCCTATTACTATACGTGGTAGAGAAAGTAAAAATGTTCTGCTGCTTTGGGAGAGTAGATGAATAACCATTATAAAACCAGGTATTAATATGAGGTATGTAGGAATTTAAAAGAATGTGACTAGAAGTAAAATATAATGAAAGACGTAACTCTTATGTCTTAATTGTTTTGAAAATTATTTCACAGAAGAAAACCTAAATATCCAATTGAAATTATTAGGTCATAAATGAAAAATCGATATTTTTACTTTCTCTACTATTTACCTACGTGTACAACTAGATGACGTATTACATTCCACCCAAAAATTCGATACCGAGATTTCACCAGACATATACGTATTGTTTTCAGACACCCCGAATCCAAAAGAAATTTTTTAGAAAACTTCCCCCCCCCCCCCGTTCAACTGTGTATGTGTGTCTGCTTGCGAACAACGTAACTCAGAAACGCAAAGACGGTTAAACTGGGTATTTAAGTTCAGGGTCTTCCAACGTTGAGACACGAAGATTTTCAAGAAAATCCTCGCCCAAATTGCCCGTTACATGGGAACATTTGCGTTATCCTTTTATTTTCTCAAAAGCGGCTCTAACGATTGATGCGGGAACGATTTTCGTCACTTTGAAGCTGTTTGCTTTACCTGCTTGTTGTTGATTCTGCTGCCGTGATCTCGTAGCACTTTCTTTTGTTTCGTGCGTCAGCTGCTCTAGTGGTAAGCTACGAGATCTTTCGCTCAGGATATGCGTGGCGTATTGTTAAAGGATAACACCAGTTTATATTGAATGAGAAATTTAATGTAAACTGATACTTGAGCTGAGCTTTTGAAGCCAAGAGACCTTTTAAAGACAAAGAATGAAACTGATTATGAATCGCAGCCCTCGAAATTGTAACAACTGTATTATTACACCTGCTAACTTCTGCAGTATAAATTTTACGATTTCAAATAACTGTTTTCGCAACAAAAGAAACTAGTGGTGTAACTTGCCGTGAACCGCTAAAGTACTTATTGGCGAGGGCTCTCGCAATAGCTGCGAAATCTTATTCACACAAGCGCGTCACTAGGCGCTTAAACTATCACACGAACAGTACGTAACGGTGACGGTACCAGAATGACTACATATGCATAACTGTGTGCACGAACGCATGTAAGTACCAGTGCCGGTGCCAGAGAGAGTGTGTGCAAAACTGCGAATGGTCTCTGATTAAGACACACGCCTATTTATATTAATTTTAGCCTGCGTCTATATATTATTCCTCTTCCAACTTTACATCTTTCCTGGGCCAATACTTAACCACTCTCCATGCACATCTTTTAGTTTGTTGCTAACTGAGCCTTTCACTTGTCTCAGAATTTCTTTTGCCGCTCTAATTTACAGAATTGGCCTACGCGACTGCAAAAGTACTGAAATTATAACCTAACTGAATTCCCAGAATCTTTAAGTTAATGCGTTGGCTACTTCGGCTGATACTAATGATTATGGCTGCGACATCGGAGTCGTTACGTTTGTTTAAAGGCGGCTGTAATAGACTGTTTACAGCGAAAGGCTTACCTGCACAGTTGAGTCAAACGTATCGTCGCACAGTGTTCACGTAGACGAAATGTCAAAGGAAAGGGTACGAAGGTTCACATGTTACAAAACTATGTATTGGAGTATGGGGAAAATGTATTCTCTATTATTAACGATAACCTTTATTGCAAACCGTGAAATAGCACAATTGCTTCTGGGGATAGTAGATCGAGTAATGTGCCAAGACATGTCAACAGAAACACACAAGCGTTGCATTGCAAAATGTGAGGATAAGCTACGGCAAGAGTCACCTCCTCCAAATCAAATTCAGGTTGATATCCTCAACCAAAAATTGGTCTTAATCAAATTTCTTTACGCTGTAAAAATTTGCAAGATATTCGTTGTATGGGAAATTTATAAATTTTTATACCTTTTACAACGTTTAATGAAGAACTATGCGCAGCATTTATTTCTGCCAATATTCCGTTATATAAACTAAAGGATACAAACTTGCGGGTTGTAATTTAATGCAATAAACTGACATAAAATCTTATCCATGTGAAGATTGTGACGTAGCGTTTTGCATTAATTATTTAATAAAGACATTGCAGTTATATAAGTCAGCTGTATATGTTATAAATAATATTACAGAAATAAAGTAAATGTTCGTGAGACATGCGTAATTCTTCTAATATAGACTGTACCGAGCGCGATCAATATTAGCCTTATCACTACACACTTACCTTCCTATTCTATACGCTTTCCTCCATATAGCGACTCCGATGTCGCAGCCCTACTAATGACTTTCGCTAACCTGACTTCCTAATTACTTTCATATTTCCGGACAAACATTTCAACTCAAACTTGTTACATTGTACACTGATTTAATATACGGAAATGCTTTATTGCAATTATTTCTCTAGCTTACTGTTATTTCTTTATTTAATTATTTATACATTCCCATCGATAATTACGTTATAACGATTTTGATTAAAAGAACATATTTTAACAGTCCTATCGACACCTTCGCCTCTGAATTGCTCATGTGAAGTATCTCTAGACCCAACGTGACTCGGAGTCCATGGTAAAAGCTGCAGGTCCTCTCATTCTACCGCCGTCCTCATCATCATGGTAAAACCGGAGGTAATGGATTCCGCTTGCTGGATGTCTCCACCTTAGATATGATTCCAGTCATCGCTCGGTGGAGTGAGGTCTTCCCCGAAGATGGGGAGCGTTAGAAATGACGACATATATTTAGGATATTCGCATTACAAACAAAATGTATATCTTGAATTCTCTGTGAATATCGTGTTAAGTCCTCTTCGTTCTAAATGACTTTGTATAACTGGTAAACCAGTAACAGAGAAAAGATAGACAAACTCTCACTACACAAAAATTATAGATCTCCTTAAAGCATACAATTTATTTCAAATAATTTGTTGTGGCGTTAACCATTTCCGAGATATTATTGGAATATTCAAATATTTTATACTTTTTCAACTCCAAATCGTCATTTTTTTCGTGTCCGTGCTCGTGCAATTAGAGAAAAACTTCAAAGCCATTTCACATAGCGACCCACTTTTAAGATATTTCGACTATCGCTTTAGTTTACGATTTTCTTCTTATAAATACAACGAAATGTGTAATGAAATTTATCCAGTAGCGGCTCGTAGAGTATACATTTTGGGTGTTTACAAAGTTTTAGCCAGGCAGCCCTGAAAATGTGAAATAGCATTTTGTATTTAATTTAATGGACGCTCTTTAACTGTTTCGGTCCTTAACGTCACCGGTAATTTTGCTCAGATGCCTATTTATCAGGCTTGAGGTTCTTTTACGTGCCGTAAATCTACGACACGGTACCACCGGGTTTACTTCCCTTCCAAAGGAAGCCATGCTAAGGATTTTCACGCCCGAAAAAATCACTCGCCCTCCGCCGGGTTAAACCCGCAACCTCGAAAATAGCATCTGCGCATAATTAGTTATGATAATGAGCAAATTGATACAACTGCAGCCGCTCCTAGTAGTAGTGGTAATAATAATAATAATAATAATAATAGTGCAATGTTTGTTGTGTGCATAATTAAGTACATCATGTTAGGACAAGAGCTAGGTAATATCTAAATTAAATTGTAGTTGAGATTATGGATGGTACAGATAAAACCGGAGGTTTCCGCGCTTGTCCACGTTACTCTAACTTCCGCCGTAATGTGCTACCGCCTAGTGGCATTAACGTAAAATTGTAGTGATAATGGAAACAGAGTGCAGGAAAAACTTCGTGCGCTAGTGCACTTCTTCAAGTGTGCACGATCCGCATGAATTTGACCCCATAATGTTATTACGTCATACCAGTTGCGCATGTGCAGAAGCTTCTTAAAACGCGCACTAATCAAAACGTACTAGGGCCCTTGTTGCCATGTTTCATCGAATTTAGAGGATTGGCTCGGTAGATTTAAATGCCGTAGACTTTAAACTGCCGCATATAGGTTACGCTTAATAGCATTCAAAGAAAAAATAAATAATAAGTCCGCAAGGTGGCAAACGGCGGGGTGTTCACTGCTCTTGTGTTCTTATGCAACAGCCACCACTGGATTTAACTATATTACCAAGAAGTAGAGGAAAGAATAAAGCTTTTGTTTGAACAGTTTATAGAGGAGAGATTAGAGAAAGTAATAAACATATCAGATATATTTTAAATCTTGATCTACAGCTTCCTTTAATACATTTATGTAATATTACGCTACAGCAATTCTGGTTAGTCTAAGGGCCGGTTTCAACAACAGATGTTAAAAATACTCTAACATATTGTTTATTAACAAGGTGTTCAAAGTTACCACCAGAAACGTTAGGCGCGAAGAACGTTTAAGACGGTTTAAAACTGGTGGTGGACATGCATTGAAACTATAGTGGACGAAAATGTGTTATTGCTAATTAATCAAGCAACGCGAACAAAATACTGCTTGATTCTTGAAGCAATTGTTTTGGAAACCTTCCGGAGAAACCCACAAACGGTTACTTTGGAAATACCAACATTATCACCCACCAAGTAAATAGAAAATGTCAGTAGCATAAAATCTAAGCACCTAATTAACACCTGTGGCATAGGAGAAAAAGGCATGTTGCTGTTGGTAGTATTTTAACCTCTCGTATTTCGCATAAAAGCATGCTCATGACCCCTTGGACAGGCTATATTGCTTTAAAAATTCCTCCTTTTGCAGGGTTTCAAATTTATTATGGTGTACGATTACTCTTCTATTAGAAATGGCATTCAAAAATGCAAACTCGTATCAACAGCTTGGTTAAACGACTTAACACAAGGGTACGGCGATGTTAACACCGATTTTAACACAATGTTAAAGTTAACATTGTTTGATGAAACAGAATTTGTGTTAACTTCAGTGTTAAAAATTTAACTTTGTGTTAACATTTAGACATGTTGGTGAAGCCGACCGTAAGACAAATAAGGAGAAACTGAAGTTAGGTTGTGGAGTCTGGCGTTATCGGCACCCAGCAAGGGTTTCGTTGGCACATGTTCAGAAGATACTGTCATCCACGAAGTGAGCTAGAGGACATGTTGCCAGCTAGACAGAAACATCTGCCAGAGAAGGGTTTAGGCCATAAACGCCTAATTTCGTTGCCATAAATCTACTTGGGAACCTGTTCTGACTGCCTCTTCTGACATAAACGCGTTCTGCACGGATTACATTGTGAAAAACATCATAATTGTCTCTCGTGTACCACGCAGGCGCTATGCAAGATTGGCGCATAATGGACCAGTCTCTTTTGATAGCTGTGTTTATTTATTCCGATCAAACCTGAACCACAGAAGATGTAGAGGTGTTAAGTGAGATGTTATCGTGAGTTACCGGTACACCTCCAAATCTTCACTTGCCTCTGAGCTATGGCTGTTTGATACGAGTATAGATACCTCCCATTTTTACCTTCCCTACCAGGTACCTAGTTGATAGAGAAGGTATTGCATTTCACCCAAAAATTCGATACCAAGATTTCACCGGAAATGCGTGTTTTGAGGCACCTTGACCTGAATATAAAAAAATACTTTCTCTACCGCGTACATAGTAGGTAGAGAATGTATTGCATTGCACTAAAAAATTCGATACCGCGGTTTTACCGGAAATACATGTTTTGAAGCCCACTGAATCCAAAAAAGTATTTTTAGAAATTGTGTGTATCTGTGAACAGCGTAACTCAAAAACGAAAAGTTGGATAAACACCAAGCTTGGTATTTAGCTTCAGTACCTTCTGAAGATGCGACACGAAGATTTTCAAGAAAATTTCCCCACCCCAAACTGTCCTTTACATGGAACATTTTTCAAAATTTTTGATTTTCTAAAAAATAGCTCTTAACGACTTTGATTAAAATAGCATATACTAATAATATTTATATGACAAATAAAATGTATATCTTGAATTTTCTAGAAATAACCTATTAAGTCCTCTTCATTCGGAAGGAATTTTGTATAATCTTGTATAACTAGTAAACGTCAAGCGATAGAACAAACCGCACTACACAAGAAATGTAGATCTCTTTAAAACACAATTTATTTCAAATAATGTTTTTGTAGCATTAGCCATTTCCGAGATATCCGTTAATAATGGTTCGATTTTTTAATTTCTTGGTCAGTAGTCCTTCAACATCCAGTTGTTTCTCGTGATTGCAGGGAAACAGTGTGTAATTTTAATACAGGCCTATAGCGTTCAGTTCTTAAACATTTGACTATGGCTGTTGCATTGAATTTATAACGAAATATGCAATGTAGCTATTTCTGCAAATGTTTATTTGGATTAAAATGAAGTAGATGGAAAAATAAAGGTGGAGAAAGTCACGATACTGTATCACATCAAAGTTTTAGAAATAGATTCGTGTGTGTGTCTGTAAACAGCATAACTCAAAACTGAAAAGTCGGATCAACCCAAACTTGGCATTTAAGTTCAGTACCTTCCAAAGATGTGGCACGAAGATTTTCAAGAAAATCTCCCCACTCGCAGCTACCCTTTACATGAATATTTTTAGAAATGTTTTATTTTCTAAAAAATGGCTCTAGCGATTTTGATTAAACTACCATATATTAAAGATACTTACATGACATATAAAATATATTTCTTGAATTTTCTGGGAATAGCCTGTGAAGTCCTCTTCATTCGAAAGGAATTTTGTATCATCTTGCATAACTGGTAAACATTAAGTGATAGACGAAAACTACTACACAAGATCTCTAGAGTAGATCTCTTTAAAACACACAATTTGTTTTAAAAAATAATATCAGCCGTTTCCGTGCTATCTGTTATTAATTCATTGAAATCCAATGAAATTTTAAGGCCAGCGTATATATCCAGTTCTTAAACATTTGACTATCACTCTTCCTTTTGTATCTATAACGAAATGTGTAATGCAGCTATTTCTGCAAAACTTTATTTGGATTATAATGAAATAGATATACAAATAAGCTTTAATAAGAACTAGTTTATACACCCACTAATAAACGATAGAGAATAGCGAAAGTCACGCGTATGCATCACATCGGATTTTTCATAATGGCAATTTCCAACTTAATTTGATGTCCTATGATTTTTACGTGACAGTATGGTCATACAGGCGGCGCCGTGGCCGAAGGGTTAGACCGCTCGCCTCTCACCGATGCGGCCCGGGTTCAATCTCAGGGACCCGCATGTGGGATTTGTGGTGGACAAAGCGGCGTCTGGGCGGGTTTTCTCCGGGTTCTCCGATTTCCCCCGCCATTCATTCCACCAACTGCTCCATCATCAACTTTCCTTTCATCCATTTCACCATAATTTCGTTTCACCTACTTCCTTCCTCCCTACCAGCCATCGGACTGATCACCCATCCTGGATATTCTGTCTGATCCATGAGTATCTGCTCCTCGACGGGCCTCTGACCCCAGGCACCCGCCTGTAAGTCCTGGGGGGCTTAAGTCCTACATAAGAGGAGATTATACAGGGAAAGAAGTATGGTCATACAGGTGATTTGAAAATGTCTTCCAGCTAATTCTACATCATATTCACCTTTTTGTTTTGGAGGTGAGCTACGTACTTTGCTGAGTGATGATTGCCGCATTATTGAACCTGGACCCTCTGCCTCTCGATCTCAATTATTGAATTCCGGTTTGGCGGTACTGCGATGTTCTGCTTGTGCTTTTTCCTCGTAATTCTGCCTCGACTAGCTGCTATTTTAATTACTATAGCGTTCTGAATTATGGGATGAGCATGGATTTTGGTTTCTAGGTAAAGCAAGTCGTAGATTTACAAGGTGTGTGAGTAATATTCCCGGATGAGCCAATTGGCTTAACGATAATCCTGCCGCTAGGGGCGCTAGTGTCGCTAGTGTCGCTGCGTGCGACGGCGGCAGTGGTAAGTTTGAAAAGCGCCCTGAGCGGGAGGATTATCGTTATTGCAATTGGTTCATCCGGAACGAGTTAAAAGAATTGAGGATTAGGGTAACGTGAAGGAAAAAGAGGAAGTGACGTGGAGTGTTTTGATTGGTTCGTTAATTCGGGTGGAAGATGAAGGAAGGAAGATGAAAGAGTATGGAGGTCACGTGATGGAGAGGAGCGGGGTGGCGAGGTGTTGTCTGTGCGGAGGTCGGGACTGAAAGAGGGAAAAGATCGGGAGCGAGGGATAAAAAGTATAACAGAAAGTGACGTGTGAAGTTGTGATTGGTGGGAATAAGAAGTGATGTTATTGGTGGAAAGGAACAAATGAAAGTTGTTGATTGGTAAGAATAAGAGAGATTATGATTGGTGGAAAGAAAAAAGGTGTGGGAGTGGGGTATGTTGGAGGTGATGGTAAAGGTAAGTTTTGCTACCAACAACATTTGCAAAAGCCTATCCAGAACTCATCAGCAATTTTAAATAACTAGTGTTTCGGGGTTTTCTCTGGCTGGTAGACGAATGCAAGCTGTTTCTGCTTTTTCATAGGTTTTCCCAAAATTGAAAAAGCATATATTGTAACACAAATGTGTGCAGTGCAAAAGAAAATAAAAATTAAATAGGCACACACACACACACACACACACACACACACACACACACCCGTTGCAGTTGCCATACTTATATTATTCGTCTTTTCCTTTTTTCTTTTTTTCTTTTTGTTTTTTCGTTTTTTTAAAAAATAACTAGTTTTTGGGGTTTTTCTGCGGATGGTAAACGAATGCAAGCTCTTTCTGCTTTTTTCATAGGTTTTCCCTGGTTGGTAGGCGTTTGCTGTAGTGGTTGACGAAGCCGTTTCTAATTTTCGAGGTTTTTCGGGTTTTTAGTGGTTGTCGCTGCCCGGTAGGCAAATGATGAAGTTTTGCCTTGTCGGCGCACGGATACTACGCACATACTCGCACACACACACACACATTTAATAGTAGCATGTAGCAAACTGTTTTTGAAAAATGCTTAACCAGCTTTAAGATCAACCAACATCACTACGCACTGATATACCTAGGTTTTTTAAAGCGGTACAGACGCCCTTTGCACAGACGTAATTTAACTATACCAAAAACCTGGTCGCTAGCGTACGTAGGAGCAGGGTTCTCATTGACGGTCGAAAGCGGTCAAAAAGTGTACTATCTTGTTTTCATGGGTTTTCCAGATCGGTAGGCGTTAGAATACTCTTAGAGCTTTTTTCAGGTTTTTCGCGGTTGTCCCTGTCCGGTAGGCAAATGATAAAGTTTTTCTATAATGTCGTCGTTTTGGCTTGTGGCGCACGGATACTAGGCACATACTCGCACACACACACACACTATAATAGTAGCGTATAAAAAATTTAACAAACAAAATCTACACAATGACAAAATTGAAAATGTATATATATTTTAACACAAAAGTGTGCAGTGCAAACGATTTTCTAGCCCCTAGTGAGTGTAAAATTGCGTTTACTTCACTTCTTTCAAACTGCTTAAAAATCATATAAATGGTTGTCTCACGTCATAATAAGCCTATATACCAAGAATACTGAGTTTTTAAAAAGTCAAGAAATTGGATTTTCTAGCTCCTAGTGAGTGTAAAATCGCGTTTACTTCACTTCTTTCAAACTGCTTAAAATTCATATAAATGGATGTATCACCTCATAATAAGCCTCTATACACCAAGAATATTGAATTTTTAACAAGTAAAGAAAATCAATTTTCTAGCCCCTAGGGAGTGTTAAATCGCGTTTACTTCACTTCTTTCAAACTTCGAAAAAATCATATAAATGGTTGCTTCACGTCATAATAAGCCTATATATACCAAAAATACTGAGTTTTTAAAAAGTCAAGAAAATGGATTTTCTAGCACCTAGTGAGTGTAAAATTGCGTTTACTTCACTTCTTTCAAACTGCTTAAAAATCATATAAATGGTTGTTTCACGTCATAATAAGCCTATATATACCAAGAATACTCAGTTTTTAAAGTCAAGAAATTGGATTTTCTAGCTCCTAGTGAGTGTAAAATCGCGTTTACTTCACTTCTTTCAAACTGCTTAAAATTCGTATAAATGGATGTATCACCTCATAATAAGCCTCTATATACCAAGAAAATCGATTTTCTAGCCCCTAGCGAGTGTAAAATCGCGTTTAATTCACTTCTTTCAAACTGCTTAAAAATCATATAAATGAATGTATCACCTCATAATAAGCCTCTATATACCAAAAATACTGAGTATTCAAAAAAGTCAAGAAAATCGATTTTCTAGCCCCTAGTGAGTGTAAAATCGCGTTTACTTCACTTCTTTCAAACTTCGAAAAAATCATATAAATGGTTGTTTCACGTTATAATAAGCCTATATATACCAAGAATACTGAGTTTTTAAAAAGTCAAGAAATTCGATTTTCTAGCTGCTAGTGAGTGTAAAATCGCGTTTACTTCACTTCTTTCAAACTGCTTAAAATTCATATAAATGGATGTATCACCTCATAATAAGCCTCTATATACCAAGAATATTGAGTTTTTAAAAAGTCAAAAAAATCGATTTTCTAGCCCCTAGCGAGTGTAAAATCGCGTTTACTTCACTTCTTTCAAACTGCTTAAAAATCATATAAATGAATGTATCACCTCATAATAAGTCTCTATATACCAAAAATACTGAGTATTCAAAAAGTTAAGAAAATCGATTTTCTAGCCCCTAGCGAGTGTAAAATCGTGTTTACTTCACTTCTTTCAAACTGCTTAAAAATCATATAAATGGTTGTTTCACGTTATAATAAGCCTATATATACCAAGAATACTGAGTTCTTAAAAAGTCAAGAAATTCGATTTTCTAGCTGCTAGTGAGTGTAAAATCGCGTTTACTTCACTTCTTTCAAACTGCTTAAAATTCATATAAATGGATGTATCACCTCATAATAAGCCTCTATATACCAAGAATACTGAGTTTTTAAAAAGTCAAGAAAATCGATTTTCTAGCTCCTAGCGAGTGTAAAATCGCGTTTACTTCACTTCTTTCAAACTGCTTAAAAATCATATAAATGAATGTATCACCTCATAATAAGCCTCTATATCCCGAAAATACTGAGTATTCAAAAACTTAAGAAAATCGATTTTCTAGCCCCTAGCGAGTGTAAAATCGTGTTTACTTCACTTCTTTCAAACTGCTTAAAAATCATATAAATGGTTGTTTCACGTTATAATAAGCCTATATATACCAAGAATACTGAGTTCTTAAAAAGTCAAGAAATTCGATTTTCTAGCTGCTAGTGAGTGTAAAATCGCGTTTACTTCACTTCTTTCAAACTGCTTAAAAATCATATAAATGAATGTATCACCTCATAATAAGTCTCTATATACCAAAAATACTGAGTATTCAAAAAGTTAAGAAAATCGATTTTCTAGCCCCTAGCGAGTGTAAAATCGTGTTTACTTCACTTCTTTCAAACTGCTTAAAAATCATATAAATGGTTGTTTCACGTTATAATAAGCCTATATATACCAAGAATACTGAGTTCTTAAAAAGTCAAGAAATTCGATTTTCTAGCTGCTAGTGAGTGTAAAATCGCGTTTACTTCACTTCTTTAAAACTGCTTAAAATTCATATAAATGGATATATCACCTCATAATAAGCCTCTATATACCAAGAATACTGAGTTTTTAAAAAGTCAAGAAAGTCGATTTTCTAGCCCCTAGCGAGTGTAAAATCGCGTTTACTTCACTTCTTTCAAACTGCTTAAAAATCATATAAATGAATGTATCACCTCATAATAAGCCTCTATATACCAAAAATACTGAGTATTCAAAAGTCAAGAAAATCGATTTTCTAGCCCCTAGTGAGTGTAAAATCGCGTTTACTTCACTTCTTTCAAACTTCGAAAAAATCATATAAATGGTTGTTTCACGTTATAATAAGCCTATATATACCAAGAATACTGAGTTTTTAAAAAGTCAAGAAATTCGATTTTCTAGCTGCTAGTGAGTGTAAAATCGCGTTTACTTCACTTCTTTCAAACTTCGAAAAAATCATATAAATGGTTGTTTCACGTCATAATAGGCCTTCATATACCAAAAATACTGAGTTTTTTTCGTACTCACCTATAAGAGATAGAGGGTAGAGGTCATACGAACGTAACACTTGAGAATTTTTATTCTGCAGTTGGTGTTACTCCTTAGAAAGGAAGTATCTGCTGATTCTATTTAATTCTTACATTTTACATAACACGTATGCACGGCACAACACAAAAACACTACACACGACACTCATAATTTTAAATATTGCACTAGTGGGGGTGCAAGCTGAACCACTATTAACAACAGGTAGCAAGCGTTAGTTCTGCTCACTTTAGTATCGGAGAAAACAGTAAAAAAAAGAATCATTCTCATGTACAGCACTGCGCGCAAAGACCGTGTGCTGATGTGTGTGTAAAACGAGCGTGAGAAACGGATGTTCGTCAGCGATAAAATCTTTTATTGTCGATGGTAGGGATCGTGCAGTGGCGGATTGTGACTGCGTTTACAATTTGACAATTTGTGGCGAAATAAGGCATTTAACTCGACGCGTATGCTGAAACTGCGGTTGCGATAAGCGAGCTTATAAAAACCCGGTGCCAAGAGCAACCGGCCGTAGTGAGAAACGGGAGCGATAGTGGATTTTTCTATAAAATCGTTCTATTTGACGAAAAATAGTTTAAAATAAACACAAAATAGCAGCTTCGATACGTATCCACGGAGACCTTAGTGCTAGGCAACTGCACATGTGTTTCTATACGTGAACGGCAGATTGCAGCTTCAATACGTGTCCATGGAGACCTTAGTGCTAGGCAACTGTACCTCTGTTTCTATACGTGAACGGCAGATTGCAGCTTCGATACGTGTCCACGGAGAACTTAGTGCTAGGCAACTGTACCTGTGTTTCTATACGTGAACGTCAGATGGCAGCTTCGATACGTGTCCACGGAAACCTTAGTGCTAGGCAACTGTACCTCTGTTTCTATACGTGAACGGCAGATTGCAGCTTCGATACGTGTTTACGGAGACCTTAGTGGTAGGCAACTGCACCTCTGTTTCTATACGTGAACGGCAGATTGCAGCTTCGATACGTGTCCACGGAGACCTTAGTGCTAGGCAACTGTACCTCTGTTTGTATACGTGAACGGCAGATTACAGCTTCGATACGTGTGCACGGAGACCTTAGTGCTAGGCAACTATACCTCTGTTTCTATACGTGAACGGCAGATTGCAGGTTCGATACGTGTCCACGGAGATCTTAGTGCTAGGCAACTATACCTGTTTCTATACGTGAACGGCAGATTGCAGCTTCGATACGTGTCCACGGAGACCTTAGTGCTAGGAAACTGTACCTGTGTTTCTATACGTGAACGTCAGATGGCAGCTTCGATACGTGTCCACGGAGACCTTAGTGCTAGGCAACTGTACCTCTGTTTCTATACGTGAACGGCAGATTGCAGCTTCGATAAGTGTCCACGGAGACCTTTCGCTTCAGGTGACAAAATAACACTAGGCACTTGTGTGCCGTGGTGTAAGCCGCAATCACGGCATTGGTAGCGTGGATCTCCTTGGGGCTCTCCTCGGAGTTACCTCAACACCACGTACATGACCTGGTTCGTCACGGGTACGCAGGTCTGCACTACCACTTCCTCGGCGTTGAGCAGGCCCAGGAGGCGATCGTACCGGTACACCAGCTAGCACGTGGACATGTTATCGCGCTGTGGTGTTGCGTGTGCGAGGTATGGAAACTCAAGGACGCAAAACATGCACGACCGAGGGTTAAAAAGCAGAACAAGTAGTGACGTGGAGCGTTGTGATTGGTGAAAATAAGACGATCTCTGATAGGTGGACAAATTGAAATAACGTGATGTGATAGGCGAAAATAAAATCAAAGGTGTTTGGATGAAAAATGACGAGAAGGAATAAGCGGTGCATTTGTGAACTAAGATGGCGAAGATTTTTTTTTAAAAAAAAAGGATAATATAAGTATGGCAACTGTAACGGTTTACGGCAAACGCGCGCCGCGCAATGCGTCACGCCGGGCAATAAAACAAAAACCATATTGAGCAAGATGCCCGGTGTGACGCATTGCGCGGCGCGCGTTTGCCGTAAACCGTTACAGTTGCCATACTTATATTATCCTTTTTTTTTTAAAAAAAAATCTTCGCCATCTTAGTTCACAAATTCACCGCTAATTCCTTCTCGTCATTTTTCATCCAATCACCTTTGATTTTATTTTCGCCTATCACATCACGTTATTTCAATTTGTCCACCTGTCAGAGATCGTCTTATTTTCACCAATCACAACGCTCCACGTCACTACTTGTTCTGCTTTTTAACCCTCGGTCGTGCATGTTTTGCGTCCTTGAGTTTCCATACCTCGCACACGCAACACCACAGCGCGATAACATGTCCACGTGCTAGCTGGTGTACCGGTACGATCGCCTCCTGGGCCTGCTCAACGCCGAGGAAGTGGTAGTACAGACCTGCGTACCCGTGACGAACCAGGTCATGTACGTGGTGTTGAGGTAACTCCGAGGAGAGCCCCAAGGAGATCCACGCTACCAATGCCGTGATTGCGGCTTACACCACGGCACACAAGTGCCTAGTGTTATTTTGTCACCTGAAGCGAAAGGTCTCCGTGGACACTTATCGAAGCTGCAATCTGCCGTTCACGTATAGAAACAGAGGTACAGTTGCCTAGCAGTAAGGTCTCCGTGGACACATATCGAAGCTGCCATCTGACGTTCACGTATAGAAACACAGGTACAGTTGCCTAGCACTAAGGTCTCCGTGGACACGTATCGAAGCTGCAATCTGCCGTTCACGTATAGAAACAGGTATAGCTGCCTAGCACTAAGATCTCCGTGGACACGTATCGAACCTGCAATCTGCCGTTCACGTATAGAAACAGAGGTATATTTGCCTAGCACTAAGGTCTCCGTGCACACGTATCGAAGCTGTAATCTGCCGTTCACGTATACAAACAGAGGTACAGTTGCCTAGCACTAAGGTCTGCGTGGACACGTATCGAAGCTGCAATCTGCCGTTCACGTATAGAAACAGAGGTGCAGTTGCCTACTACTAAGGTCTCCGTAAACACGTATCGAAGCTGCAATCTGCCGTTCACGTATAGAAACAGAGGTACAGTTGCCTAGCACTAAGGTTTCCGTGGACACGTATCGAAGCTGCCATCTGACGTTCACGTATAGAAACACAGGTACAGTTGCCTAGCACTAAGGTCTCCGTGGACACGTATCGAAGCTGCAATCCGCCGTTCACGTATAGAAACAGAGGTACAGTTGCCTAGCACTAAGGTCTCCGTGGACACGTATTGAAGCTGCAATCTGCCGTTCACGTATAGAAACAGAGGTGCAGTTGCCTAGCACTAAGGTCTCCGTGGATACGTATCGAAGCTGCTATTTTGTGTTTATTTTAAACTATTTTTCGTCAAATAGAACGATTTTATAGAAAAATCCACTATCGCTCCCGTTTCTCACTACGGCCGGTTGCTCTTGGCACCAGGTTTTTATAAGCTCGCTTATCGCAACCGCAGTTTCAGCATACGCCTCGAGTTAAATGCCTTATTTCGCCACAAATTGTCAAACTGTAAACGCAGTCACGATCCGCCACTGCACGATCCCTACCATCGACAATAAAAGATTTTATCGCTGACGAACATCCGTTTCTCACGCTCGTTTTACACACACATCAGCACACGGTCTCTGCGCGCAGTGCTGTACATGAGAATGATTCTTTTTTTTTACTGTTTTCTCCGATACTAAAGTGAGCAGAACTAACGCTTGCTACCTGTTGTTAATAGTGGTTCAGCTTGCACCCCCACTAGTGCAATATTTAAAATTATGAGTGTCGTGTGTAGTGTTTTTGTGTTGTGCCGTGCATACGTGTTATGTAAAATGTAAGAATTAAATAGAATCAGCAGATACTTCCTTTCTAAGGAGTAACACCAACTGCAGAATAAAAATTCTCAACTGTTACGTTCGTATGACCTCTACCCTCTATCTCTTATAGGTGAGTACGAAAAAAACTCAGTATTTTTGGTATATGAAGGCTTATTATGACGTGAAACAACCATTTATATGATTTTTTCGAACTTTGAAAGAAGTGAAGTAAACGCCATTTTACACTCACTAGCAGCTAGAAAATCGAATTTCTTGACTTTTTAAAAACTCAGTATTCTTGGTATATATAGGCTTATTATAACGTGAAACAACCATTTATATGATTTTTTCGAAGTTTGAAAGAAGTGAAGTAAACGCGATTTTACACTCACTAGGGGCTAGAAAATCGATTTTCTTGACTTTTGAATACTCAGTATTTTTGGTATATAGAGGCTTATTATGAGGTGATACATTCATTTAGTATGATTTTTAAGCAGTTTGAAGGAAGTGAAGTAAACGCGATTTTACACTCGCTAGGGGCTAGAAAATCGACTTTCTTGATTTTTTAAAAATTCAGTATTCTTGGTATATAGAGGCTTATTATGAGGTGATACATCCATTTATATGAATTTTAAGCAGTTTGAAAGAAGTGAAGTAAACGCGATTTTACACTCACTAGCAGCTAGAAAATCGAATTTCTTGACTTTTTAAGAACTCAGTATTCTTGGTATATATAGGCTTATTATAACGTGAAACAACCATTTATATGATTTTTAAGCAGTTTGAAAGAAGTGAAGTAAACACGATTTTACACTCGCTAGGGGCTAGAATATCGTTTTTCTTAACTTTTTGAATACTTAGTATTCTTGGTGTATAGAGGCTTATTATGAGGTGATACATTCATTTGTATGATTTTTAAGCAGTTTGAAAGAAGTGAAGTAAACGCGATTTTACACTCGCTAGGGGCTAGAAAATCGATTTTCTTGACTTTTTAAAAACTCAGTATTCTTGGTATATAGAGGCTTATTATGAGGTGATACATCCATTTATATGAATTTTAAGCAGTTTGAAAGAAGTGAAGTAAACGCGATTTTACACTCACTAGCAGCTAGAAAATCGAATTTCTTGACTTTTTAAGAACTCAGTACTCTTGGTATATATAGGCTTATTATAACGTGAAAACCATTTATATGATTTCAAATAGTTTGAAAGAAGTGAAGTAAACACGATTTTACACTCGCTAGGGGCTAGAAAATCGATTTTCTTAACTTTTTGAATACTCAGTATTTTTGGTATATAGAGACTTATTATGAGGTGATACATTCATTTATATGATTTTTAAGCAGTTTGAAAGAAGTGAAGTAAACGCGATTTTACACTCACTAGCAGCTAGAAAATCGAATTTCTTGACTTTTTGAATACTCAGTATTTTTGGTATATAGAGGCTTATTATGAGGTGATACATTCATTTATATGATTTTTAAGCAGTTTGAAAGAAGTGAAGTAAACGCGATTTTACACTCGCTAGGGGCTAGAAAATCGATTTTCTTGACTTTTTAATAACTCAATATTCTTGGTATATAGAGGCTTATTATGAGGTGATACATCCATTTATATGAATTTTAAGCAGTTTGAAAGAAGTGAAGTAAACGCGATTTTACACTCACTAGCAGCTAGAAAATCGAATTTCTTGACTTTTTAAAAACTCAGTATTCTTGGTATATATAGGCTTATTATAACGCGAAACAACCATTTATATGATTTTTTCGAAGTTTGAAAGAAGTGAAGTAAACGCGATTTTACACTCACTAGGGTCTAGAAAATCGATTTTCTTGACTTTTTTGAATACTCAGTATTTTTGGTATATAGAGGCTTATTATGAGGTGATACATTAATTTATATGATTTTTAAGCAGTTTGAAAGAAGTGAAGTAAACGCGATTTTACACTCGCTAGGGGCTAGAAAATCCAATTTCTTGGCTTTTTAAAAACTGAGTATTCTTGGTATATATAGGCTTATTATGACGTGAAACAACCATTTATATGATTTTAAGCACTTTGAAAGAAGTGAAGTAAACGCGATTTTACACTCACTAGGTGCTAGAAAACCCATTTTCTTGACTTTTTAAAAATCAGTATTTTTGGTATATATAGGCTTATTATGACGTGAAACAACCATTTATATGATTTTTTCGAAGTTTGAAAGAAGTGAAGTAAACGCGATTTAACACTCACTAGGGGCTAGAAAATCGATTTTCTTTACTTGTTAAAAATTCAATATTCTTGGTATATAGAGGCTTATTATGAGGTGATACATCCATTTATATGAATTTTAAGCAGTTTGAAAGAAGTGAAGTAAACGCGATTTTACACTCACTAGGAGCTAGAAAATCCTATTTCTTGACTTTTTAAAAACTCAGTATTCTTGGTATATATAGGCTTATTATGACGTGAAACAACCATTTATATGATTTTTAAGCAGTTTGAAACAAGCGAAGTAAACGCAATTTTACACTCACTAGGGGCTAGAAAATCGTTTGCACTGCACACTGTTGTGTTAAAATATATATACATTTTCAATTTTGTCATTGTGTAGATTTTGTTTGTTAAATTTTTATATGCTACTATTATAGTGTGTGTGTGTGCGAGTATGTGCCTAGTATCCGTGCGCCACAAGCCAAAACGACGACATTATAGAAAAACTTTATCATTTGCCTACCGGACAGGGACAACCGCGAAAAACCTGAAAAAAGCTCTAAGAGTATTCTAACGCCTACCGATCTGGAAAACCCATGAAAACAAGATAGTACACTTTTTTGACCGCTTTCGACCGGAAATGAGAACCCTGCTCCTACGTACGCTAGCGACCAGGTTTTTGGTATAGTTAAATTACGTCTGTGCAAAGGGCGTCTGTACCGCTTTAAAAAACCTAGGTATATCAGTGCGTAGTGATGTTTGTTGATCTTAAAGCTGGTTAAGCATTTTTCAAAAACAGTTTGCTACACGCTACTATTAAATGTGTGTGTGTGTGCGAGTATGTGCCTAGTATCCGTGCGCCGACAAGGCAAAACTTCATCATTTGCCTACCGGGCAGCGACAACCACTAAAAACCCGAAAAACCTCGAAAATTAGAAACGGCTTCGTCAACCACTACAGCAAACGCCTACCAACCAGGGAAAACCTATGAAAAAGCAGAAAGAGCTTGCATTCGTTTACCATCCGCAGTAAACCCCCAAAAACTAGTTATTTTTTAAAAAAACGAAAAAACAAAAAGAAAAAAAGAAAAAAAGGAAAAGACGAATAATATAAGTATGGCAACTGCAACGGGTGTGTGTGTGTGTGTGTGTGCGCCTATTTAATTTTTATTTTCTTTTGCACTGCACACATTTGTGTTACAATATATGCATTTTCAATTTTGGGAAAACCTATGAAAAAGCAGAAACAGCTTGCATTCGTCTACCAGCCAGAGAAAACCCCGAAACACTAGTTATTTAAAATTGCTGATGAGTTCTGGATAGGCTTTTGCAAATGTTGTTGGTAGCAAAACTTACCTTTACCATCACCTCCAACATACCCCACTCCCACACCTTTTTTCTTTCCACCAATCATAATCTCTCTTATTCTTACCAATCAACAACTTTCATTTGTTCCTTTCCACCAATAACATCACTTCTTATTCCCACCAATCACAACTTCACACGTCACTTTCTGTTATACTTTTTATCCCTCGTTCGCCATCTTTCCCCTCTTTCAGTCCCAACCTCCGCACAGACAACACCTCACCGCTCCTTAACCTCAACTTCATGCCTCCGCCATCTTATTTAGTTCCCATTTTTACCACCGCGCCTCTCATCTCCCAACCAGACTGCCGGCAAGAACAGATCTCGTTCATTCACACCTCGACGGTTGACTCGACAGCAGCTACTGTGAACACCTACGTCGTACACTTTTTTGACCGCTTTCGACCGGCTATGAGAACCCTGCTCCTACGTACGCTAGCGACCATCACGATGGTCCAGTACCAGGTTTTTGGTATAGTTAGATTATGCCTCTGCAAAGGGCGTCTGTACCGCTTTAAAAAACCTAGGTATATCAGTGCGTAGTGATGTTGGTTGATCTTAAAGCTGGTTAAGCATTTTCAAAAACAGTTTGCTTTTATTTTTTCGCGTCGCGTGAAGCTGCCGCGCTTTTGGTGACGCATCCACACCGGTAACAGGTAAGTACCACACGCATAATTATTTTTCGGACCTGCTTGGCGTAGGAATATATCCTTTCGTGTTTTGGTACTGTAACCTCAAATCTCCTTACCCTCCTCTTGCGTCCGCCATCTTGTTTAGTTCTCACCGCATCTCCTTGTCGCAGACCCTCCGCCATTTTTAGTTCCCACTATTTTAACCTCAAAATCTGCTCTTCTAAGCTCTTGCTACCGCCATCTTCTTTTAGTTCCCATTCTCACCACCGCGTCTCCTTGCCCCCACCTCTTGCGACCGCCATGTTCACCACTAACCTCCAAATTTCCTCGTCCATAAACCTCTTGTCTCAACCATCTTGTTTAGTTCCCATTTTCGCCACCGCATCTCATATCGCCCCATCTCTCTATCCACTCAAGAAAACTACCATCCAACGTTCAAAAAATTGCTGATCAGTTCTCGACAGGCTTTTGCAAATCTTGTTGCTAGCAAAACTTACCTTTCCCATCACCTCCAACATACCCCACTCCCACACCTTTTCTTTCCACCAATCATAATCTCTCTTATTCTTACCAATCAACAACTTTCATTTGTTCCTTTCCACCAATAACATCACTTCTTATTCCCACCAATCACAACTTCACACGTCACTTTCTGTTATACTTTTTATCCCTCGCTCCCCATCTTTTCCCTCTTTCAGTCCCGACCTCCGCACAGACAACACCTCGCCACCCCGCTCCTCTCCATCTCGTGACCTCCATACTCTTTCATCTTCCTTCCTTCATCTTCCACCCGAATTAACGAACCAATCAAAACACTCCACGTCACTTCCTCTTTTTCCTTCACGTTACCCTAATCCTCAATTCTTTTAACTCGTCCCGGATGAACCAATTGCAATAACGATAATCCTCCCGCTCAGGGCGCTTTTCAAACTTACCGCCGCCGCCGTCGCACGCAGCGACACTAGCGCCCCTAGCGGCAGGATTATCGTTAAGCCTATTGGCTCATCCGGGACTATTACTACTTGTGTGACGACCAAGAATTTAGGCATAGTTTCTCTTAACTCACTTTTATTCACACTGCCATCTTAAACACTGAAATCGTAATCGGGGACACTCTCTACTTTACTGTGCACACTTTGCTTTCAATACTCGCTCACCTAATCACGCATTATTTCGCATTGTTGACTAAGGCAACGAAAATAATTTATATTTGTACTTCTAAGACTTTGAAAATACACATTCTTCTCGACGATAAATACTGAAAATTTCGGCGTATTTTAGTTACTGCATCTACATGATATTCTATACTTTACAACTTTTCCCGGCAAATTTTTCACCTCGACATCACACGTTTGCTTAGTCGCTCCTTTTATAAAATGTCCCGAATCTTCTGTTTGATTCGATATTTATAGGAATCGTCTCTTAAATCTCTCTGCTCGCTTATTGGATAAAATTTTCGCGCTCTTGAACGCGTCTAGTTCTTACGTAGTTCTGTTCTACACACTTATTGGCTAATTCTAACATCATATGATATTGCTAACATGGTACGGTTATTCCCCGAAATGTATGCTGGATCTTTCCTTCGCTTGAACTTGGTCAAGGAGAATTATTGAAGATACAAAAGATTTCTGCCTTCTTGCAAAGCTTACAAAGAATTCTCTTGCTTGCCAGCGCTATAAAACGTCAAATTTCCTCGCTGGATGTAACTTTTCTGTGCTCAAAACTTGGTGACTCCGTACAGTCTCCCAGTATTAGCTTACAAATATATACACATTCATCTAATTTTAATACCTTTTTAATACTTACCTAACCTAACAAAATTAATACGAACAGATTATAATTATTGTGTATAAATAATCTGCTGTATAAATACTTAAATATATATATATGTCATATGAAACCTAATTATGTATATCATTATCTACGAGGCGAAATTACAGCCTGAGTTTCTTACTTTAACGCTTAAGAATGTGCCCGGCGACACAAAAATGCTATATCAATAAATCCGAAATCCACGTTTTTTGATGTCCTCTGTGGAAAAAAAATAATGTAACATTGTATGTTTTTCAGTCTATGGATAGCATAATTGCCTAAAGAGAAGTCGTATAAATACTAATTTCATACTTAATGTCTGATACGTTTAGGGCAGTAAGGCGAAAGTTTTCAAATGCTTTGTTCGCACCAAACATTGCTTTATATGGAAAAAGTTCTTTATATATTTCTAAAAAAAGTTGATTTTGATTAAAAGATCATAATTTGGAAATATGTTTGGTTGGTTTACAACGCTCCCTATATGGTCGATGGCCTCCGGGGAAACCTCGTTCCACCAAGCAATGTGACCCCATCAAGAGCTGAGTCCGATACCTCCAATGAGGGGTCTATAATGGTAAATGGCGATGGAACGAGAGGACCTAGAGCTTTTACCGTGGACTCTGAATCACGTTGGGCTTTGGGTATACTTCACACGATTTAGTCAGAGATGAAGGCTTAGATAGGGCTGTCGCTTAAAATCGCCACCCCAGCGCCGGGAATGAAACTACGGACCCTCAGCACGAGAGCCGAGAACGAAACCAGTGGCTACTCCGGCGCCCTAATTTTGAAACATAGATTAACGAATAAACTGTGGATGTTGAATTTACTCTCTAAATACCTTGTAAAGTCCTATTCATTATTCTCGTTTAATTAGGTATATACTGGAGGAAAGGGAACTTCCAATATGTAATTCTTAGAAGTATTACCAAAAAAGAGTACTTTGTCCCTTGATCAGCCGCTTTCGGACAAAACATTCTCATTCAAAATTAGATTGCTTATTTTATGAGAATGATAAAGGTAATATTGATACTTGTAAGATGAGTGGAGTAGCCTACTTTATACACATTTACGATAGTAACTATACTGCAGAAAATGCTGATTTGGAATAATCGCTTGAAAATAAATTGCAAATTTCAACTGCCGTTAGGAGTAACGTAGTGTAGAATACCGGCAATATTTCGAGCAGATCAACGTACCTGAAGGGTGCTAATAAATGTGTTCCAAGATTGCAATGTGCTTCTCTTATGACTATTTCCATTCTATTGTCTATTGCGTTTTACTTTATATACCGGGTGAGGCGTTTAAAACAGACCACCTGAATAACACGGCCATTTGTAGTCATAGAAGAAGATATTTCAGACAAAAATTGTTTGGGGTGAAGGGGGACATATTATGGTATAGATAGTTTAGTGATGAGTGCAGGTGTAGGGAAGATACAGTCAATTCTGCACGGATAAATATAGCAGTTCTTAACAGGACATTTGAAGATCGTTGTATTGGTCGGTGCGGACCAAAATAATGGCTTGTACGTTCACCACACTTAACACCAACGATCCGCGAAAACCTGAAAGACAGTATAATACCAGCAGCTCGGTGATAAGCTATGTTGAACTTCAACTGCACTATTTTCCGCTCAGAATCGCTTTACAGCATATATCAATGCTCAAGGTCACTGCTTTAAACACATGATGTAATTCTGAATATCCGATGTCAGTTAGTGATAGAAATGTTTGTCGTTATCTTTTATACAAATTGTTCATAATTAACCTTCAACTGTCTTCAATGACTATCACAACACAGTTACATGTGTCTTCAAACGCACTATTAAGTGATAAATAATAAGTCACACAAATCCATTTAAAATTATGAAGTTGCTATCCGTGTCTCCCGTACACCTACACTCATCACAAAACTATACAACGTCCCTCTTCACCCCAAACAATTCTTGTCTGAAATATTTTCTTCTATCACTACAAATGGCCGTGTTATTCAGGTGGCCTGTTTTAAGTGCCTCACCCGGTATTTCATGTGATATTTCATTTTTTGTGCCAGCCAGTTTCTATAAGCTTCTTATTCCTCTTCTACTAATTCCTTAATTTTCTCATTCCAGATTCTCAAACGTTTTCTTTTCTTCCCTATTGCTGCTTTTTTCTATGCATATACAGGTTATTCATAAAGTTGTTATATTGGCACCGCAAGTAGATAGAAATCGCCGGTCCCACGCTTCCATCTGCCATTACTACGGTCAGTGTGGATCAATTCCTTACAGATTTTGAATATTCATTTTTAATGAACGACAATAGATAGCAACACATACGGCACATCATTGAACAGAGGAAAGTTCATAGTTTTAAGCGTCGCCTATTAGTTCCATTCAGTGCCTACAGCGGCGCTTTGTTCACGAGAATAATGGCGACGCCACAGGAAAAGTCGTTTTGTGTGCTGCATTATGCAAAGAGTGAATCCATTGTTTCATTGCAGCGTGCATTTCGTTGTAAGTTCAACAACGAGCCGCCTCGTCATAAAGAATTTGCAATTGATACGATAAATTCGTAGAAGATGTTTGCGTACGCAAACGGAAACGCACTGGTCGTCCTCACATAACAAATGGTGCTCATTTTGAACACATAAAATAAAATTTTGAACTTTTCTCTATTCAGTGATGTATAGCATGTGTTGCCATGTATTGTCCTTCATTAGAAATAAATATTTAAAATCTGTTCCTTCTTTTTTAATAACTCTGTATTTATGTTCCCCTTTTCGTTATTTATATTGTAAGCTGTTGAGTATTTAAGATGAAGAAATAATAATAATACTGATCCAAATGCTGGCAAAGAAATTATGAATACTTAACCTAGATATATAAATGCAAGATTTTTTGAAATTTTTTCCCGGAGAGATGGTAAAAATGCAGGACACGTCTGGGAAATGCACCACATCTGGTGACCCTATCTGTAACCAACCGTGTCACATTTTGGCTAGTTTACAAATTGAAATTCATTTATCACTACAGCTGGCTACTACATTTTACCTAAAAAATGAATACACTTTCTTTGATGTGTTCCGACCTGAGATTCTAGTGTAGAAAATGCATCTACATGCCTTCCCTTGATTTACAAGAGGTTTAACAGTGTTATATGGCAAATGTCCGGATGAGTTATGTATACCTGCATCTGTTAGAACCGAGCTACTCTCGCAGAAAGCCTCAAGGGAGTGACATCACTGCATCTGTCGCCAATGATATGCACCTGCTGTACTGCTCGATCTCACTTGCTGCTACTAATTCCCTCAACGGGGACTGTGGAGTGCCAATGTGAAAAAGCGCAGTGGTTTCTTTAATGAGGCTCTTGGATCCATCTCCATCTAGATGAGGGATTTTCAAACTTTTGCTACTGAACTGCAAAAATCTGCACACGCCACTCTCAACGGTAAAATAATGTGATCATCAGGGGTCACATTCTGATGACGTCATCTTTTAATTCTTGCACTGCTAACGTTAATATAAATCTTTATCATGGTCCCAGATTCTGAAAATGTACACTTATTAGGCCAGATCCGGATGCCGACGGGGTCCCTAACGTTTCCAGATAGAGCACATCCGACACCGCCCGGTCCCTGCACACAAGCCACCAACCTCCAAGTGTCCCTGGAACGGAGCCCACGAGGAGGAAAGACCTAACTGAGTAGTCCCTGCAGACGATGCCAGGGACCTTTACAGAGCGCAAGTCACCGCCCAGCCCCAAACGCAGACTGCCGTCGCCTGGTTCTACAACTCTGAAACAGATGACAAGGAACATGATGGATGCAGGAAATGAGAGAGAGGGGAGTCATAGTAAAAGATGAACCATCCTCACATCCGAAAAACCTATGGACCAGAGTGGGCAGTCTCCGGGAATCGATCCCGGGACCTTCCGAATGCGGGCCACAGACGTTGCCACCTGAGCCATCCCGCTTGGTCCAGTATATAGTAGGTAGAGATAATATTGAATTCCAGCCAAAAATTCGATAACGAGATTTTAACAATACATGTTTTGAGGCACCTTGAATACAAAAGAAGTATTTTAGAACATTTTCCGTTTATGCGCGCGCGCGTGTGTGTGTGTGTGTGTGACTGTGAACAGCATAACTCAAAAACAAAAAGTCAGATAAACACCAAACTTTGTAAACCTTCATTTCCACCACCCATTTACAGTTACTTCACCACTGTTTGATACAATACTCTGACCTACATGCCTAATACATCTATCTCTATCGTCGGCTACCTGCCCTAAAATGTTTACAACAATCCCAGATGTTTGAGTTGACTGACCTGCTATTCTATTCTCACTTTCTTCACTGATATTTCCTCCCTCAAATCCCGCATTGTTTGAGATATTTTCCGTGACCTGCATTAAATTACGGCCAACTGTTACATTATCCCCTTCCATAATTATTTCTACAGTATTATTAGTAGACATTGTTTTCTTAATCCTTCCGCTTCTCAACAACATTTAATTTCTCATAATTTTTTTTGTTTCCTCTTAGGATACACGTAAAATTTACAATTTCCTAACCTTTATGATGCTATCTGATGATGTTGCTTTGATGTCCAACTTCCTGCCCCTCTCTCCTAGATGTATATGTCACCTCTGCGTTGTAATACGATGGAGCTACGTCGTCTCGCTGTCTTGGTGTCGAATTCCACTGTTGTCTTCTGTTCTCGTAGTCGCTGGTGTCCTCTCAGCCGCGTCGTCGGTCGTTCTGGTGGTTGTATCTGGATCTGCGCCGTCCTAAAATCTTGTAGTTAATTGCACCGCTCCATTCGTCCCACGTTCTGGTTATCTCGTCCCACGTTGGGCGCCATTTGTCGCGGTAATCTGTTCTTGTTATCTTTTTTACTTGGCGCCTGTTATAGTTTTACTATTTTGAATTTTGGGTTCTTTGTCCTCCGGCTAGCTATTATTACTCAGTCGAGTAAAATATCCCTGAGCAGGGCGTGTAAACGGAAAGGAGTTGTTACTAAAAGATAACACTGATAAAAGAATTTATTTTCACACTTTTATTGCCGTCACACTTAATTAATAGTTCACATCTTTAATCTTTCTACACGCCTGACTGAAACTGTTATATTTCCAAATGTAACTACTATCTTATTAGTTGCCGCGTACTTCACATTTTGTAACTAACTTTACGACGCGAGAGATTCTTCCGAACTGTATGATATGCACTCCACGAAAGATTCCTCAAGACTGCATGATGTGTTTCTCGCGATAGATTTCTTAGAACTGCGTGATGTGTATGTCTGTGAACAGCATAACTCAGAAACAAACAGTCGGATAAACACCAAACTTGGTATTTAGGTTCAGTATCTTCCAGAGATGCGACAAGAAGGCTTTCAATAAAATCCCCCCACCCCAGATTACCCTTTACATGGAAGTTTTTTCGAAAATTTTAATTTTCTCAAAAATGGCTCTAACGATTTTGATTAAAATATCATATGTTTACGATATTTTTGTGACAAATAAAATGTATATCTTGAATTTTCTGGGAATGTCTCCAAAAGTATTCTTCATTGTGAACAACTTTTGCATAACTGGTAAACCATAAGAGATAGAGAAAATTTTACTACACAAAAAATGTACATCACGTTAAAATACACAATTCATGTCATATGCATTTTTTTTTGTTGAGTGAACCATTTTCGAGATATTGCTTGTTATTCTCTTAAATTTTTCAATACTTATTTTCTTAAGTGGGAATTCGTTATTCATTTTTTTGTCTTTGATATGCAAAGAGTATTAATCTGTGGCAAAGGGAATGGTGCTGCACCTAGCAACCAGCTATTAAGAGATATGTATGTGCTTAAAGGCTACTGTATTTCTATATTGCCCTTGTAAATATATATTCCCCTTACATCTACAAGAAAATTAGCAATAAGACAGAGTCTGCAAATGTTTATCTTGATTAACATGAAGTAGATGGAGAATAAGCGTTTGTAAAAATAGTTTTACAAGAGTAGAGAAAGTCATGTGAGTGTAACACATCAGATTTTTTACTTTTCGCTTTCAGACATGTTGTAGATTTCGTGACGCACTGTAAATACTCGCATTTGATAGGCCAAAGCCATTAAATCATTGTCAAACCTTTGACCGTTTAGAACATGTCCTTGTTTGCTTTCAAGACTTTCAGAGACTTTAAAGTTTTGGAAGCAATTGACAAAAAAATTTGTGAAGTTGTGACAACTCTTGAAAAGTCTTGTAAAGTACTGAATTTGAAAAATATGATCGTGTACAAGGAGCTTTAGATATAATTTAGGAGGCTATGAGGCGAATTTCTGATGATTGATGCTGTGACTTAAAGTGGGTTGTTTGGACGATAATAGAGATCCAGTGCTTCAAGAAGAATTTGAAGTCAAAGACGTATATTACGAAGGTGCAGATATTGATGAGGGTTGGACAATTGGGTGCGAATCATTGGTTCCAAAAAAAGTCTAGAATGAGGTATGAAATGTTCATTCTTCTTTAATTACAGCTCATTCGTTTTCAGTAATGTTTCAAATAGCATAAGTAATTCTGTTCGAAGTGTGGCATTCAGTGTTATGTGATAAAAATAAGTAAATTAAGGCTTCAAGTGCATTTTACTTCCCGCCATTGTACGTTAATAGAGCCACCAAATTTATGTTGTTAGATATGGGTTTCCTTTAAAAGAATTCAGTGTTGGAATTCTAATTTCCTTCTGTGTAAATACCACCGGAAAGATGTAAAAAACATACTATCGTGTAAAGAAAGCTTTTAGCATAACTTAGAACTGCAAACTCTCTTCCAAGCTATTATTATTATTATTATTTTCTATGATATAGAATATATAATTATCAACGTCTTTGTAAACATGGGTTCAAAACATTTATAGAAATGATCAGGGTTGTTCCAGAAGTACCCAACCTAACAATGAAAACACAAAAATTTTGGAGAAAAAAACCATTTTTATTTCTCTACAGTCTCCTTTCAGGCTCGATACACTTTTCCCAACGATGTCCAATAGCTTCGATACCCTGTTTATAGTGAGAACCATCGAGTTCTGGAAAATAGCCATCAACTGCCGAATCCATCTCCTCATTGCTGGCAAATCTTTTACCACCAAGCATTTCTTGAACTTTGGAAACAGAGAAAATAATCAGAAGGGGCTAAAACTGGCGAATAGGGTGCATGAGGAAGCAATTCGAACTTTAACTCATTGATTTTGGCCATGGTGATAATGGATGTGTGAAGTGATGCATTGTCTTGATGAAGCAAAATTTCTTTTCCATTAAATGCGGTCGTCTTTGCTTGATTTCATCATTCAAACGCTGCAATAAGTTCGCATAATACTCGCCATTGATTACTTCTCCTTTTTGAAGATAATCAATGAAAATTATCCCACGCGCATCCCAAAAAACTGACGCCATGATCCTGCCTGCAGATGGAACTGTAATCGCCTTCTTTGGAGCCGATTCTCCCCTTTCAATCCACTGTTTTTACTGTTCCTTCGTCTCAGGTGTGAATCGATGGACCCACGTTTCATCCATGGTTATGAATCGACGCAAAAGCTCGGTTTTATTGCAGTGAAACATCACCAAACACTCGGCTGAAACATCCTCACGACGCTGCTTTTGTTTCATTGTGAGTAAACGCGGCACCCATCCTGTGCACAGCTTTCACATGTTCAAATTTTCAGTCAGTATGCAATGTACAGCACTTTTTGAAATGCCTACGATGTCTGCTAGCTCGCGCACTTTCAGTCGACGGTCATCCAATACCATTTTGTGGATTTTCCTCACAATTTCTGGCGTGGTAACCTCATTTGGTCGACCACTGCGATGTTCGTCTTGGCAACTCGTACGGACTCGCTTAAACTCTGCCACCCAACATTTTACTGTTGTAAACTAAGGAGCAGACCTCCCCAGAGTAGAATCTAGGTCAGTTTTAATGCTACTTGGACTACGACCTTTCAAATGAAAGTATTGTATCACATAACAATGACCAGTTTTATCCATGTTTACAAATTCGCTGAGAGAGTTCACTATTAATGGCTGCCAAACAAATTACTAAACAACGTAGCATCGTCAAAGTTCAAACTTAAGCTTTATAAGGTTGGTACTTTCCACCATAGTCACTTGTTTGAAACAACCGCTATCTACACGTCAGGACGGCATAGTTATCGCTATTTTTACAAAGCAGGAGTGCATTATTTCTGCCTCATTTAAAGAACATGACAGATTATATTGAATGAGAAAGTCATCGTTACTTGTAATGTATTTACGGTTATCAGATCAGCACACATTTTGAGAACTTTTAATTTTGAGTAGGAAGATATCGATATATGTATTTTTATTTACATTTGAAACCTGTGGTAAAATACTGGAAAGATTCTCGTGCCTCCCTCGAAAAACTTCTGGATTAGTGGGCTAGTTTTCCCATACTCATTCCTTCCAGTTATACGAGAATTACCCGAAAGAAATGTAATACATAAAACAATCGCATGACTTTCTCCGCCCAGTGCCATTTATTTTATGGCTCTTATACACACCACTTATATAAAAGCTTCTTTTTATACATATTTCCTGTGACAAGCATACTCCGGAAATTGCAATGCAGCGACTGAATTAACAATCAGACGATAACTATATCCGACTCAAGATATTGTGAACTCTATGCCGGCGGTCATAAAACAAAGCAACAACTACCAAATGTTTCAAAACGAGATGACCATTTCGGTAGCGGTTAATGCTACAAACATTTAATTTGACATGAACGGTGTACCTTATGAGAACAACATTGTTCCTATATTAAGCGGACTTCAAAGGCTATTTACAGAAAATTCCAAATCTGGATTTTATTCATGAATTAAATACTTGATGTGGAAATAGACCTAAGGCCTAATATCATGAACTGCAAGCGGATGAGATCGAAAATGAAATTTTTGTTAGCCTCAAAAAGCTATTAAAAGCGACTGACAGAGAAATTAAGGAACTAAAAGTTAGATAAAGGTAAAAATTAAAAAAATAATTGCGTATCTCATATGAACAGAAAGCCAAGTGAACGTCTTTCTACATTAGCATTATAGTCCATCTGGGCATAGAAAAAGCTAATCTGATCTGTTGCACTCATATGACTTTCTCTACTCTTGCACAAACTATTTCTACAAAGGTTTATTCTCATCTACTTCATGTCAATCGAGATAAACATTTGCAGAAACTATCTTATTGATAATTTTCTTGTAGGTGCAAGGGGAATATAGTAGGCTTTAAGCGATAGTCAAATCTTTTAAGAGCTGGTTGCTATAAGAAACATTCCATTCTTTTTGCATGTCCTTGACATTAAAAAAAAAGGAATTTCTATTTGAGAAAAACTATTAGCTAATGGTAAATTCAAGCAAATAACAAGGAATATCTCGGAAATGGCTGACTGGACAAAAAAAATGTAAATGACATAAATTGTGTCTTTTAATCTGATCTATATTCTTTGTGTAGTACAACTTTCTCTATCTCTTACGGTTTACCAGTTATGTGAAAGTCATTCAGAATGAGGAAAACTTTTGGGCACATTCTCAAAAATTCAAGATATACATTTCGTTTGCCATGAAAATATCTTAAACTATGATATTTTAATCAAAATCGTTAGAGCCATTTTTGAGAAAATCAAAATTTTCGAAAAAATGTTCCTTGTAAAGGGTAGTTTAGGGCGGGGGGATCTTCTTAAAAATCTTCGTGTCGCATCCTTGGAAGACACTAAACTCAAACACCAATTTTGGTATTTATCCGACTTTTCGTTTTTGAGTTACGCTGTTCGCAGACAGACACAAATGCAGACAGACAGACACACACACACACACACACGAACATGCTTTATTTGGATTCAGAGCACGTCAAAACGTGTATTTCCGGTGAAATCTCGGTATTGAAATTTTGGATGGAATGCAAAACACTAAACAAGTAAAGTTAGAACAGGCTAGCCACTATAGCAGGATTTGGCACGTGTACTATGACACCTTCGCTCTTTCATACCACACGTACTGCTCTTCCCCGACACCATGAGCCGATACGTAAACGACTCGAGGTCATCTAACACTTCTTAAAGAGTGTGTGCCCAGCCCTGTGCTGGAACCTAAATATACTAATGATGAGCACATATAATTCATCTGACTTTATAGGCAGCAATTATTTTTAATCACCTTATACACTTTGTTTCCGTATTTTCCTCCTTGAAAGAAAGCGACTGGATCCGTTTATACAGCATGGTCGATTTGAACTGGTTCAATGCACGAGTGGTATTAATAAATAGTAACAATGTGGTAACAGGTATTACTTACAACAATGGTTTTGTAATCTAAATTGAATAGATAGAAGGCTAAATCTTATTTCATTTCAAAGTCATATTTCATACATGAATTTATTTTTCTCTTTTCCTCCTGGTTAATTTGGTTAATTAATGACTAAAATGATTGAATAGATGAAGGCCGAATTTCTACAAATCCACTGAATCACTACCATGGTTTGAGAAGAAAAAAATCCGATGTGATACACTCACATTACTTTCTCTACTCTTGTACAAACTATTTTTACAAACGCTTATTCTCCATCTACTTCATGTTAATCGATATAAACATTTGCAGACTATATCTTATTGCTAATTTTCTTGTAGATGTAAGGGGAATATATATTTACAAGGACAACATAGAGATACAGTAGCTTTTAAGCACATACATATATCTTAATAGCTGGTTGCTAATTGCAGCATCATTCCCTTTGCCACAGATTAATACTCTTTGCATATCCAAGACAAAAAAATTAATAACGAATTCCCATTGTACAAAAAAGTATTGAAAAATTTAAGGGAATAACAAGCAATATCTCGAAAATGGTTCACTCAACAAAAAAAATGTTTATGACATAAATTGTGTATTTTAACGCGATCTACATTTTTTGTGTAGTAAACGTTTGTCTATCTCTTATGGTTTACCAGTTATGCGAAAGTCGTTCACAATGAAGAATACTTTTGGAGATATTCCCAGAAAATTCAAGATATACATATTATTTGTCATGAAAATATCTTAAACATATAATATTTTAATCAAAATCGTTAGAGCCATTTTTCAGAAAATTAAAATTTTCGAAAAATGTTGCATGTAAAGGGTAATCTGGGATAAGGGGATTTTCTCGAAAACCTTCGTGTCGCATCTCTGGAAGATACTGAACCTAAATACCAAGTTTGGTGTTTATCCGACTGTTCGTTTCTGAGTTATGCTGTTCACAGACAGACACACAGACAGACACACACACACACACACAAACACACGGACATGTTTCCAAAAATGCTTTTTTTGGATTCAGGGATCTCAAAACATGTATTTCCGTGAAATCTCGGTATCGAATTTTTGAGTGGAATACAATACTTCCCCTGCTTACTATACGTAGTAGAGAAAGTAAAAAATCTGATGTGTTACACTCACATGACTTTCTCTACTCTTGTACAATCTATTTTTACAAAGGCTTATTCTCCATCTATTTCACATTAATAGAGATATACATTTGCAGAAGCGATCTTTCGACATGCAAAGAGAATTACATTTTACACATAGCGACCGGTTCTAAAAATATTTAACCATCGCTTAAGGCCTAATATGTTCCCCTTCTTTTGATTTTTGCAAGGGCAATATAAGCACATGCATATCTCTTAATAGCTGGTTGCTATGTGCAGCACCATTCTGTTTGCCAAAAATTAATACTCTTTGCATATCCAAGACAAAAAAATTAATAACGAATTCCCATTTAGAAAATAAGTATTGAAAAATTTAAGGGAATAACAAGTAATATCTCGAAAATGGTTCACTCAACAACAAAAAAATGTTTATGACATAAATTGTGTATTTTAACGCGATCTACATTTTTGGTGTAGTGTAATTTTGCCTATGTCTTATGGTTTACCAGTTATGCAAAAGTCGTTCACAATAAAGAATACTTTTGGAGACATTCCCAGGAAATTCAAGATATACATTTTATTTGTCATAAAAATATCTTAAACATATGGTATATTAATCAAAATCGTTAGAGCCATTTTTGAAAAAAATAAAATTTTCGAAAAAACTTCCATGTAAAGGGTACTCTGGGGTGGGGGGATTTTCTTGAAAACCATCGTGTCGCATCCTTGGAAGATACTGAACATAAATACCAAGTTTGGTGTTCATCCGACTGTTCGATTCTGAGTTATGCTGTTCACAGACAGACACACACAGACAGACACACACACACAGACACACACACGGAAATGTTTCCAAAAATGCTTTTTTTGGATTCATGGGGTCTCAAAACATATATTTCCGATGAAATCTCGGTATCGAATTTTTGGGTGGAATACAATACTTCCCCTACTTACTATACGTAGTAGAGAAAGTAAGAATAAAGAATTTGAGAAAAAGTATAAGTATTGGAAAATTTAAGGGAATAACAAGCAATATCTCGAAAACGGTTAACTCAACAAAAAAATTGTATATGACATAAATTGTGTATTTTAACGCGATCTACATTTTTGTGCAGTAAACGTTTGTCTATCTCTTATAGTTTACCAGTTATGCAAAAGTCGTTCACAATGAAGAATACTTTTGGAGACATTCCCAGAAAATTCAATATATATATTATTTGTCATGAAAATATCTTGAACATATGATATTTTAATCGAAATCGTTAGAGCCATTTTTGAGAAAATTAAAATTTTCGAAAAATGTTCCATGTAAATGGTAATCTGGGGTGGGGGGATTTTCTTGAAAACCTTCGTGTCGCACCTCTGGAAAATACTGAACCTAAATACGAAGTTATGCTGTTCACAGACACACAGACACACACAGACATGTATTTCTCAAAACATGTATTTCCGGTGAAATCTCGTATCGAATTTTTGGGTGGAATACAATACTTCCCCTATTTACTATACGTAGTAGAGAAAGTAAAAAATTGCTAGCCGTTTTAAGAAATTTAATGTCGTGCCGGCATGTTGCCATGGTAGCTCAATTGGTTAGAGCAACAGGACTGAAACCGGAAGATCCATGTTTCAAATCCCTGCTATCGCATCGAATTTTTCGGTCTGATTACACCCTTATATCAATACTGTTGTATCTCTTATGCATATACAATAATTAGATGAGCAATTATTAAAATAGCATGTTGGAGCTCACTTTTCCCATGCGTGATATGCTGCTAAGAATATTTCGTGAACTAAACATCATAAACAGCTTTACTACAAGTATAGTTATAGGTTATACAACGTAGGGGGACACCTCGCTTACTAAGACCTACTGTGGCTACCACCCCACAGGAGGAAAGGGAAAAAAATGATGTGTTGCACTCACATGAGTTTCCCTACTATTGTACAAACTATTCTTACAAACGCTTATTCTCCCTCTACTTCATGTTAATCGAGACAGGTGCAAAGGGAATATGGTAGGCTTTAAGTGATAGTCAAATCTTTTAAGAGCTGGTTACTATGTGGAGTATTCTATCCTCTTTGCATGTCCAGGATATAAAAATGCGAATAACGAATTTCCATTTGAGAAAAAGTATAAGTATTGGTAAATTCAAACAAATAACAGGAATATCTCGAAAATGGTTCCTCCACAAAAAATCTGATGTGTTACACTCACATGACTTTCTCTACTCTTGTACAATCTATTTTTACAAACGCCTATTCTCCATATGCTTTATGTTAATCGAGATATCGAGATGTCAATCTTATTGCTAATTTTCTTGTAGATACAAGGGGAATATGGTAGCTTTTAAGCGATGGTCAAATATTTTAACGCTGGTTGCTATGCGGCGCATTCCATTCTCTTTGCAAGTCCAGGACATAAAAAAATGAATAACGAATTTGAGAAAAAGTATAAGTATTGGAAAATTTAAGGTAATAACAAGCAATATCTCGAAAACGGGTCACTCAACAAAAGAAATGTATATGACATAAGTTGTGTATTTTAACGAGATCTACATTTTTTGTGTAGTAAAAGTTTGTCTATCTCTTATGGTTTACCAGTTATGCAAAAGTCGTTCACAATGAAGAATACTTTTGGAGACATTCCCAGAAAATTCGAGATATACATTTCATTTCTCATGACATTATCTTAAACATATGATATTTTCATCAAAATCGTTAGAGCCATTTTTGAGAAAATTAAAATTTTCGAAAAATGTTCCATGTAAAGGGTAGTCTGGGGTGGGGGGATTTTCTTGAAAATCTTCGTGTCGCATCTCTGGAAGATACTGAACGTAAATACCAAGTTTGGTGTTTATCCGACTGTTAGTTTCTGAGTTATGCTGTTCACAGACACACACACACACACACACACAGACAGACACACACACACACACACACACACACACACACACACACACAGACACACACACGGACATGTTTCCAGAAATGCTTTTTTTGGATTCAGGAGGTCTCAAAACATGTATTTCCGGTGAAATCTCGGTATCGAATTTTTGGTTGGAATGCAATACTTCCCCTACTTACTATACGTAGTAGAGAAAGTAAAAAGTACGTGACATAAATTGTGTGTTTTAACGAGCTCTACATTTTTGTGTAGAAGCATTTCGTCTATCTCTTACAGTTTACCAGTTACGCAAAAGCCATTCAGAAAGAAGGTTTTTAGGGACATTCCCAGAAAATTCAAGATATGCATTTTATTTGCCATGAAAATATCTTACATATACAACATTTTAATAAAAATTGTTAGAGCCATTTTTGAGGAAATAAAAATGTTTGAAAAACGTTCCATGCAAAGGGTAGTCTGGGGTGGGGGGATTTTCTTCATAATCCTCGTGTCGTATCTTTGAAAGATACTGAACCTAAATACAGTTTGGTATTTATCCAAATTTTCGTCTTTGAGTTGTGCTGTTCACAAACACACAAACTGGACCTTTTTCTATAATTGCTTTTTTGGACTCAAGGGAGCTCAAAACATATTTCCGGTGAAATCTCGGTATCGAAATTTTGGGTGGAATGCAATAACATCCCTACTTACTAGAGAAAGTAAAAATGAAAGAACCACAGGAGGCTACAGGCCGCAAACAGAAAGGTCACAGAAACGCGCGGAAGTCCCTAATAGTTCTTGGTTCGAAGACTGTCCCACTGGGGCTGCCTAGAGAGGGTGAAGAACGACTCGTCGACAGAGGAGCCCTCTAGTTTTCACGGGACTACTCACTCCTTTGAACAAGCATCCGCGCCATTTATCCGGCACCGCCATACGCCACGAAACCTAGAAGCACACCATAAATGAGAAGGAAACGGAACTAAAAGGAAATGATGGAAAGGCAATCGTAGTAGATGAGAAATCACCCCAGCATTCACCAGCCGACCAGGCAAAACCATGAAAAAACGTCAGAGTGGGCGGTCGCCCGGAATCGAAGCTGAATGCGAACCTCACACGTTACCGCGGTGCCATCTCGCTCGGTAAGCACAGGTAAATTTCCGACTGAAAATCTCAAGAAGCACTACTATTCACCACCCATAGCTTCAAAGAGAAATTAAATTTTTACTTTCTCTACTAAGTATAGTAAGTAGGGGAAGTATTTTATTCAACCCAAAAATTCAATACTGAGATTTCACCGGAAATATATGTTTTGAGATCCCCCGAATCTAAAAAAAACATTTTTAGAAACATGTCCGTTTGTGTGTGTATGTGTGTGTGTGTGTGTGTGTGTGTGTGTTTGTGTGTGTGTGTGTGTGTGTGTGTCTGTGAACAGCATAACTCAGAAACGAACAGTCGGATAAACACCAAACTTGATATTTAGGTTCAGTATCTTCCTCCAGAGATGCGACACGAAAGATTTCAACAAAAACCCTCCACATCAGATTACCCTTTACATGGAACATTTTTCGAAAATGTTAATTTTCTCAAAAATGGCTATAACGATTTTGATTAAAATATCATATGCTTAAGATATTTTCATGACAAATGAAATGTATATCTCGAATTTTCTAGGAATGTCTCCAAAAGTATTCTTCATTGTGAACAACTTTTGCATAACTGGTAAACCATAAGAGATAGACAAAATGTTACTACACAAAAAATGTAGATCGAGTTAAAATACACAATTTATGCATATACGTTTTTGTTGTTGAGTGAACCATTTTGGGAATATTGCTGGTTATTCCCTTAAATTTTCCAATACTTTTTCTCAAATAGGAATTCGTTATACATTTTTTTATGTCCTGAACATATAAAGAGAATGGAATGCCCCACATAGCAATCAGCGCTTAAAAGATTTGACTATCGCTTATAACCTACCATATTCCCCTTGCATCTACAAGAAAATTAGCAATAAGATTGATATCTCGATTAGCATGAAACATATGGAGAATAAGCGTTTGTAAAAATAGTTTGTACAAGAGTAGAGAAAGTCATGTGAGTGTAACACATCAGATTTTTGTCTTGTGTCATCATTAGCACAAAACTTAATGGATACGGACGTAGGTAATAGGGTGATGCTCTCGATATGCAGATACCATGCAAGGTGGGACAGTGGTATTTCTTTCCTTTTAGCCAGGAGGGTGACGAAACGGACACTTTTAGCCTATCTGGAATGTTTCCCAAAGGACCGCAGTATTTTACACCTAGCCGGGTCGTGCTGGTCTGCATCCACATAGTACATAGGCACTGGCTGTTGTTTTATCCCACATGTAGGAGGAACATCTTGGCAGAGCAATGCAGACAAATACTCCGCGGTACAGTATCCTGCAGAGATTACTTCACTTAACTTCAGATGCATGGTAAAAAATCTGATGTGTTACACTCAATGACTTTCCCTACTCTTGTACAAAATATTTTTACAAACGCTTATTCTCCATGTGCTTCATGATAATGGAGATGTTAATCTTACTTCTAATTTTCTTGTAGATGCAAGGGAGAATATGTTAGGCTTTAAGTGATAGTCAAATATTTTAAGAGCTGGTTGCTATGTGGCGCATTCCATTCTCTTTATATGTCCAGGACATAAAAAATGAATAACGAATTCCCATTTGAGAAAAAGTATAAGTATTGGAAAATTTAAGGGAATAACAAGCAATATCTCGAAAATGGTTCACTCAACAAAAAAATGTATATGACATAAACTGTGTATTTTAACGCGATCTACATTTTTTCTGCAGTAAAAATTTTGTCTATCTCTTATGGTTTACCAGTTATGCAAAAGTCGTTCACAATGAAGAATACTTTTGGGGACATTCCCAGAAAATTCGAGATATACATTTCATTTGTCATGAAAATATCTTAAACATATGATATTATAATCAACATCGTTAGAGCCATTTTTGAGAAAATTAAAAATTTCAAAAAATGTTCCATTAAAAGAGTATTTTGGGGTGGGGGGATTTTCTTGAAAACCTTCGTGTCGCATCTCTGGAAGATATTGAACCTAAATACCAAGTTTGATGCTTATCCGACTGTTCGTTTCTGAGTTATGCTGTTCACAGACACACAGACACACACACACACACACACACGGACATGTTTCCAAAAATGCTTTTTTTGGATTCAGGAGGTCTCAAAACATGTATTTCCGGTGAAATCTCGGTATCGAATTTTTGGGTGGAATGCAATACTTCCCCTACTTACTATACGTAGTAGAGAAAGTAAAAATCTGATGTGTTACACTCACATGACTTTCTCTACTCTTGTACAAACTATTTTTACAAACGCTTATTCTCCATATGCTTCATGTTAATCGAGATGTCAATCTTATTGCTAATTTTCGTGTAGATGCAAGGGGAATATGGTAGGTTTTAAGCGATAGTCAAATATTTTAACGCTGGTTGCTATGTGACGCATTCCATTCTCTTTGCATGTCCAGGACATAAAAAATGAATAACGAATTTGAGAAAAAGTATAAGTATTGGAAAATTTAAGGGAATAACTAGCAATATCCCGCAAACGGTTCACTCAACAAAAGAAATGTATATGACATAAATTGTGTATTTTAACACGATCTACATTTTTCGTGTAGTAAAATTTTGTCTATCTCTTATGGTTTACCAGTTATGAAAATGTCGTTCATAATGAAGAATACTTTTGGAGACATTCCCAGAAAATTCGAGATATACATTTTATTTCTCATGACAATATCTTAAACATATGATATTTTAATCAAAATCGTTAGAGCCGTTTTTTGAGAGAATTAAAATTTTCGAAAAATGTTCCATGTAAAGGGTAGTCTGGGGTGGGGGGATTTTCTTGAAAACCTTCGTGTCGCATCTCTGAAAGATACTGAACCTAAATACCAAGTTTGGTGTTTATCCGACTCTTCGTTTTTGAGTTATGCTGTTCACAGACACACAGACAGACACACACACGGACATGTTTCCTAAAATGCTTTTTTTGGATTCAGTAAGTCTCAAAACATGTATTTCCGGTGAAATCTCGGTATCGAAATTTTGGGTGGAATACAATGCTTCCCCTACTTACTATACGTAGTAGAGAAAGTAAAAAAGCATTTTTGTAAACATGTCCGTGTGTATGTCTGTGAACAGCATAACTCAAAAACGAACAGTCGGATTAACACCAAACTTGGTATTTAGGTTCAGTATCTTCCAGAGATGCGACACGATGGTTTTCAAGAAAATCCCCCCACCCCAGACTACCCTTTACATGGAACATTTTTCGAAAATTTTAATTTTCTCTAAAATGGCTCTAACGATTTTGATTAAAATATCATATGTTTAAGATATTCTCATGACAAATAAAATGTATATCTTGAATTTCCTGGGAATGTCTCCAAAAGTATTCTTCATTGTGAACGACTTTTGCATAACTGGTAAACCATAACAGATAGACACAATTTTACTACACAACAAATGTGGATCGCGTTAAAATACACAATTTATGTCATATACATTTTTTTTGAGTGAACCATTTATGAGATATTGCTTGTTATTCTCTTAAATTTTTGAATACTTATTTTCTCAAATGGGAATTCGTTATTCATTTTTTTGTCTTGGATATGCAAAGAGTATTAATCTGTGGCAAAGAGAATGGACCTGCGCATAGCAACCATCTATTAAGAGATATGTCTATGCTTAAAGGCTACTGTATTTCTATATTGCCGATGCAAATACAAAACAAGGGGAACATAGTGCGCCTTAAGCGATAGTCAAATATTTTTAGAACTGGTCGCTATGTGTAAAATGTAATTCTCTTTGCATGTCAAAAGATCGTTTCTGCAAATGTTTATCTCGATTAATATGAAATAGATGGAGAATAAGATTCTGTAAAAATAGTTTGTACAAGAGCAGAGAAAGTCATATGAGTGTAACACATCAGATTTGTTTTATATTATTTTTATGTCATATGTTTCATGCGTGCAACTTAAAATAGACGTCGATTCATCATGTACGAGTGCAAAATGGCACTGATGTTAATTGACAGTTGAACTAATGCGGATACAAGTGGAAAATACATACAAATACGGAGACATCACGATAAAAACAACTGAAAAACATTGTTACTGATTACTACGTCAGCTATTCATTGATTAAAATAACACTCGCCTTACTGATTGCACATAAAATCGAATTTTTTGTCAGCAATTTGGTTTAATATTTTTAGCTCCTTTAATCTGATGTAATCCCTTAAATTTTCAAATCCGCCATTCCATTGTTGTTCCTCGCACCATTTGTAACTGCGGTAAGCAAACATGGCCAACATACAATATTTGGTAATACCAACCATTTATATTCATGCTAACGAGATTTAAATTTCCTGGTGAAAGTTTTTGATTTAAATACAACAGGTTTATTGGATTGTTTACAAATCTCCTAAATAGGAATCTTAAACCTTACATAACACATAATAATCACTACCTAATCACTTAAGAAGGAAACAAAGAAAAATGTTTTAACATACTATGCCAACCGAATACAAAATAGAAATTCGACTCGTTCTAAGAGCTGTCACATCTACTAGCTATTTCACTTCAAACAGACAAGAAAAATTAAGAAAAAATTCTGCATTGTGTTGAAAACACTGGCTGTTGCGGAAAACCATCCCATCACGAAACGCATATGTAGTCATGGCAACCGTATACTTTCCCAAGTGGCCAACCGCTTTAAGCTCCACTCTTTGACGCTCTGCGTTCCGATCGGTTTACGGTTCTGAAATCGCATCATTTCCAATGAAGCAATGCCGACCGGTGGTCGCAAAGAGAGCGGTTTGATTACGAAAGATACAATTTATAAATTTTTTATTAATGAAGAATAAGTGCCGGGGATAAAGTATAACCATGTAGGTTATTCAAAAAAATAGGTGACTAGGCGATTCAAACGCTACGCTCCTGGATCATTCCCCACTATGGAACATGTTTTCTTTTGTGGAAATATCTGACGTTTCTGTAGAGAAATATCAAAAGCATGACACTTTTAGCACATTTTTAGACCTCGGGTTTAATTTCTTCGATGACTTTTCAGGATTAAGAGAACAAGTTCCATAAGAGGACAACAGATTATTAAAACCAAGCACACAACAATGCGTGTTCTTGCAACAATCATTGTTTAAGATCGCGAAACATGAAACTTTTAGTGGAAAACATTGTTTTATTTCTTGACTCAAGTCTTTCATCATTCAGTTTTATACAATTTTAAAGCGGACCGTGTTATAGAAGAAACAAACGTATCAATGCATAATGGATGTTAGTGAATTCTTTTGTCATTTAGGTCTCTCGATTGAAACAACAATAATAAGCGTGAGTAAAATTATATTAGAACAAGGTACACACATTTCGTAACATGATATAATATACTGTCAAATCAAAATTATTCGACTGACAGAAGTTTTGTCAACCCTGTTGTATCGTCTCTTACATGGAGTATTATGTAACGTCAACAACTGGAAGGTCCAGCCGGCAGCTCAAAATGGATGACATGACAGATCGGATATCAAACTCTTCCTCTTCCCCCACCATCTCCTATTCGTCGTATGATCCATCTTTCGCTCTGCTTGTCTCTAGTGCTTCTTAACGCCCTCGACTGTTTTAGTGTGTAACATGTAGCTTCAAATGTAGTATGTAACATGTAATATTACGCAAATGTAATCTCTCTCACTTTATAACTTTCTCCTTCTTCCTATTCTCATTCACTCCATCTTCGCATTTCTCTCCATCTCCCCTCTCTTTACCTTAATATACCTTCCTGTTTCTGTCTTTCTCCCTTTCCACTCTCCACCAACTAGCTCTCCCTTATCTCTCCATGCAGCTTAAATGACGTAATGTTTTAAAAACCGGTAATAAGCTGCTTTTTCTATTAATCAGCATTAAAACGTAGGTAAAAGATTTAACACTAGATCGGTGTTTTTTTAGCTATCGGACATTTTCGTTTATGGAAAAAAAAGAAGAAAAATACAAACACACACACATACAGGCTGCTTAAAAAATATAGGGGATATTTTAAGGAATGCATTCCCAATATGTAGACCATAAAAGGTCCATTGCAATATGTGTCCGGAAATACTTGGTTCTGAGTTATGGCTTTCAAAACAGTGATATTCGCCGGAACGTTTTCTTCACGCAGGTAGTTGCCGTGACAGAAGATATTAACAGGATACACTGATAATTCATTCCAAGGCGAGGGTTACATTGAGTGTTATGTTTGGCGTTCAACTGAGCGACATTTACTCAAATCAGGAGTTGGCAGAAATGCGCTTCGTGTACGGTAAGAGGACGGCAATGCTGCGCTGTCTTGTCGTTTGTACCAAGAGACTACTGTCAGTGACCCACGAGATTGACTTTGTCCTTGAACTGCAAGCGTGCAGTGGACTGGGGAGCTTCTTGAGTAAGGTGTAGATAGTGTAACACCAACAGTTCAAAAATATTGTCAACAAGTGCAGTCTTACTGCAGGCAGTGTCAGTGGATGCTACAGTGTTAAACGCGTTGTATCGCGAGCGTCGAATTAATATAATTCATTAGTGAAATGGCTAACTTTCGGAAAAAGGGAAAAACCATTCATAGCGAGGCTCGCGAAATAATAAACCATGTAAACGAGCAATGCAAAAAGGAAGCAGAGCAGAAACAACTAATTCTGCCGATTTCGCGAGTGGAAGAGAACAGCAAATTACTGCGGTGTGTCTGTGGGAACAATTAAGAATATAGGACAAGAAAGTGCGAAGAGAACAGAAGGAAGCCCTTTACGCACTCCAGGCAAGACAAGACCTCGAAATCCAGAAAGAAACATAAATCTAGACGATTTCGACATGTGCGCCATTAAGCGGACAATAATGGACTTCTACGTCAATAGAAAGATAGTTCCGACATGCAGAAAGTTACTTCCTGTAATTAGAAGTAAGATACAATTTCCTTGGGGGGTACATCTTTAAGGAGAGTTATTCGGAAATTGGGATTTAGATGGCGCAAGTGCCGAGGTAAGCGAACAATCTTAATCGAAAAGCCAAGAATTGTTGAATGGAGATGCAAATACTTAGCTGAGCTAAGGGAATACCGAAGACAAGGCAGGGATATCGTTTATTTAGATGAAACGTGGATGGACAGTAATTTAACATTCAAGAAATGTTGGCAAGCTGATTGGATCACAAGGTGCTTACTGAAACAGGAAACTGAAACAGGGTGCAGGAAACAGACTCATTGTTGTTCACGCATGCTCCGAGAATGGATTTATTTCTGGAGCATTGCTGATTTACAAGGCAGGATCAGTAACAGGTGATTACCATGGGCAAATGAACGGTGTCAACTTCGAACGATGGGTGAATGAACACTTGATTCCAAACCTTCCGGAAAAATCTGTAATCATTCTAGATAATGATCCTTATCACACCATTCAGATCAATAAGCCCCCAAATAAATACGACACTAAAGTTAACATGATGTCATGGCTTCAGAAAAATGGAGTTCATTGTGAAGAAAGCATGCTAAAGCATCAACTTTTTTCTTTGATAGAAATGAACAGACCAAGAGAAAAGGTATTTAAGATTGACCGTATCCTCAATGCACATGGACACTCCACTCTGTATCTGCCGCCTTACAATTGCGATCTTAATCCCATTGAACTTGCATGGGCGACAGTAAAGCACTACATAAGGGAGCGCAATGTTACTGGAGAATTATCTCGTTTATTGAGTTTAACCAACGAAGGAATCTCTGCGGTACCTGCAGAACACTGGGTAGGATATCACCGGCATATTAGAAAATTAGAAGATGGTTACTAGTCCAAGGATCGTGTGGTTTCTGATGTGATCGATCAGATTATTATTTCAAATGCAAACGACAGTTCTTCTGATGAGCAAGAAGGGATATCATCCGATGACTCGGACTCCGAATCGTCTGCATCAGATCTTGCACACTCTTTGGATTAATCAGGTTAGTAAAATAACATCCCACATTTATGTTGTCATAAATATACAGTTTTACATGTATACAGGCTTTACAAGTTCACTTATTGAAAGTATGATCATAATTGTTTTTTTGTTGTTTTTTATGCGGTAATAATGTACTATTGATGTTACTTCGCCTAATATTTGTTGTCACTGAAAGAAAGGATAAGTACCTTTGGAACAGGGTGTAAAACAATAAAGCGATAGGAAAGAATAACACAACGCTCTCTCAGGTTCGCTTACGTCAACCCCAAGGACAAAGCTAAACTCCTGAGTAACAGACAGTACCCACAGCGAAGTGTCCAGATCGGAAGACATTTGAACGTCTCCATCCCGTCTGTGCGCTCATGGGAAGTTTACATGTCCTGGTTTGGGGAGGCGACGGCCAAGATCTACAACTCCAGATGTAGCGGAGGAGATTCTGGATTCTGTGCAGACGATTCCTTCTATCAGTTGCAAGTAAATGTTCCTCATACGACTGTATGAGCAACAGTTGTATCCTTATCATTTGCAACTTGTACAGGCCCCGTCACCAGCAGATAACCCGTTCGATTGATGTTCTGCCAGTGGTTCGTACAGCAGTGTGCTACAAATCCGAACTTTCCTGCCTTAGTATCATTTACAGAAGAAGCACAGTTTACAGGGGATGGCATTACAAATTTCCACTGGCAGCATGTAGGGCATATGAAAACCCACATGCAATTGTTCCATCTCATCACCAAGTGCGGTTCACTCTCAACATGTGGGCCGGTATCATTGGTGGTCAGTTAGTTGGACCCCATGTACTTGTAAACAGACTTACGGGGCAGGCGTACGCAAACTTCCTGGAAAATATCATAACTCATGTCTATGAAGCCACTCCACTAAGCATTCATCAACAAGCTCACTTCTTGCATGATGGCGCTCCTGCACACTTCAGTCGTACCGCTCGCCGGTACTTGGATCGAAGGTTTCCTGATCGATGGATAGGATTGCTTGGCCACCACGCTCACCTGATTTAAACCTCGTCGATTCCTACTTGTGGGGCCTTTGATAGCGTTGATGTAATCGTCTCCGGTGCCTGACATAGAATCTCTTCGGAATCGAATTGTGACAGGTTGTGAGGAAATACAGGAAAGCGCATTATGACTTAAATCTCTTTGCTGTGTTTGTCGCTGGCACATGGATTATGTAGGTACAAAAATCCCTTTTTTACACTTTTAGGCACTTAGATCACTTTGCCCCGCCACTTTTCATATACAAATAAACGTGTGTGTCTTTCCTTTCACACGTATATCTCTTCTCGAGTTTTATTTATGGACGACCTTTAACTGCTATTGTCCTTTAGCGTCCCATTCTATATTGAGCGGGAAAGACCGGTAATTTTGCTGAGAGGTCTCTTTATCACGCTTGAGGTTCTTTTACGTGCCGTAAGTCTACGACACGGGACCACCGGCTTTACTTCCCTCCTGAAGGAAGCCATGCTAAGGATTTTTACATGTGGTATGTATGTATACATGTGTTGTGTTGTATGATACATAGATCGTGTGTATGATACATATATATATATATTTTGAAAGGGTATATATTTGAAATCCCCGTGACAGCTGATAAATGTTTTCCTATGGGATTTATCAGATCTGTGAAATACAGGTGCGTAAAATTCATTGAAAATGAAGAGGACTTCAGAAAAACAGAGTATACATTTTATTCATCACTCCAAAATTTTAACTACATTATATTTTAATCAAAATTGTGAGAGCCATTTTGAGAAATAGAAAATAGTCAAAGCTTCTTTACGGGTATGGAGTGGGAGGAATATCCTTAAAATCTTCATATAGAATCCTTAATAGTACCCGAAATTTAATATTCACCCGATTTTTTTTCTTTATTTTTTTTAGCTATGCTATTCGCTGACAGTTTGACACGTGGGGATTAAACGACCCTTTCTCTTCTTCAAACCCATAAAATCTTGATAGGAATTTAGGTTTTACATAATTATAATACATTCGGCATTTAAACAGTAGAGAAAGTAAAAAGCGGAAGATGACGGTTCATTTGGTTTCATATTTTAACAAAATTTCACTCATGCTTTACAAAATAATTTCACCTCATCATCATCATTATCATATTTCCGGTTTAACCCTGAAACTTGTTCGAAGAATTTATCTTTCACCTGTTTGTTGGTTTCCCTGTTTGATTGCGTTTGCTTGTATTAAATTCGGAACTTTTGTTGAAAAGCCCGGGTAATCATTTGAAGTGCCGTTAGACGGCCTATACTTTTTATTGTTTAATATAAACATCGAATAAAATGGATTAAATCAGATATCAAGAATTAATTTATAACGCATGAAAATGGTATGCCACACATGCTGTATCTTCTTTTTTTTTTTATTTTTACTTTCTCTACTACGTATAGTAAGTAGGGGAAGTATTGTATTCCACCCAAAAATTCGATACCGAGATTTCACCGGAAAAACATGTTTTGAGATTCCCTGAATCCAAAAAAAGCATTTTTGGAAACATGCCCGTGTGTGTGTGTCTGTGTGTCTGTCTGTCTGTCTGTGAACAGCATAATTCAGAAACGAACAGTCGGATAACACCAAACTTGGTATTTATGTTCAGTATCTTCCAGGGATGCGACACGAAGGTTTTCAAGAAAATCCCCCCACCCCAGATTACCCTTTACATGGAACATTTTTCGAAAATGTTTATTTTCTCAAAAATGGCTCTAACGATTTTGATTAAAATATCATATGTTTAAGATATTTTCATGACAAATAAAACATATATCTTGAATTTTCTGGGAATGTCTCCAAAAGTATTCTTTATTGTGAACAACTTTTGCATAACTGGTAAACCATAAGAGATAGAGAAAATTTTACTACACAAAAAATGTACATCACGTTAAAATACACAATTCATGCCATATACATTTTTTTTTTGTTGAGTGAACCGTTTTCGAGATATTGCTTGTTATTCTCTTAAATTTTTCAATACTTATTTTCTTAAGTGGGAATTCGTTATTCATTTTTTTGTCTTTGATATGCAAAGAGTATTAATCTGTGGCAAAGGGAATGGTGCTGCACCTAGCAACCAGCTATTAAGAGATATGTATGTGCTTAAAGGCTACTGTATTTCGATGCTGCCCTTGTAAATATATATTCCCCTTACAACTACAAGATAGATCTGCAAATGTTTATCTCGATTAACATGAAGTGGATGGATAATAAGCGTTTGTATAAATAGTTTGTACAAGAGTAGAGAAAGTCATGTGAGTGAAACACATCAGATTTTTTATTTCTTTTTAATTCTTAGTATTTTGTCTCGACCGATGGAGGTGGCGCCGCTCGGGAGGTCCCGGGGCCGACCAACCTGACCGAAGGCGAAAATCACACACAAGCATTGAGCGATCACCCATCCTGGGTATGCTACCAGCTAGGGTTTGCTTGCTAGGTATTGGCTTGTAAGTCCTACATAGAGAAGGGTAATCCGTTGAAGAATAAGAAGAAGAAGAAGAAGAAGAAGAAGACGTATTTTGTCTCGAACAGAGGTAAATTATTACAAAGTTAGCAAATTAATTTACGCAACAATCTATATGCGGTATTTTTGATATGGTCTTATTTTTCATTAAAATACGGCGCTTGCTTGTGCTTTTGAAGTCAGGAAATAGGTAAATAAATTCGCTGAAGAACGTGCAACCATATGTAAGTTCTGTTGTGCAAGCACATAATTGATAGTTCTGGAATCACCCGGTAGGTTACACTACCCATCAAGACATTTGCACCATGTCACCGCTTCAAGAAAAGGTGCGCCTATTAGAACCACCAGTCAACCACTCAGATTGGCTCGCTTGACCTGTCGTATAAATTTTACCTTGTGTGTGTGTGTGTGTGTGTGTGTGTTCTTTTTGTTTGTAACGGCCGTTCTCACTGCATACAGTACAACAGGCACTGATGATACATGAAATTAAATTATTACTCGGAAAGGACATTTGGGAAGGAAACGTTTCAGGCCTAAGCTTAAAGTCCATCCCTGGCATTTGCCAATTATAATGAGGACAGGAAAACCTGAAGAAAAAAAACCTGTCACGGAAGACGCTTGTCGCTGGATTTGAACCGCGGGACACGCGCTCACGAGTCCGTGTTTCTATGATCTCAGCCACCCGTGTCTGCCTGTAAGTGTGTGTGTGCACAATATAAGCATAGTTTTCTTTACCGTAAACCCATTCATTCATTATCTGTTTACCCTCCTCTTATGTAGGACTTACACCCCCCAGGACTTACAAGCGGGTGCCTGGGGACAGAGACCCGTCGAGGAGCAGACACTCATGGATCAGACAGAGCATCCAGGATGGGTGATCAGCCCGATGCCTGGTATGGGATGAAGGAAGTAAATGAAACGAAATGTTGGTGAAATGGATGAAAGGAAAGGTGATGATGGAGCAGTTGGTGGAATGAATGGCGGGGGAAACCGGAGAACCCGGAGAAAACCCGCCCAGACGCCGCTTCGTCCACCACAAATCCCACATGCAGGTCCCTGGGATTGAACCCGGGCCGCCTCGGTGGGAGGCGAGCGGTCTAACCACTCGGCCACGGCGCCGCCTTACCGTAAACCCAGCCACCTCAATTCTCTCCTCATTCCTCTTACCCTGCGCCTATGAACCATTCCTTAACAGTGTCTACTGTTTGGCATCTAACCCTGCTTCGCGATAGTGTCTCTCTCTGAAAGCGGTTTCTTCTAATCCAATGAGGCTGCTAATTTATTTTTCTCTCCTTCAAAACATTCTTTCCTCGCTCACTTTTCTAAAAACAGCTTTTTCTTATTTTGTTTGTCCGTTCATTCTTCTACATTCCAAGCGCGTCCAATCGCTTTTCCACAGCTTACAACATCGTCCAATTTTACGCATTATAAATTGTAGCATTCCACACAAAACGTTTCACCAATGTCTTCGTTAGTTATTTCTTCAACGGTCAATATAAGGATTTTATAGCCGCCAAAAAATACTGGCTCATATTTACCTAATCAGGCAATACTCTTTTGATAATATTGACATCCTCATGCGGACTTCTCATTAAGATAAAAAAACAAACAAAATCTGATGTGTGACACTCACATGACTTTCTCTACTCTTGTACAAACTATTTTTACAAACGCTTATTCTCCATCTACTTCATGTTAATCGAGATAAACATTTGCAGACTTCATCTTAATGCTGTTTCTTGTAGATGTAAGGGGAATATATATTTACAAGGGCAATATACAAATACAGTAGCCTTTAAGCATACACATATCTCTTATTAGCTGGTTGCTAGGTGCAGCACCATTCCCTTTGCCACAGATTAATACTCTTTGCATATCCAAGACCAAAAGGGTGAATAACGAATTCCCATTCGAGAAAATAAGTATTGAAAAATTTAAGGGAATAACAAGTAATATCTCGAAAATGGTTCACTCAACAAAAAAAATGTATGTAACATAAATTGTGTATTTTAACGCGATCTACATTTTTTGTGTAGCAACATTTTGTCTATCTCTTATGGTTTACCAGTTATGCAAAAGTCGTTCACAATGAAGAATACTTTTGGAGACATTCCCAGAAAATTCAAGATATACATTTTATTTGTCATGAAAATATCGTAAAGATATGACATTTTAATCAAAATCGTTAGGGCCATTTTTGAGAAAATTAAAATTTTCGAAACGTGTTCCATGTAAAGTGTAATCTGGGGTGGGGGGGATTTTCTTGAAAACCTTCGTGTCGCATCTTTGGAAGATACTGAACCTAAATACCAAGTTTTGTGTTTATCCGACTGTTCGTTTCTGAGTTATGCTGTTCACACACACACACGGACATGTTTCCAAAAAATTTTTTTTGGATTCAGGGGCTCTCAAAACATATATTTCCGGTGAAATCTCGGTATCGAATTTTTGGGTGGAATACAATAATTCCCCTACTTACTATACGTAGTAGGGAAAGTAAAAAAGATAAACATTTAACCAAACGTGATCTGTCCTTCCCTGCACGCGTAGGTGCGAGATGACGCAACCATTTTATAGGTGTTTTTGATGTTATAACAATGGTTACCAAACTGGGGCGCGCGATCCTGTGTGTGAGAGAGATTTAAAGGGGTACAGATAATCAAAACAGTAGTGGCATTCCTTACAGGACATGCACCAACAAGGAAACACTTAAGTGATATGCGACTGTATCAAGGGACTCTGGACTACAGATTCTGCGGCAAACAGAATGAAACAGCGCATCATGTCATCAGCAATTATGAGGATTGGCTTATAGAAGACACAGATATCTCGGATTCCATGTTGGTGAATCTGGGAATTTACAAGCTCTTCCCCTCACAAGAATGTGTATATTCATTAAGGATACAGGGCGGTGAAATAGAGCTAATAATTTTGAGGTACCACAGGCATTGAGCAAATAGATAAAATATATAATTAATAAAATCTGAATATACTATCCCGGTACCTTGGTAACTACACCAGGATAAACATTCAAACTATAGATTTATCCTCACAACACGTTTACTATATTCACTGGAAACCTGTCCTCCGTGGTGTAGTAGTTATCATGCCAGCCTCTAGTTGTCGCGGGTTTAAACCCGGCGGAGGACGATGGATTTTTTTTTTCGGGCATAAAAATCCTTAGCTTCCTTCAGAAGGGAAGTAAAGCCGGTGGTCCCGTGTCGTAGATTTACGGCACGTAAAAGAACCTCAAGCCCGGTAAAGAGGCCTCTGAGAAAAATTACCGGTCTTTCACGTCCAATATAGAAGGGGACACTAAGGACCACTGCAATTAAAGAGCGTCCATAAATAAAATTTAATTTTTCACTGGAAACCAGTGAAAATGTACTGGTGGCCAGCACAAAACCTTCTAGTTTCTTTATATTTTCTTTAAAAATTTCCTAAATTAAAAATTATAAACTTAAGGTTGTCTATTTATAACATTTCATTGTGTCCATAATAATCATTTCATTTATAGTAGTTTATATTTTGGTTAATTTATTTATATCTTTATGTATTTATGTGTTTGTTTATTTATTTACCTTATAAAATTTAATTAATCTCCGCATTTATTTTTTCTATTAATAACTTCTTTTTAATTTATTTTATTTATATATACATAAATTTTAAATTTTGCCACTATATACTAAACCTTTACCTCGTTTAACCAAACATTAAATCTTCTTTCTTCTATCACTACATATCCACTCACTTTACCCACATCACTTCACTCACATCCACCATTTTATTCTAACACGAACTCCACCTCCAAACCTACACAAGCCCCCTCTCCTATTAATAAGATAATAACAAATTCATGCCTCCATGCATCTAACATCACCATAACTCCTCTCACTATTCCTCCCAAACCACATTAACTGTACCTCCAACAATGGCGAAGCTCTCCTCCAAAAAGATGGATTGGACACTGATGAAACATGAAATAACTGAGAAAGAAAATTTGGGAGGGAAACATTCGAGGCCAAAGTTTAGAGCACCTTCCGTCATTTGCCACTTATGAAGACCGAGGAAAACCTAGAGAAAAAAACTCAGTCAAGGAGAAAGGTCGTGGCGGGGTTTGAACCGCTAAACTTCCATTCACAAGTCCGTGTCTTAACGATCTCGGCCACTCTTGTCCGTCTTCATAGCACTGTTGAACATTGAATTGTTTAATTATTAAGTTATTGGGCTAATTGGACGCAACAACCTTGTTAAGTGCCTTGGCGTTTTAAGTGTTAATTGCTGTTTGAAACGAGAATTTGATTAAAATGCATAAATGGAGAAATAAAGCAACAAATAAATCCTGTGCATTTATAGGTATTAAAAATAGATGGGTGATTCATGTGAGTGAAAAAATCTATTTCAAGTTCTCTTCAGAGCAACTCTTGGAATTCGAATCGATGGCAGTTTGTTGACGTAATATTTAAGTCTGTATTCTTTTTACAACCACAAATCCTGCAGGTTTGTGGATTTTCAAATTCTCTCATTTTTATATTGGTATTAATAACCTTTAAATAAAATAGTTGTAATAACTGTAGGGGACATGCGAACGTCAGAACCTATATACGGGGAAGTGCCAGCTGGGAAAATCTGGAAACCACTGTATTAGAGCAATAAGCAGGAAATCCAAGCATAATGACAAAGCTGCATTTTTTAAACTTTGATAATATTTAACTTAATAAGCCAATGAGGTGAAAGAACATGTTGAATTCTGATCAATCACAGCCGAATATCACAGTGAAATCTCCAAATACCTTCATCACGACGTGCATTTGTCTTCTGGGTTACGCCGCGTCTTTCATTTGTCTTCAGGATTGCCGTCGCGATGTGCATTTGTCTTCTATTTCAGTCTCAAATTAATCGACATTCCTCTGTTGCAAAATGGCTTGAAACGGTTATGTTCATAATATACACAATTATTATCATTTTGTAATTCGAGTTTAGGGGAATCATATATAAATACTTATTGTATTCGTTATATAGTTCTAATAAATATTGCTTTGCAGATAATTACGCTAAGTTCGTGAATTATCAGACCCTCTGGTGATATTACTTGTAATAATCCAAACAAACAGACAATTTTTGCACTGGAACGCCACAATCGTTGGTGCCTTGATCTGAAACCAGTTAATGCGAAAAGTGCAGCGTCTTCCTGTTGTGTTTTTCACTGTTATCTACGTATCTCTTTGACTTTATGACTCTTTGACATATTAACGGATTATCCGCATGATATTGAACTGCTTCAGAATATAAGCTGAAATTATAATATATCCCACAGTCTTTTTCTGTCAACGTGATCAGTCTGTTGTTGGAAGCTATTACCGGATGATCTCCCAGGTGTTAGTAGTTACGCGAATGGAAATTTTCTGGATATTTTGTTCAGCCCTTGAGAGTTTCTCGGCAACCGGTCCGTCCAGTGTTTGGTTGCGGTGGTGGTTTGCATTTTTATTATGTCTGCTGCAGCAGGTCTGTACTGCCTGACTTGCTTGGTCCCAAACCGCCTTTAGGAATTCTTTTCCTCATGCACGGGATCTAGATTCGTACGGGTAATTAAATCAAACAAGAGAATAGCTCCTTTCATACGCCACTCGCTAGGCCGAGGATTTGACCTGAGGTCGCCACCTGTTCCACTGGAAGGGATTTCGGTCCCTTTGTCCCCCTGTACTACCTGTGTGAATCAGATTAGGGACAGCATCAGATTTTCTCTCATTACAAGCGATTAAAAGTGCATAAAAATCTTTATAAGCACATATTTCAAATAAGCGTATATAATTACTTTCTCTACTACGTACAGTAAGTAGGGGAAGTATTGTATTTCACCCAAAAATTCGATACCGAGATTTCACCGGAAATACATGTTTTGAGATCCCCTGAATTAAAAAAAAAGCATTTTTGGAAACATGTCCGTGTGTGTGTCTGTGTGTCTATGTGTCTGTGAACAGCATAACTCAAAAACGAAGAGTCGGATAAACACCAAACTTGGTATTTAGGTTCAGTATCTTTCAGAGATGCAACACGAAGGTTTTCAAGAAAATCCCCCAACCCCAGACTACCCTTTACATGGAACATTTTCCGAAAATTTTAATTTTCTCAAAAACGGCTCTAACGATTTTGATTAAAATATCATATGTTAAAGATATTGTCATGACAAATAAAATGTATATCTCGAATTTTCTGGGAATGTCTCCAAAAGTATTCTTCATTATAAACGACTTTTTCATAACTGGTAAACCATAAGAGATAGACAAAATTTTACTACACGAAAAATGTAGATCGCGTTAAAATACACAATTTATGTCATATACATTTCTTTTGTTGAGTGAACCGTTTGCGAGATATTGCTTGTTATTCCCTTAAATTTTCCAATACTTATACTTTTTCTCAAATTCGTTATTCATTTTTACTTTCTCTACTACGTATAGTAAGTAGGGGAAGTATTGCATTCCACCCAAAAATTCGATACCGAGATTTCACCGGAAATACATGTTTTGAGACCTCCTGAATCCAAAAAAAGCATTTTTGGAAACATGTCCGTGTGTGTGTCTGTGTGTGTGTGTGTGTGTGTGTGTGTGTGTCTGTGTGTGTGTGTGTCTGTGAACAGCATAACTCAAAAACGAACAGTCGGATAAGCACCATACTTGGTATTTAGGTTCAGTATCTTCCAGAGATGAGACACGAAGGTTTTCAAGAAAATCCCCCCACCCCAGACTACCCTTTACATGGAACATTTTTCGAAAATTTTAATTTTCTCAAAAATGGCTCTAACGATTTTGATTAAAATATCGTATCTTTAAGATATTGTCATGCGAAATGAAATGTATATCTCGAATTTTCTGGGAATGTCTCCAAAAGTATTCTTCATTGTGAACGACTTTTGCATAACTGGTAAACCATAAGAGATAGACAAAATTTTACTACACAAAAAATGTAGATCGCGTTAAAATACACAATTTATGTCATATACATTTCTTTTGTTGAGTGAACCGTTTTCGAGATATTGCTTGTTATTCCCTTAAATTTTCCAATACTTATACTTTTTCTCAAATTCGTTATTCATTTTTTTATGTCCTGGATATGCAAAGAGAATGGAATACTCCACATAGCAACCACCTCTTAAAATATTTGACTATCGCTTAAAGGCTAGCAATTCCGCTTGCATCGATAAAAAATTAGCAATAAGATTAACATCTCGATATCTCGATTAACATGAAGCATATGAAGAATAAGCCTTTGTAAAAAATAGTTTGTACAAGAGATGAGAAAGTCATGTGAGTGTAACACATCAGATTTTTTTATGTCCTGGACATGCAAAGAGAATGGAATGCGCCACATAGCAACCAGCGTTAAAATATTTGACTATCGCTTAAAACCTACCATATTCCCCTTGCATCTACAAGAAAATTATCAATAAGATTGACATCTCGATATCTCCATTAACATGAAGCATATGGAGAATAAGCGTTTGTATAAATAGTTTGTACAAGAGTAGAGAAAGTCATGTGAGTGTAACACATCAGATTTTTTTGTCTTTGATATGCAAAGAGTATTAATCTGTGGCAAAGGGAATGGTGCTGCACCTAGCAACCAGCTATTAAGAGATATGTATGTGCTTAAAGGCTACTGTATTTCTATATTGCCCTTGTAAATATATATTCCCCTTACATCTACAAGAAAACTAGCAATAAGATAGACTCTGCAAATGTTTATCTCGATTAACCTGAAGTAGATGGAGAATAAGTGTTTGTAAAAATACGTTGTACAAGAGTAGAGAAAGTCATGTGAGTGTAACACATCAGTTTTTTTCCAATCAGCCACAACTAAAAACAAATACAAATTATTTCCAGAAAAGCTTATTACATTTCTATTACCTATAGTAAAAATGGGAAGTACTGTATTCCACCCCAAAAATTCGGTGTCGAGATTTCACATTTCATATGTTATGAAGCCCACTGAACACAACAAGTCTTGTTACATTCACATGACTTTCTCTACCCTGTATCGCCTATTAGTGGGTACAAAAAGTTTATTTTTCTATCAAATAAACTTTTGCAGAAATAGCTACATTACACATTTCGTTATAGATACAAAGGGAACAGCGAAAATGCTTAAGAACTGGGCTTCATGTGCTGCCTTAAAATTCCATACTCTTTCTATGCAATCGCGAGAAACATTGAAAGGTCTTCAAAGAATGACCAAGTAATGAACAATTCGAACCATTAATAACAGATTTCTCGGAAATGGCTGATGCCACAAAAAGGTTATTTGAAATAAATTGTGTGTTTTAAAGAGATCTAAATTTGTTGCATAGTGCGTTTTCTTCTATCACTTAACGTTTACTAGTTACACAAGATTATACAAAATTCCTTTAGAAGGAAAAGGGCTTCAAAGGCTATTCCCAGAAAATTCAAGATATATATTTTATTTTTTATGTAAATATCACTAATATAGGCGTTTTAATATAAACGTTAAAGCCATTTTTTAGAAAATAAAACATTTTGAAAAATGTTGCATGTAAAGGCTGGTTTAGGGTGGGGGAGGTTTTCTTGAAGATCTTCGTGTCGCATTTTTGGAAGGTGCTGAACCTAAATACTAAGTTTGGTATTTATAAGACTTTTCATTTTTTAGTTAAGCTGCTCACAGACGCACATACCTTTTTCTAAAAATCTTTTTTTTTATTCAGGGTGCCTCAAAACATGTATCTCCGGTGAAATCTCGATATCGAATTTTTGAGGGGAATACTATATTTCCACTGCTTACTATACGTACTAGGTAAAGTGAACAGAAACAAAAATATTTTACGGAATCTATTTTCAGAGTTTTGTGCCGAACGAAATTTAGAGAATGTTCTCCCATTGTAATCACATCTGTGATTGATGATTATGGGGCGTATTTTTAAGTAATTACCGTTTTAATATTTTGCCGCCGCAGTCGCGATTTTGAGCATACGCTATCACTTCCTCCACTCATTAGCAAGCCAGACGCAGCTGTGAGCGATCGTCTCTTTGTGTTTTCCTGTTGTTAAAGCGTTTCAAAATGTTCAAAACAATGAATGATCCGCCGACTGTGAAGTCAGACCAGTGATTCGTTTTTCGAATGCGAGAAATGTTACCCAGCAAACATTCATCTGCAATTGTGTGAGGTTTATGGGGAAACAACGAGTGAGAATGTCCGGCCACACAGCCAAAAAAGTCAAGATCTGATCGCATTATTTTGTTGGGAACAATTCGTCCTACAGTCCGGATTTGGCACCAAGTGACTTTCATCTGAAGGAATTCCCTGATGGAAAACATTTTAACGAGACCTTCATCACAGGCGGCATTATTCTTGACGAAGGCATACAAAAACTGGTTTCCGGTTACAAGTGCCTGAAGAACGACGGTGGCTATGTGAAGAAGTGGTGTAAGGTAATGATGATAAAGCATTTGGAAAATAATGTAATGTTATTTTTTTAAATAATTGGTGCTTACTTTAAAAATCGGATGTGTTACACTCACATGACTTTCTCTACTCTTGTACAAACTATTTTTACAAACGCTTATTCTCCATATGCTTCATATTAATCGAGATTTTAATCTTATTACTAATTTTCTTGTAGATGCAAGGGGAATTGGTACGCTTAAGCGATAGTCAGATATTTTAAGAGCTGGTTGCTATGTGGGTATTCTATTCTCTTTGCATTACCAGGACAAAAAAAATGAATAACGAATTTGAGAAAAATTATAAGTATTGGAAAATTTAAGGGAATAACAAGCAATATCTCGAAAATGGTTCACCCAACAAAAAAATGTATATGACATAAATTGTGTATTTTAACGTGATCTACATTTTTTGTGCAGTAAAATTTTGTCTATCTCTTATGCTTTACCAGTTATGCAAAAGGCGTTCACAGTGAAGAATACTTTTGGAGACATTCCCAGAAAATTCGAGATATACATTTCATTTGTCATACAAATATCTTAAAACATATGATATTTTAATCAAAATGGTTAGCCATTTCTGAGAAAATTAAAATTTTCGAAAAATGTTCCATGTAAAGGGTAGTCTGGGGTGGGCGGATTTTCTTGAAAACCTTCGTGTCGCATCCCTGGAAGATACTGAACCTAAATACTAAGTTTGGTGTTTACTGACTGTTCGTTTCTGAGTTATGCTGTTCACAGACACACACACGGACATGTTTCCAAAGCTGCCTTTTCTGGATTCAGGGGGTCTCAAAACATGTATTTCCAGTGAAATCTCGGTATCGAATTTTTGGGTGGAATACAATACTTCCCCTACTTACTATACGTAGTAGAGAAAGTAAAAAGACACGGTTCTCACATCTTACCAAAACCTTTGCCTGCTTAAATTTGTCTTAGATAATTTAACTGAGCTTCCAAACTCATGCTTTTATATCTGGAATTAGCATAAACGGTTTATTTTCATTACCACATTTGAACTGCAAGTCTAGATCGCCAAACCGCCCGGCATAATTTACGACGGAAAGAACTGTAGTCTAGAAATTTGCTTAATACCTTACAGTTAATGCTCTAGATAACACGTTTAGTAAAGGTGGAATACAATTATATCGAGGTGCACGATAAATGGTTTCAGTGAAAATGAAAACCACAACTTTAAGATTAACCTGTAATTATTCATTCTAGGTACACCTTCCGGTGTACCTGTCATTTCCTCTAAATATTTGGAAGCTAAAATTAGGTGCTATTCATTTCTTACATGTTTTGGTAAGAAGACATTCCTGGGGAACTTTGAAATCATCAGTGATGCAGACACTCCTGTAGTGGTAATGCCCCCAAAGTGTGCAGACAGTGAAGAATGCTAAATGAGACACCCTCTGAAGACCCACAAGGGCGACGCCACAGATTGCTCTTCCTGTCCCCGACCCCCATTAGCCTGAATCACTGACTGTCCGTAATTAACTCTCTTTCTGCGTTTGTTTGTTTGTTACGAAAATCTAAAGATAGTTGGACACGTCATCGGACTTTCCTGTAGATACATTAGTTTCTCATGCTTGGGGTACGTTACTTAGGCTTGTGGAGTATAAGCATACTTTTCCCTTGTCAATTAGTAGATAATTATGTGTTGGGTATAGTTTGAGAAAACCTAGTTTAGATATGTCTTGTTCTACGATTTCCATACACCGTGTTATAAAATGCCACCACACAATTCAATGGGTCAAAAATCTGATGTGTTACACTCACATGACTTCTCTATGCATGTACAAACTATCTTTACAAACGCTTATTCTCCATATGCTTCATGTTAATCGATCTTATTGCTAATTTTCTTGTAGGTGCAAGGGGAATATGGTAGTATTTAAGCGATAGTCAAATGTTTTAAGAGCTGGTTGCTATGTAGCACATTCCATTCTCTTTGTATGTCCAGGACATAAAAAATGACTAACGAATTCCCATTTGAGAAAAAGTATTGGAAAATTTACGGGAATAACAAGCAATATCTCGAAAATGGTTCACTCAACAACAAAAAATGTATATGAAAACCTGTATATTTTAACGCGATCTACATTTTTTGTGTAGTAAAATTTTGTCTATCTCTTATGGTTTACCAGTTATACAAAAGTCATTCACAATGAAGAATACTTTTGGAGACATTCCCAGAAAATTCGAGATGTACCTTTTATTTGTCATGAAAATATCTTAAACATATGATATTTTAATCAAAAATATTTGAAAAAATTAAAATTTTCGAAAAATGTTACATGTAACGCGTAATCTGGGATGGGTGATTTTCTTGAAAACCTTCGTGTCGCATCTCTGGAAGATACTGAACCTAAATACCAAGTTTGGTGTTTATCCGACTTTTCGTTTCCGAGTTATGCAGTGCAGACACACACACACACACACACACACACACACACACACACACACACACACAGACATACAGACACACACACGGGCATGTTTCTCAAAACATGTATTTCCGGTGAAATCTCGGTATCGAATTTTTGGGCGGAATACAATACTTCCCCTACTTACTATACGCGGTAGAGAAAGTAAAAAACGAATAAGGAATTCCCATTTGAGAAAACGTATAAATACTGGAAAATTCAAACAAATAACAAAGAATATCTCGGAAATGATTCACTGAAAAAAAAAGTATATCACAAACTGTGCGTTTTGACGAGCTCTATATTTTTTGTGAAGAACAATTTTGTTTATCTCTTGCCGTTTAACAGTTATGCAAAAATCATTCAGAATGAAGAGGGCTTTTGAGCACATTTCCAAAAAAATTAAAGATATATATTTCATTTGCCATGAAAATATTTTAAACTTACGATATTTTAATCCAATTCGTTAAGAGTTATTTTTGAGAAAAACAAAAATTTCGAAAAATGTTCCATATAAAGGGTAGTCTGGGATGGGGGATTTTCTTGAAAATCTTTGTGCCGCATCCTTGCAAGATACTAAACTCAAATACCAAGTTTGATATTCATCCGACTGTTCGTTTCTGAATTATGCTGTTCACAGACACAAACACACACACGGACATGTTTCCAAAAATGATTTTTTTGGATTCAGGGGGTCTCAAAACGTGTATTTCCGGTGAAATCTCGGTATCGAATTTTTGGGTGGAATGCAATTCTTTCCCTACTTACTATACTTCAAACTCTGGGTTTATACCTCTTAATTAACTAATTAACATTGTTTAAACTCATATATTGGACTAGAAAATGCATTGTCGCGCATCCTTGTTACCGCAGCATTGTTGCAGAACGCGTTTAGGTTGCATGATTTATGTATAAACGAACAATGGTGTTAAACATGTCAGATATTTCGAGTATCGACGTCAGTGAACTTAATTTAATAGACGAAGTTTTCGTGAACGCGCTTAAAAAAATTTCCTGCTGTATTTACCAAATCGCAAACCACAGAGAAAGGGAAGAAAAGATAATTGCACTAAACGATGTTCGACATGAAATTGACGGTGCAGTATGAAAAAAGATACGGCAGAAAATGAGATAATCAAACAAATTATCAACATGAAAACACGTTGTTTAGATACGTTGTTATGGAGTAGTAAGATCTCTAAAAGGTGTTATTAGTCGTGGAGCCGGGCTAATGAGATAGACCGCGAACTGAAATCAGCTAATACTTGAAGTCCAGTTCATGGCCCGATGAAATGAAATTACAATCGCCTAATATATCCATATTCTAAACAAATACATTGCTCGTTATATGTGTGGCAAAGGTACAGTTATGCGAGGTATCATGAAGCTATTCAATGTTAGCCATGTTTAAGACTACCATTCGCGCCGTAGCCTATCTCGTTAGCCATGCCATGAAGGTAAACCAAATCCGTGATCATCCAAAATAAGAGCACGTGTTGGATTTTCTTTAATCACTATATACACATTTGAATTCTTTCAAATTCGAGAATCATGCACTGATCCCGGCCAAGAGACATCACTATTTATACCTAAACATCTCTTTACTATTACGTAGACATTGAGGCAATATTTTATATCACAACACTGTGAATGCCAGAGTGATTGTAGTGTAAATTAACAATATTGTATGACATTGATTTGAGATGCTTGTTAATTATAAGCATTGTTATGAAATAAGTTTACACGGCCTCACTGAAACTGACAATAGGAGCGAGTAACAATGAAACGAGGGGGTGAGTTGTTTATCAAGTAGAAGAGACAAACAAATGACGCTTTTCTTTAGAAATGGAGGGAATATCTTCCCCAGAGCATGTGTGTTCGTAATTTTGATTGGATATAAAAATAGACGCTAATGTTGGCGCGCTTTAATAACCAATAGCGGTTCTGTTATAATGTTTAGGCATATCGGGGTGAGGGAGTATAAATGCTGAAGTCAGAGACAAGTATTGCCCAGTTTAAGAGAATCATTCACGCGTTAGACGTCACACAGTTCAACAGAATCATTCACGGGTTATACGTCGCTCAGTTTAATAGAATCATCCACGGGTTACACGCCGCGCAGTTCTACAGAATCTCTCGCGTCGTAAAGTTAGTTACAAAATGTGAAATACTAGAATTAATAATGTGCGGAAAATAAGTGATAATAGTTACATTCGAAAATACAACAGTTTCAGTCGGGCGTGTATCAAGAGTAATTATGTGAAATTAATTAAATGTGACGGCAATAAAAGCGTAAAAACAAATTCTTTTATCAGTGTTATCCTTTAGTAACAACGCCTTTCCGTTTACACGCCCTGTTCAAGAGATTTGCTCGACTGAGTAATAATAGCTAGCCGGAGGACAAAGAACCCAAAATTCAAAATAGTAAAACAATAACAAGCGCTCATCAAATAAGATAACACGAACGATACTGCGACAACATTACGCTGATGCTCATAAATTGCTTAATCCCCGTGGTTTGATGTCCCGCATTCGGGAGGTCCGGGATCGATCCCCGGCGACCGCTGGAGTGGTTTCTTTTAGCCCACGAATTTCTTGTTCCTTCATTTCATTCATCCTTCATACCTTTGGTCTCTTTCGGGGTCGGAAGTGTCTGTGTTTCGTGCTGCGAGGCGGGGAAAAAGGATGTTCTTTGTAACTCTCTCCGTCCCTTCGGGGGGGGGGGGGTGTTCGAACTCCCTTGAGGGGTGCTAGACCCCCCTCTGTGTGAGATAGGGTTCCCGGTATGCTGGGGTGTCTATATCTGGAAACTTAGGGATCCTGTCATTTCTGTCCATCGCTCCTGGATCCGGTCGACTGGTGTCTCCTCTCGCCTCATCTTTCCTCCTGGGGACGCTCTCTCGTTGAGCGTAGGTACAGTGTTGCCAGCTTAGCTATTTTATGGCTAAATCTAGCATTTTCACAGTAGCGTTTAGCCACATAAAATCGTAAAATGCTTATAGCCTGAAATCTAGCCTATTTAACAAACTCCTTTAGCCAAAATCTAGCCCAAATAGCATAATTTCATCTGCGCTTTGGCTATGCAAAACGAATAAATAGTTACGGTGAATCCCCACTACGGTGTAGTTGTATGTATAATGTTCCTATCATGAGTCACGACATGTGATTAAAAAGTGTACTAATCATAAGGTCGACTTTCTCGAGTGTGCCCAAAATGTATGATTTTTGACACATAGAGTGGGTCAGTTTTTACATATTTTACCTAAAGAAAATCAGTAAACTTCATATTTCAATATCAGTTATATTTATCGTACGGTGTTGGTGCTTAGCAAAAATATACCTTATTCCATTTCAACTTTATTAAATAAATTATTCTTTTACAATATTTAAATATTATGGAATTATCTAATCAATTATAATATTTAGAATGTCTTTATAGGGTTTAACTTCTGCAAACCAAATATGGGTACTTTTAGATGCCAATAATATCTAGCCATTTTTTTGTTAAATAATGCCTTTTTAAAGATACCATCTAGCTATTATTTCCGAGGAAGCGTTGGCAACACTGCGTAGGTACAATAACCACTCCAGAGAGGTGCCGAGTCTCCTCCTCAACATAAGATAGGCTCTAGCAATGATATTGTCCATTACCGTAGAAATCGTTTTGCATGCGGTAGATTGGTGTACACCTAAATCTGCTCCAACACCCGTCTGAAATCCTGGGTTACCCACATAGCTCAGAAAAGTGCGTAGGCATTGGTCAGACGAAAACGCTCTTCCCGTATTTCCCCAGGTTGAGTCTGCTACTGACAACACTCAAACTCACCACCAAAGTACTTACTTATACTCATGCAATTATTTCTGAGTTTATACTCCCTCTCGAGTATATACTCCAAGAGCTAAGTTTGTATTCTCAAATAAGTTTATACTCCAAACTTTTATTCATATGATTCATAGAATAAACTTCAAATTTGTTGAGCAAGAGCGCATACTTTTATTCATACTACCCAATGGGTGATCAGAAACGTAGACAAATGTTTGAAAATCTGAGGTTTAACTTTATAGGAGCTGTGAGCAAATTAAAACACTGAAAACTCATGGTTCAGTAACACTTACCAACAAATAACTTTTGCTCCCCGCTGCTGCCGATAATTATATGCATGTGGAATGGCCCATAAACTTCACTCAAACAAGATTCCGATGTACATCTCAGCCTTAAACCAAAACTTAGGACTTCTTGCCAAGTAACTGACCATTTCCAAATGCCAGGTTATACGTTGCAGTGAAATATCTTATTTCCTCCTTGACTAACAAATAATTTTCAGTTTATGTTATATTTCCAAGCAAGATGTGTACCTGCCATTCGTAATTCAAACTTCTTGCTCGCTGGGAGGCAAATAATCATCAGAGAATAATTTTTAAAAGCGTATGTTACATTCACATAGCTTTCTCTAACCACTATGGTTTATAAGTATTTGTGAAATTTGACCAACAATTGTGAAAAATTAAAAAAAGTAATTTTATCATAATTCTAAACTTTAAAAAAACAGTTGTTTTTTCCACTTGGCGCGTTTAAACTGCCAAATAAGTGAAGTTATAAATGGACAGGCGTATGCTTACTATTAATAGGCTCCCCAACTTTGCTATCTCGCAAAACTTTTTCAACAGTTTTCGATTCAAAATGCTCTACAGAATGCAATTTTTTAAACTAATTTGTTTCAAAATATTTGCTCCGCCTCTCAAAAGTACATTAAAGAAAATTACCTTACACTTCTATAAAATAAAGCTCCAATTTTGAGACATAAATTATTAACTTTTGAACAATCAAGCAATTTGGAGAGTACAAAAAGCAATACTTTTTCTACAATAATTTGGGGTAAATAAAAACTATATGATACACCTTTTTATAAACTTATTTACTGTAAAACTTTTTATACATTTTCATGTGATGTACTTTTATTGGAATGATGAAATAAATTAGTACTGGATAATCATTCATCTAAAATTTTGAAATAGCAAAACCATTACTGTTATAGTGTGTAATAACCGGCATAAACTTCAGTGTACTATACAATGTATATACTATACAATATACAATTGACCACTATTGAGGATTTTCAAAATTTCACAAATGCATTTACCTTATGAAAGCTTATTACTTTCTCTGCTACGTATAGTAAGTAGGGGAAGTATTGTATTCCACCCAAAAATTCGATACCGAGATTTCACCGGAAATACATGTTTTGAGCATTTTTGGAAACATGTCCGTGTGTGTCTGTCTGTCTGTGAACAGCATAACTCAGAAACGAACAGTCGGATAATCACCAAACTTGGTATTTAGGTTCAGTATCTTCCAAGGATGCGACCCGAAGGTTTTCAAGAAAATCCCCCCACCCCAGATTACCCTTTACATGGAAGATTTTTCGAAAATTTTAATTCTCTCAAAAATGGCTATAACGATTTTGATTAAAATATCATATGTTTAAGATATTTTCATGACAAATAAAATGTATATATTGAATTTTCTGGGAATGTCTCCAAAAGTATTCTTCATTGTGAACGACTTTTGCATAACTGGTAAACCATAAGAGATAGACAAAATGTTACTACACAAACAATGTAGATCGCGTTAAAATACACAATTTATGTCATATACATTTTTTTGATGAGTGAACCATTTTCGAGATATTGCTTGTTATTCCCTTAAATTTTTCAATACTTATTTTCTCATATGGGAATTCGTTATTCATTTGTTTTTGTCTTGGATATGCAAAGAGTTATAATCTGTGGCAAAGGGAATGGTGCTGCACCTAGCAACCAGCTATTAAGAGATATGTATGTGCTTAAAGGCTACTGTTTTTCTATATTGCCCTTGTAAATATATATTTTCCCCTACATCTACAAGAAAATTAGCAATAAGATAGAGTCTGCAAATGTTTATCTCGATTAGCATGAACTAGATGGAAAATAAGCGTTTGTAAAAATACTTTGTACAAGAGTAGAGAAAGTCATGTGAGTATAACACATCAGATTTCTTTTCTATCGAGATAAACCTTTTCGGAAACAGTTGCGCTACATTTCCTTGCGTACAATGGGGATGGAGGAAATCGAATCGACAATCAGATGGTCAAAAACTTAGTCGCTGTATGCTGGACTTGAAATACGATACCCTTTCCACTACATCGCGAGAAATAACGGAATAGCGACGGCAATTTAAAAAGGTGTTAAAAACTTTAAATCAATAACAACGTATATCTCGGAAATGCCTGATGCCACAAAAAATTATTAGAAATAAATTGCGTATTTTACAGAGATCTACATTTCTTATGTGCTACGTTTTTGTCCATACCTTATGGTTTACTAGTTAACAAAATTATACAAAACTCCTTTCGAATGAAGAGGGCTTCGTAGGCTATTCCCAGAAAATTAACATCTGGTTTTGAAAAAAATAAAAATTTCGAAAAATATTCGGTAAAGAGTAGTTGGGGTGGGGATTTTCTTGAAAATCTTCCGTGTCGCGTCTTTGAAAGATCCTGAATCTAAATACAAGTTTGGTATTTATTTCGTTCTTGGGTTATGCTGTTCACAATCGAAAAAATGGCTCCGCGGTAGCGTGAGAGGCTCACATTCAAGAGCTCCCGGATTCAATTACCGGTGATCGCCCACTCTGGTCATGTTTTTCGTGGTTTTCCCTAGTAGACAGAAGGCTAATGCTGCATTGGTGTACTCTATAACGGATTTCTTCTCCTTTCCCATTTCCCTTTCCTGTTTCAGGTTGTCACCGCGGCTATGGTTCGGCTGGTGTCGGGCAGATGCCGCAGACACTTGCGATTTGGAACTTTCTTTCGTCTTTACTAGAGGGAAGCCTGTAGAGCCTCCATTGATGGGTAGTGTTTCCCAGGTTCCACTAGAGGGATGTCTCCGAGCGATCCTCTCGGACCGGGTGGTCAAGCTGAAATTGTGAGAACTCCGTGCGTCTCTGTCAACTTGCGTCGGCCCATTATGCAGCCCATACGTCTCCTGTGGTTCCCTCACCTCATCCATTCCTCCTGTACGCAGAAAAGATCCATTCGGGGTCGAGATGCTATAGTCCATTCCAAACCAGATTTCCCTCTGATGTAAACAGAAGCACGTGCTTCGGCTTGTCACGAACCCAAGAATATACTCTTACGCCAACGTAAGTAGTTCCTTAATACATGTATTGTATTATGAAATATTAGAGCAGGAAAGGTATAGAACTGCACATTTTATTGCTGTTATCATAAGAACTCATCGTTAAAGGTAATGGATATATACTAGCTGTTAAGAGATTACAAAATATGATTTTCGCCTGCTGTTGCGCTAACGCAGAGAGCATCTTGCTTTTTAATACCAACCGACATGCACGACTGCCAATCTCTTACATACACAAGAAATGCAGCAATGAATTCCTAGAGGTGCTATCTGAGTACCGAATAAACACTTTGCGTAACACAGGATATATGATAAGCGAACAGTCATTCATAATACACTAACACACATATGCTCAGCTCAGGTCAAATCTTGCGATTTAGTCAGTTGGTATTTGAGCTCACATGGCAGAGGAAGGTGCGTGTAGTGCGAATAAACTGTTCAAACACAGAAGCGGGTAACAGTTAAAAAGTGGCTAAAACAAACAATACTTCATGTATTCAACTCACTATTACAAAAATACCCGACACTTGCATTATTGTATTAGGAAACTAATATCGGATTTTAAAGGCGTTTCAGTGAGAAGTGTAACGAAAGCAGGGAATATAAACAGACATAATACAACATAGAAGAGGATAAAATGTGGGAACTTGTTTTAAGTGCGACAGTGCTGTGGAATTGTGGATAAGCTTGTCATTATTTTGGAGAGTAGTTCTGATTCTGATATGTCAGCTGAGTTATCTTCGGAGGATTCGGATTTGGGTGTTGCACTTTTGCCCGAGAATTGTGATTAACGTAAGTAAAATGTTCATTGCCGCATACTTATAAAATCGATTGTTATCTCAGGTTGCATTTTGAACCATTATTCTCACGCAGGGCGCCTTTTTATAGATTAAATAGTTCAAAAAGCACGTGGGAGGGGAACAAGCAGACATTATGGGCGGGGATTGCGAACTACTTTCGCGCGGATAATACAAAGAGTTTGTTTTCAGCGAAAGGTACTCTGGTTTGGAATGGACAGTAGGTGTCCCCTCTGTTAACTAGTCCTATCCTATCCTATGCTGTTCACAGATCCGCACACCGGACATTTTTTCTAAAAATGTTTTGTGTTCAGGCCCTCAAAACATGTATTTCCGTTGAAATTTCAACTACTTTTGGGTGGAATACAATAATTCCTCTTACCTACTATAGATAGGTGATAGAGAAAGTTAAAACGTAATATACATCTCTGTACACCAACTCCGCATGTATATCGCAAAGCCGTAACTAAAGTGCTTGTGACCAGTCCGACGAACATTACCCCCTTGCCCAATGTGATATGCTGGTTACAGTTATTGTTGAGCTATTCTAGCTTTCGAGACATTCGCATAGCTCGTGCAATTCTTTCGGATTAGTACAATTTATAATTGCCATTAAGGTCACGCTGCCTCGTTGCAGAAACTACCTAACAGCTGGGCCGCCGCATCTAAGACTCCCGCAGAGGTAGTTAAAATATACCCGCAACGACCTCAGGTTCTCATAGTTACAATTATGTCCAATGATAATAAGTACATATCTTATCATAAGAGATTTTGGAGTAGCACAAGAACAGGTCTTAGGCCGAACATGACCAGTAGAGACGCTGGAGCGAGAGAGAGACAGGTTGAACAGAGATAACGAGAAGCTAGGACATAAATGGAAGGTCCAGACCCGTCACAGGGAGAGATATGAGCAAATATATTCATACTATGCTAAGGTGATCTGCCAATCACCGCAGTGCTTTAAAATAGTTAAGGGAAAAATAGCGTCATTTGCAGGGTGTATAAATAAGACAGCCCCGATGTTTTCATGATTTTCTACAATATTGCCAGCGGATGAACTTCACGCCACTTCGATGACGGAGCGTGTGAAAAAGCTGTTAGCAATTTTAGGATAGATAAATGGGTATATATAGTGGGAGCACAGGTTAATAGAAGGCCCATGACCCTGCAATATAATTGTGGGATAGAAGTCCTGTTACTATGCCCTAGATAAAAGTGAAGAGTGTAGGCCAACACAGAAGTGTTGTAGGGACAATTTCTTACAGCACAACACACCGTCACCAGGAAGGAAGACGGCGAGGAACCGAGAGGTTCGTCGCACTTTACTACCACGCATACAACTGATAAGCCATTAAACTTAATTAGGAAAATTTTAAGATAGAGTAATTAGTAAACAATTATGGCCCTTGCGATCCCCTGATTTAACTGTATTGGCTTTTATCTTTACGGAAATTTAAAAAGTGATTTATATGCAACAAACCCCATACATCGTAAGAATTAAAAGAAAACATCAGGCGAGAAATTCATTCAATTTCGGATGTAAAACTCTCAAATATGAATGAAAATTTCCTGAGAAGATGCCAGAAATATACGCATTGAGAAGGAAAACATTTCCAACATCTCTTATGTTATACTTCGTGCTTAATTTGAGAAATGTTTGTCGGACTGGGCTTGGGTTTGTGCTTATTATCTTTATTGATAATATTTATTTATTATCTATGAGAACGTAAGTCGGTTGCGGGGATATTATAACTATTTCGGCGGGAGTCCCAGCGGCAGTGGCCGGCGCGCGAGCAGTCGTGCGGTGGAAACAAAGCGAAGGAAAAACGCTGTAGTTCGCTTGTTTCGCCAATTAACTTCGAGTTACTTGGATTGTCACTCGACTGTCTGGCCCAGGCAGGCCCAAACGTAAGCCGTATGAGTTAGCAAACTTTGAACTCAACACCTCCACCTCCTTGACGTGAGGGGAAATGTCCGACGGACATGCTGACCTGCTAGCTGTTCGATATTGTATTTATGATACCATTCACAAAGTTCAGTTGCAGTGGCGGTAGCCTTGTGAGTTCACGTTTTGTGTTGACATATTCAAAGATGTCCAGATATTTATTTCATCTATAGGGAAGTGGAATATTTTTATGTCCAAGAAAACGACCAGGTGAAATGCTTAATTTGTGCAAAATATTTGAAGTTGAAGTATGAATACAATATCACACATTTCGAAATTCTGACTATAATATGTTCTTTCAGGTATGCCATTTAGCAGTATTGAAATAGCACTGGAAACATTGATTTTGTTTATTTATTTTTGCATTTGTATAATTCTATATTTGTTGCATGTGTATTGAAGCTGGATTACAAAAATTAAAAATTGTGAAAGCATCTACTGGTCAAGCTCCAAACACCGGAAATATCCTAGGGCTGAATTGCGCAACAAATAGGAAAAAATATGAAACCATTAAACGAAAGGGAGTTCACAAAAGAATGTGTAATTTCGGCGGCTGAAGGAATTTGCCCCAATTTCATAAACGCTTTTCAGTCGTTAAGCCTTTCTCGAAATACTGTTACAAGGAGGGTCGAAGAACTAGGATGTGATGTAGAAAAACAACTGTAGGAGAAAATAAAATCGTTAATTTGTTTTTAATTAGTGTTACATGACACTACGGACAGATGCAATGAAACTCATATTTCCGAGAGGGATTAATATTGACTTAAATGTTTTTTAAGAGTTTTTAGATGCAGTTTCTCTTCAGAATAAAAATGCGGCGAAGATATTTTCACTGCTGTTCATAATGTTGGATGCAAATGTGAGCTTCCCTGGACTAAATCCGCACCCGCAACCGATGGAACATCATCAATGAAACGGCAAGGAAATGGCTTTATTGGTAGGCTGAGTCAATTTTTATAGAGTATTGATGTAACTTCGGATCTGTCAAGTATTCATTGTATAATTCATGGGAAAGCTTAATATTCTAAGTCAATTACTCTAAATAATGTTATGTCCATTGTAATGAAGTGTGTGAATTTCATTAATTCTAGCCCCTTCCGCCATAGAAAATGCAAAGAATTATTAGAAGAACTGGGATATGAATATTCACAAATACCATATTATTGGAACTAGGTAGACTTTCGGCTTCCGATGCCGTAGGTGGCTTCAGTCGCCGCCGAGACTAGTACGAATACTTCGACCACGCCACTGATGATGTCCGACGCAGCTTCGGATGAAACGCCAAGAAGAATTTCCAATGGACCACGGCCCACAAGCGCGGAAAATCATGTTTACCATATTATTGTCATATACATAAGATGGTTGAGTAGAGGTGTCATGTTAACGCGTTTTTTTTTCCAATTGCGTAGCGAGATCGCTAGCTTCATGAAAGAACAGGTAAGCATTAATGATTCTTAATCTTAAATCGTCCATATACATTTCTGGTTGTTAATTTTTAATGAAGTAATTATTGCGTTTATTTCTTGCAGGGGAATAAGCTATTGGAACTGGCTCATAAGAATGTCTATGTGATCTCAACACTTGAATATTTTGAATACAACTTTTCAAGGTGAGGATAAAACAATAGTGGATTTAGTTGACGCCGTTAGCACTTTATGAGGAAACTCTCTCTATGGCTGAATCAGCCGGAAGCTGGAGAACTGTATCATTTTCCTTGCTTGTATTCGGTCTTCACTATACAAGTTACCCTTCTAAACGAACATGTTGATATTATATAGCAATTATATGCCAGTTTTGAATCACAATTTGACGACCTGAAAATGCTGAACTGGAAAATTCGCCTATTTCACATCACTCTGAATTTCCCTTGCAGTGAGGCTCCACCTAATCTCCAATTCAAACTACTTGAATTACAGAATTCTACTACAATTGAATATTCTAATAAAGAGGGGTGGGAACTCTTTAAATCACTGCCCTGTGATAAATTTCCACGGTTAAGTGTTTTTTTGCAATAAATGCAATGACAATCTTCGGATGCACATTCGTTTGGCAGCAAATGTTTTTCCAAAATTAATTGCATTAAAACCCAATATCGTAATAGGATAAGCGACGACACTTGGTAAGTCTTCTGAGACTTTGTACGTCAGCATTGGTGGCAAATATCGATAACCTTGATAAAAATAAGTTGTGCTAGAAAAGTCACTAAGGGAAATGTGACGTACAAATGGCACGATATCCACTGTGTTGTATTAAATATATTCAAACTACCATGAAACTCTGCAAACTGTCGCGGTAACTGTCGTGTTATCTTATTTGCTGGCGCCTGTTATTGTTTTACTATTTTGAATTTTGGGTTCTTTGTCCTCCGGCTAGCTATTATTACTCAGTCGAGCAAATCTCTTGAACAGGGTGTGTAAACGGAAAGGAGTTGTTACTAAAAGATAACACTGATAAAAGAATTTGTTTTTACACTTTTATTGCCGTCACACTGAATTAATTTCATATATTTAATCTTGATACACGCCTGACTGAAACTTATATTTTCGAATGTAACTATAATCACTTATTTGCCGCGCACTATTAATTCGCGTATTTCACATTTTGTAACTAACTTTACGACGCGAGAGATTCTGTAGAATTGCGTAACGTGTACTTCGTGAATGCTTCTGTTGAACTGCGCGACGTGTAACTCATGAAGGATTCTATTGAACTGCGCGACGTGTAACTCGTGACTAATTCTGTAGAACTACGCGGCGTGTAACTTGTGAATGATTCTGTTGAACTGCGCGTTACTTGCATTTGGCTTCAGAATTTATACTCCCTCACCCCGATATGCCTAAACATTATAACAGAGCTGCTATTGGTTAATAAAACGCGCCAACATTAGCGTCTATTTTTTTATCCAATGAAAATTATGAACACATATGCTCTAGGGAAGATATTCCCTCCATTTCTAAAGAAAGGCACGCTATTCTGACGTCATTTGTTTGTCTCTTCTAATTGATAAACAACTCACCCCCTCGTTTCATTGTTATCCGCTCTTATTGTCAGTTTCAGTGAGGCCGTGTAAACTTATTTTTAACAATGCTTATAATTAACAAACATCTGAAACATTGTCATACAATAATGCTGCTTTACACTACAATCACCCTGGCATTCACAGTGTTGTGATATAAAATACTGCCTCAAAACATAGTCCATCTTTTGCAACGTAAAGTGAACTTACATGCGCCCAATAACATGTCGGAGCGGTGGACGAGGATATACCCACCCTCCCCTCTTCCGATTGCGGTTCGGCATCCCTGGTCTGGCCGATCACTGGCTTTCAAGAGATTCCTAAGATTCTAGAAAATCCTAAGGAAATATATTTGGGACATCTTAAACCTTCAGGTAACTGCTACACTTCTTCTGGGGCTTCTTTCCACTTACCCATCAAACGAGAGACTCCGAATTTTATAGGTAGTAACGCTGCTGCCCGTTTGGTATACAGAGTGTGTAAATACCAAGCGTAGCAAAAATTTATGTTTTTAAATAAATCTTTGGATGTAAGGCATTCTGGATATTGTCTCTGTCATTTGGCAGAATTTTGATGTGCAATCTATGCTCCGAAAATGTAGATATTTGGCATCATTAGGGCTTGGAATTTGAAGACCTAGAAATTGCTTAAAATACACCAATAAACAACCTAAAAATATTGTGAAAACAGGGAAAAAAGGAAAAAGTATGTATTAATATTTTAATAATTAATTATAATTAAAGATTATACAAAATTTCTGCCTAATGAAAAGAACTTCAAAGGCTATTCCAAGAAAATTCAATGTATACATTTCATTTGACTTGTAAATATCTTTAATATATGGTATTTCTTCAAAATCGTTAGAGCTATTTTTTAGAAAACCAACATTTTCGAAAACATATTCCACGTAAAGGGTAATTAGGGAGTGGGATTTTCTTTTATTATTATAATATTAACATTTGAAAAAAATATTGAAGAGCGAGAAAAAATTCACTGTTCGAATGTGGTTTCGATCCCATTAGATCCTCACGATCACCTTTCTCTTTACAATTTTTCTTAATTTTCTATTAGTATTCTATTCAGATCAAACATATTAATTTGAATAACCGCAAGTGTTCTCAACAGCGGGTTTATTTCATGAATGAAATCAACGATCCCTTGAATGAGCATCTTAATAAATTTAAATTAAATAGGGTTGTAGTTAATTTTAACATTTGATTTGCACTCAAAAAGTATTGAACTATCAACTTCCTTAAAATAAGAAGCAAATTAATTGTAATCATTTTCGACCTGATAGTAAGAACATCGTGTCACAACCTTGGAAGTTACTGAACTTAAAACCAAGTTTGAGATTTATTAAACGTTTCGCTTTTGAGTTATGTTGTTTGCAGACACACGGAAATTTTCCAAAAATGCTTTATTTGGATTCAGAGAGCCTCAAAACGCGCATTTCCGATGAAATTTCGGTATCAGATTTTTGGGTGGAATGCAATACCTCCTCTACCTACTATGTACGTGGTAGAGAAAATATAAAGGACAAATAAAACCCACCATTTTCAGGCCTAAAGACCCAGAATGAACATGCATAATGTAGGGGCCACGTCTTTGGACACTCGAAAAGAAAAGGATTTTTTCTCAATTTCCGTACCTTAGTTGTTATACAGAACCATTTTTCAAGGCACTGACTTTGTTATTTTCATCATCCTCTGCTTGCAACAAGGTCGTGATAACTAAACTAAGCTCCGTCCATTGCCGCAGCCGCCCGGCCGCTGTGTTCCCCACCTCTGCTCACAACAGGCGTCATGAGTGGGGCGTAGTACTGGAGGTGGGAGGTGGTCAGCGCCCCGGGACCCTTCCGGCCGGTATATGTAGCCTTCTTAAACTGAAGCTGCTATTTTTTAATCAAGTAGCTCCTCAGGGACCTAACGAGGCTGAGTGCACCCCGGGCCAGGTCTCCCAGCGAAAGAAAATCCTCACGCCGGTACCGGGAATCGAACCGCTTAGCAAGCATTTTCACTACCACCACGCTAAGGAAACGACCGCCACTGATAACTACTCTGTATTCACTCTTAGGTTGATCCGCATCAAAACAAACCCAAGGTAACCAGTGCACCGCTATAATGTATCCTTCCGCCATTCGCACTAGAAATACTGTCACACTTTCAGACCATGTGGCCAGTACAAGCGGCACGTAGTGCAAAAACGAACAGAGTCCTTATTTCGACAACTGAAACGGTGACTAGCATAGTCGTTAAGGGTTAAAGGTGATAAGATTGATAGTTGCAACAAAACAAATATTTGCATATATAATAATAGTTAATTTTAAAATAAATGAGCGAAAAATAAAGTAACAGGTATGCGATAACTTAATTTATTATTTCTCTGGAAGCGGCACTTTATATTAACTGTTGGCGGCTCATTTAAGAAACAAATTGTGCACTGTTACGCGAATTGCATACTTCTCAAAATCACTACATACTTGCATCGCGTCCTTTTTTTTTTCTTTTTTTTCCCCGGGTGTAACCACTTTTGCAGTTTCAGATATTTCTGCACAAACATTGTTTATACTTCTACTCGAAACACCGGTGAACTCGAAAGTTAATTTCACCATTTCTTTCGCGGAAAGTGTTGGACATTTCTCACATAACTTATAATAAAGATTCAACACTATTGTTTTTCACCACTATTCAATGGTTTGCGAGGCTAATGCTTTACGTAATTCGACGAAAACACAAGAGCAAATTCACCGTCCTCCATGATACTAAACACAACTGCTGGTTTCTGGCTGTAAACAATATTCTGCGCCTACCCGGATGTTAGGTGACTCATACGAATTGCATCATGGGACATGTAGCTGTGTTTTACGGTATAAATCAGCGTTAAATAAAACCTTAGGTATTTGTATAGAATATTATACTATTTAATTAATTCTAAAATTCAGAGATTAGCATGGGACTACTTTCCTGAGCGCATTGCTACCGTGTTGCACCACGGTGCCCTGACCACGTGGGTTTGTTTTGCCGCGAATCAACCTAAGAGTGAATATAGTTTAGGGTCAGAAATTGTATGCTCTTATAATCCCTCAATATGTATTGTTTTTCGTTTATTTTATTGTACCTACGTATAATACTTACATTAGGTATAACGTCGAATATGTTTCACCAATTTGGAATCCATATTTTTCGATTCTTGTAAATAAAATCGAAATAATTCAGAAAAGTTTCTTAGAATTCTTTATTGGATATAGTGATGATATGCACTACCAGAATCTTTTAGGTGAATTTAATATTGACAAACTGAGTGTTATAAGAGCAGTTTTTGATCAAATGTTACTTTATAAATTGGTTAACTAGTATATTGCATCCTTCTTAGAACAGTTAAACTTTAATGTAAGGCATTGGAACCTGAGATTACGTTTTCCTTTTATCTGTCGGATTCCTAGGTCTTTATCATATACGAGGGCTGATCAATAAAGACTGAGACTGATTATTTTTTCACAGTATTTATTATTCCATTTCAATGTTGACATGATCTTTTTCAATAGTCCCCTCCTACTTGAATGCACTTTTTATAGAGTCTATGCCAGTCCTCGAACACATGGTGCAGGCCATTCTTTGTCAGGTCTTTGAGAATCGCCTCACTTTTCCTCAGCACGCTTCAGTGCTCTCAAATCGAATGCCCCGGAGCTTTGCCTTTAGTGATGGGAATAAAAAAGAAATCACTGGGGCAAGATTGAGGTTATGAGGCGGATGCATTACGTAGGTGATGTTGAACTCCTGGACTTGATTTGCGACGTGAGGTCATGCGTTGTTGTGATGAAGTCGCCACCCATTCTGATGAAGTTCTGGATGTTTCCTTGCAATGTGCTCCCTCAGTGTAGCCAATACTGGCGTGTAGTACGCTGCTGTAGCAGTAGCGTGAGGAAGAACAACAATCACAGCAGCTGTGTTGATGTTGACTCCAGACATAGCAGAAGCCGAAGCACCAGGCCCAGCTTGCTTAGCACAGAGGACTCGCCCTTCTTTGAAGTCCTTGAACCACCTAAACACTGTTGACCGAGATAGTGCATCTTCACCGTATGCTTGCTTCAGCTTTTCCACAGTTTCAGAGGCTGTATGATTTAAACGAAAACAAAATTTTACTGCTCCTCTCGTGTCGAGTGGTATGCAAAATTCAAGTAGGGTCAACAATATACAGCATTACTACCAACCTACCGATACAAGAGTGCTGCCGTCTATGGACATTATACATGAAACCCCGCTCTTTTCAAATATTCATGGTAGAGACAGGAAACTCTCAAGAAAGCTACAGGAAAAAATCAGTCTGTTTTTATTGATCAGCCCTCGTACAAATTGTATTTTACTGAGATTGTGTTTAATGTGTAACAAAATATCGCTGGAAAGTGTACTTGATTTTTCTCTCGAGTACTCTTCATTTAAAAATATTGTCAAAGAACCTATCTTAATTAGATCTGGGCGTTATTGATTGCTTGGTTTGTTTGTATGTTTTTTGTTTATATATGTTTCTTATTTGTCTAACCCTTCTGTTGAAGGAGTAAATAGATAGATAAATAAATAAATGGAGTGAAAACTCTCATAATATGCATATGAATGTACCAACATAAAAGTATCAAAACATCATAATGACATAAAGTAAAAATTTAAGAGAATTTGATGTAATCTTTCCGTGAATAAAACTATTACGGAAACCATGAATTATTTAACTCGTCAACATTTATCTTTAATATTGAAGAGTTAGAACATACCCATATAACCTAGCTTTGCCGCTCATGGCTTCACCATATACAAGCACCACACCCCTAAATGAATGACCTGAAGTTTAAATTGGAGAATTACGAACTTACAGGAATATTTTATGCCTCCCTTTGTGTAAATTAATGTTACATTTGTATACATGATAAGAGGTACTAAACAATAACATTTAATATAAATTAAGTATGCATATAACCACTACACTTCAGCTCAACTCCGAGAACTCCTTAACAGGCACCTTCATACCGTGAAGGAACGGCTACGACCAGACAAGGCGGGTATTTACTGACGTGACGTGAGCTACCACCGGTGCTGCCAATTTTCAAGACTGGCTCTATGGCACATATTATTTGATAGTGTCGTTATTTGTAAAAACAAGCAAATATGCAGCATAATTTGGAAACTGCTGAAATATTATGGTTATTAACACAACAGGCATAATATGCATTATATGCAACGTAAAATATTGTTTAAATTGTTGGGCATCTAGTAATTACCTTACCAAATTAATATACTTTCTGACAACAGAGAAAAAATATGCATTTGCATTAAAATCCTGTCCCTACTGATAAGGTGACAAAATTTAGACTGTGAAAACAAAAGGCTAGCTACCCACTGCAAGATTAATTTCTTTTATAAAACTTTGCATGTTCCACATCATCAACTATGTTATCAGCGAGAGTGTTTTCCCATCTCGATAACACTACAACGCATCTTCTACCGATGAAATAAAAGCCTGACAACGTGTTCTCCTGCAGTGTTGTCAACTTATCCATTTTATGGCTAAGTCTAGCATTTTGACAGTAGCGTTTAGCCATATGACATCGTAAAATGCTAACATCCTGAAATCTAGCCTATTAATCAAACCCCTTAGCCAAAATCTAGCCTAAGTAGCAAAATTTCATCCGCGCTTTAGCTATGCAAAGGAAAAATGGTTAGGGTGAATCCCCGCTACCTGTGTACTGTCCATTCCAAACCAGAGTTCCCTGTGATGTAAACAGAAGCACGTGCTTCGGCTTGTCACGAACCCAAGAATAAACTCTTACGCCAACAAATAGTTCCTTAATACATGTATTGTATAATGAAATATTAGAGCAGGAAAGCTATAGAACTGCACATTTTATTGCGGTTATCATAAGAACTCATTGTTAAAGGTAATGGATATATACTAGCTCTTAAGAGATTACAAAATATGATTTTCGCCTGCTATTGCGCTAACGCAGAGAGCATCTTGTTTGTTAATACCAACCGACATGCACGACTGCCACTATCTTACATACACAAGAAATGTAGCAATGAATTCCGAGAGGTGCTATCTGAGTACCGAATAAACACTTTGCGTAACACAGGATATATGATAAGCGAACAGTCATTCATAATACACTAACACACATATGCTCAGCTCAGGTCAAATATTCTGATTTTGTCAGTTGGTATTTGAGTTCACATGGCAGAGGAAGGTGCGTGTAGTGCGAATAAACTGTTGAAACACAGAAGCGGTAAACAGTTAAAAAGTGGCTAAAAACAAACAAAACTTCATATCTTCAACTCACTATTACAAAAATACCCGACACTTGCATTATTGCATATTACGAAACTAATATCGGATTTTACAGGCGTTTCAGTGAGAAGTGTTAACGAAAGCAGGGAATATAAACAGACATAATACAACATAGAAGAGGATAAAATGTGGGAACTTGTTTTAAGTGCGACAGTGCTGTGGAATTTTGGATAAGCTTGTCATTATTTTGGAGAGTAGTTCTGATTCGGATACGGCAGCTGAGTCATCTTCGGAGGATTCGGATTTGGGTGTTGCACTTTTGCCCGAGGATTGTGATTAACATAAGTAAAATGTTCATTTCCGCATACTTATCAAATCGATTGTTACCTCAGGTTGCATTCTGAACTATGATTCTCGCGCAGGGCGCCTTTTTATAGATTAAATAGTGTTCAACAAGCACGTGGGATGGGGAACAAGTAGCCATTATGGGCGGGGATTGCGAACTACTTTCGCGCGGATAATACAAAGAGTTTGTTTTCATTGAAAGGCACTCTGGTTTGGAATGGACAGTAGCTGTATTATATTCCTATCATTAGTCATGGCATGTCAACAAAATATTTACTAATCATAAGCTAAATATTAGTATCTAGATAATACGCCATCGTAACATGAACTTGTTGACTTGCGGATTATTCACCGTGGTTATTCCCCATGTAATTTAAAACTGAACTGTGTTGCACTAACTCGATGGGAGTGTTGCAAACGTAGCTATTTTATGGCTAAATCTAGCATTTTTAGACTAGAGTTGTCCATATAAAATCGTAAAATGCTTATAGCCTGAAATGTAGCATATTTAACAAACCCTTTAGCCAAAATCTAGCCCAAATAGCATAATTTCATCTGTGCTTTAGCCATGTAAAAGGTTAGAGTGAATCCCCATTATCTGTGTAGCTGTATTATGTTCCTATCATGAGTCATGGCATGTCATCAAAATGTATACTAATCATAAACAGAATTTCTGAAGTATGTGCTCAAAATGTATGATTTTTGACACATACAACTGGTCAGCTTTTACACATTTTACCTAAAGAATTTCAGTAAATTTCATATATCAGTATCAGATATATTTAACGTACGGTGTTGGTGCTTAGCAAAAATATACCTTACTCCATTACAGTTTTATACTAACTAAATTATTGTTTTACAATATTTAAATATTATGGAACTATCTAGTCACTTTTTATATTTAGAATGCCTTAATGGGGTTTAACTTCTACAAAGAAAATATGGGTAGTTTTAGACGCCAAATATATCTAGTTTTTTTTACTTTCTCTACTACGTATAGTAAGTAGGGGAAGTATTGTATTCCACCCAAAAATTCGATACCTAGATTTCACCGGAAATACATGTTTTGAGACCCCCTGAATCCAAAAAAAAGCATTTTTGGAAACATGTCCGTGTGTGTGTCTGTGAACAGCATAACTCAGAAACGAACAATCGGATAAACACCAAACTTGGTATTTAGGTTTAGTATCTTCCAGAGATGCGACACGAAGGTTTTCAAGAAACTCCCCCCACACCAGACTACCCTTTACATGGAAGATTTTTCGAAAATTTTAATTTTCTCAAAAATGGCTCTAACGATTTTGATTAAAATTTCATATGTTTAAGATATTTTCATGAGAAATGAAATGTATATCTCGAATTTTCTGGGAAGTATTCTTCATTGTGAACGACTTTTGCATAACTGGTAAACCATAAGCGATAGACAAAATTTTACTACATAAAAAATGTAGATCGCTTTAAAATACACAATTTAGGTCATAAACATTTCTTTTGTTGAGTGAACCGTTTTCGAGATATTGCTTGTTATTCCCTTAAATTTTCCAATACTTTTTCTCAAATTCGTTATTCATTTTATGTCCTGGACATGCAAAGAGAATGGAATGCGCCACATAGCAACCAGCGTTAAAATATTTGACTATCGCTTAAAACCTACCATATTCCCCTTGCATCTACAAGAAAATTACCAATAAGACTGACATCTCGATAAACATGAAGCATATGGAGAATAAGCGTTTGTAAAAATAGTTTGTACAAGAGTAGAGAAAGTCATGTGAGTGTAACACATCAGATTTTTTTGTTAAATAATGCCCTTTTAAAGATGCCATCTAGCCATTATTTACGAGGAAGTGTTGGCAACACTGTTCTCCTGTCACTCTCATTTCTCCCACTAGCCTTGCGGACACTTCATGAAAACACTCGCTTCCTCAGACGGGATAGTGATGAAATTCTTGGCACTCCTGAAATATCCCAAAGGATGCAAAGCTCGGCTTTGCATTGCTGTAAACTCTATCCGGATGATGGAGGGCGCCAGTTTCAACAGCTCTGTTTCATCATTCAAAGTGAGAAATGGGGCGAAGCTGACACGAAAATTAAGTTTAAAGTACAGGCGTCTTCGTACTATCAAATTCATTAAAATACGAAAAGTTTTCATAATACATACTTTGGTACCTATACTGATAAATAAAAAAAAAACCGGATGCGTTACATTTACATAACTTTCTCTACTCACTATTGCTTATGTTTATATATGTAGCTTCTACAAACTATTCTTAGAAAACTTTATGTTTTTATCCACTTCATATAAATTTCAATGAATGTTTCATTACACAGTTCGTTGTACATAAAGGATCTTCTAACAAGAGTGTCCTATCTTTAACACGTGATAGCTGCCGTTGTTATTGAGTTACAGCAGTCATTTTTTTTCATGTGGTTACAGTTGTTATTGACAAATAGTCATGGAACCTTACAGCATTCAGCAACGCGTAGAAGTTGTGAAAATTTACTATCAAAACGGATCATCTGTTCGCCAAAACTTCCGTGTATTGCATGAAGTTTAGGTGTGCATTATCGTTCCTGCGAGAGAACGATTCGGCATTTGATCGATAAATTTGAAAGAAGTGGTTCTGTCAGCGATCAAAGAACGCCTGTGCGTAATCGGAACGCTCCAACGAAAACATAGGTGCCGTTCGTGAAAGTGTACGCGAGAACGGAAACAAATCAATTGCTCGTCGAGCGCAAGAATCGGGGCTTTTGCCGACCACAGCTTGGCCAATTCTGCATCTGGACTTGAAGTTTCACGCTTACAAATGGTGTTAACTCAAGAACTAAAGCCCAACGACCATAGGTTGCGCCGTGTATTCGCTGACTGGGCTATGGAGCAATTGGAAGCTGACCCGGATTTTTGTCGAAAAATCATCTTCAGCGAGGAAGCCCACTTTTGGACGGATGGTTGTGTTAACAAACAAAATTGCTGCTATTGGAGTAATCACAATCCAATGCAGATTCAAGAACGATCACTTCATCCCCAAAAGGTTACTGTGTGGTGTGGATTTTGGTATGGTGGAATCATTGGTCCATATTTTTTCCAAGATGAAGACGGAGAAGCTCTGTCAATGGAGAAAGATACCGGGCTCTTATAAGGGACTATTTTTGGCCTCAATTGGATGATATGGATCTCAGAAACATCTGGTTCCAGCAAGATGGTGTCATACTGCTCTCGAAACAATCGATCTTTTGAAGGAGAAGTTCAGAGGTTTCATCATTTCCCGTGGTGGTGATGTTAACTGGCCCCCGAGGTCATGTGGTTTAACGCCATGGGATTACTTCTTGTGGGGTTATGTTAAATCTCGAGTTTATCTCAACAAGCCAGAAACGGTAAATGATCTTATAAGTAACATCACGCGTATTATTCGTGAAGTTGGACCTAATTTACGTTCTTCTGACATTGAAAATTGGGTCAACCGTATACGCGCAACCCCTACAAGGGGATATAGGAACCGAAGCGATAGTCAAATGTTTATAACCGAACCTCTATATGCTGGCCTTGAAATTCCATCCTCTTTCAATGACATCACGAAAAACAACTGAACAACGATAGGACTTTTAAAATTCGGATGTCTTGCATTCACATAATTTTCTCTACCCTCAATAGTTTATTAGTGGGTACACAAACTATTCTTACGACAGTTTATTTTTCTATCTACTTCATTCTAATCGAGTTAAACCTCTGCAGAATTAGCTACATTACACATTTCGTTACAGATACACAGTGAACAGCAATAGCCCAATGTTCAAGAACTGGATGCTATATGCTGACCTTAAAATTTCATATTCGTTAATGCAATCGCGAAAAACAATTGAAAATCGACAGGACTTAAAAAATAACGAGAAAGAATTGGAACCATTAACAGCAGATATTTGAAATAGCTGATGCCAAAAAAAGTTATCTGAATGAAATTGTTTTGTTCTTTGTGTAGTAGGTTTTCGTCTATCGCTTAAGGTTTACCAGTTATACAAGATTATACACAATTCCTCCGAACGAGGACTTTACAGGCTGTTCCCAAAAACATTTTATTTGTCATGTAAATATTTGTGGCATTTTAATCAAAATCGTTAAGAACCATTTTTTGAAAATAAACAATTTCGAAAACTATTCCTTGTAAAGCGTAGTTTAGGGTGAGGGATTTTCTTGAAAATTGTCGTGTTGCATCTTTGGAATACACTGAACCTACATACCAAGCTTGGTGGCTTTTTACTTTCTCTACTACGTATATTAAGTAGGGGAAGTATTGTATTCCACCCAAAAATTCGATACCGAGATTTCACCGCAAATACATCTTTTGAGATCCCCTGAATCCAAAAAAAGCATTTTTGGAAACATGTCCGTGTGTGTCTGTGAACAGCATAACTCAGAAACGAACAGTCAGATAAACACCAAACTTGGTATTTAGGTTCAGTATCTTCCAGAGATGCGACACGAAGGTTTTCCAGAAAATCCCACCATCCCAGATTACCCTTTACATGGAACATTTTTCGAAAATTTTAAATTTCTCAAAAATGGCTCTAACGATTTTGATTAAAATATCATATGTTTAAGATATTTTCATGACAAATAATATGTATATCTTGAATTTTCTGGGAATGTCTCCAAAAGTATTCTTCATTGTGAACGACTTTTGCATAACTGGTAAACCATAAGATATAGACAAAATTTTACTACACAAAAAATGTAGATCGCGTTAAAATACACAATTTATGTCATATAGATTTTTGTTGTTGAATGAACAATTTTCGAGATATTGCTTGTTATTCCCTTATATTTTTCAATACTTATTTTCTCAAATGGGAATTCGTTATTCATCTTTTTGTGTTGGATATGCAAAGAGTATTAATCTGTGGAAAAGGGAACAGTGCTGCACCTAGCAACCAGCTATTAAGAGATATGTATGTGCTTAAAGGCTACTGTATTTCTGTATTGCCCTTGTAAATATATATTCCCCTTACATCTACAAGAAAATTAGCAATAAGATAGTCTCTGCAAATGTTTATCTCGAGTAACATGAAGTAGATGGAGAATCAGCGTTTGTAAAAATAGTTTGTACAAGAGTAGAGAAAGTCATGTGAGTGTAACACATCAGATTTTTTTAGTTATTCTGGAAACAAGGGAACCTCAGAACATGTATTTCCGATGAAATCTCGACACTGGAATGCAATATCTTCCTCTATTCACCGTAAGTACGTAGTAGAGAAAGTAAAAACCACATGAGGACAAACTTAATTTCAAGATAGCCAAAGTACTTAATCTTTCACCATTTACTGCCCTAATACTTGAAGGGACTAATTTGTATTCTGTCCACTCCAGTTTACCTTACTAGGAAAGCTGTCCATAACTTATCATTTAGATATGCCCGATCACAAAAACCTGTATTCGCGATAAAATGCTACATAATGCAGTATGTGTACCAGACGTATTGGTTGGCTTGTTCCATTTTGCTTACTACGTAACCTAACCTCACTTGATCATTTTATGATTGGACGCATTCATCTGTATTAGGGATATAAATCAAACTGAAAGACACGAAGGGTAAATTGTCATACTTTTACCCGCACTTGTGTCACTTTTGCCCACATTAGGTCTTACGCTTGCTCTAACGTAATGCTGCCAACATATGAATAATGCCACCGAAGCCGGTAAGATACTCAGCCTCAAGGCGTAGCTGAGAGATTGAGGGCCCTCAGCCTCAAAGCGTAGCCGAGGGATGTTTTTTTAGAAGGAGAGGAGTGTAGCAAGTACGCCTAGAGCGTAGGCCAGGGATCTGCTCGTCTACAACTCGAATGATTCACGTTCGCAGAAACAACAGCACATCGCATATTCAGTGCATTTCACTTCTTATTTAGGTTGGCAGTACCCACTTTGCATGGAAAAATGGCTACGTTTGTTGCCTTCCTCAAGCTATTTGCCCATATAAGTTAAACACCTAAAACGGATGGGCAGGTGGGCACCAGATATTGGAGAGACCACATCATGTTCTAAACTCACTCCTAAGGTAATTTATTTCATTATTTTTCACTTCCTTATTCCTAATTTAGGTGGGCAAAAGTATGACAATTTAGCCGAAACGAAAAGCTGTGAAAGTAACCTTGACTCAAATTTCCAACATCTGACGCAAACTTTTTTTGAGAAACCCATGACATTTAATACATTCTGCTCTTTGTTGTAATTCGTTGTACTGAAGATAATATTTCGGGAAGGTACAGCATTCCAAAGGTTCCATTTAGAATTTCAGACGTTAAGATATTTACAAGTTATTAAGAATGGCCAAATTATGTTTTTAAAAGCTATGACAGTAAATGACTGGTAGGTATTTCAAACTTTGAGCAAGGTCACAGGTACCGATTTCCATTGCATGAATGTGCACTACAGCTATAAGACATTTATTTACTAACATTAGCTACTTACCTATGTCTGTGTGTAGACAATATCCATTTTAATCGTCTTTTCAGGAAATTGAAATATAGTCACACTAGCTGAATTCTAATTGCAACTGCTTTACAGCCAGGTACACTAAACTTACGGTGAATTTTCCTTTTAATGTACATAACAAGGCAATATTATACAATACACGTACACACGATGCTTTTTTTTCTTTCTTTCTTGTCGAAATCCTTACACATAACTTCGTTTATCATCATTGATTCACTTCACTAAAAAATAAACAAACCGACAATGCTGCTGACGTCGCAAACTAGCTTGGAATGTCGAGCCCAAGGAATTAAGATGGCCCTGGTCAAATCACGATTGTTTACCTTAACTGTGAAGGGGAAAACTGGGAAATAGAAAGCATAACAATTTTTAATATTTATCTTACCATACAAAAATGCATGCACAAGGCGTTTTCCTCAGAGCTATTTGAGAAGTGCTTCACGAAACATGTAATTTGAATCTCTGTTACCAACACAGTAATTCTTGGCTATACGAACGTCACTTTTTCCGCCAGGCAGATGTTTCTAAACACACGGCAATTGTGCGACCTTCGTGTACAGATGCATTTTCTGTTATTTGGAAATATTTTACTTTAAAGTTAGAACATTTTCAGTGCTTTATTACAAGATGTATAGTTTAAAGTGGCTTTTAATATCATTCAATTATCACACACAAGTTAATTCAAAACACATAACACTTAGTGCACTGTGCAGGACAGGAAGTACCGAAAAAGAATCGAACTTTTATATCAAAGTATTAGACATACTTCGATACCACCGAGTAGCGAGGTATCGAGGGTATTGAGATCCCATCCTAATTTCATCTCTCCCTCTCATGTTTCAGGAATGTTTTCGAGTCCTGCAGTGCTGGCGATGTCGGACGGATGGCGTAGTTGCTTGCGCATTGTAAAACGATTTCCCTCGGTGTGCGGCAGGGTGCGTTTTCCCACCCGCTAGGGTCGCTTCGTCGCCCTCTCTCGGGAGTCTTCGCTTCTACTAGTGAGCGGGTGTTTCAACTATTCTGTATTCACTCTTAGGTTGATCCGCGGCAAAACAAACCCACGTGGTCAGTTCACCGTAGTGCGACACGGTAGCAATGCGCCCAGGAAAGTAGTCCCATGCTTATCTCTGAATTTTAGAATGAATTTATCCTTAAATAGTATAATATTCTATACAAATACTTAAGGTTTTATTTAACGCTGATTTATACCGTATAACAGAGCTACAAGTCCCATGATGCAATTCGTATGAGTCACCTGACATCCGGGTAGGAGAAGAATATTGTTTATAGCTAGAAACCAGCAGTTGTGTTTAGTATCATGGCGGACGGTGAATTTGCTCTTGTGTTTTCGTCGAATTACGTAAAGCATTAGTCGCGTAAATAATTGACTAGTGGTGAAAAAACAATAGTGCTGAAACGTTATTATAGGTTAGAAATAACTTTCCGCGAAAGCAGTGGTGAAATTAACTTCTGAGTTCACCGGAGTTTGGAGTACAAGTATAAACAGTGCTTGTGCAGAAAAATCTGAAACGAGAAAAGTGGTTACACCCGCATAAAAAAGAAAACATATGAAATACGCGATGCAAGAATGTAGAGATTTTAAGAACAATGCAATTCGTGTAACAGTGCATAATTTCTTTTTTAAAATGAGCCGCCAACAGTTAATAAAGTGCCGCTTCCAGAGAACGAATAAATTAGGTTATGGCATACCTGTTACTTTATTTTTCCTCATTTATTTCAGAATTAACTATTATTATATGTGCAAACGTTTCTTTTGTTGCAACTATCAATCTTATCACCTTTAACCCTTAACAGAATATGCTAGTCACCGTTTCAGTTGTCGAAGTAAGGACTCTGTTCATTTTGCACTACGTGCCGCTTGTACTTGGCACATGGTCTGAAAGTGACAGTATTTCTAGTGCGAATGGCGGAAGGATACTTTATAGCGGTGCAATGGTCACGTGTGGTTTGTTTTGACGCGGATCAACCTAAGAGTGAATACAGAGTAGGAAATATTTGGAAATTCTACGGTCTCTGTGGACCTGCGAGCTCCTGTGGCCCCTTCCCTGCTTCCCTAGGGATGTAGTCACAAGAAATCAACCTGGTCGCAATGGCAAGGTGTCCCCCTCCGATAAATACATCCTACATTCTACTTTTCAAAGTTAAAAGAATCCTTTTGTTTGCGTAATGATGTAATACAGATGGATAAGGTTATGGTAAGAGGTGAACTGAAGGAATTTCCAAAAATTACAGCTAAGCTTACTGACAATACTGTTCCAGCTATTTTTCCCAACACACCCTTTTACTGTTCCAAGGTGAGACCTAACTAACATGTCTGGCAGATGTCGAAAAACATATGCAGGCTGCTGTTGATGCAAGTAAAATATCGAATTAACAATATGTATATTGAATGCGATGAATTACACTATATTGACGATATTAACATTTGTTTCAAAACATATTAATTCTGGAAAGTGGACTTCAACTATGACATACAAAACATTGTACATAAGAGGCTGTTTTTAAAGTAAGTGCGGTTTTAATATTTTGCCGCTGCAGTCGCGATTTTGAGCATGCGCGATCAGCTCCTCCATTCATTAGGAAGCCAGACGCAGCTGTGAGCGATCGTCAATTTGTGTTTTCCTGTCGTTAGAGCGCCTCTAAATATTCAAAACAATCAAATGACCGATCGACAGTAAAGTCAGATCCGTGATTCGGTTTTTAAATGCGCGAAATGTTACGCCAGCAAACCTTCATAGACAATTGTGTGATGTTTATGGGGAAACAATAATGAGTGACAATGCCCGGCCAACACAGCCAACAAAACACAACATCTGATCGCATCATTTGGTTGGGAACAATTCAAACACCCTCCTACTGTCTGGATTTGGCAACAAGTGATTTTCATGTTTCTTCAACTGAAGAAATTCCTTGGTGAAAAACATTTTAACGACGATGATGTGAAACAAGGATTTGGCTTTCATCAAAGGCGGCATCATCCTTTGTCGAAGCCATACAAAAACTATATAAATATCGATAAAACTGAGCAATCTCTCAGGAGAAAACTCTCGAGAGCAAAACGGAGTAAACTATTCTGCAAGAGCAAAGTCTCTTGTTTCGTATCAATAAAAACTGTTTACGTGTGCAGAACATTTTCTCCATAGTGCTAGCAATTTACTCCGCTTCTCTTATCGCCACCTCGCAGCTGCATAAACAAACAACCGATGCAGCCAGTGACCATGCAGTGAGAAGTCAAACATTTATTATCCATTCCAAATCAGAGTGCCTTTCACTGAAAACTCTTTGTATTATCCGCGCGAAAGTAGTTCGCAAACCCCGCCCCTAATGGCTGCTTGTTCCCCTCCCACGTGCTTGTTGAACACTATTTAATCTATAAAAAGGCGCCCTGCGTGAGAATCATAGTTCAAAATGCAACCTGAGGTAACAATAGATTTTATAAGTATGCGGCAATGAACATTTTACTTACGTTAATCACAATCCTCGGGCAAAAGTGCAACACCAAAATCCGAAACCTCCGAAGATGACTCGGCTGCCATATCAGAATCAGAACTATTCACCAAAATAATGACAAACTTATCCACAATTCCACAGCACTGTCGCACTTAAAACAAGTTCGCACATTTTATCCTCTTCTATGTTGTATTATGTTTGTTTATATTCCATGCTCGCTTTCGTTACACTTCTCACTGAAACGCCTGTAAAATCCGATATTAGTTTCGTAATATGCAATAATGCAAGTGTCGGGTATTTTTGTAATAGTGAGTTGAATATATGAAATATTGTTTGTTTTTAGCCACTTTTTAACTGTTTCCCGCTTTTGTGTTTGAACAGTTTATTAGCACTACACGCACCTTCCTCTGGCATGTGAACTCAAATACCAACTGACTAAATCAGAATATTTGACCTGAGCTGAGCATATGTGTGTTAGTGTATTATGAATGACTGTTCGCTTATCATATATCCTGTGTTACGCAAAGTGTTTATTCGGTACTCAGATAGCACCTCTGGGAATTCGTTGCTGCATTTCTTGTGTATGTAAGAGAGTGGCAGTCGTGAATACGGTTGGTATTAACAAGCAAGATGCTCTCGGCGTTAGCGCAATAGCAGGCGAAAGTCATATTTTGTAATCTCTTAACAGCTAGTATATAACCATTACGTTTAACGATGAGTTCTTATGATAACCGCAATAAAATGTGCAGTTCTATACCTTTCCTGCTCTAATATTTCATAATACAGTACATGTATTAAGGAACTATTTACGTTGGCGTAAGAGTTTATTCTAGGGTTCGTGACAAGCCGAAGCACGTACTTCTGTTTACATCAGAGGGAACTCTGGTTTGGAATGGACCATAGGTGTTAATCATTACGATGAGCATTTCCGTAGAAGAGCGTGAGGTTTAATCTCAAGCGGGTTTCGTAGAAATCCTAAAAGAACATCCCGTGGTTTTAGAAAAATCCCACTTACCGGAAATGAGTCAAAAAAAAAGGCAACGGCTTTAAAAGAAATAATGAAAATATATACGGTAAAATTTGGTTCTGACATAAAACCCACGTTACCGAGATTCGAACTTGGGGCCTCTTAAATGGGAAACGGTCTTGAGAAACTTTTAAATAAAATGTATAAGCAAGTACATGTTTGCACTATATGCAAATTTTAAATTCATTGTGGAAGAAATTGTCACACAAGTACTTTTTTAAACAAAAAAGTGATTGTTTATAAATAAGTTGTTTGAAAACCCAGCGTGGTAATATTTGACTACAAAATACACAAAGGAAATACAGCTTTTAAAGTTATTGCTATATTAAAAGACCAAAATAATTTTAAGGCCAAAATGTGCAATGTATTTACAAATCCATATATTACTTACTTAATTTTGGAAGCCATGTATAATCTCAGCTATCTCGTCTCTTCTTCGCTGTCCTCTTTCTCTGATACATCCTACAGCTTCCTCTTCCCAAGCATCTTCCTGATTATTGTTTACTTCAATTTCGAAATCTTCGTCATCGTCACTTAGGTGTTTAGCCATTATATGCAAGACAAAACAGCAGACAATAATGGAGGGAATCTTTTCTGTTGCTACTCTTATTTTGCCTTGGAGAATAGGAAAACCTTGTTTCACTTGACCAAAGCACCTTTCTGTTATGACACGTTCCTTACTCAAGCACGTATTGTAAGATCTCTGTTCTGGGGTAAGTACATTGCGATAGGGTGTCATGAGCCACGGAGCAATTGCATATCCAACATCACCAAGAATCAAGGCATTTGCAAGATTTCCACAAATAACCCTACAGGCATCTGAATTTGCCCATATATGTGAATCATGTACCGATCATCAACACTGGTAAACATTTCTTTAGAATCATATGTAGCCTGTACATTAATACTGGAAACGCCTTTTCGATTAATATAATCTCTATGTATACTGGGTTTCTTAATCACAGCATAGGTGCAATCAACAGCCCTATTGCAGCAGGGAACGTGTACGCTCCTGCCATTCAGCTTTTGCAGTTTCAAGTTCATGGGTAGTTTTAGGGAAGCTTATCCAAATATGCGCTTTTCTTAATATAGCATCCATAACACTATAAATTGTAAGGGACACTGTACTCTGACTCACACCACGACTTCAGCCACACCAGTCCAGGATCTCCTATATAACGCAAAAAATTCTCATTTTTTCTTCCTTAGATAACGCTTCTCCTCTTGTTTCGTTGCCATCTTCTTCAAGGAAATGTTCCGCTAACCATCTCACATTTTCTTTTTCAAATCGGTAAAGTTGCTTATAGTTAAATAATAATGCGTCTCGGCGGAGCTTATACACTTTTATGCGACGAACAACCATCATGTACTCAGCCATCCTACTTAAAACTTGTTGCTCTATCAAGCAGGAGTCACCTACTGATATAGCTCCAATATTCAAGAGCAACTTCTCCCACAGAGGAGCAACTTATAATTCTTATTGATACGGAAGTGGAGAATACTGCTGCCAACCCAAGGGGTGATATGAATAAAACGGAGAGATTGCTCACATTCATATCAATAAAGTTTACTCTTTTCGCGAGCAATATTCCCCTCGAACGGATGTTGCTCCGTGACCTTGGCCTGGATCGGTGCATGATTCACGTATATGGGCAAATTCAGATGCCTGTAGGGTTATGTGTGGAAATCATGCAAATGCCTTAATTCTTGGTGATGTTGGATATGCAATTGCTCCGTGGATCATGACGCCCTATCGCAATGTACTTACCCCAATACAGAGATCTTACAATAAGTGCTTGAGTAAAGGAACGTGTCATAATAGAAAGGTGCTTTGGTCAAGTGAAACAAGGTTTTCCTATTCTCCAAGGCAAAATAAGACTAGCAACAGAGAAGATTCCCTCCATTATTGTCTGCTGTTTTGTCCTGCATAATGTGGCTAAACATCTAAGTGACGAAGATTTCGAAATTGAAGTAAACAATAATCAGGAAGAAGACGCTTGGGAAGGGGAAGCTGTAGGATGTATCAGAGAAAGAGGGCAGCGAAGAAGAGACGAGATAGCTGAGATTATACATGGCTTCAAAAATTAAGTGAGTAATATATGCATTTGTAAATACATTGCACATTTTAGCTTTAAAATTATTGTGGTCTTTTACCATAGCAATAACTTTAAAAGCTGTATTTCTTTTGTGTATTTTGTAGGCAAATATTACCATGCTGGGCTTTCAAACAACTTATTTATAAAGAATCACTTTTTTGTTTAAAAAAGTATTTGTGCGACAATTTCTTCCAGAATAAATTTAAAATTTGCATATAGTGCAAACATATGTACTTGTTTATACATTTCATTTATTCATCACCTCTGTTTAAGGCAAAAATGTTATTTTTTACAACGTTAAAGTGTAGGTATAACTCACAGGTCAACGGAGCATTTAAGATATGAAAAATTAATAGCACCTTTCGCTTCCGTATCCAAAACAATCAAAATTGTAGCACAAGGAGCATTGTAAAAGGAATATTCATGAGTTAAACTACTCATATAATGTACACTACTTGTTGCAAGAAACGGAAATTTAACTACATACTTTCATGGTGAAAATTTGGTGAATGCATCATTAAAAATGTTGTATTTTCATTTCTCTTTATTGGCATTGACTTGAATTGTTACACTTTTAAAACAAGCTTTGGTATATAGTATTGAAATAGTCCCCAAGAATACCACTAAGAGTTAAAGAATATTGTAGTGACATAACTCAGCCAGTTTGTGACTCACTTATGTCAGAAACAAATTTCACCGTATACATTTTCATTATTTCTTTTAAAGCCGTTGCCATTTTTTGCTCATTTCCGGTAAGTGGGATTTTTATAAAACCACGGGATGTTCTTTTAAAATTTCGAAGAAACCCGCTTGAGATTCAACCTCACGTTTTTCTTCAGAAATGCTCATTATAATGATAACACCTAAATGTTTGTCTTCTCACTGCGTGGTCACTCTGGCTGCATCGGTTGTTTGTTTATGGAGCTGCGAGGTGACGATAAGAGAAGCGGAGTAAATTGTTATCACTATGGAGAAAATGCTCTGCACACGTAAACAGTTTTTATTGATACGAAACAAGAGACTTTGCTCTTGCAGAATAGTTTACTCCGTTTTGCTCTGAGAGATTGCTCAGTTTTATCGATATCACCCAAGGTCTCGGAGCAACATCCGTTGGAGAGGAATATTGCTCGCGGAAGGAGTAAACTTTATTGATATGAATGTGAGTAATCTCTCCAGAATTGGAGCAAAAAGCAAACTCTCCGTTTTATTCACATCACCCAATGCATGATAATAAAGGATTTGGAAAATGATGTTCTGTTATTTTTTAACAAACTATCGGTACTTACTTTAAAAACACGCCGCGCATCTAAGCTTAACTACACATGAAATACCTACTCTTAGCTCATACACCAAAATACAATGCCATCAGAATAAGTGGCGACGCTCTTATCGGCTCCTGGTCTCGGGCGCGCGCCACCCGCCTGCTGAAATTCCAGTTCCCACTAAATTGCGTCACATATAGCGTGACCTTCTGACCCACGCCATGTATGACAAACGAAGGTAGTAGATAACGTTCTTTGGTGGTTTTCAGTTGTGTTAGTTCAATCATGATCAAATTCACCACAGAACAAAGAATTTTCATTTGTTGCAGCTTTATAAAACACGAATCTCTGACTCTGTGTCGTAGAGCATTTCCTGATGTTGATCCGCGTAACAGAAGTACAGTTCATAAAATAGTCAAGAAATTCAAAAGTACAGGATCAGTGTTAGTCAGTGTCACGTTTTAACAGGGGAAAAGATTGATGATACCGTTTCGCGGTCAGAATGTTCGCCACGAAAGTCTGTGAAGTTAGCGCAGCAAGCAGGAGTCAGCTATGGGTCAGCACAAAAAGCGACAAAACTACTCAAATTACGGCCTTAAAAAAACAACAGAAGTGCAAGCCTTGAAGGTGAGGGACCGCACCTGGTTTCTGGAGTCCGTGCGTAGCGGCAACATAAATCCTGTTATTCAGTAACGAGATGTGGTTTCACTTGAATGAACGAGTTAACTCAAAAAATAATCACTACTGGGCAACTCAAAATCCAAAACTCAAACATCAAGGTTCACTACATGATCCTAAGGTCGATGTTTGGTATGCTCTGTGTGCGACTAGAATAATTGGACCTATTTTTTTTTCTCAGGAACAATTAATTCTGCACGGAACCAAACCTTAATTTTGGAACAGTTTTTCCTTCAATTGGCAGACGAAGAGCAAATGCACGGTCTATTTCAACAAGACGGGGCTACAACCCATGCAGCTCGCTTTTCTTTGAATGGAATTGCTGACGTCTTTGGTGGCAGAGTGATGGCTCAATTCCCAGACCTCACGCCTTGCGATTTTTACTTGTGTGCCAAATAATAATCTGTTAAGGCGCTGCAATGCCTGTATTCGAGCACAAGGAGAACATTTCCAACATCTTCTTTGAAAAGGTAAGCAATGTAAGGGACATTAAATATTGTAATTTGTGAAATAACATTGGTTCTAGTTGACCTTGTCGTTCATCCTATTTGCTTCGACGCATTAAACGATCGGCGCGAGGTAAAAGTGGCGGGAGGAAAGCGGCGGGCGACCACGATCCAGGTGCCGTTAAAAGCGTGGCCGCTTAATCTGATGACTGTACATGATGCTTTCAAATTCGAAGTCACTTCACACAAAATAACAGTACCAAATAGTTCCTAGACGTACAGAGAAAATAATTTCTCAAATGCTCTTCGTAATATGATGCCGATTATTGAAAATGGTGAAGTAATTATTCCTACTCAAGCTTATTACTTTCTCTACTACGTATAGTAAGTAGGGGAAGTATTGTATTCCACACAAAAATTCGATACCGAGATTTCACCGGAAATACATGTTCTGAGACCCCCTGAATCCAAAAAAAAAAGCATTTTTGGAAACATGTCCGTGTGTGTGTGTGTGTGTCTGTGAACAGCATAACTCAGAAACGAACAGTCGGATAAACACCAAACTTGGTATTTAGGTTCAGTATCTTCCAGAGATGAGACACGAAGGTTTTCAAGAAAATCCCCCCCCCAGATTACCCTTTACATGGAACATTTTTGGAAAATTTTAATTTTCTCAAAAATGGCTCTAATGATTTTGATTAAAATATCATATGTTTAAGATATTTTCATGACAAATGAAATGTATATCTCGGATTTTCTGGGAATGTCTTCAAAAGTATTCTTCATTGTGAACAACTTTTGCATAACTGGAACCATAAGAGAGACAAAATTTTGCTGCACAAAAAATGTAGATCGCGTTAAAATACACAATTTATGTAATATCATTTTTTTTGTTGAGTGAACCGTTTTAGAGATATTGCTCGTTATTCCCTTAAATTTTCCAACACTTTTCTCAAATGGGAATTCGTTATTCATTTTTTTATGTCCTGGACATACAAAGAGAATGTAATGCGCCACAAAGCAAGCAGCTCTTAAAAGATTTGACTATCCCTTAAATACTACCGTATTCCCCTTGCATCTATAAGAAAATTAGCAATAAGATTAACATCTCAATTAACATGAAGCATATGGAGAATAAGCGTTTGTAAAAATAGTTTGTACAAGAGTAGAGAAAGTCATTTGAGTGGAATACATCAGATTTTTTATAAGCACTATAAACGATAGAGGGTAAAGAAAGTTACGTGAATGTATCACATTAGATTTTTTTAAAACTGATACAGAACCTTTTAGTACCGTGGTAACTATACTTGGAATGATTTTGTTTCCTATACCGAATTCACGGCGGAGTTTTACGAACAGTCCAGGCACCAATCACTAGTCCAATAACTTTGATGTCGCAGAGTATTTATTTGTTTTTATAATATGGAATGGCCGGTTCATAGATGGATTTCATTTCTTCATGAACGTCCTGAGGCCGCCTGTCATAATATTCGTTTCGAACAGTAGGATCATTTCTTTAGAAGAATTAGAATCCTTGCATCTATTGCTGCGCTCTCTGCTGTTCCGTGAGCCTCAGGTTTACATCCATCATCGACATTCAAAAGTGGGGAAATAGTAAGTAGTGCTTTTCAAGGTGAAAAACCTGCTAAAACAGCACAGGTTTTCGTGGTAGCATCTTTTTAATCAAAGGTTGTAGATGTGGTTATAATATTTCCTGTACCTAATAACCACACCTCCTCAAGAATATATTCGTCTGCAATTTAAAAAAAATCTGATGTGTTACACTCACATGACTTTCTCTACTCTCGTACAAACTATTTTTACAAACGCTTATTCTCCATCTACTTCATGTTAATCGAGATAAACATTTTCAGATTCTAGCCTATTGCTAATTTTCTTGTAGGTGTAAGGGGAATATATATTTATAAGGGCAATATAGAAATACAGTAGCCTTTAAGCACATACATATCTCTTAATAGCTGGTTACTAGGTGTAGCACCATTCCCTTTGCCACAGATTAATACTCTTTGCATATCCAAGACAAAAAAATGAATAACGAATTCCCATTTGAGAAAATAAGTATTGAAAAATTTAAGGGAATAACAAGAAATATCTCGAAAATGGTTCTCAACAAAAAAAATGTATATGACATAAATTGTGTATTTTAACGCGATATACATTTTTTGTGTAGTAAAATTTTGTCTATCCCTTATGGTTTACCAGTTATGCAAAAGTCGTTCACAATGAAGAATACTTTTGGAGACATTCCCAGGAAATTCAAGTTATACATTTTATTCGTCATAAAAATATCTTAAACATATAACATTTTAATCAAAATCGTTAGAGCCATTTTTGAGAAAATTAAAATTTTCGAAAAATCTTCCATGTAGAGGGTAATCTGGGGTGGGGGGATTTTCTTGAAAACCTTCGTGTCGCATCCTTGGAAGATACTGAACCTAAATACCAAGTTTGATGTTTATCCGACTGTTCGTTTCTGAGTTATGCTGTTAACAAGCTCACACGGACGTTTCCAAAAATGCTTTTTTTTTATTCAGGGAGTCTCAAAACATGTATTTCCGGTGAAATCTCGGTATCGCATTTTTGGGTGGAATACAATACTTCCCCTACTTACTGTACGTAGTAGAGAAAGTAATTATAGCAGTCAAATTTATGGAGGGAAAATCGAATTATTTTTGGACATAAAGATCAAATGGTAATTGGCGGCTTTTCAGATCGTTCATTTTATCAGTTTTATAAATTTTTGAAAAATATGCCAAAATTGCAACTTTTTTGAAAGTGGTGTTTTCAAAATTATCTTTCGTGCATTGGGTAGAGCATTGTTTGTGCATACATACACACACTTTCATCGACATGTGACTTAAACTGGTGGAGAAATAAATTCGTGAAGTCTGAAAAAGTGAGCCGAAAATGAGAAATAAGGCAAAAACGTTGAAAATTCCTAACATTCGCATTTTGTTCCTCCGTCAAATAAATTTTCACCACAAAATCAAGTAATACACTGAAAACACCACGTACAAAAGAGTTGCAATTTTGGCATTTTTTTTAAAACAAATATATAACACTGATAAAATGAATGATCTGAAAAACCGCCAAAACATGTATTACCATTTGATCTTTATGTCCAAAAAATTGGATTTTTCCATTTTTTAAAATCCAGACGAATACTTTATTGAGGAAGTGTATAACAGTTAAAGAATTTGTCCTCAGATGTCTTGGTTGTAATAGAGAAAGTAGGATTTTAGGTTCCAATTTTGTGGCAGAATATAATGCTGTAGGATATGTGAACCTTATAATTCTAATAAGGTTCTAGAACAATGTTACCATTACACCTTGTATCATAAGGGTGTATTTCGCTATTAGTTTTTGATTTATGCAGTTGTCAGAAAAATTACTCTCTCTCTCACTAAATATGACAAGAAAGTAAACATTCTTTCTCTTTTAAAAACATCTCTGCAAAATCTGCGTCTTCACATTCTGAACATTGTTCTAATACATTTCTTTTGGGGTACTAAAACCTTTTGAATGAGGGAATTACTGCCTCTAGCCGATAATTCTATTCCATATTGAATGTGAGAGTAAATTAAATATAGTGTTTTTGTTTTATACTGCGGCCACCGCACGGTTGCTTCTAATGTCGGCCGCGGCAGTTCGAACTCCCGCCGAATAATATATAATTTCTTCGCTACCGCCTCACGTTCTCATATTTACAGTTACAAACAATACCACTAGTATGCACGATATCATACGACTGAAAACTAATAAGTGATTCTGACTCACTTTTATATGCTGATTTCAGAACTGCTTTTAGTTGTTTTTTTCTATCACGCACAGTTTATTCACAATTTCACTTCAAAAATATAGATATAGAGTTATAAAGATATTGCTACCGCCACTACACATAAAATTGGTCTTGAAAAGCAATTTGTAAGGACTCTACCACAGTATGGACTGCTTCAAGAAATTTCCCTTCATTACACAAGACAAATTAAAGGCTTGAATTTTTGTTGGTCCTCAAATAAAGGAATTGATGAAGGATGAAGATTTTGAGAAGACAATGAATCAGAAATAAATATAAACATGGACCGCCTTCCGATCAATTACTGAAAACTTCTTAGGCAATAACAAAAATCCTAATTACAAGGCCATTGTCGAAACAATGTTGGAAAATTTCAACAACGTGGGTTGTAACACGAGTGTAAAGGTGTATTTTCTGCATTCACATATCGACTACTTTCCAGAAAATCTGTGACATTATAGTGAAGAGCAGGAGAACGTTTTCACCAAGATATTAAGGAAATGGAGAGGAGGTACCAGGGGAAATGGAATGAAACTGTGATGGCCGACTACTGTTGGGTGTTGAGGAGGGACAGTCATCTTTAAGGATCTCAAGGAAGTCAAAGAAGAGAAAGTTTGAAAAAAAGTTAAATGAAACACTTTGGCTTCTTGTTTTGTTAAAATGTAGTCATGAAATAAATTAGGGGAGTTCTTGAGAGTATTCTTAAAATGTTTCTTGAATAAAAACCTACCTTGTGTGAAATTGTAATTAAATACTTCTCTACTTCATTAGTAAAATTGTCAAAACATTACATATTTTGTGTAAAAACCTGACGTGATAGAAAAAACGGAAGTTATTTCTGGAATCAGCATAAAACTTGATTCAAGAACACCTACTTTTAAGAAATCATCTGACAAAAAGTTGAAAATGTAGACTAGTGTAATAGACACATACCTTATTATAAGAGATGTTGGAAATGTCCCTATCTACCCGCTTATTTCTGACAGCTTCTCAGGAACTTTTCATTCACACTCGAGAGTTCAGTATCTTCTCAACTGATTTTTATTTTAGTTCTTCCAATGTATGGGGTTAGTTGCAAACACCTTATTTTTCATGTGATCTTTAGAGTCGGTGAGTATGAACGACAAGTTATTGATGTTTTTATAGTCAACCAACGGACGTGTATAATCGATCACTAGTCCGCCAGCAAGGTATATGTTGGTGACCTTGCCACCGGAACCGTCATATGCAACAGCCATTAGTGAATTATTAATTTTATTTTCGTGTAAGTACTATTTCTATTATTCACTATCCTCGAAAAAATAGTACACACATACTTTAATGCATTGGAGAATCTTCAAGCTATTTCTCGTTCTCCAATGATGCACATATCGCAACAACGATGCAAATTAGGGATGTGAGAGTTATTTTCGAGTAACAGTTTTAATGGTCACAGTTACAGTGCGTTAACGGTTACTAGTAACGATTAAGCTATTTGTTTTCATGGTTATCACGTTCGCAGTTACATTATTACATTACCGGTTACCAGTAATAATAGGAACGACCTCAATGTTTGAGCAGCGGCCCGCGCATATTTTCTCCCAAATAGCATTGATTGTTATTCATACCCATTGCGATGCAGTGCAGTGCTGACTGAACTATCATCTGCGGTCTGTGACCTATATTTGAAGCAATAAGCAACCCGCTGTAATAAATAAATATGTACCGGCAACTCTATGCGAGGATGACTCAAGTTGTAAACGAATATTGAGGTAACTATTGTCCATTCCAAACCAGAGTTCCCTCTGATGTAAACAGAAGCACGTGCTTCTGCTTGTCACGAACCCAAGAATACACTCTTCCGCCAACGTAAATAGTTCCTTAGTACATGTATTGTATTATGAAATATTAGAGCAGAAAAGGTATAGAACTGCACATTTTATTGCGGTTATCATAAGAACTCGTCGTTAAAGGTTATGGATATATCCTAGCTGTCAAGAGATTACAAACTATGATTTTCGTCTGCTATTGCGCCAATGCCGAGAGTATCTTGCTTGTTAATACCAATCGCATGCATGACTGCCACTCTCTTAGATATACAAGAAATGCAGCAATGAATTCCCAGAGGCGCTATCCGAGTACCGAATAAACACTTTGCGAAACACAGGATATATGATAAACGAACAGTTATTCATAATACGCAGGCACACATATGCTCAGCTCAAATCTTGTGATTTACTCAGTTGGTATTTGAGCTCACATGGCAGAGGAAGGTGCGTGTAGTGCGAATAAACCGTTCAAACACAAAAGCGGGAAACAGTTAAAAATGGCGAAAAACAAACAGCTCTTCATATATTCAACTCACTATTAGAAAAATACCCGACACTTGCATTAGTGCATATTGCGAAACTAATATCCCATTTTACAGGCGTTTCAGTGAGAAGTGTAACCAAAGCGATCATGGAATATAAACAGACATAATACAACATAGAAGAGGATAAAATGTCGGAAATTGTTTTAAGTGCGACAGTGCTGTGGAATTGTGGATAAGCTTGTCATTATTTTGGAGAGTAGTTCTGATTCCGATTGGCAGCTGAATCATCTTCGGGGGATTCGGATTTAAGTGTTGCATCTTTGCCCGAAGATTATGATTAACGTAAGTAAAATGTTCATTTCAGCAGACTTATAAAATGGATTGTTACCTCAGGTTGCATTTTGAACTATAATTCTCACGCAGGAGAATAAATAGTGTTCAACAAGCTCGTGAGAGGGGAACAAGCAGCCATTAGGGGCGGGGATTGCGAACTACTTTCGCGCGGATAATACAAAGAGTTTGTTTTCAGTGAAAGGCACTCTGATTTGGAATGGACAGTAGTTCCCTGTAAGCGATACCAATGCCGCGTAAATGCAGTGAATGAAGTCATCCAGGCTCGGTAACCATCTCGTTCCTTCAGTAACCTTTAACGCGATAAGTAGTTGTATTCGTTAATTTTGAAAAGACTGTTTAATCAATGCGAGTGCAGTTGTTTCGCAATGGAAAAGCGCCCAATTCACAACTAATGACTGCCATAAATCCTGTCGTCCTCCGTAATTTAGGGGTACCATGCCTTAGTTCCCGAGGTCGCGGGCTCAAACCCGGCGGAGGGTGATGGATTTTTCCGGGCGTAAAACTCCTTAGCATGGCTTCCTTCTGAAGGGAAGTTAAGCCAGTGGTCCTGTGTCGTAGATTTTCGGCACCTAAAAGAACCTCAAGCCTGATAAAGAGGCCTCTGAGCAAAATTACCGGTCTTTCACGCCCTATATAGAATGGGGTGCTAACGACCACCGTAGTTAAAGAGCGTCTATATATAAAACTCAATTTAATTTTTTTGTCATAAACCCATCTTCACAGCCCAGAAATGGGAAACATTCGATTCTTGTCCTTCAGGACCAATTGCAATCCTGATTTTAAGGAAGTGATAAACACATGTTTACTCCACGTGGAGTCTCAGTTGCCGAAGTTCAGAATTCCCACAGTGTTTTGCGGAATGTTGCTAACTTCACGTGTTATTTAGAGAGAAAAAGTCAGTCTAGAAAGGGATGGCGATGCTAAGAGGTTGCAAGGGGCCGAGAAGGGAAGGTCCTATGTTGTAAAATGATTATAAGGGTTCCTCACAGAAGGATGCCGAACTTCACACTCGTTAACTAGGCTAAATTATTTGGTAGCTAATTACGTTTGTATCGTTACTTTGGTAACCGTTATAGGGTAACTAAACTATATTCACTCTTAGGTTGATCCGCGGCAAAACAACCCCACGTGGTCAGTACACCGTGGTGCAACACGGTACCAATGCGCGCAGGAAAGTAGTCCCATGCTAATCTCTGAATTTTAGAATGAATTTATCCTTAAATAGTATAATATTCTATACAAATACCTAAGGTTTTATTTAACGCTGATTTATACCGTAAAACACAGCTACATGTCCCATGATGCAATTCGTTTGAGACACCTGACATCCGGGGAGGTGCAGAATATTGTTTACAGCCAGAAACCAGCAGTTGTGTTTAGTATCATGGAGGACGGTGAAATTGCTCTTGTGTTTTCGTCGAATTACGTAAAGCAAACCATTGAATAGTGGTGAAAAAATCTGATGTGTTACACTCACATGACTTTCTCTACTCTTGTACAATCTATTTTTACAAACGCCTATTCTCCATATGCTTCATATTAATCGAGATGTCAATCTTATTTGTAATTTTCTTGTAGATGCAAGGGGAATATGGTAGCTTTTAAGCGATAGTCAAATATTTTATCGCTGGTTGCTATGTGGCGCATTCCATTCTCTTTGCATGTCCAGTACATAAAAAAATGAATAACGAATTTGAGAAAAAGTATAAGTATTGGAAAATTTAAGGAAATAACAAGCAATATCTCGAAAACGGTTCACTCAACAAAAAAAATGTATATGATATAAGTTGTGTATTTTAACGCGATCTACATTTTTTGTGTAGTAAAATTTTGTCTATCTCTTATGGTTTACCAGTTATGCAAAAGTCGTTCATAATGAAGAATACTTTTGGAGACATTCCCAGAAATTTCGAGATATACATTTCATTTCTCATGACATTATCTTAAACATATGATATTTTCATCAAAATCGTTAGAGCCATTTTTGAGAAAATTAAAATTTTCGAAAAATGTTCCATGTAAAGGGTAGTCTGGGGTGGGGGGATTTTCTTGAAAATCTTCGTGTCGCATCTCTGGAAGATACTGAACGTAAATACCAAGTTTGGTGTTTATCCGACTGTTAGTTTTTGAGTTATGCTGTTCACAGACACACACACAGACACACACACAGACACACAGACACACACACAGACACACACACGGACATGTTTCCAAAAATGCTTTTTTTGGATTCAGGAGGTCTCAAAACATGTATTTCCGGTAAAATCTCGGTATCGAATTTTTGGGTGGAATGCAATACTTCCCCTACTATACGTAGTAGAGAAAGTAAAAACAGTAGTGTTGAATCTTTATTATAAGTTATTGAGAAATGCCCAACACTTTCCGCGAAAGAAATGGTGAAATTAACTTTCGAGTTCACCGGTGTTTCGAGTACAAGTATAGACAGTGCTTGTGCAGAAATATCTGAAACGGCAAAAGTGGTTACACCCGAAAAAAACCAAAAAACAAAAAAAAAAAAAAAAATAAAGGACGCGATGCAAGAATGTAGTGATTTTGAGAAGCATGCAATTCGCGTAACAGTGCACAATTTGTTTTTTAAAATGAGCCGCCAAAAGTTAATATAAAGTGCCGCTTCCAGAGAAATAATAAACTAAGTTATCGCATACCTGTTACTTTATTTTTCGCTCATTTATTTTAGAATGAACTATTATTATATGTGCAAACGTTTATTTTGTTGCAACTATCAATCTTATCACCTTTAACCCTTAAAAGAATATGCTAGTCACCGTTTCAGTTGTCGAAATAAGGACTCTGTTCTTTTTGCACTACGTGCCGCTTGTACTCGCCACATGGTCTGAAAGTGTCACAGTATTTCTAGTGCGAATGGCGGAAGGATACATTATAGCGGTGCACTGGTCACCTTGGGTTTGTTTTGACGCGGATCAACCTAAGAGTGAATACAGAGTACTTACTTTGTATTCGTTGCTTTCGTAACTGTTACCTACTTAAGATAACCATTACGTTATTTTCTGCCCATCCCTACTGTATATAAGAGAAGCACTGGTAAGTCAATCATTACATTTTTCAACTACGCTACGTGTACTTGCAGCAGCATGTTCTTTCTTGTCATCCGTAAAAATTCGCCCTATTCGTTGGTGCAGACTGCCATTTACGTGAATACGTCGCGTAAACCTATTTAGGCCCGTATGCTTAGTGAACGCCAGGTAATATTCAAGACTGATCCTAGCGTTTCTTATCAGGGGCGTGAGGCACTGTTGTTTTCATGTAAGAGTTTATTGGCTGTCATTTCACTTTGTATAACGGTTCGATACAGGTTATGTTATAAGATTTACATGTAGATAACCATGTACTCTTAGACAGACGTTATTGTCGTCTTAAAGAGTTCCCTTCTACCGTCAGTAAGTGCTTTTTGAGTATTTATGAACGGGCGTGAAATAACTCACTTGGAATTATCTGAAGTTTCACCATTTTAGAATTTATAAACAAACTAATCGGCAGGATTGCAACGAAGCAAACAATAACCTGCAAGTAATTTTAAATATAGTACTTTTCCTTTACAATCTGGCCACTGCACGTCTGTTCGCGCGCCGGCCGCCATAGCTCGGACTCCCGCCCAAACAGTTATGATATCCGCAACCGCCTAAAGTTCTCATAATTACAATAATAATAAATAATAATAATACGTACATACCTTATCATAAGAAATGTTGGAAATGTTATCCTTCTCTATCTGCATATCCCTGCCATCTTTTCAAGAAAATTTCATTCACGTAGGAGAGTTCAATATCCGAAATAGAGTGAATTTGTCGCCTGAAGCTTTCCTTTAGTTCTTCCAGTGTATGGGGTTTGTTGCGCACGCCTTATTTTTCATGTTGTCATTAGAGTCGAGCAAATTACTGTAATTTGTTTTGCGAAACATAAAGTAATTGACTTGTGCTTAATATTTTTATTTTCTCTGAAGAAGCATAGTTCCATTTGTATGGCTTTGTCTCGTCGCAAAATAACAGATATTGGAGTACAGAGAAACCCGATTTTATTGAGGCAGTATTTTTAACACTTAAATGATTTTAGTCAAATTATATAACAAAAAAATATAATCACAGCCCGCCTTAAAGCAATATGTGTATGCAATAATTTGTAAAAAGTGTATATTACAGTCATTATATATGTTTATATTATTGTATACATGTGTAACAATGTTATATGAATGTATTACATAACTTAATAATGTAGGAGCTGTGAGAATAATAGGTTAAAATTTGCTAACAATGAGGTAATTTTGAGGAAATAATGAGTAAGAATGTTTAATAATGATACTAGTCATTATTGGAGCAACAATAATGTAAATTTTGAGACAGTTTATAAAATAGGAATCAACAACCAAAAAAAGGCTTAAGTTAAATAAAAGTATTCTATTGGATTAGGAATAGCCAATCAGGGACTTGAAATACAGAAATTCACAAATGTGGCGGTAGAAATCAAGTCAGTTGCTTATAAACAGCGCTCATAACTGGACGTGTTGGTTGTAGACAGTGTTCCTGACGCGAGATGTGTCCTCGAGAAATTTAATATGTATTTTGTGTGAGACAAAAAATAGTTTACGTGTTAAAAATTGTGCAAGTAATTAATAAAAGAATCTCACAGCTCTCTATATCAGTGAAGTGTTATTAAAATTATGTCAAAAATTAATAAAAAAGGAGTGAATTAAAAATTATAATCAGTTAAGCCTACATTCTTCAGCCGCATCACGCCCTGTTAAGAAATTCATGTCTCTAAAAACAATACTGACGCAGCCGAGGCAAACATAAATATATAATATTTAAAGAAACAGTCAAAATTACAAATTTAATATTTGTTTATACATTTTTGGGCAAAGGCCACCGGAAAGTACATTTGAGGCGAAGGCTACCGGAAACTTTTTACCATACGTGCGGTTGCAAGGAACTTCAATTCGGCTCCCCAACAGTTGAATTACAATACAACTCCTACTTCAAATTGCTTTCCATACGTGAAGCAACAAACTCCTTTCTTCATTATACAAAACCAAATTCCCTTGCATAATGCGAAAATTGGTGTACAGTAAATGCAAAAAGAAGAATTAAACCTATGTTTTTTTGAAGAAAAAAATGCAGAGTTACAGGAATGACTTTCACCATTTTTAAACAGCTGTATGTCAGTCTGGATTTTTACAACAAGACTTTGCTACCAGGCATATAGTTAATGAGTGATTAGATTTAATTCCGGAAAATTTTTGAAGATAGGCTAATTAGTAAAGAATTACGGCCCTCATGATCTCCTGATTTAACTGTATATGATTTTTATTTATGGGGGAACTTAAGAACTGAAATATGTGGATACAGAAGGACTGTATTTCACACATCTCTAAGGTAAAGGCTCATTATAACTGTAAATATGAGAATGTGAGACGATTGCGGGGATATTATAACTGTTTCGGCGGGAGTTCAAGCCTCAGCGGCCGGCGCACGATTCGCCGTGCGATGGCCACAGTGTGAAGGAAAAGTACTGTATTCATATTATATTCTGCAACACCGGTAAAGGTGCCAAAGAAAAATATGCAGTGAATTTTGTGAGGAATGTAATTCTATACACCAGACAACATACTTGACAAGAACTAGGAGAACTAGGATAAACAATTTTGTAACGTGGGATCATACAAGCTTTTTTTTTTTTTTTTAAATCCGACATTATGATCTAGTTGTGTCCCGCAACGCGATCCTACAGCGATGACGATGATGTATATTTCCAACAGATGTCGGTCTATGCAAAACACTAGCTCAACAGATGTCACTCTATGTCATACGCTTGACTAACACAATACTGCCAACATATGAATAATTGATGCCACCAAAGCGCCGCAACTACGACCACAGGACGTAGCCGAGGGATATTATATAACCTTAGGTTTATGAATTCACGGAAGATCAGGTTTAGGTTACGTTTTTGTTTTATTTATATAACCTTACGTTTCTGAATTCACGGAAGTTTAGGTTACTTTTCTTTTAATATAAGATTAGGCTTCTGATTTACTTTTATACATATAACCTTATTTAAATTTGTTACCAGTGGTTACATCAAAGCACGCGAGCGAAGCGAGCGTGCATTCCTAAGCTTACGTTTCTGGTTCACGGGAGGTTAGGTTTATTTGTTTGTTATATAAGCTTGTTTTAATTAGTTACCAGTGGTTACATTAAAGCACGCGAGCGAAGCTTACGTTTCTGGTTCACGGGAGGTTAGGTTAGGATTACTTCTTTTTATATAAGCTTACGTTTCTGAATTCAGGGAAGGTTAGCCGTAGGTTAGGTTTTTTTTATGTAAACTTGCGTTAACTATCTACCACTGTTGCGGTAAAGCAACTTCTTTATTACACTGTTATTACAATGGAAATAACCTCTTAATAAAATATACTTTGACACAAACTATTACAAACTTAAAACTTTGGTGCATATTCTTTTGCTGCTATCAATTAGTGCATGGTGCAGCCAGTCTTTGAATGCGTTACGTTTTCTCAGCGGGAATAACACACGAAGAAAAAGAAGAAGAAACAAAACACTATTAACAACAGCGCATCGTATTTCTGGTGGATTTTCATTTAGGTTGGCAGTCCCCGCTATACATCTTCAACGAAAAAATGCCTACGTTTCTTTTGTTTCGTACGCGATTCGCCTATATAAATAAAACACCGTCGAAGGCAGGTAGGTGGGAACAAGCTATTGAACAGATCACATCTACTTCCACGGGATACAAGAGTAGCATTATTGCCTTAAATTCTAATAGTGATTATGCTAGAAAAAGGGAGAAAAAATTATATTAGGAATGATCAACATAAAAAAAATAAACTGCATCACATAATATTCGTTATATGATGCAAAGCACCTAGTTGAAATCATTACGCCTGAAGGTATAGTGTTATGTTATATTGACAGTGCAGTATAATACTACTTACTTGGGTTTAGTTAACTAGTTCCAGCCACCAGTGAATTTACAGCAACTCAGACTGTATAACTAGTTATATCTGTCCATGTTACTTTACATTCGTGATAAAGTAACCGTTTGTTACTTTTTGTTCGTCCCTAATTCGCATGCATAGTCGTATACTCCATCCTGTCGTGGTCTATGTTGAGAATATTTGATTTGAATGTCTTAATACATACTTCATCACGAGCACAAATAAACCGTTTGACAGCTCTCTAGCCCAGATGAGAGTTAACCACATCTCAGTGTAGAGGTCCCATTTTCGATTCTCGACTGTGAATAGCAACTTTTTTCTTTGGTTGGATCGATCATTTTAAGTCATGTAAATCTAACACCTCAGATGTTTAAGATATGCGACAAATAGAAAAAACTGATGCTATACATCCACATGAGTTTCTCTACCCTCTATCGTTTATTAGTGGGTATACAAACTATTCTTACTAAAGCTTATTACTTTCTCTACTACGTATAGTAAGTAGGGGAAGTATTGTATTCCACCCAAAAATACGATACCGAGGTTTCACCGGAAATACATGTTTTGAGACCCCTGAATCCAAAAAAAGCATTTTTGGAAACATGTTCGTGTGTGTCTGTGTGTATGTGTGTGTGTGTGTGTGTCTGTGAACAGCATAACTCAGAAACGAACAGTCGGATAAACACCAAACTTGGTATTTAGGTTCAGTATCTTCCAAGGATGCGACACAAAGTTTTCAAGAAAATCCCCCACCCCAGATTACCCTTTACATGGAAGATTTTTCGAAAATTTTAATTTTCTCAAAAATGGCTCTAACGATTTTGATTAAAATATCATATGTTTAAGATATTTTTATGAAAAATAAAATGTATATCTTGAATTTCCTGGGAATGTCACCAAAAGTATTCTTCATTGTGAACGACTTTTGCATAACTGGTAAAACATAAGAGATAAAATTTTACTACACAAAAATATAGATCGCGTTAAAATACACAATTTATGTCATAAACATTTTTTTTTTGTTGAGTGAACCATTTTCGAGGTATTACTTGTTATTCCCTTAAATTTTTCAATACTTATTTTCTCAAATGGGAATTCGTTATTCATTTTTTTTTGTCTTGGATATGCAAAGAGTTATAATCTGTGTAAAGCGAATAGTGCTGCACCTAGCAACCAGCTATTAAGAGATATGTATGTGCTTAAAGGCTACTGTTTTTCTATATTGCCCTTGTAAATATATATTCCCCTTACATCTACAAGAAAATTAGCAATAAGATAGAGTTTGCAAATGTTTATCTCGATTAACATGAAGTAGATGGAGAATAAGCGTTTGTAAAAATAGTTTGTACAAGAGTAGAGAAAGTCATGTGAGTGTAACACATCAGATTTTTTTTCTATACATTTCCTTTTAATCCAAATAAACCTTTGCAGAGATAGCCACATTACACATTTCGTCATAGATCCATGCAACAAGAGAAACAACTGAATGTCGAGAGGACTTTAAAAGAATGACAAGGAATTCAACAATTCCAACCATTAATAACGGATATCACGGCTGAGGCCACAAAAAGTTACTTGAAATAAATTGTAAATTTTAAAAAGATTTACATTTTTTGTCTAGTGCATTTTCGTATATTGCTTAACGTTTATACAAAATTTCTTCCGAATGAAGAGGACCTCACAGTTACTCCGAGGAAATTCAAAATGTACACACTTTATTTGCCATGTAAATATCTTAAAATGTTCCATGTAAAGGGTAGTTGGGGTGGGGGATTTTCTTGAAAATGTTAGTGTCAAATCTTTGGAAGAGACTGAACGTAAGTACCAAGTTTGATATTTATCACAATTTTCGTTTTTGAGCTACGCTGTTCACAGACATACACATGGGCGTTTTTCTAAAAATATGTTTATTAAGGGGGACCCCAAAACATGCATTTCTGGTGAAATATCGGTATCAAATACTTGGGTGAAATGCATCCTCTTCTCTGTTTACGAAAGTATGTGGTACGGAAAGTAAACATGCACATTATTGTGATCATGCACTCTGATGTCTTGATAGATCAGACACTACTTTGCAATTGATGCTACCTCAGTAGGAATCCATACAAAGTTTTTTTTTTGGCTAGAAAAATTATTTTTAATATGTGGTAGTATAATACAGTAGAATCCCGCTTAACAGAACTGAAGGGGCATAGCCGTTTCGGATAACGCAGTTTTTCGGATAATCGGTGTTAACGATTTTAAGCAGTATGCTATGTTTCACAAAACACAAGACAACCTAAAACCAAATAGTTTTTTGTTATTCATAGTGTCGTAATTCAATATTTCCCATTAAGATACGAGGGCGATACTGAAAATTTTTAGAATGTCATGTTTCTAAAAATAAATGAAATTTATTTACATTTGACGGCTACTTTCTAAAGTTTTGCAAAATAACTGCCGTGTAGTTTGTTTGATTTGCTCTAATAGTTTGTTAATTATCATCATTTAAAAAATTTGTGTTCACCCAAAAATGAATTTGACTACAGAACATTTCAGGGCTATGAGTTTTTACGATTTTAAATCGTCATTAGCGCGTAAACAATTGGCTTAGAAATGCATTTGGCGAAGAACCCCCATTTAAGGCAACAACTTATAATTGGTATAACAAATTCAAAATAGGTCGGTTTTTCTTAGTGATGAATTTCGTGAAGGACGCCCAAAAACTGCGTTACTAATGATACTATTGTCGCTCCTCGAGCAATGCTTGAAGAAGATCCACGGACACCTTATGAATTTATTCGGGCGACATTGAGCTTTGGTAAGTATGATTCAAATCCAAAGCGTTTTACATCAGCGGTTAGAAATGAGAAAACTTTGTTGTCGATTCCACATAAACATGACTCCCGATCCAAAACAACAACGCATTGATTGGTGCAGAAAATCTCTGGAAAAATTCCAACGTGGCATTTCAAATTTTGTTTGGGATATGGTTACTGATAGTGAATTTTGGATTTATTGTTATGATCCTAAAGAAGAAAGTCAATCGGATCAGTGGCTCTTTCGAATAGAACCAGCCTACAAAGGTCAGACGAATTCGCAGTGTTGGTAAGAAGATGGTTGCTGGTCCCCCCCCTAAAACGGGCCAAATTGCTACTATAGCAATCGTTACTGCGATTGGTACATAAATGTCTGTTTACAAATGTTTTAAAAAATTCGTTAAAAATTCCCAAAAGAAAAAATGATGATACATCATGACAACGCATCGTCATACATCAAAACCAACAACTGAGTAACCGGATGTCCTAACGGTCAGCACTATGGACCCTCTAACATAGCTTTGACCTATAGCACCTTGTGAAAAATTAAACATAAAATGAGTGGAATAACTTTTCACTTTCTCTACAACGTATAGTAAGTAGGTAAAGTACTTACCCAAAAGTACTTCCACCCAAAAATTCGATACCGAGATTTCACCGGAAATACAAGTTTTGAGACCCCCTGAATCCAAAAAAAGCATTTTTGGAAGCATATCCGTGTGTGTGTCTGTCTGTGAACAGCATCACTCAGAAACGAACAGTCGGATAAACACCAAACTTGGTATTTAGGTTCAGTATCTTCCAGAGATGCGACACGAAGGTTTTCAAGAAAATCCCCTCACCCCAGATTACCCTTTACATGAAACATTTTTCGAAAATTTTAATTTTCTCAAAAATGGCTCTAACGATTTTGATTAAAATATCATATGTTTAAGATATTTTCATGACAAATAAAATGTATATCTTGAATTCTCTGGGAATGTCTCCAAAAGTATTGTTCATTGTGACGACTTTTGCATAACTGGTAAAGCATAAGAGATAGACAAAATTTTACTGCAAAAAAGATGTAGATCGCGTTAAAATACACAATTTATGTCATATACATTTTTGTTGTTGAGTGAACCATTTTCGAGATATTGCTTGTTATTCCCTTAAATTTTTCAATACTTATTTTCTCAAATGGGAATTCGTTATTCATTTTTTTGCCTGGGATATGCAAAGAGTATTAATCTGTGAGAAAGGGAATGGTGCTGCACCTAGCAACCAGCTATTAAGAGATATGTATGTGCTTAAAGGCTACTGTGTTTCTATATTGCCCTTGTAAATATATATTCTGCAAATGTTTATTTCAATTAACATGAAGTAGATGGAGAATAAGCGTTTGTGAAAATAGTTTGTACAAGAGTAGAGAAAGTCATGTGAGTGTAACACATCAGATTTTTCCTCATGGGATGTAGCAGTGGAGTATTATAAAAACCTGATTTTTGAAGTGCCTTAGGAAAGGTGGCATCATTGCTTTAAGGACTTTAATATTAACTTAAGGACATTGCTTTTCATGGAATGCAAAAATGTATTGATGTTAAAGGGGAATATTTTGAAAAACAATAAAATAATTTAAAGTTTTTAAAACTAATCCTTGTTTCTAAAAATGTTCGGTGTACGAATTTATGGTCTTTTTTACCTCTAATGCTTTGAATTTCTCATCCCTGTCACTCTGTCACGAACAACTTCGAGGTTCCATTCAATGCTTATTACAACACACTTTCTTTTCACTGAAATCTCAAACCCAAATAATAGTGGGCCTCTAATTAAATGCATGTTATACGAGGGGCACTATTTATATTTTGAGCCTGATAATAAAAACAAAGTAATTTCTGATTAAAAACTGCTTTATTGTTTTTCAAAATATTCTCCTTTATGATCAATACACTTTTGCATCCGCTTGAACCATTTGTCAAAGCATTTATTCCAGTTTTCTTGAGACACCTCCAAAACATGGTTTTTGAAGACATCAACGGCTTCTTCTGCCAACGAAAATCGTTGTCCATGCAATTTATTCTTGATGTTCGGGAATAAAAAAAGTAATTGGGTGCCAAATCAGGACTGTATGGCGGATGAGCCATCAATTCGTTTTTTGAGCCTTCAAATACTCTGTTGTTAGACGAGACGTGTGTGCGCTCGCATTGTCTTGATGAAGAACGATCCTACGGTTCTTGTTGGTTTTCCTTACTTCACCGAAGACTTTCGGCATTGACCGTTTTACGTTTTTCTAAAGGCACTGTTGCCACATGGCCAGTTTTGCTGAAAAAGCAGGCGACCATTTGCTTCGAGTGCGAACAACTTTTGTTGGATTTACTTCAACTTGAAACACCCATACAGTCGACTGCTGTTTACGTTCCGGCTCATACGCATAGATCCATGATTCATCAGCTGTTACAATCTTATATACGTCTTTTGAGGCACCGTCATTGTATTTCTTGAGCATTTTTGTACACCAATCGACACGAGCATCTTTTTGAGATTGCGTCAAATTATGTGGGATCCAACGAGAGCAAACCTTTTTCACGGCTAAATAATCATGCAATATTTTATATATACTGGTAGAACTAATGCCTACGGTTGCCTCCATCTCACAGTATGTCGCATGTCGATCTTGCATTATTAGTTTTTGCACAGCATCAATGTTACACAACTGATTATGGACAACCTTCACGAACTTCATCATTGAGCGAACGGCGGTCACGATTAAATTCGTTATACCAGCGTTTCACAGTGGAAAAGGATGGAGCTTTGTCGCCAAATGTGGAAGTAAGTTGAATCATTGCACGAACATTTTCACGAGTTAATTCCATGTTTTTGTTGACACACAATTTTGAAGTTCATGTAAGCAAAACAAATGACGCTCTATTGACAAAATGTTGTAGATTATGGTAAAAAATGTCAAACTTTCCATTGGAAACGTCAGAAGGCACCTACAACATTCAGGGTTGCCAAGGCTCAAAATATAAATAGTGCCCCTCGTAACGCTACATTTCTTGGAAGGTGGGATTTAGTAGGACTAACTGCGTACAGTACCAAGCACCTGTATTGAAATTTACGATTGGGGTAAAAAGCATTGTCAGGTGTCGCAGAAATTTTGAGTATCTCGTGGTTTATCGTTTTCTTTCTTTCCTATCTTTATTTTTTCTTCCTCCACAGTTTGGGTTAAGCCCAGTTCTGTTAAGCGGGGTTTTACTGCACATTTTACCGAGCGGGATTGTACAGGCGGTTGCGTCTGTGGCCTGCATTCGGGAGGTCGTGGGTTCGATCCCCGGCGACTGGCCACTCCGGCCTATGGGTTTTTTGAGGTTCCCAGCGAATGCTGGGGTGGTTCATCTTCTACCATCTGTTTCAGGGTTGTAGGACCAGGCGACGGTGTTCGGCGGGTTGCGCTCTGTAAAGGTGTCTTCTCTGGCGTCGCTGCGGAATCGCTCAATTAGGACCACCTCAGCGTGGGGCTTCGCTACGGGGGAACCCGGAGGTTGATGACTTGTGGGCAGGGACCGGGCGGCGTCGGGTGCGTTCTATCTGGAAACGTTAGGGACCCCGTCCATGCTTGCGCCCTTCGGGTCTCTCCTCTCATCTTTCCCTTCCAGTTGTCACGTTGGAAGCACAATGGGCCGACTGGCCTGCGTGTGGTGCTCTGCCCCGGTTCTAGGGGCCCCTCCGTGATATGTACCTTTACATTTTACTGCATATATTTAACGCGCAATACACCTTTGAATTATTAGGCATTCATATTTAAACACCAAAACATATTGGTCATCTTCATTTTCAAAACAAATACAACAGGTGTAGCAAATTTACACACCCGATAATTACTTTTCACTTGCTTTTTCATTTAAGGGTATTTATTAATTTTATATTTACATATTTTGAAAACGAAGACTGCTCCAGGATTTGTATGTGAGCATAAATGCCTTAAAATAAATTTAACCTTTACAATTAATAAGTATATCATGTGTTCATAAAACATTACGCTATTTTGGGATACGCTTCCATTGGTGGAAGGGATTCCAGCCTCGGTATTTCTTACTGCTAGATACCTACCAAAACGTACACTTGAAATTTACAACTCCAATAACTGGTGGCAGAATGAGTAGCGTGTTTGGTTGTACTTGTATGTATCAATTTGAGACTAAATTAATGTGAACAGGAAAGTCTAGTTATGTGCCTGATTGAATTCGGGATTCTTAATACAAACAGTACTATTTTTAGTAATTACAAATTTCATTTTTTCATATTATCGATGTTTTAAGTAGTTAGTTAACAATATACTTTCAACTGTGCAAAAAGCAGTCCTTTAAACACATCATTTCACTATAATATACCTATATGTAATCCTAAGAAATGTAAATATCGTTAAAGTAACGTACAGTATTAGGTACATCATGATTTGAAGTAGTTGTATTACTTTTCAACTGTTGGGGAGCCGAACTTGTAGTAGTTGCAACCGCACATATAGCAAACAGTTTCCGGAGCCTTCGTCCCAAATGTATTTCAGGTGGCCTTTGCCCCAAGTTTAAAAAAATATTAACTTTGTAATTTGACTGTTTCTTTAAATATTATATATTTATGTTTGCCTCGACTGTGTCAGTATTATTGTTAGAGACACGTTTCTCTTAGCAGGGTTGTGGTGCAACAAGAATGTAGGCTTACACAGATTATAATTTTACTTCACTCCTTTTATTACTACTTGATACGATTTAAATAACACTTCACTGATATAGAGAGCCGTGAGATTGTTTTTATTAATTAATTATACTTTTTAACACGTAAACCTATTTTTCGTCTGACACGAATACGTATTATATTTCTTGTGGACACTTTTTGCGTCTGGTTAGTAACCCTGTCTGCAGGCAACTGAACTCTAAATTTGTAAAATTTTCTCCTTTTCAGTTTCTGATTGGCTAATCCTACTCCAATAGAATACCTTCATTTAACTAAAGCTTTTCTGGTTGTTGATTGGCTATTTTATAAAATGTCACTAAAATTACATTATTGCTTCCAAGAATCAGAAGTACTATTGTTAAAGTTTCAAACTCATTTTTGCCTCAAGGTTACATCATGGTTAGCAATTTTTGACCTATTTCTCACAGCTCCTACATTATTAAGTTACGTAATATATTCACATAACATTATTACACATGGATACAATAATATAAGCATATGCAATGACTGTTACATACATTTTACAAATTATTACATACACATATTGCTTCAAGGTGGGCTGTTATTGAATTTACATATTATATAATTAGACTGAAATCATTTAAGTGTTAAAAATACTGCCTCACACTAATGCTTTGCAGATATCAGTGAGCAGAATGGAAATTTATCGCAGGATATAACATAGAGGTTGACCTAAATGGCTCCCCGAACTAAAAAATAGCTAATGTAGTAAATAGAAGATACAGAAAATAATATAAGACAAATAGCACTCAGTATAAAATAAAATAGTCGTGAACACACAACTCCTCGATTCAACCGAATTGATCAATAAGCCAATTGGTTGTATTCTACTGCTCCCTTGGACTTGGTTAGCATTTAGAGAGGGTGCGGATGAACCGGTGTATAGTGGACTTTCCTAACTCTCAACAATCCCAGAAGCTGCATAGGAGACATTCCATGTAAAATCGAACGGCAAAAAAACTCTCATTTTTTGCTTGCGTTGTAATTTTTCCTGTTAATAAGGGGTGCTAAGGAAACCAAATCAAATTATCAAATCTTAGCATCTAAAATATAACGGATGTCACGTTATTTAATGATAAATCTATCGTATTAATTCATTTTGTCGCAATTTAAGTGCGCATAGCTCCGGAACCACTCATTTCAGAATATTGTACCAAATCTCATTTTGTGGATGAAAGTCCGCATTTCATTACAGCATATACCAATTTTTACTTTCTCTACGACGTATAGTAAATTGAGGACGTATTGTATTCCACCCAAAACTTCGATACCGAGATTTCACCGGAAATATATTTTTTGAGACCCCCTGAATAAAAAAAAACATTTTTGGAAACATGTCTGTGTGTCTGTGGACAGCATAACTCAGAAACGAACAGTCAGATAAACACCAAACTTGGTATTTACGTTCAGTATCTTCCAAGGATGCGACACGAAGTTTTTCAAGAAAATTCCCCCACCCCAGATTACCCTTTACATGGAACATTTTTCGAAATTTTTAATTTTCTCAAAAATGGCTCTTAACGATTTTGATTAAAATATCATATGTTTACGATATTTTCATGACAAATAAAATGTATATCTTGAATTTTCTGGGAATGTCACCAAAAGTTTTCTTCACTGTGAACGACTTTTGCATAACTGGTAAACCATAAGAGATAGACAAAATTTTACTACACAAAAATTGTAGATCGCTTTAAAATGCACAATTTGTCATATACATTTTTGTTGTTGAGTGAACCATTTTCGAGATATTGCTTGTTATTCCCTTAAATTTTTTAATACTTATTTTCTCAAATGGGAATTCGTTATTCATTTTTTGTCTTGGATATGCAAAGAGTATTAATCTGTGGCAAATAGAATGGTGCTGCACCTAGCAACCAGCTATTAAGAGTTATGTGTGTGCTTAAAGGCCACTGTATTTCTATATTGCCCTTGCAATTACAAAGCAAAGGGAACATAGTACGCCTTAAGTGATATTTAAATATTTTAGAACTGGTCGCTATGTGTAAAATGTAATTCTCTTTGCATGTTAAAAGATCGTTTCTGCAAATGTTTATCTCGATTAATATGAAATATATGGAGAATAAGAGTTTGTAAAAATAGTTTTTACAAGAGTAGAGAAAGTCATGTGACTGTAACATATCAGATTTTTTTTACAATGTTCATAAAAATCTATATACAGTTTTTACTTATTTTAAGCGTCTCCGGATTTTATAACACTAAAATACTACATTGAGAAAAATTTTAGTGTCATTAAGAGAAGTCCGCAATGATGTTGGTAAAGTGGTCATGTAGTTATAATATAGTGTGAATAAACGTATCGATTTACGCAGTTGATGCACGATGATCACCAATCGCTCTGTGAATCTGTGAGGAAATACTCAGAACCGCATACTGCTTAGTAAGCGCTTTCGTTGTTTAACCATGCAGAGCAGCTTGCTTGACCTTCAGTTCAAAACAAACGTGCGAGACGACCGAGTGCATAAAGTAATTTACTTCTTTAATTATTTTAGACGAAACCCTATAGTAACAATTACAGTAAATATGTGTTTGATCGTATTTAAATTTCGGAATCTTACCACACGTAAAATTATTTTTCTTAATCCATAACCCTCTACATTTGAAAACACAGAAATTTCTTCACTTAAATAAAAATAAGAAGAACACGTTTACTTATCAGCATGACATTAAAGTTTAGGGAATCAAAATACAGTTCCATTTAAATAATTATATTTAAAGGTTTCAGAGTTATAACAGCTTGAATTTGGAAATGTTAGGAAGATACGATAAATTTGAACAATATTAGTTGCAAAACTATGATGTTCTCAATTTTAAGACTTTGTATACAGCATTGTATCGAGCTTGTCTAAAATACCAAAGGTTTCATTTCGTTTAAAACTGCAAGGTCAATTTTCCTTCTATATCGGACGGTTTGAAATGGAAGTGTCCCATATAGGTGATCAGGTGACCACAAATGATTGAAATGTTTTCCAATGTTGGACTCTAGTCCTCTTTGGTTAAATGTTATGTTCCCCATTTCCTAATTTTTCTCGTCCTCCTTAGGGTTGTTTTACACACTTTCCTGCAACTTGCATTGTACATAAATTGACCTGCATTGAACGAAACAATCAGACATTATGGCGCCATTTGGTTAACAGTTCAATACACTCCAGTCAGACGCGACAGAACATTCAATGTTCTGAGAATACGCGCAGACGAGCAAGCTCAGTTGTTTTGCTTGCTCCATAGTAGCTAGGGACAAGCAAGCCTGAAATAAAATCCATGCACCTTTATGTATGAGAGTTGTTTCAACTTATTGCTCTTGTCTCAAAAGAAAACCAAAGCAGCTTTCGTATTTGGAATGGCGCAAGTGGTAGGTCAGGGAATTATTTTACCTCAGCATTTATTAGAACAATGCAAAAAGACTTTTTGAGCAACCTAGAAGAGTAAGAAGGTATTTTCTCGTTAAAATGTTCCTTGCCTCAATACAGAAATACATTAATCTAGTTTGCTTTGAGTTCATTCCTTCAAAATAATGGGCACACATGCACTGCAATGAAACCCTCATGCATTCAAAAGGGGTTTACTTATGAATCCTAACTTAGAAGAGGCCTTTAAACAGTCTGGTTTGGTCTCGCGTAAACTCTCACGAGATTATTCCATATAGCGGGTGATCGTTCTCAGTGGATACATAAAAATCTATATCATACTTAATAAAATTGTTCACGGCAGAATTCCCTACAGGTTGCATTTTCTCAAGTTCTGAACAAAAGAATTACAATACTGTTTCAGAGAAGACAAATGAAAGCTTAGTATAAGAACATCCAGTCCGGGAAAAAGAGCAGCAGTGAGGTTACAAACAAAATTTCCACAGGCTCAAGGAGCATTTACCTCTTTGGCTGATTGGCCAATCGTTTTTTATTTCAGCTAGGTTTTGTCACGCATGTTGCATATTTGGTGAATCGGCAGAGAAAGAGTAGTAGTAATACCTGTTTGAGTGGCGCCAAACTACTGCGGTCATCAGCGCCACTCTCTGGCTGTAGATTTATTAATGTCAAATACATAAAGCAATGCATACAAAGCAATTACAGGGTTTCAGCAACTGAGATTATAAAAATACATAAGTTATAAAAAAAACCCTGTCAAATCAATATATGCCAGAACTAATCCTCAGCAAACAAACAGTTAAGTCAGTAATGACAAGGCAAAGGAAGTCATTCTCGCCAAACCTACCCTGAGAAAACACAGCAGACATCAAATCGACGACAAAGCGAAAGCCTAGTTGATAACAAGGACTAAGATGTTTACAACCATATGTTCTTAAGAAAAAATGTTCATGATGCAGTAAGAATAGTCTGTACAGCGAAATTTTAGCTAGTGGGTGGGAGAGCCCTTGCAAGCAGGTAAGGGCTTAGCTACAGAAACGAGGTAGTATGTACCTGGAATGGGGCAAGTGAGGGGTAAAGAGGTGCGATGGTGAAAGACTATTGGGCTTTTCATTGTACGCGTCACGCGCGGCTGGAGTCCAGCTTACTGTGTACCCCTCCCACCAGCTACTCCACCATACTCGCTAAAACGTCATGAACAGACAGTAAGTTTTTTTTTCAATAACATATTGCGGTCCCCGTGAGTTGCATACCACCAATTGGAACAGCGATTTAAATTGGTACAAAGTTACAACGTATTTTTACAGGCAGGGTAAGACCGACACGGATAGCCGGGATTGATAAGGCACGGACTAGTGTACAGGAAGTCTGCGGTTCAAATTCCTCCCCTGACTGCGATTACCTGCAGATTTTCCTCAGTCTTCATATCTGACAAATGCTGGGAAGGTACCCTAAACTGGGGCTGGAACGTTTCATTCCTAAATTTCCTTTCCCAATTATTTCCATTTATAATCAATATCTACAGCCGGTGGTCCCGTATGCAGTTGTGACGGGCGTTAAACACTAAATTCCCGTGGGATGCACATTACGTCCATAAGAACACTCAGTCACTTCGTCTCAAGTTGGACCTCCGTTCTCAGTTGCCTCAGTTAAGGGTGATTACTGACCACTAACATTCATTATGACGTCTGAAAAACGTATACAGTAGAGCCCCGGTATTTCGAGGTTCCGTGTAATTCGGGCTGGACTTAAGAAAATTAAAATTTTACATAAAACCAGAGTAAAATCCCGTTTTTATACGTTGTTCGCATGTACGTTTTACGCACAACCGAATGTGTTACATTTTGAACTTTTTTCAATTTTCCATGTACAATACAGGTGAAACTGTCCCACATAGGGTTTTCGATCATAATGCACAAAATAACCTTGGCCTCAGACTGCCAATGCATTCCTATTACAGATGAACAGGTACCATTAGGTTTCGAGGAGTGTGCTTGCTCCTTTGTCGACCCTTGACTAATTGGGACAACCTGACAATCAGTTGTACAGTGCATACCATCTTTATTGTTACTCCTATTGTTGTCAACGACAGTAGTCATTAAAATACGTTTAAGTAAAAATACACGTTTTACAACATAGGCTGACCGTTGTTGTATGTAGATGGTTGTGTAAAATAGTAACATCTGTACTGTAGTGAGCCCAGCTGTTTTACGTTAATTTTAGTGTTATACGTATGTACACCTGTAACTGTATGTTTCTTAATGCTTTAATTCATACATAACAAAAGAGTGCTAGGAGTAAGAGAAAATTTGTGCTGTTGATGTGAAACTGGAGACTTTGAAGACTAGACAAAGGAGAAAAATTAAAAAACTTGCTGCTGAGTATGGAGTCGGTGAAGTGACAGTAGGAGATCGGCGTAGAAGCAGAGACAAAATTCAGAAATTTTTATCTAACAAGTGTTCCACAGGGAGAGCCAAAAAACTACGAACCGCCGGCGCGGTGTTTTTCCTGTCCGCGTCCTCGGCGCTCGTTGCCGTCTGCCGCTATCATAGAATGGCGCGGATGAAACCATACAACACTTTTTAAAACTACTTTTAAAGGCTTTACTTACCAACTTTATGAAAGGAAATGCTGAAGCTGGCACCGTCGTTGTCCATACATTGTTAGCGTCTCTTTAGAAAACTATCCATCACTCGCTAATTTTTTTTCGAGTCAACAGTTGAAGCCCGTACATACGTGAATACAATTTTGGTTCTTTTTTTTAATTAGAGAATTAACAGCCAGGGAGCGTGATTTTTCCTCTTTTTGAACAAGACTCTGCAACAGCTTATACGGCCAATATTTCGATGAGAAAAATCGAAAGTGTGTTTGAGGGCAGAATTATTAGTACAGATTTGTGGCCCCCTCGGTCCCCCGAACAAACCCCCTGCGATTTCTAACTCTGGAGTAACTTAAAACAATGTATACAAGACAAACCCACACACCCTGGAAGAATTAAAACAAAATATCCGCCAGGAAATTGCAACATTTCTCAACGTGAACTATGGCGAGGTGCCAAAAATGTATGGACGACGGTGGCCAGTTTCAGCATTTCCTCTCATAAAGTTGTTAAGTAAAGCCTTTAAAAGTAGTTTTAAAAATGTTGTATGGTTTCATGCGCACGTTTCACGGCAGCGAGCGCCGAGGACGCGGACAGGAAAAACACCGCGCAGCCGGTTCGTAGTTGTTTGGCTCACTCTGTATTTCGTCATTTGAACGGAAGTCAATGAAGAAATCTGAATATAACGAGTGAAGCTTTGTTCATTTGGTTTACTCAACAAAGACAAAAAGGAAATCCAATTTCAGGGCCTATTCTGCAAGAAAAGGTGTATTTTTTAGGAATGAGCTAAAGAAAGGTGAAGACGATTTGCTGCAAGTTCAGAATGGTTGGATAGCTGGATGAAGCGATACGGCGTAAGGTAGCTTGAAATTTGCGGTGAAAAACTTTCTGCGGATTCTCAAACTGTTGCACAATTTTGTGAGAAATTAAGAAAAATTATACAAGAAGAAAATCTTACTCCTGATCAACTATATTATTGTGATGAAACACGACTAAATTATATTTCCGTATAATCCGAGATTTTTGTAATTGGAGGTAGCCCCAGGCCTAATTAGCTCTAATTACCGGGGCTCTACCGTACTTCTACGAACCCTTGGGTTCTCACTTCTCACCCCGGAAAAATTAGTCTTTTCGAAACTGAAGAGAGAAAGAATGAAAACCAAAAATTCATTGCTACGCATACATACTCCAGAATTACAGAATGAGCCAAAAGACTCCGAACCGCCTACGCGGTGTGTTTCCTGACCGCGTCCTCGGCGCTCGTTGCTGTCTGTCGCTATCATAAAAAAGGCGCGGATGAAACGATACAACATTTTTAGAACTGCTTTTAAAGCTTTACTTACCAACTTTACGAAAGGAGATGCTGAAACTGGCCACCGTCGTTGTCCATACATTTTTGGCATCTCTTTAGAAAACTATCCATCACTCCCCGTAGTTCACGTTGAGAAATGCTGGCAATTTCTGGCGGATATTTTGTTTTACGTCTTCCAGGATGTGTGGGTTTGTCTTATACACTTTATGTTTTAAGTTACCCCGGAGGGGTATTTTATGAGCAATATTACCGGCTGCGCGGTGTTTTTCCACTGGGCGTGTGGAAATTAGATAAAAACATAACGCACTGCTGCTATAAACAAAGTCACGCTGTTGTGGTTTTGCTGCGCAGTGTGAGGTGCAGTTTTGAGTTGACGGTGATGTGATGAAGTTCAATTATTACGAGTTATTTATTATTTTGTCTTGTACTTAGTCACAAAGTATATTATGGCTCAGTATATGTTTTCTACTCCACAGCGTGTATTTATTTATGAGTGGTATGTGTTAACTCGGTCAGGTCGCCAAGTGAAAGTTCGATTAGCAAAAAGATTTCCAGTTGTAAAAGTTCCATGCAATACAACAATCCATGAACTTTACAGCAAATTTCAGGCCACAGGAAGCGTTCAAGCTAAGAAATCTAAAAGACGGCGTTCGGTTCTTACCGAAGAAACATTAGACGACATCGGTCATTGTTTGGAAAATTCCATGATGGATAGTTTCCTAAAGAGGCGCCAAAAATGCATGGACAACGACGGTGGCCAGTTTCGGCATTTCCTTTCATAAAGTTGGTAAGTAAAGCCTTTTAAAAGTAGTTTTAAAAATGTTGTATGGTTTCATCCGCGGCTTTCTATGATAGCGGCAGATGATAACGAGCGCCGAGGGCGCGGACAGGAAAAACACCCCGCAGGCGGTTCGGAGTCTTTTGGCTCACGCTGTATAAACACACAAGCATTGCATACACACACATACAAGCTGTTCATGAAATCTATACAAATATATTCGTTACCAATACATTTTGTTGGATAAACATTGTAGGGCTTCACAATTGATATTCCTTCTTCTAAAGGACAGAAGCGTGTGAAGTTTACATAAATGAATAAGCCATAGATTTTGGAGTAACAGGTTCCGGTTTAAAGCTGATAATGGCACGATAAGGAAAAAGCATAAAGCCAACAACAGATACACATCTGTTACCAGTGTGAGAGGCTATCTCAATAGGAATATGAATGTCCCAAGTTGACAAAACAGCGGCGATCTTCACCTGCTTCAATTCGTCTCTGACGATCGGAAGCCCGGACGACATCTTTACCTGACAGTATTAGAGATTTCTAACATAAATCTAATGCTGCCCGGTAAGATGTTAACAGAAGCTCCCAGTGGTGATGGCCTCTTCTTCTTTCTTGGTCCTATACTCTGCAATTCTTCATTGTTTTGTCTCCATAACTGCTTTTCCAAGGCAATCAATTTTCCCCACTTTTTTGTTGTAAAATGTTTATATGGTTTTGTGCAGAATCATGCTCTCTTCCAGCTTTGCAGCTTACCTGATTAATGTTGTAGCGTTTCCAAATTCTACACAGTTTTCGCGTACATAATTCGTAAAAATTAAAACATAATTCATTTAATGCTACATTCGATACTCACAAAACAATGGAACACAGGATAAAATGTCATGAAACGCGGAGTATATTTTGAGTTTAAGGTCCAAAGCATACACATGTTATTAATACTACACGTATTTATCTTTTAATACTATATCCATCCCAAGTTTTCATTCCTCACACTGTTATTAAGCATTATTGCAGAGATAGCTGCAACCATAAAACGTTCCTGCTTAGCACTAAAATATATATAAAAATCCGATATTTTACATTTACATGACTTTCTCTACCATCTATCGCTTATTAAAGCTGTACAAACATTCTTACGAAAACTTATTTTCCTATCTACTTAATTTTAATCGAGATAAACATTTCCGAAAATAGCAGTATTATACATTTCGTTATTCATTATAAAGGGAATAGCGAGTCCGATGTTAACAAATGGACGCTAAGTACTGGCCCTTAAAATCCCATGCTCTTTGCATGCAATCGCGAGAAAAAAAATCTGTGTTACACTCACATGACTTTCTCTACTCTTGTACAAACTATTTTTACAAACGTTTATTCTCCATCTACTTCATGTTAATCGAGATAAACATTTGCAGTCTCTATCTTATTGCTAATTTTCTTGTAGATGTAAGGGGAATATATATTTACAAAGGCAATATAGAAATACAGTAGCCTTTAAGCACATACATATCTCTTAATAGCTGGTTGCTAGGTGCAGTACTATTCCCTTTGCCACAGATTAATACTCTTTGTATATCCAAGACAAAAAAAATGAATAACGAATTCCCATTTGAGAAAATAAGTATTGAAGAATTTAAGGGAATAACAAGTAATATCTCGAAAATGGTTCACTCAACAAAAAAGATGTATATGACATAAATTGTGCATTTTAACGCGTTCTACATTTTTTGTGTAGTAAACTTTTGTCTATCTCTTATGGTTTACGAGTTATGCAAAAGTCGTTCACAATAAAGAATACTTTTGGAGACATTCCCAGGAAATTCAAGATATAAATTTTATTTGTCAAAAATATCTTAAACATATGATATTTTAATCAAAATCGTTAGAGCCATTTTTGATAAGATTAAAATTTTCGAAATATCTTCCATGTAAAGGGTACTCTGGGGTGGGGGGATTTTCTTGAAAACCTTCGTGTCGCATCTCTGGAAGATACTGAACCTAAATACCAAGTTTGGTGTTTATCCGACTGTTCGTTTCTGAGTTATGTTGTTCACAGACAGACACAGAGACACAGACACACACACGGACATGTTTCCAAAAATGTTTTTTTTGGATTCAGGGGATCTCAAAACATGTATTTCCGGTGAAATCTCGGTATCGAATTTTTGGGTGGAATACAATACTTCCCCTACTTACTATACATAGTTGAGAAAGTAATAACTGAATGTTAAAAGGACTTGGAATAAAAAAGAAGAAAGTATTGAGCAAATCCAACCGGCTGGCCCGTAGTTCAGTGCTAGGGGTCCTGGGTTCAATTCCCGGCTGGAGGGTGGGAATTTTTCTCTAGCCAAGATTATTCCTTATCCTCCCCAGAGTCTGGAAGTATGAATGAGAGTGTGAATGTGTGTATGATCTAATAATTAAAAACCAAAGTGCAGGAAACCCAACAAGAGTTACACAATAAGTTCCAAAGGAATGGCCGCCGATAAGACCAATGCAGTTAAAGGCGGGGTATAAATGGAACTTAAAAAAAATCGAACCATTATTAACCAATATCTCGGAAACAGCTGATGTCACAAAAAATTTATTCGAAATAAATTGTGTGTTTTAAAGAAATCTACTTTTTTTGCGTTGTACATTTTCGTCTATCGCTTAACGTTTACCAATTATATATAAGATTGTACAAAATTCCTTCCGAATGAAGAGGACCTCACAGACTATTAAAAAAAATCAGAAAAAATTAAGATTCTACCTACAATGTACGTGGTAGAGAATGTAAAACTAGATAAATTAAGTACTTATTCTACTGAAAATAGCAAAATTTGTCTGTAAATTATGCTGACATTTCATACTGAACCTCGAATTTAAGAGGCTCGAATTTCACTAATGATGGGTGTCTATTACTTTGAAATTGTTTTGATGAAAATATGTCTGTTCTGCAAAGCAATTTCTGATTAGTTTATGTACGGGTACGCATATCGCTTAATGGGCATGTGTTAATTTGGCATCGGTTGCCGATGGTCACAAACGGTTTGTGCCATTCGTTAGGAATTATCACTGTTTCTGACTAACAAAGATCCGGGGGAACGCCAGGTTTTACTGAAACGCATCCCCAGTAAAAATTCCTTTAAACAACATGCTGAAACTCTTTAAATGCCAATAAGAGAGTATTGGAGTATATCTAATACTGCACCCGATGCTCTACTGCCATTAGCTTGACGCGGGTGATTTTCAATTGTTCGCAGCTGGCCACAAAATCAAGCCACTTTTTCCTCCAACTTTGCGGCACCTATTAGTGGTATATAGTTGTGCTAATTGTAGGTTAACTGCCATAATTGGCACGTGTGCTCAGGTTTCTACCCAGCGGCAAACCTTTTTCTTTTATGAGCGAATTGGTTATTAAATAACCGACAAAACACACACACACACACACACACACACACACACACACACACACACCACTCTTGGCATTCCCGAGCCCAGCCGGAAAATGAAACCAGGGCCCCTTACGCTATAGACAGGTGTTCTACTTACTGAGCTACTGGGACCAGTCAAAATCAACCTAAAGGCAAGTAAACTAAATTAATTGTGCAATTTAGAGCGAGGTTCAATTTTGTTTATTCATAAAATAGACTTAAGCAAACTTCATTACTGGAACTATCGACAAAATCATAACCATCATGGTGTTAAATTAAATTGAGTTTTATTTATGGACGCTCTTTAATTGCTGTGGTCCTTAACGCCCAATTCTATATTGGGCATGAAATACTCGTAATTTTCCTCAGAGGCGTCTTTATCAGGCTTGAGGTTCTTTTACGCGCCGTAAATTTACGACACGGGACCACCGGCTTTACTTCCCTTCCGAAGGAAGCCGTGCCAAGGATTTAGGCTAGCATGGTAACCACTACACCACGGAGGACGGCATCATTGGTGGCAACTTTAGCAACATACTATTTTCTGAAAACCCAACGCTCGATATATTTAAAATGCTTTATAATTATTCCATGCCACTCAGAAGAAACAGTTTGGATATGTATTATTATTATTTATTTATTTATTTATTTTTGGAAATGAGTCCATATAGGACTACGCAAAGTACTTAGAACGTTTCTTTCTTTCGTCTGTCCATGTTGTCACAGCTTTTTTCATCTTGCCATTTATGTACTTTGATTCAAAAGATACCTCTGTTTAAAATATCTTCTTGTGTACTTTCTGCCAATTTTATTATAATTATTCTAACATTAATGATAATAAACTATTATTATTATTATTATTATTATTATTATTATTATTATTATTAGAACTAACTCGCATAACACACCGAGTTTCATAGCTATTTGAAGTAAAGTGTATAAAACAAGATTTAATCCGCAAACACAATTTGAGAAGGGGGTTTCTGCTGCCTTTTATCTCTCATAGCAGAAACCCAAAAAATATCAATGGCAAGGACTTCAAAAAATCTAATGATGCAAATATTGCACGTAAAAACTCATTGCATGCTGGGGTAAATACTTTAAAGGGATAAATTAAAACACTCTTTTTTATATGTAATTTTTTTTTTACTTTCTCTACTACGTATAGTAAGTAGGGGAAATATTGTATTCCACCCAAAAATTCGATACCGAGATTTCACCGGAAAAGCATTTTTGGAAACATGTCCGTGTGTGTCTCTGTGTGTGTGTCTGTCTGTGAACAGCATAACTCAGAAACGAACAGTCGGATAAACACCAAACTTGGTATTTAGGTTCAGTATCTTCCAGAGATGCGACACGAAGGTTTTCAAGAAAATCCCCCCACCCCAGACTACCCTTTACATGGAACATTTTTCGAAAATTTTACTTTTCTCAAAAATGGCTCTAACGATTTTGATTAAAATATCATATGTTTAAGATATTTTCATGACAAATAAAATGTATATCTCGAAGTTTCTGGGAATGTCTCCAAAAGTATTCTTCATTGTGAACGACTTTTGCATAACTGGTAAACCATAAGAGATAGACAAAATTTTACTACATAAAAAATGTAGATCGCGTTAAAATACACAATTTATGTGATATTTTGTTTTTGTTGAGTGAACCATTTTCGAGATATTGCTTGTTATTCCCTTGAATTTTTCAATACTTATTTTCTCAAATGGGAATTCGTTATTCATTTTTTTATCTTGTATATGCAAAGAGTATTAATCTGTGGCAAAGAGAATGGTGCTGCACCTAGCAACCAGCTATTAAGAGATATGTATGTGCTTAAAGGCTACTGTATTTCTATATTGCCCTTATAAATATATATTCCCCTTACATCTACAAGAAACTTAGCAATAAGATAGAGTCTGCAAATGTTTATCTCGATTAACATGAAGTAGATAGAGAATAAGCGTTTGTAAAAATAGTTTGTACAAGAGTAGAGAAAGTCATTTGAGTGTAAAACATCAGAATTTTTTTTTTATTTATTTTCAACTTAAGTCACGTTGCCACATCTTTGGGCATTTTTTCCTGCATAATATATTTGTTGGCCGTAGTTAGCTCATTACCTTAAAGTTGCCTTCTGTACGTTTTTAACTAGGGTGACCAGCCTTTAGACTTGCTTGCTTTCGTGCTATATGATTCGCATAGCTTTAATAACTATTATGGCATTCTTCTCGAACGCGAATCTCAGTGTCACTACTTCAGCTTTCTCAGATACTCAAATTGACGGCTAGACCGTGCTTGAGCGCATGCCTTCATTTGTTCTTGATGTAAAAGATAACAAGCTAACATACATGCACGCAAAAACAAGCGCTACGATGATATTCCTACGAGAGCAGAAAGTTTAAATTAAATGTTTCAGAATGAATAGGTTTTAAGGTAATGATTTCATGGCCTGGCCATGCAATTACTGTAAAGAAAAGCGTGTATTGGTAGTAATTATCTAAATGTAGTTTCTAATTCGTGTATGATATGATATATTTCTAAAAGAGTGGAATAATTTAAATTGCCATCTAACCGGTAATGAAGCTGGCGAGGAAAGACCAAAAATCTGCCGAAAATTATATTCGTCACTTAACATTTTAACTATGGGACGTGCGGATCTCTAAAAATAATTCCGTGCCAGGGATGTCTGAAGAGATTTTCAGAAGATGTATTTAACGTTATATGTAAAATGTACACTCACTTCTATTTATGCTGCCACCGCAGCTTCAGGCCGCATTCTACTGTCCTTTACAGATGAGTATGCTTGTACATATAAGTAAGCAGGAAGTGTATTTAGGTGTTTACCTTTTCGCGCATGCAGTGACATTCTGTTTTACGTGCACAGTTCTAGATAATTCGCATATGATTATGTAACTTTAAGCAATGCCTCTACTCGTCATCAACAATAACGATGTTTAAATATATAACTAAACAAAGCCATGTTTTGCATATCTCCACAAAAAAATTTTAATGACAACAATGTAAAACTGAAATATATTATAGTTTTTACTCTCAGAGAGGAGAGATTTACTACACATTATTTTAACAATCTGTCTATGCAAATGCTGCATGAAATTGCCCTAGCAGCGTCTTCAAATGGCAAATTGGCTTCCCACATAGCCAAAAATTTTCCCCGATGCACCTCCGAAATATCTGCATACATCACGTGAATTAGTTACAGTTAACACACACCACTGTTTGGTCGAACAACAAAGGCAAAACGCTCCAGATACACCCCTCTCTGCTATGTACGCGCCCGCGAGAAAGTTGGTAAAATGCCTCCCGAAGCTGTGGTGACAGCATAAATGGAAGCGATTGTACAACAAAAATACTGCTATTTGAGTAGAATATATCAGAGTAAAAAAATACTTAGCACTTTAATTATTTTCATATTCTTATCAACTACTTTCTCTGCTACTCGCCTATATAAGTAAACGGTACCGTATTCCGCCAAAAGACGGTGTCGAGCTTTCACTGGAAATACACATTTTGAAGCTTCCTGAATCGAAAAACAGCATTATTGGAAAACGAGATCTGCAGCTATGTGTCTGTGAATAGCATCAACTTAAAAAATCTGATGTGTTACACTCACATGACTTTCCCTACTCTTGAACAAACTATTCTTACAAACGCTTATTCTCCATATGCTTCATGTTAATCGAGATGTTAATCTTATTGCTAATTTTCTTGTAGATGCAAGAGGAATTGGTAGGCTTTAAGCGATAGTCAAATATTTTAAGAGCTGGTTGCTATGTGCAGTATTCCATTCTCTTTTCATTACCAGGACCAAAAAAAGAATAACGAATTTCCATTTGAGAAAAAGTATAGTTTTGGAAAATTTAAGGGAATAACAAGTAATATCTCAAAAATGGTTCACTCAACAACAAAAATGTATATGACATAAATTGTGTATTTTAACCCGATCTAAATATTTTGTGTAGTAAAATTGTGTCTATCTCTTATGTTTACCAGTTATGCAAAAGTCGCTCGCAATGAAGAATACGTTTGGAGACATTCCCAGAAAATTCAAGATATACATTTTATTTGTCATGATAATATCTTAAATATATGATAGTTTAATCAAAATCGTTAGAGCCATTTTTGAGAAAATTAAAATTCTCGAAAAATGTTCCATGTAAAGGGTAATCTGGGGTGGGGGATTTTCTTGAAAACCTTCGTGTCGCATCTCTGGAAGATACTGAACCTAAATACCAAGTTTGGTGTTTATCCGACTGTTCGTTTCTGAGTTATGCTGTTCACAGACACACACACACACACGGACATGTTTCCAAAAATGCTTTTTTTTGGATTCAGGGGGTCTCAAAACATGTATTTCCGGTGAAAAATCGGTATCGAATTTTTGGGTGTAATACAATACTTCCCCAACTGACTAGAAAAGTTCGATAGATACCGAAATTGAAATTTGAGTTCAGTATCTTCCAAATGCATTTCGAAGATTAAAAAAAAATCTTCAACCATAACTAACGTTACATGGAAAAAGTTTCGATATTTTTTATTTTCTTAAGGATATCTCTGACGACACAATACGACATATTTGATATTTTACACGAAAAATTAAAAGTAAATCTGAAATTTCCTGGGAATTGCCTGTGAAGTCCTCTTTATTACGAGTAATTTTCTATAACTAGTAAACCATAAGAAATAGAGAAAATCGTATTACACAAAAATATAGATCTGGTTAAAAAAACACTATTTATGTTAAAACAACTTTTTTGTTAGGAATTAGCTATTTCCGAGGTATTCTTTGTTATTGGTTTGAATTTTTAAAACTTTTCTCAACTGGGAAGTTTGTTATTCTTTTTTTTTTCCCTTGGTATTTAGGTTCAGTATCTCCCAGAGTTGCGACACGAAGGCTTTCAAGAAAATCCCCCACCCCAGATTACCCTTTACATGGAAAATTTTCGAAAATTCTAATTTTCTCAAAATGGCTATAAGAATTTTGATTAAAATATCATAGGTTTAAGATATTTTCATGACAAATGAAACATATATCTTGAATTTTCTGGGAATGTCTCCAAAAGTATTCTTCATTGTGAACGACATTTGCATAACTGGTAAACCATAAGAGATAGACAAAATTTTACTACACAAAAAAATGTAGATTGTTATAAAATACACAATTTATGTCATATAGATTTTTTTTGTTGAGTGAACCATTTTCGAGATATCGCTTGTTATTCCCTTAAATTTTCCAATATGGGAAATCGTTATTCATCTTTTTTTTGTCTTGGACATACAAAGAGAATGAAATGTGCCACATAGCAACCAGCTCTTTCAAATGTTTAAGAACTGGACGCTATACGTTCCATACTCTTTCCATGCCAACAACTGAAAATCGACTGGACTTGAAAGGAATGACAAGTATTGAACAAATCAAGCAATGTATAACAGACATCTCAAAAATGGCTGACGCCATTATTTGAAATAAATTGTATATTTTAGAGAGATCTGCACTTTTTGCGTAGTAGTTTTCGTCTATCACTTAATGTTTATGAGTTATACAAAATCCTTCTGAATGAAGAGGACTTCACAGGCTACTCCAAGAAAAGTAAGTGTCGTTAATATATGGTATTTTAATCAAAATCATTGTAGGCATATATTAGAAAATAAAAAATTTCGAAAAATGTTCAATGTAAAGAGTAGTTGGGATGGGAAAATTTCTTGAAAATCCTTGTGTCCCATCTTTGGAAGGTGCTGAACCCAAATACCAGGTTTGGTATATATTCGACCTTTCGTTTTTGAGTTATGCTGTTCACAGTTACATACACACATACAGAAACGCACCTTTTTCTAAAAATCTTTTATTGGGGGGGGATTCAGAGGGCCTCAAAACATGTATTTCCGACGAAATCTTTTTGGGAGGAATGCAATACCTTCTCTGCCTGCAATTTACGTGGCAGAGAAGGTGAAACCTTACTCAAGTTTCATCTGTCGAACCAATATACTAAATTTTAGTAGTTATTTTTAAGTAATGGCTTTATCTATGAATAGGCAGATGAAATATGCATTCCACTCAAAAATTGGACATCGAGTTTAGAGGCCACCCTGAGATAAAAGGGTTCACACGTACGCGTCTTTGAACCGCGAAATGTTTGATGAACGCAAAACTTGATATTTAATTTCAGTATCTTTCACAGATGCGACACGAAGATTTTCAAGAAAATCCCTCATCCTAAAAGTTTTAAGTTATTTTATTTTCTCAAAAATGGTACTGACGATTTTGATTGACATACCACATATTTAAGATACCTTATAGAACTTAATGTCTATCTTGAATATTTCTGGGAATAGCCTGTCTTCTTCATTCGGAAAGAATTTTGTATAATTCTATATAACTGTTAAGAGAGATGGACAAAATTCACTACACGTAAAATCTAGGTCTCTAAAAGCAGTTTATTTCAAATAACTTTCTTGTGGCATCAGTGATATCCGAGATATCCATTGTTATTGGTTAAAATTTTTAATACGTTGTCATTTATTGAAATGGTCATCATTCAGTTGATTCTCGCCATGTTTGGTAAGAGCGGAATTTCAAGGCCAGCATTTATCGACCCCCTTTAAATCATTTGACTCTCTCCTGCATACACTTTTTTCTACAGTGAATTGCAACTATTTCTACAATCGTTTATGTCGGATAACATGACGTAGACAGTAAAATAAGGTTTTATAAGAATAGTGTATAAGGTAAAAATTAAATGATAACGGGTAGAACACATGCGAGATCATTTTCAATGTTTTAGGTAATCTCAAAACTTGTATTTCTGATAGTGCGCTGTCGAATTTTTGTGTCTAATGAAATACGATTTCTGGCTTTTGTCAAGCGGCAAAGAAAGTAAAAAAAATCTTATGTGTTACACTCACACGACTTTCTCTACTCTTGTATAAACTATTTTTACAAACGCTTAACATATGCTTCATGTTAATCGAGATATCGAGATGTCAATCTTATTGCTAATTTTCTTGTACATGCAACGGGAATATGGTAGGTTTTAAGCGATAGTCAAATCTTTTGAAGCGCTGGTTGCTATGTGGCGCATTCCAATCTCTTTGCATGTCCAGGACATAAAAAAAAATGAATAACGAATTTGAGAAAAAGTATAAGTATTGGAAAATGTATATGACATAAATTGTGTATTTTAACGCGATCTACATTTTTTGTGTAGTAAAATGTTGTCTATTTCTTATGGATTACCAGTTATGCAAAAGTCGTTCACAATGAAGAATACTTTTGGAGACATTCCCAGAAAATTCGAGATATAGATTTCATTTGCAATGAAATTATCTTAAACATATGATATTTTAATCAAAATCGTTAGAGCCATTTTTGAGAAAATTAAAATTTTCGAAAAATGTTCCATGTAAAGGGTAATCTGAGGTGGGGGGATTTTCTTGAAAACCTTCGTGTCGTATCTCTGGAAGATACTGAACCTAAATTCCAAGTTTGGTGTTTATCCGACTGTTCGTTTCTGAGTTATGCTGTTCACAGACACACACAGACACACACTCGGACATGTTTCTAAAATTTTTTTTTGATTCAGGGGGTCTCAAAACATGTATTTCCGGTGAAATATCGGTATGGAATTTTTGGGTGGAATACAATATTTCCCCTACTTACTCTACGTAGTAGAGAAAGTAAATATAATTAATCTACAGCTAGGCTAATTGAAACAGGTTGAGAAATATATAATTTATGGCCATTAAAAGTAAGCGAAACGGAACGGGACGGAAAGGCTCCAATTAACTCATTCCACGCGACCCGCTCCCCGTAGGTCGATCCGGTCCGATCCGATCAGTTCCGGACCACTACGAGTTCTACCCGATGGGAAGTAAAGCCGTAAGACCACTTCTCCTACGCAATAGACTGAGTTCTGTCGATGAAAGCTACAGGGCATTACATTCTGTGCATTATAGGATTCAAAACGATATGTTAGCACTTTTCTCACTGAGCAACTTTTTTCCACTGAAGCATATTGTGCTATTGTTAGATGGTTTTATGCATGAAGTCCAATATATTTTTTTCACTGTGCAAGATAGGTTTAAAGCAGTTTTCCTCATTTTCGCCTTCCTACTTATACGCTCATAAACAGGCGCCACAATCCGACTTGGTGAGTATTTCGCGCTTCATTTGTTCCCAATGTTAGATTGTCGCTGTCGATTTGCAGTCGCAACCACAATGAGCCTCAAAAGATCAACGTGTTTTTCTGCTACAACGTTCATGGAAACGCAATAAAAACACAGCATTGTTTGCAGCACACTGCGTGAAGAAATTTTCTGACGTTCTGCTCCTGAAGGTCAGGTGATTAGGTGCAGTAAATCAAATATTTGGGGGAAGTGGTTTTACTCTGTGTATTGCAAAACATAAATCTACATCACCAAGACTACAGAAAGCACTCAAGAATCTAGATAGAAAGGTTGCTGGACCTTACACTTCCTGAAAACGTGACTTACCAGAACGCAGTCTCTCTCTGTTGGGGAATCTCCAGACAAGATTGACTGCACTGTTATGAATCTACTGTAGAACTGCAGTGAGCTAACTGGCACATTCTGTGAACACTGTTCCTCACATATCGCCACCCGAGGGCGGGGTGGGGCGGAGCGTTTGTGGGGAGGGGTTGAAGGGCACAAGGGGTCCGAAGGGCAAAGTCGAAACAAACCACTGATATTCATCTTTTCCTTTTTCGTTCAACATTTCCACTCGCCATGCATTATTTATAGCCCGATCGCGACCAGTAATTTCTCATCTATCTTCACGCAGCACGTGGTGGCGGTGTGACTAACGCAATTACACAACGTTATAGTATTAATGCTGAGGACATAAATTATTTTTCTACCGTTGTAGTATAATTATTTCACTTCGAGACTTATTGACGCGTAGTTTCATAGGACATTAAAATTCCACTGCAAACATTTGTCTACGAGGGACATTTTTAAAGTAACATCCGTTTTGTAATAAAGCATGAACTACTATATATTTTTCGAAAATTTAGTTTTTACCCAAACTTACAAACCTTTTCTACCAGTTATCAACGTTTTTTTTTTAACGTTTGTCTTATGGTAGCAGAACCTTGCCACACACTTCCGCTGCCGGCACATCTCGGAAACGTGTTGCTATTTCTGGAGTTAAATTTTTCTGTATTAAAAATAAGCTACGATAATCTCTTAGGGGACATTTGAAGGACATAAACAACCAGTCATGTGTTTTTGGCTAATATCACATTAACTTCAGATTTTCAATTGTTTCTTTCAGCTACTCTGTAATGACTTGAACTTCCGGACCATTAATATGAATCCCCCTCCTGAAGCCAACAATATCAATAAGGCAATTTCTTTCGTCATGAATCTCATACAAAAAAAAAAAAAAATGCATCTCAGAAACTGCAAGATCGTTTAATGGAATGGCAGCGAACTTCTATTAGAAAGAACCCTAAACTTGATTCTCACCAGAATGAGAATTTAATTGATTGTATTCACAGCTGTGCGGAAAGAAAGCTTAAGGTATATACCTACAACAGTATAAAAAAGATTAGTTAACCAAAATATTCAGTAGTTCTTGTTTTAGTGTGTAATACGCCATACTCTAAGAACATCCCTCGTATAAATGTAAGTTTTCTAAAGTAATATAACTTCGAATAGGGGTGTAACAGATAGCACTTGTAAATTTGTGAAATTTATTTTACCTTGTAATTTCGCTTTCCCCACAGTTGCATGTATGTCGCACTACAAGTCATTATTTAATAAGTTAGAACTGAATTTCTGAGGAAGTAGTGGAAAAATTGAATTTTTCTTGCAGAAAGTCCTTGAATCTGCAGAAAAACTCTCTAATATAGGGCGCTTAAGCTTTGTTATATGTTCGATTGATGGAAATCCTTTCTTTTTTCCAAAGATTACGCACTCAAAATGCGACAAGTCCCTGAAGTTTTATTCAAAATCAGTTAGTATTACTTACTGTTAAGAGACAGACGAAGAGTAAAGTAAAATGGCCTAAGTTTCATCATACACCAAATAAATATCAACGTTTCTTCTACGGACCCTTGAAGAAACAATAACAGAAGAGATTGGTAAAGTACATACCTTGAAGAGCGTGGCATTGTACAGTGCGGAAACGAATGTGGAACTGAGAGGAAAGAATAAAATAAACGTACAAACCGAAGGGGAGGAGGAATTGCTTCCGAAGAGATGCACAGGAAGGAATGGTGAATGGCTAAAGGATTCAGAAGAGATTTACAATTTGCAGGAAGCTGGGCTTATAATGAATAATCTACTTTTTTTCTTTTCGTTTGTTCTTTCTTTTCTGTCTTAACGCAAGTTATTAAAAAATGTGCACTAAAAATGTATAACTCAAACGTCTTGTATTTGGTGCACATAAAAGATAATTCTATTTTGAAGCATTAGGTTTTGAAAAAAAAACTTCCTCACAATTTCCCAAGCAGACAACAAACCTGAATTGCAGAACGTTTGCTTGGTCAAGTGAAAGGTTGTGTTTTCAGAGCTGCAATGAACCGAGATGACCACAGTGGTAACTATATATCAACGGTGTTTATTTGGAGAAATCCTAGGTAAAAAATAACTATGAACGGCAGAATTTGGATATACAGGATGGGCCATTTAAATTGAGAAGTGTACAGCATCTCCAAACGTCGTAGAAAGAAATGTCTTTAATAAAAGCTGCTTGGTATTATGGAGGAAAGTAAATGCCATTTGTCGTGTTTTGTTTGGTGGAAGTTCCTACAATTACGGTCAAATTAAATTGACCCTAAAATGACCATCACAACGTCCTCCAAATAAAACACCACTAATGGCATTTACTTTCCCCCATAATATCAAGTAATTTTTATTAAACACATTACTTTCTACAAGCTTAGCTTTGGAGATATTGTACAGCCACAACTTAAATCGTTCACTCCGTATATTATACATGAGAAAAATAAAATATATCACAAGAATTACACGCATTAATCAGTTACGACGACTCATTACATTCACATGACGTTCTCTATACACTATCGTTTATTTTTTTATAGATTCTACAACTATTTTTATGAAAGCTTATTACTTTCTCTACTACGTATAGTAAGTAGGGGAAGTATTGTATTCCACCCAAAAATTCGATATCGAGATTTCACCGGAAAAATATGTTTTGAAACCCCCTGAATTCAAAAAAATCATTTTTGGAAACATGTCCGTGTGTGTGTGTGTCTGTCTGTGAACAGCATAACTCAGAAACGAACAGTCGGATAAACACCAAACTTGGTATTTAGGTTCATTATCTTCCAAGGATGCGACACGAAGGTTTTCAAGAAAATCCCCCACCCCAGATTACCCTTTAATGGAACATTTTTGGAAAATTTAAATTTTCTCAAAAATGGCTCTAACGATTTTGATTAAAATATCATATGTTTAATATATTTTTATGACAAATAAAACGTATATCTTGAATTTCCTGGGAATGTCTCCAAAAGTATTCTTCATTGCGAGCGACTTTTGCATAACTGGTAAACCATAAGAGATAGACAAAATTTTACTACACAAAAAATGTAGATCGCGTTAAAATACACAATTTATGTCATATACATTTTTGTTGTTGATTGAACCATTTTCGAGATATTACTTGTTATTCCCTTAAATTTTTCAATACTTATTTTCTCAAAAGGGAATTCGTTATTCATTTTTTTTGCCTTGGATATGCAAAGAGTATTAATCTGTGGCAAAAGGAATGGTGCTGCACCTAGCAACCAGCTATTAAGAGATATGTATGTGCTTAAAGGCTACTGTATTTCCAAATTGCCCTTGTAAATATATATTCCCCTTACATCTACAAGAAAATTAGCAATAAGATAGACTCTGCAAATGTTTATCTCGATTAACATGAGGTAGATGAAGAATAAGCGTTTGTAAAAATAGTTTGTACAAGAGTAGAGAAAGTCATGTGAGTGTAACACATCAGAATTTTTTTTATCTACTTCATGTTAATCGAGAAAAGTCTATGTGAAATAGTAACATTACTATTTCTTGTAGAACTAGGGTGGGGAGGGGAAGCTCCGGATATCAGGTGACTCATACGAATTGTGTCATGGGACTTGTAGCTCTGTTTTACGGTATAAATCAGCGTTAAATAAAACCTTAGGTATTTGTATAGAATATTATAGTATTTAAGGATAAATTCATTCTAAAATTCAGAGATTAGCATAGGACTACTTTCCTGGGCGCATTGCTACATGTTGCACCACGGTGCACTGACCACGTGGGTTTGTTTTGCCGTTGTTCCACCTAAGAATGAATATAGTTTAGGGGCGTTGATACGGTTTATAGCGTAGGATGACTGATTGGGTCTTTATATTTATGCAGTACTTATCCTTATTTCATTTAATATAATTTATAGAGCTTTTACTAACAATTATTGTATGCACCACGTACACAAAAGCATTAGGGGACTCATCCAGTAATTAATTCGTGCTTAATTCGGACTAAAGCCTTATTTTTCGCACTTGCTCCATGGATAGCTATTAATATATGTTACACGAGTTATGGATGATCATCAACATTAACTGAAATATATAACAATAACCATTCATGAATACATTCAGAATAATTTATCTGAAAGTTTAATTCAAATGTTCAGGAGGAACTGCAGGTCGTCCTCTGTGGTATAGTGGCACCATGCTAGCCTCTAGTTCCCGAGGTCGCGAGTTCAAACCCGGCGTAGAGTGATGGATTGTTTTGGACGTAAAAATCGTTGGCATGGATTCCTTTGGAAGGGAAGTTAAGCCGGTGGTCCCAATATAGAATTGGACGCTAAGGACCACAGTAGTTAAACAGCCTCCATAAATAAAGCTTAATTTAATTTTTCACCACTACAGGCAATGTCCTTTAACAAAGTCCTTTAAAAAAAACAATACAATATACTTACAGAAGCATTAATTAAGGATCCTTTTGTCGGTGACGCGGGGATTTGCTCAATTATTTGGTAACATACTCAAAAACCTAAAAAGGAAATATATTACAAAGATAATTTAGTTTAGCTGTACCAATCGGGGCAGCTAAGGTGGTAACGTCTACGACCCGCAATCGGGAGGTCCCGGGTTCGATCCCGGCGACAGCCCACTCTGAACCGTGGATTTTCTCGGTTATTTCCGGGTCGTCAAGCGAAAGCTTGAGTGGTTTCTTTTAACCCTCGAATTTACCGTCCCCCCACTTCGTTCCATTGATCATTTCGTTTGCCCTTCACCCTGTTTGGTCTATTTCAGGGTTGAAAGTTTAGGCAGGAATAAAAGATACTCTCTGTGCACTTCCTCTGCCCCTCGGCCGGTTGCTGGGGTATAAGGACCGCCCCCTGAGAGGGCATTGGACCCTAGGTGCGGGTGGGTTCCCGGTCTAACTGTCCAACTGCCACTCCTGGTTCCGGCCGCCCGGCGTCTCCTTTCACCTCATCCCTACCTCCCTGGGACGCCCCCTCGTAGGGCATCGGTACAATTTCCGGGTTCACTGGTTCAGTGCCGAATTCCCTTCGCTTCCCAATCCTATCAGTTTGGCTGTACGAGCACTTTGTAAGTTCTTGCAATAACTTTTTTAGACCCAGGGATTTAATGGCACGCGTTTATTGCAGCATGCCATTAGCATTTCCTATACTATCGGAGGTTTGTGGATGATTAATTTCACTACTTTTTACTTTCTCTACTACGTATAGTAAGTAGGGGAAGTATTGTATTCCACCCAAAAATTCGATACCGAGATTTCACCGGAAATATATGTTTCGAGACCCCTGAATCCAAAAAAAGCATTTTTGGAAACATGTCTGTGTGTCTGTGAGCAGCATAACTCAGAAACGAACAGTCGGATAAACACCAAACTTGTATTTAGGTTCAGTATCTTCCAGAGACGCGACACGAAGGTTTTCAAGAAAATCCCCCAACCCCAGATTACCATTTGCACGGAACTTTTTCGAAAATTTTAATTTTCTAAAAAATGGCTCTAACGATTTTGATTAAAATATCATATGTTTAAGATATTTTCATGTCAAATAAAATGCATATCTCGAATTTTCTGGGAATGTCTCCAAAAGTATTCTTCATTGTGAACGACTTTTGCATAACTGGTAAACCATAAGAGATAGACAAAATTTTACTACACAAAAAATGTAGATCGCGTTAAAATACACAATTTATGACATATACATTTTTTTTGTTGAGTGAACCATTTTCGAGATATTGCCTGTTATTCCCTTAAATTTTTCAATACTTTTCTCAAATGGGAATTCGTTATTCATTTCTTTTTGTCTTGGATATGCAAAGAGTATTAATCTGTGGCAAAGATAATGGTGCTGCACCTAGCAACCAGCTATTAAGAGATGTCCATGCTTAAAGGCTACTGTATTTCTATATTGCCTTTACAAATACAAAACATGGGGAACATAGTACGCCTTAAGCGAGTCAAATATTGTTAGAACTGGTCGCTATGAGTAAAATGTAATTCTCTTTGCATGTCAAAAGATCGTTTCTGCAAATGTTTATCTCGATTAATGTGAAATAGATGGAGAATAAGAGTTTGTAAAAATAATTTGTACAAGAGTAGAGAAAGTCATGTGAGTGTAACACAAGATTTTTTTTATATAAATTTAAAGAGATTTATTTGCTTTGAGCCAAGAGCACAGGGACCTTCAAACCTAATGTACTTTAAACGCATCCACTATCAAGGATTAGGCTTGCAGCCTGTTCCATCTTCACTCCAGGCATCTTTCTGGCTGCATATGAAAATTCTCAGTAATTCAAAATTCGTCTGACTGCTTTACGAGAGCTGAACAGATGTATTTGGGTGGTAGGGCCGTCACCTTTGAGCCTCCCAATTGTAGGCTCCCTTAGACCCGCTGCTTTCCCTGCAGCTTAGAGCCTGATCTGCAAGATAGCAGGTTAAAATAGGATATCTTTTGCGTCTTCTCTACCGTTAGGAATCTAGTTCTTCATCCGCAGTTGAAGTCGTTGGATGTCCTCTTTTGGATTGCTTCTTAGTCCGGTCACTCACCTCTGGTCTGTCTTGGGAAACCGTACCGGTAACTACGGTATAATTTAAATAACATGAAACTTCTGACACTTCTTGGAGGGGTATGTTTCCAATGGCAACGTCCCCTCAGCTGTTGCTCTAGCCGCCGCCCTCCTTTCCCTTCGTCTACAAGCTGAACTTTGAGGGGTAACAGGTTGCCATGTTGGCGTGGATTTACTATTGCTCACTAGCGTTACGGCCCAGCAAGCTATTTGTTATTACTAAACAGCTGACATATGCTCAAATACAGCATGGCAACGCAGCTCTCCCACTTCTCCGCTTAGAGTGAAATGTCAGGAGTCTCAGGTTTAAATGGCACTGTAGTTACCGCTCGCATAAACCAGAGGATTATTATGGTACGTTAGCACCCCTACCAGCGACAAGGTCTTGCAATCTCTAGGGGGTAACTATTTAAGCAAAAGTACGTAGTACTGTTTATCAGTACGCCTGTGTCATCAACAAATAGTGCTGTGTTAGCTACACTTCCTATGAATACAGAGAGGTGATTTCTATAAATAGATCTAGAATAATTTCTTGAAGAGCCACTGTGTAATTGTTCCCTTCTATGATATATTCTTTTCATCACATTTATTTCCTGTTTCCTTAAAAAGATTTGTAACTATCCTGTATATTCCAGGTGACTAGAAATAAGAGATATTTTGTAAAGTACTTTAAAGATTATTTGTACACTGATGATAGAATATTTGTATCCAAGTTATTGTGAACAATAAACTGCTGTTATTATTTATCACATGCCTTTTTTGCTCTTCTGAGTAAGCGTCTATGACTCTTGTTAACTTTTTAGCCACTCCCTCCTGTTCGGAAACCACTGCTGCAGATTGAAAAGTTGGAGAAGACTTGGGAGGTCCTATAAATGAAAACTGGTAAGACGGCGGAAAATCGTTTTGGAAACTCATATTCCCCGCATTTCTGTTGCTTTCCGTACTGTAAGAATTGGCACTGTGAAAGTCACAAGTATCCAGAAACGCGTTTTCTTTTTTCTTTCGGACTTTATATTGCATCTTTTAGTGACAGTTATAGATGTTATGTTAAGAATAATGAAGCTGAAAATTGTAATTTTGCTATGTAGTGTAACAGCATCTTGCTTACAAAATATGTGTTGTTTTAAAAAGTATTCTACATAACCTTTTCAAAAAGAGTCTTCACTTGGACTGGCTACGGAGGGGACTCGGCACTGATCCACATACGGGATATTGTACTTACGCCTCACAAAAGGGCGTCCTCAGGAGGAAGGATGAGGCGAGAGGAGACACCGGGCGGCCGGAACCAGGAGTGACGGCACAGGAATCGCAGGGTCACCAAGTTTCCAGATAGAGACTCCTCGGCAGACCGAAGACTCCACCCCGCACAGAGAGTCCAACGCCCCTCAAGGGAGTTTGGATATCCCCGGCAGCCAGCCGAAAGCCGAGGGAAAAAAAGAGGCACAAACAGCATCCTCTTCCCGCACCACACTGCACCGAAACACCATTCCCGACACTTTCAATCCTGAAAGAGACCAACGGATGAAAGATAAAATGAAATGAGAATGGAGATGAAATGGAGGGACAGGGAATCCGGGAAAACCCCCGAAAAAAACACATAAGTCAGGGCGGTCGGGCACGGGAATCGAACCTACGACCTCCCAAATGCGGGCCACAGATGTAACCGCCTGAGCCATCCCGCTCAGTCACGTACGACTTGCTCTTGCTCTTTTAAATGTACATGTCTTTAAAGTACTTTACTCTTAAATACTTAATTGTGGTGACTAATGGACAACATAAAATGTTACCATAAATTATATATTTGTTTAATAACATTTTTTGCACAATACAATAGAACATCATAACAACTTAAACATCCTTCGAAACTGAAGCAGCACAAATACAAATCAAATTTTCTGGAATTTTTTTCACAAGGTCTTCGGTCACTTAATTCCGAACTCACCACTTTGTAGCCATTGAAACTTTCGTGGCCTGCAAAAACCCAGTAGTAATAGTTTTGCAGACTTGGTTCATTGTAACTCTTAAAACCTCCAGGAATGCTTTATTTAATAACACTTTCAATCATTAGGATTCACATTTAACTAAAATTAATGCTATGCCGCAATAGCCTAAGACAGATCAAGGCCCCCGCCCGATTACCGCATCCTCTGCGCTGCACAAAAGATTTAAAGGGCGAAGGGCAGAACTGGAGGTGGCGTGCTGTCCCCTCGGTCGCTCAAGCAGCGCCAGACAAGTATCCTTCTTGAAGTGTCCTTAAAAGGAATCTCATCTGAATATCAAGTATGGCATTTACACTAAATTTCGTTTCTCCTCTATACTGTTAGTTCTGGGGCATTACAAACATCACTTCGAAAATTTGTCTTCTTGGATTTAGAGATCCTCAAGACATGCATTTTCGGTGAAAAACCTATATAAGATATTTTTTGGTCGACCACACCAAATACACCGATTACACGTGATGTAACTGAACTTTCAGCGACTCGTTATGATCTTACTCGGCGGGGCGTACAGCTCCCCTATCGCCCATATCTTTTAAAACCTTAAAGCAGCAGTCCACTAGGATCCATTCCCCAGATAAACAATGGGATACGTGTATTTAAAATAAAATAAATTCTGTTCACTGTAATCTTAATACTCTAATATACTGAATTCATTTCCTTTGCTTCAATATGTGTTGCTTTCACGTTACCTGCAAAAATAAATAAATATGCATGGACTTTTTGTAAAAACTCAAGTGGCGGACCAAAAACAGTTGTATGCAACTTGATTATAATGTTACCACTCGTTTCATAAACATACTCATGTCTTAAATACTACCATAATAGTCTTGTTGCATAATATTTTGATCAAGAGCTATACTTCCTCCAGAAGTAGAGAAAGAAACAATAATCCAAAGAAACGTTGTATAAAGTTTTTCTTGTTCGTAAAACAGCATAAAGCCCTTGAGAAGAACGGTACACAAAGTTTGTAAACAGGAAAAAAATATAAACCTTATCTAGAGAAGTTTCTGCAAAATGATGTAACATATCTAGTGAACTTCAATGTCGGTGTAAACATATTTAAGATGCAGATGAAAATATGAATGCAGTAAAACCTATCTGTGTTAGCCACTAATGGTTCTATAAAAAGTCGCCTAGTTTCAGAGTATGCATGAATATTGACAGTTAAAAGTTGATTCTATATATAAAGAAGAAAAAAAAGCCGTAAACTTAGGCAGGTGGCCAAGTTACAAGGGTGGCCAACTTTACAGGTTTTACCGTGCCTACACAACTGCTTCATTCCAATTTATTTGCGGTGCTTCAATATTCCTTTAGATTTTATTATCCTCAATAATCTTTAACCCTAACAGCATAAGCAAACATCAAAGGGTATAATCTCACCTTAATTAGGCCGCAGTCGAAGTCTGAAGCCATTTCTTTTTATTCTCCTCTTCCGTGACAATACTCGTGCTATATTCTTACGCGCTCATCCATGATGATTGTGTTAGGAGAGGAAAAAAAGGTTCGAAAGACCAGCATCCGGGCGAGGCTAATTGAGCAGGCACGAGCGTTTTCATTGGCCGTTCATGCAAAACGGTGCTACGGCGCATCCCGATGACACGCAATTATTCCTACCCGTGGTGTAAACAGGTTTCACTTGTGGGAAACCACGACATGTTTATCCTGCAGAAGTTGACATAGCAGAGGTTCTGAGAGCGTTCGCTTTACCAACGATGCCTGATGAAGTTGTGATGTTTTTAACGGGCCGAGCCTGCTTTTTTGGGAAAGTTCTCAATTATGTAAGGTGACTATACCCCTCCCGTATTTTACGGGCAGTATTTATTGAACTATCATCCCTTTTTATTTCTCTACGACGTAAACAGGAAAATCTGATGTGATACATTCGCATGAGTTTCTCTATCTATCGCTTATTGGTAAGTTATACAAACTAATCTTACTAAAGCTTATTACTTTCTCTACTACGTATAGTAAGTAGGGGAAGTATTGTATTCCACCCAAAAATTCGATACCGAGATTTCACCGGAAATACATGTTTTGAGACCCCTTGAATCCAAAAAAAAAAGCATTTTTGGAAACATGTCCGTCTGTGAACAGCATAACTCAGAAACGAACAGTCGCATTAACACCAAACTTGGTATTTAGGTTCAGTATCTTCCAGAGATGCGACACGAAGGTTTTCAATAAAGTCCCTCCATCCCAGATTACCCTTTACATGGAACATTTTTCGAAAATTTTAATTTTCTCAAAAATGGCCCTAATGATTTTGATTAAAATATCATATGTTTAAGATATTTTCATGACAAATAAAATGTATATCTTGAATTTTCTGGGAATGCCTCCAAAAGTATCTTTATTGTGAACGACTTTTGCATAACTGGTAAACCATAAGAGATAGACAAAATTTTACTACACAAAAAATGTAGACCGCGTTAAAATACATAATTTATGTAATACATTTTTGTTGTTGAGTGAACCATTTTCGAGATATTGCTTGTTATTCCCTTAAATTTTTCAATATTTTCTCAAATAGGAATTCGTTATTAATTTTTTCTCTCTTGGATATGCAAAGAGTATTAATCTCTGACCAAGAGAATGGTGCTGCACATAGCACCAGCTATTAAGAGTAATGTCTATGCTTAAAGGCTACTGTATTTCTATATTGCCCTTGTAAATATATATTCCCCTTACATCTACAAGAAAATTAGCAATACGATAGAGTCTGCAAATGTTTATCTCGATTAACATGGAGTACATGGAAAATAAGCGTTTGTAAAAATAGTTTGTACAAGAGTAGAGGAAGTTATGTGAGTGTAACACATCAGATTTTTTATATCTACTACCCTTCAATCCAAACAAGCTTTGCAGAAATAGTTGCATTCCACATTTAGTTATAGACAAAAGGAAACAGCGATAGTCAAATGTTTAAGAATGGACGCTATATGCTGACTTTGAGATTCCATACGCTTTCCATGCAATCGCGAGAGACAACCGAAAATCGATGGGACTTAAAAAGAAGACAAAAATATTGAACAAATCGAACCACTAATAACGGAATCTTAGAAAAGGCTTATGCTAAAAAAAGGTTATTTGAAGTACATTGTGTGTTTTAAAGAGATCTAATTTGTTTGTGTGTACGTTTTCGTCTATCGTTTGACGTTTTCCAGTTATACAAGATTCTACAAAATTGCTTCCAAATGAAGAGGACTTCATAGGCTATTCTCGGAAAATTCATTAGGTATATACATTTCATTTGACACGTAAATAACTTTTATATATGGTATTTTAATCAAAATTGTTTGCCATTTTTTAGAAAATAAAAAGTTTCATGTTAGGGTGTTTGGGGTGGGTGGATTTTCTTGAAAAAGTTTCGTGTCGCACCTTTGGAAGGTAATGAACTTAAATACCAAGTTTGCTATTTACCCCACCTTTGGTTTTTGAATTATGCTCTTTACACACACACACACACACACACCCACTCACATGGACACATTCCTAATAAATGGCAGAGGGTAAAGAAAGTCATGTGGATGGATCACATCAGATTTTTTTTCTTTGTAGGCCGGAAGATATCCCAAATTTCAATATGCTTCCGTGAATGCCGAGTATTTTAGATATGCAATTGTACGGAGCAATAACAAAATGATTGAACCTAATCGCGCTGCACACTACTAATTATATTAAATTTAAAACATAACAATTATACAATATTTTTGTTCGTAAATTGCTTAATTTGAGTGCAGCCTTGTGAAAGTCAATTAGGAACTCTTTATAAGTCTATATGCACTCTCAACAACTGGGTCACTTGTATGAGGTATTACCGGAGAGGGACACCTCGCCACTGCTACCAACTAGGTCTATAGTGGTTACACCCTCGGGAGGCAGGGATGTAGTGACGGAGCCGCAGGAGGTCGCAAGTCTCCGTAGGTAGACGGGATTACAGAGACGCATAATTTCCAGTTCGAAACACCCGCACTTGGCCAGTAGACGCGGAGTCCCGTGGGAGGGACGACGAAGCGACCCTTGCAGTCAGGCCAACGTGCTATGTCGTTGGCGGGGAGAAATCCTTCCAAAGCGCAAGCGACAAAGCACTCTGTCCACCACAGACGCACTAAGGAATCTGGAAACACTGCCTGAAAGAGAAAGGGAGAAAGATGAAATGACAGGAAACAAGGGAAAGAAGAAATCGTGGTATAATAAACCACCCCAGATTTTCGCCTTGGTGACGAGAGGAAAACCACGAAAAAACCCATGGTCAGAGTTGTTGGCCACCGGGAATTGAACCCGAGACCTCCCGAATGCGGGCCACAGACGTTGCCGCCTGAGCCATCCCGCTCGGTACCGGGGCACTTGTATCCTAGTTTGAACCGAGCGAGATGGCTCCGCGGTAACACGTGACGTTCGCATTTGGGAGGTCCCAGGTTTAATTCCCGTCGACTGCTTACTGCGAATCTTAAATTTTTCGAGGATTTCCCTGGTCGGTAGGAGAATACTGGGTTGGTTTCTCATCTAGCACGATTTCCTTTCATTCCATTTCGTTCCAATTTTTCAGGTGTGCCTCTAGGTTTCGTGGCGTATGGCGGAGCCGAACAGTTGGCGCGGATGCTTGCTCAAAGGAACGAGTACTCCCCGTGAAGTGATGTTGAGATTTTGAATTTCTGTTATAATAATTTTGGCAAGTTGTTTTGTAATTCGGTAGATTTTTTTAATAATTTATTTTTATTTATAATTTTGACTGCTATTCGTGTTATATTGTACTTTTTGTATATTAAATATAATTTAATTCTACTTTTTATTTGAAGGGAGTTTAATTCATACTTTGGAGAATGCTACTTGATCGACGGGTCATTCAGCATCCTCTCTAGACAGTTCTAGCAGTGGGACGGATCTTCGAGCCTCAACTGTTAGGGACTTCCGTGCGTCTCTATGGCGGCCTGTAGACTCCAGTGGTACCTTCACTTCATCCCTTCCTCCTCGGGGGTGGTAACCACAATGGGTTCTATGTAGGTCGCAATGCGCGAGGTTGTCTCCCTCCGTTGTATAAACAAATCCTATTCTAGTTTGATAAAAGTGTTGTAAAAGTAGCTGTAATCAATAAAGCGTTAGAAAACGCTTACAATGTTCAACTTTAAAATGTTCCGAACACAAGTAAGCTCAAATGACCAAACTTGTTCATGTTCTTCATACAAATGCATTCAATTCAATTCACTTCTTTATTGTCATTAGTACAGCCTGGAAGTTCGACAAAATATTTTTTTTTCTATTTGGATGGATATAATAAAAGAGCTAAATAGACATAAATAAACACGTTTCCGTAAATTTAGGGACAGCAGCTGCGATTTTTATTTTGGCGTTTTTGCCTATTTTGGCTTGTTGCCTATTTTTAGTTTTAAAGCCTCTTTTTTGCCTATTTTGGATCGTTATGGCTTTTTTCTGCGATTATTTACACATTCAAAAAAGCACTTAAAATTTTCAATGTATGAAAATGAGAAAATGTTACACAAATAATGAAATAGCCCTTTCACGTCACAAAAATATTTATTGAAGATCTTGTTTCCTATAAATGCCTTTATTTGTTTTCAAGCAGTCGAAAACTTATCTATTATCGATTCAATTAAGCTCTTTAAATAGCAGAACTTATGAAAGGAATGCGGACACCTTACATGAAAAACGCAATTAAAGCCTTGAAGGTTCCCTTCACGAAAATACTCTATCTCACATGTCTAGCACACAAGTTGCACAGAATCGCTAAAGAAGAAAGAGATTTGTATTCTCTTGTGGGTAAGTTGGTTTCCATAACCAAGGTCTTCTCAAATTCACACCCCCTAATGTGGGATTTTAAGGATATGGCAGCAGAGTTCGCCTTGCCTTCACAGCCAGTTCTCACCAGATTGGTAACCTGGATCTCTGCAGCCATATTACAGCAACAATTCGGACAACCTATGCGTATTTGATGCTCTATCAGAAGACGAAGCTGCTTCAGTTTGCGAGCTAAGAAGTAAAATGAAGAATTCAACAACGATCTGGCGTTTATAGCAGCACATTATAGTGTGCTATCGCAAGCAGTCTTAAAGTTGGAGAGTAAAATGTAATGCGCTAGTGTCACCCATGGTGATCTTTGAAGATGCAATAAATCAACTGTTGCAAGTACCAAGAGAGAAAGCCAAAAGTATTAGTGTAACAAACGTGTTACGAGTACTGTGTACCTAGAAAACTTAAGAACAATAGTGATGTCTTGAAAATGAAGGTTCTGCTGTAACTGATATGAGTTTTTCCGAAATAGCTTGTTTTAAATATGCTCCAGTCACTTTGGTGCAAGCAGAACGTTCTTTTTCCATGATGAAAAAACGTTTTCTCTGACAGGCGACTGATTATGGCAGTTGACACCTTGAACCAAGTAAAGTAAGAGTAAGTATTTATGTGATAAATAAATTATTAAGTATTTTAGATAGCTATTTTCATTAATAAAGAGTGGGATTACTCTCTGTTTTAACTTTTAATAAATGTCTATTTTAGTTATATTATTGTCTATTTTCGGTATCTTATGTGCCGTTTTGCCTGCCTATTTTAACCAAAATAAATGACCAAAATATGTAGGTCTGTTTAAAACACACAATTTATTTCAAAAAACGTTTTTTTATTCTTTCTTTTTTGGGGCATCAGTCATTTCCAGATATTCGTTATTAATAGTTCCAATTGTTCAAATTTAGCCTTTCTTTTTAAGTTCTGTAGATTTTCTGTTGTTTCTCGCGATGTCATGGAAAGATTATGGGATTTTAACTTTCGTAAGAATACTTTGCAGACCCGTAATAAGCAATAGAGGGTAGAGAAAGTCATGTGAATGTAACATCAGATTTTTAGATTGTTAGTAATCTAGATAAATCGTGGTTATATGTTCGAATTCAGAAAGAGCAATAAAGATATAGTGGAAAGAAATGAAGTAAAAAAAAAGAGCCACTAGGACCTAAAAAATGCTAAAATGGACTAATAAAACCCACATTTTCTGGCGTAAAGAGACACAAAATGAACATATATCATATTGGACCTCGTCTTCCCAAGCCTTATACTGATTGGTATGGAGTTGCCAACTCAGCATGGGATCCAGTATAATACTTTTAAAAATTTGACATTCACCTCAAATTCGGATGAAAAATATCCTTTTTGGATGATAATTGTGCTTTTTTACCTACTTACCAATGGTGTTTGTATGCTCCACAGGTTGAATTCATAGACATTGCACGCTTGCTCTGTAAGAAAAAGAAAAAGATTGCAGTGAGTTAGATTACAACAACCGAATTAGCATTCATAATAAAACCTTACTCTCAGCATAAGGTACCTACAGGTAACCCGAGTTATTGGTTTGATGCTACGGGGCCTAAGAACAATAACTTCCTTCTTTTAAAGAAATGTTAGAATTCAGGTACGTATACATGTGATTAAAAACTACTATAATCCATATAGAAGGGCTAGGAGGCGCACAGAGGGTGGAATCAGGGTGATGGTGAGGATGGCGATGGAATGAGAGGACCCACAGTTATTACCCTGAACTCCGAACCACATTAGGCTTTGGGGTACTTCATATGAGCAAGTCAAAGGTGAAGGCGCGGTTAGAGCCGACCTAAAATCGTCACTCCAGAGCTGGAATAGAACCCCGCACCCTCAGTACGAGAGCCAGAAACGAAACCACTGCACTACCCCGGCACTACGCCCTATGCTCAAATGATTAAATGAGTAAAATCACAAAATTGAAAGCTAAACATTTCTTATAAAATGTATTAGTATTTATTGTGTATTTATTTGCGCGTTTACATTTTGGATCTGATGTGATTATTTAAATTATTTGTATAATACTACCTTCTACAACACGTCTGTGTATTATTTTGAGACCACTTTAGTTTAATAAAGCTATTGGTTATTGAAAAAATTTAAACTTATTGTAAGGCAGCTGATCGGCGCACTTGTCAATATTAAACACTATTTAATTTATTATTATTATTATTATTATTATTACAAATAAAATTAAAATTCAGACTAAACGGTCAGACACAATGAAAATCATAGCGCACGCGGCGTAAACTCAAAAATTTGCCAAAGGATATCATTATGAATGACTGCGTTGATAACATAGCACGGGTTAGTGTTCACTCAAATTTACGGCAAATTACCAACATGAAATTCTATTTATACCTATATTAATCATTTGTTTCAGACGAGATGGCGAAGAAGAAGGTACGCAGTGTAGCCGCTCCTGCTAAGGCAGGAACCTCTTCGTCTCCTCCGGCTCCCGCCGAGGAGAACTCGCCGCAGCCGCCGCTACCTATGCCTCGACCGTCGCTTCACCGCCATCCAGCGCAGCTTCGCCGGAACTGCCTCCGCGCCTCCGCAGTTGCGCCACCTTCACCGGGGTTCACGCCACCGATCCTGGGAGCTTCCCAGCCTGTGCCTCATGGGAGCTACAGTGCTGTCATCCGAGGGACCTGCCAGTAGGTTCCTTATCAGCGCAGCTCACCAGCAGTGGCCTTCAGCCTTGAAGACCGCTCGGATCTACGGAGCACAGGGACCCACATCGCTCGAGTACGCAGACCCTGGTGACTATGAAGCGGCCTTGAGGGCGGGCCTGCCGTTGTTAGGGCGGTGCTTACGCATCGAGGCCAGCAGATTAGAACAGGCACCCTGCAGGCGCTGCTGTGCCTACGGGCATGAGGAGTCGACCTGCTCGGCACAACCAAGGTGCCAATACTATGGTTCCACCTGCACCACCTCATCGTGTACCCAGCACGACCTACGCCGCCGACGCCGCTACTGTGCTACCTGTGGAGGGTCAACGCACTTCACCGTCAAGCGCTCTGCCCCCTGCATCCTCGCAGGAAGGCACAGCTGAAGCCACCAGCACCAACGCCGCAGCCAGTGACAGCTCCACAGCCGCCAACTCCAGCACCATCACTTACGCCGATCATCGAGGAAGTCCAGGGCCTACGTGACGCCGTTCAGGTTCTCCACGCGGAGTTCCTGAACATGACGAAGCTGACAGCCCTGGAGGAACTCATCAGCAATCTTCAAACCTCATCAGCTGCTCAACAGGTTTTCCTGGCTGGGCAGTTCGACAGCATTTCATCCAGACTAACAGCCATCACCGAAGCCATCCGGGTCTCATCTCTTGGTCCCAAGCTGAAGAGTAACCCGGAGAGAGTCGCGAAATTCTTGCAGCAATGCAAGGAGTTTAACCAGCAGCAGTATCATCATCAGTACTATCCTCATTCCTAACTTCCATTCTCTTCCTAACCCTCGCCATTCCCACTAGTGTTGCAGTCAGGTTTCATGGGTGCAACCTGGGGCGGCAGCCAACAGCCTTCAATTACTAACGCGGGTGCTACGCGGGACCGCACAAAGCCACGCTTTTTCCACTTTTCCTTCTTCCTTTTTCCATCCGGTGGAGGAGTTTTTAGTGGGTATGTCGACTATTGGTGAGTCCCACACTCTCAGTCCGGACTCCCATCGGGGCTGGGGTCAGTGATTAAATCATTTTATCCTCCACTGGAAAAAAAATTTTCAGATTACTCTGCACAGTGATGTAATTCTTGAAGTTACGCGCCGTGTATCCCCAAGTATAAAGGGCAAATTACTTTCATCATCATCATCATCATCAACAACACTTCACGGTTTAGGAAATGTCTCCCGTTCGTGCCTCATACTTCCCTCCATCGCTTCAACGGTTTCCCTATGTTTCTATAAGCTGGTGGTTTGTACATATATGTTTGAAATGGAGTGCGGGTATTATTTATTCTTTGTACATCATTTTTCCATTTTTCTCTGTCTGTTAATATTTTGTTATTTAGGAAAATATACTTAATTCTTCTCTTACGTCCCCATTTCTAATTCGGTCTAATCTTGTACACCTTTTTACTGTTCGGAGATATTTCATTTCTGCAGCTAGAATTTTAATCTAATCCTTCTTTTTTATGGTCCATGTCTGCGAACCATACAGTAAAACAGGAACTGCCACTGTGTTGTAAATTTTAAATTTGTTTCTCTTCGAGTTTTTCTTTTCAAACTGTTTGCTATTATTCCACAAATGTATTGGAACTTACTCACTTTATTGTTCATTTCTTCATTATTTGTTTTCTGTTATACTTTATTCAACTAGTTGTTAAATTATTTCTGTTTAGTAAATTCAGTTTTAAAAGGTAACCTTCATTATAATTGTGATATTTTTGTTTTTCTTTGTAAATAATATTTTGTTATTGTTATTATTATTTACAATAGATTATTACTTTTACTTCCTGTCTATATATGATTTAGTAAAGGGTGTGGCAATGAAAACACTGAGTAACTATTGAATTACGCTGTTTGGTTGAATTAAAGGAATTAATGTTAGGGTATGACAAACAAAATCACTATAAACATAATTCTACGGAACGTTTTACTACTGAGAGCGTATACATGGCTAGCGACGTATGGAGAGAGCAACCTTCATATTTGCTGTCCTGAGAGGTCCTGTCACAACATATTCCTGAGCTCCCAACAATATGTATTTTAATATCAACATTATGTAATATCATATGCATGCGTAGGGATCAAGGATATGCGCGGAATATTTTTGAGGGAGGGGCAACATATTTTCAAAATCAGGCGAACATTAAAGTATAATAAAACAAAATAACAACAAAAAGTTTCGAGGAAACCGTATATACGGATAACTTTCAGTTATAATCCTCATTAATTAAAATGTAGCTTTTTAATCTTAATGCAATTGGAACGTTATTTATTGTTATAACGTTATATTGTTATCCTAGGGTAACGATATGGATAATAAGTCTCCAAATTCCTCTGCCATAGATGAAAGCTCTGGAGGGATCATTTTCATTACAGTGCTAAGTTTCATTAAGTTTTGTACTTTCCAACATCTAAGTTGCTGATTTCAACTTAAATATTTTATTTGAGAATACCAAAGCCTCTTTGGGATAAATTAAAAATTACTTGTTCTAAAACACTGGAATTGCTCCTATATGGCACCCCGCGCCTAGTGTTAAAAGATTTGGTTGTCAGGAGTTTGACACCTCTTCTCTACGATTCTTTTTGCAGAAGTAAATGATTGTTAATCAACTCCATCCATTATGCATATATTAAAAATCAAACAGAGTTTTATTTATGGACGTTAGCGTCCCATTGGGCTTGAAAGACCGGAAATTTTGTTCAGAGGCCTCTTTATCAGGCTTGAGGTTCTTTTACGTACCTAAATCTACGAGACGGCCACCGCGGCTTTACTTCCCTTCCGAAGGAAGCCATTTTAAGGATGTTTACGCTCGGGGGGGGGGGAAATCCATCCCCCTCCGCCGGGTTTGAACCCGCGATCTCGGGAACTAAAAACTAGCGTGGTACCCCCTAGCCACGGAGGACGACATTATGTGTGTGTGTGTGTATAATATATATATATATATATTTATATATGTGGTGTGTATACACAAACCGAATATTTAACATTAGGACATTAAAACCAATGCTTTCGGCTTATATAGTAATTATTGTGAAGAACAACAAATGGGCTACTATTTTTGTCAATTTAAGTGGTTATAATAATGTAAAGTTACGTTTAAGAGCCTTCAGTATACTATAACACATGTCTCTTTTTTGGGAGGGTTGGTTATTTAACGTGACTGTAATCTCTTGGTAAGGGAGTTCTTCGGTACTTAAGACAGATGACCTTAGTAGCGTAGTGGCCTTCTGTTCTTTGATAGCATATACTTCAGTAGCAGTGTCACCTTCTTGTGCCACCTATACATTCTAATAATGGTAGAATATTGAAATCGTGCAATTGTTGCTCTGTGTGCTATCTCGGAAACACATAGTCACTATTCGTCCAGACTGTTGGCCTTAGTTCATAGTTGCCCCCCCGTAACGCCTATATTATTTCTGTTTATTTTAGACTGAACGTATAACCTTGAACCGAGGTAAATAATCAGGTATTTATATAATTATTGACAGAACCCACGAAAAAAAATATACCACAGTCGGAATGGCCCGTACTTTTTTTTTTGAGGAGAGGAATTGACAGGAGATGTGAGGAAAGGTGTTCGGGTTCCGCTGAGCACCACCGATAGTTAACTGCTGGCAGCGGGTTAAGGAAATGTCCGGGAGACAGCCATGGCCGTGCCAGCTGCCAAGGCCCTGACTGCCCCCCCCCAGGGAGTGACGAGGATAGGAAAGGAGTACGTTTTCTTTTTTTATTCGATTTGATGTAAGTGATTATTGATGATGCGTGAGTATGATGATTTTTGGAAGGAGTTTAGCAGCGGTTTTATGGCCATCAAAACGTGTTGCGGGTCAGTGCGTATCCTTAATCGAGCTGCTGGTGTTTCTGCTGCAGTTCTACATGCATTTGAACTCGTGACCTCATGAATGCAAACCACAGACACCACCACCTTGGCCATCTCACTCGGTTGTATCCTTTTGCTGTAGTGTAAGTAATAGCTATTTTGAGAATTCTTTTTTGTTTCCATAAATTGCAACTTTTTCGTGACATTAACCTTTTAATAAAGAAAAATTTTGGATTAAATTAAGAAGCCAACTAAACAAATATCTAACATAATACAGAGAATCGTCATAACCTTTTACTTTCTCTACCACGTACGTAGTCGGTAGAGAAGATATTGCATTCCACCCAAAAACTCGATATCGAGATTTCACCGGAAATGCATTTTTGAGTCATCTGAATTTTAAAAAAAGCATTTTTGGAAACATGTCCGTGTGTGTGTGTGAGGGAGAGAGGGTGAGAGAGAGAGAGAGAGAGAGAGAGAGAGAGAGAGACTGGTATTTGAGTTCAGTATCTTTCAAAGATGCGACACGAATATTTTCAAGACAATCCCCCACCCTCAGCTACCCCTTACATGGCATATTTTTCGAAAATTTTTATGATTAAATTACCATAGATTAAAGATATTTACATGACAAATGTATATACTGAATTTTCTACGAATAGCCTAGAAATTACTTTTCATTCGGTAGAAATTTTGTATAATCTTGTATAACTGGTAAACGTAAAGCGATAGAACGAAAATGTACTACACAAAAAATGTACATATCTTTAAAACGCACAATTTATTTAAAATAACTTTTTTTGTAGTATAAGTCGTTTCTAAAATATCGGTTATTAAAAGTTCGAACTGTTCAGTACTTGTCATTCTTTTTGTCCTATAGATTTTCAATAGTTTCTCGCCATTGCATGGGAACAGTATGGCATTTTAAGGCCAGCATATAGCTTCCAGTTTCTTAAAAATTTGACTATCGCTATTCTCTTTTGTATCTATAACGAAATGTGTAATGTAGCTATTTTTGCAAAGGTTTATTTGGATTAAGATGTAGTAGATAGAAAAATAAGCTTTAGTAATAATAGTTTGTATATCCACTAATAAATATAGAGGGCCGAGAAAGTCATGTGAATGTATCACATCATATTTTTAAAAATATTTTGTAAATTTAGAGTGCTAGACCACGGTCCACCATTGCTAACACCACGGTTACGGTTCTACCCAGTGTTCAAGTTAATTCAGCGTTTTCACTGTTGGAATGAGTCATATTTTAAGAACTTTAAATATTCTGTGTCATACTTGTTAGTCATTTGTCTCATTAAAGTTTTGCACATTGTCCCCCATCATGGTGAGACGAATAATTACACTGTACGTGGCTTACCTTCTACCCTGAAACTTCCTGTGGACTCTGAACATCCTTCCTATTTAAACTTCTGATTTATCTGGCTTAGTCACCATTTAACGATATTGTCTACTCTGCAGGGCTTCTGCTCATACGAAATTGTTTATTCCAGCAGCAAGCAGAAGTAAAGTCAAACTGGGACACACTTCCATGGCCAACTTCCCTTAAGCATTATTTGAGTTACTGAACTTTTACTTTCTCTACAACCTGCATAGTAAGTAGAGAAGGTATTGCATTCCACCCAAAAATATCGACGTTTCACCGGAAATACATGTTTTGAAGACCCTAAATAAAGCACTCGTGCCTGTCTTGTGTTTGTGAACAGCATAACTAAAAAACTAAAACTAAAATAAATACCAAGCTTGGTATTTAGGTTCAGTACCTTCCAAAGATGCGACACGAAGATTTTCAAGAAAATCTCCCCAACCCAACCTACCCTTGACATGGAACATTTTTCGAAAAGTTTGATTTTCTAAAAATAAGTATCTAACAGTTTTGATTAAAATACCGCATAGTAAAGATATTTACATGAAAAATAAAATGCATATCTTGAATTTACTGGGAATGGCCTGTGAAGTCCTCTTCATTCGAAAGGAAATTTATATAATCCTACATAACTGGTAAACGTTAAGGATAGACGAAAACGTATTTTCCAAAAAATACACACTTTATTTCCAATAAATTTTTTTCCGATTTATCCTTATAAATGGTTCGAATTATCTTTTAATGTTAAGACATTCTTTTAAACTCCTGTAAATTTTCAGCTGCTTCTCACGATGCCATGAAAAGAGTATGGAATTTTAAGGTAAATGTATTGCGGCCAGTTCCAAAAAACATATTTGTGTATTACCTTTGTATACATAACGAAATGTGTAATGTGGCTATTTCTGCAAAGTGTTATCTTGATTAAAATTAAATAGGAAGGTAAACCTTCGTAAGAATAATTTGTATATCCACTAATAAGCGATAGAAGGTATAGAAAGTCATGTGAATGTAACACATAAGCTTTTTCTAATAGGATATACCAAGTGTGAAATGCTATTTTTGTGAGCTGCTTATTGGTTTGAGAAGCTCCTTTTCTCCTTAGCGTTAAAGCTGGATGCATTCAAATAAGTAACATCAACTCAAATGCTATTAAGCACAATACAGCCTTTTCCTGCTCTCAATCCAATGAAATGAGTTCAAACAAAAACACCATTTATACTATTAATTAAGCACCTCCAATTTTATATCTGAAAAATATCCGCACATCCATTTTTATCCACAGATTTTTCTTGATTATGTTTATTCGTGGAATTATTTGCGTTTACTATCCATAAACACAGAATCGATAGCTATTATTCCAGCACTCATAAGAACCGTTAAAATAACAAAACTTAGAATGTGAAAGAAAATGATTGGAGTAGATTATGATAATAGATTTAAAATTAGAGTTTGTGAAAAGAGATTCTCCTTTATGTGACATTCCATTCTTGTATGTACCTGTTTCAGTTAATTTGCAGTTGAATATAAAAATAAAGAAATTATGCTCTGGGCGACAACAGATACGCCGCTGCCAAAACATACAAGCAAGCTATTCTGGAATTTAGCGCAGATCTAAGAAAGGAAGAGCAGGGAGATGGAGGGGGAAGGGGAGAGATTCAGTTCAGAATTCTTCCTCTATAACTATTAGGTGCAAGCCAGAGTTTTCCTGCATCCCGAGGAAAGAGTCCTCGGAGCCGATAATTTGGTGTCAGAAGGGGGACAGTTCCGAATAAACTGGGACGGTTGGTCACCCTACGTAATTTGACTTTGTCTAAAAGCCCTTCTTGTGGCATGGTCTTGTACTTTGTAAGACCATCATCCTGTGCGTATGTGTTCCGTATTTAGTTCATGTCACACTTTAATAGGACAAGTAAGCTGTCCCCCCCCCAAAAAAAATTGTTTGCCCGGATAAATCAGTCCAACAATGCCACTGTCAAATTGATTATGTACTAAAATTGATCTGTAACCTAAGTTGTATAATATGCTCTTGTAGATGATGCATAGCCTTTGCTCCAAGGACTAATGCAGCATCCTATAAGCATTCACCTTAATCGGTTTACTTCATACTGTGAAAATTTATTACTGCTGATGGAATTACTAATTATGAACAGTATACGATAATATTATACGTTTACATTCTTTACTACGTAAAGGAAGTAGGGCAGGTATTGCACTGCCCCCAAAAATTCAATACCGAGACATTTTAGGAACAAGTCCGTGTGTCTGTCTGTGAACAGCATAATTCGAAAACGAAAAGTCGGACAAATACCAAACTTGGTATTTCAGTTTAGTATCTTTCAAGGATGCGACACGAAGATTTTCAAGAAAATCTCTCCACCCCAGACTACCCTTTACATGGAAAATGTTTCCATTTTCTCAAAAATGGCTCTAACGATTTTGAATAAAATATCATATGTTCAAGATATTTCTATAGCAAATGAAATGTATATCTTGAATTATCTGGGAATGTGCCCAAAAGTCCTCTTCATTCTGAATCACTTTTGCAAAATTGGTAAACGTAAGAGATAGACAAAACTTTACTACACAAAAACTGTAGATCTCGTTAAAGCACATAATTGGAGTGTACAATTTCCGAGATATTCCTTGTTACTTACTTGAATTTTCCAGTACTTATATTTTTTTTCAAATAGAAATTCGTTATTCGTTTTTTTTGGGGGGGGGAATCCTGTACATGCTCCACATAGCAACCAGCTCTTAAAAGATTTGACTATCGCTTAAAGCCCACCACAAGAAAATTAAAGCCTAACTACACAAAATTAACAAGATAATTTTTACATATGTTTATCTCGATTAACATTAAGTAGATAGAAAAGAAGCGTTTGTAAAAGTAGTTTGTACAAGAGTAGAGAGAATCATGTGAGTGTAACATATCTAAAAAGTTTTTTAAATAAATTTATTATAATTATATTTGTAGTATTTGAACCTTTTCTTACAAATTTAATCATGTGTTTACGTTTCTCTTAGCCTGAAGAAATCGAGCGAAATGGCTCCGCTGCAACTTGCTCGCATCAAGAGGTCCTGGGTTCGATTCTTGAGACCGGCCACTCTGGCTAAGCGTTTTTCGTTTTACCTGATTTCTAAGACAAATGCTGGTGGTTTCTCTTCTACTTGAATTTCTTTTCCCTCCTTTCCTATCATTTCTCTTCCCCCTTCATGTTTGACATAGGTTTAGGGACTGGGCAGTGTCGGTCGGCGCAGATGCCTGCGCGCTGGGAAGTTCTTCTCGGCCCTGCCAAATGGCAACCTTCTCTGACCCGCCTCCGGTGAGTCAAGTTCTTACTGGTTCCGCCAGCGGGAATCGTTAGGGATGCCTGCGTGTCTCTGTCAGCTAAGAGTTTAATACTAAAATGATCGATTTCATAGTCGTAGATTTTTGTAGTTGGCCAACTGTACGCTTTACTGTGCTAAGAAGCCACTGTTTTATTATTACACGAAACAATGCAGCTGTTGACATTAGGAAAGGAATTATAACTTCCTTAGGCATGTTGTCAATGTTAGTTCATTGGCCCAGAGCGTGAAATATCAATTGTAATACTAAGGTTAACACCAGATTAATAAATAACGGCCAGCAACAAAAATAATTAAATTACGATAGGCAAAAACATTGATAAAGATTCTCTTAAAAGAAAGGAGGGGGACGAAAACACACCTTAAGCTACGAAGAGCCAAACATTATGGAAATAGGCAATTATGGGCAATATAAAATTAGTAGCTATATTTTACTACAGTAGACATGAAACGTTTTTGTATATAAAAAGCCTGGGATAGGCAAATACCAAGCTCTAATGATGAGTTTTATAAACTATTTCAAGTTACCGCTTTCATAGCTTCCCAATACATCAAACATACATGTTTTGATTAGGACATTTAGAGCCAGTTTTTAGTAAATAATTTTTTTTCTGCAAAGGATTGTTTGGAATGGGGGTAATTCCTGAGAGGTCTTCTCCTAGCATTCCTATTAAGGACTTTACAGAAAAAGCAAACAGAGGACTTTACACAAAAAAAGAAAAAGGAATTCTATCTTTTTTTATTTCTTTTAAAAAATGAAGCTGTTCCTAGGCTGGATGACACAAACAATCGAGAGTTCACTGAAAATACGTGTCTTGATTTTCATAAATCCATATAAAAGTGCTATATTAAAAAATTTGATCTTACATTCACATGACTGTCTCTACTCTTGGAGTACTCTTTCCCTACTCTTTTTTGTGTAGTAAAATTTTGTCTTATCTCTTATGGTTTACCAGTTATGCAAAAGTCGTTCACAATGAAGAATACTTTTGGAGACATTCCCAGAAAATTCAAGATATACATTTTATTTGTCATAAAAATATCTTAAACATATTATATTTTAATCAAAATCGTTAGAGCCATTTATGAGAAAATTAAAATTTTCGAAAAATCTTCCATGTAAAGGGTAATCTGGGGTGCGGCGATTTTCTTGAAAACTTTCGTGTCGCATCTCTGGAAGATATTGAACCTAAATACCAAGTTTGGTGTTTATCCGACTGTTCGTTTCTGAGTTATGCTGTTCACAGACAGACACACACACACACACACAGACATGTTGCCAAAAATGCTTTTTTTTTTATTCAGGGGGTCTCAAAACATGTATTTCCGGTGAAATCTCGGTATGGAATTTTTGGGTCGAATACAATGCTTCCCTACTTACTATACGTAGTAGAGAAAGTAAAAAGTCCAGATGTATGAGCATTTCAATCCTTAAAACTTATGTAATACCAAATTTTATACTAAATCAGATGTTCATAAGATGCAAGCCGAAGATTTTCTGGTAGTTCCTCAGGTACATATCAAGTTCCTCTTTACATGTAAATTTTCCCTTACTTTTTATTTTCTCAAAACTAGCCCTTCGATTTTAATTCAAATATAGTACTGCTAACAGAATAAATATTTTTCGACATTTCCATAAATAGTCTCTCTGAAACCCTCTTCATTCTCATTTAATTTTATATAAATGCGAAATTAATTGTAAACAACTACTTTCTAAGAGAAGGGAAAGTGTAGACCTCATTAAAATATAATTTTTAGAGTACATTGGCCGTCTTTTTAAGTATTCCATATTTGCCAGGCTGAAGTGAAAAGTCGATTAAATACGATTGTTTCTCAATCTGGAGCAAAAATAAGATTCAAACACACACACAGAAATAGTTATTACAAGCAGGCTACGGTATAGTTTACCCTTTTGAGCACACAGCAGGCATGTTGCTGTCACCACTTTAAACTCTGACCCATATCATGGAAGGGACAGGAAATATTAAATGCACCTGACACATAAAACAGACCCTATCCCGGAAAAAGCGAGTTGCACATCCTGCCCCCATTATGTTAACAATGGAACGGTTTTCATTAGCGCCTTTATGTAGATTCTCTTCAAAGAAATTATTAACTTTGCCTACATCCGCCAGAGAACTCGTGAAACGGGTTTCATTTCCTACTCGTCTTAGGGCTGAAGGAAAGGTGTTGACCCCCATGGCGCTCTTCCTGCTTACTCGATTCAACAGCCACATCAACTACGATAATGGAACGAAATCTCCATGGTGAAAATGGTAAGCCGCATCTAAAGACAGGCGTAAAAACTCTGATGTGTTCGCTCACATGACTTTCTCTACTCTTGTACAAACTATTTTACAAACTCTTATTCTCCATATGCTTCATGTTAATCGAGATATCGAAATGTTAATCTTATTGCTAATTTTCTTGTAGATGCAAGGAGAATTGGCTTTAGGAGCTGGTTGCTATGTGGAGTATTCCATTCTCTTTGCATTACCAGGACAAAAAATCTGATGTGTTACACTCACATGACTTTCTCTACTCTTGTACAATCTATTTTTACAAACGCCTATTCTCCATATGCTTTATGTTAATCGAGATATCGAGATGTCAATCTTATTGCTAATTTTCTTGTAGATGCAAGGGGAATGTGGTAGCTTTTAAGCGATGGTCAAATATTTTAACGCTGGTTGCTATGCGGCGCATTCCATTCTCTTTGCAAGTCCAGGACATAAAAAAATGAATAACGAATTTGAGAAAAAGTATAAGTATTGGAAAATCTAAGGGAATAACAAGCAATATCTCGAAAACGGTTCACTCAACAAAAGAAATGTATATGACATATGTTGTGTATTTCAACGAGATCTACATTTTTTGTGTAGTAAAATTTTGTCTATCTCTTATGGTTTACCAGTTATGCAAAAGTCGTTCACAATGAAGAATACTTTTGGAGACATTCCCAGAAAATTCGACATATACATTTCATTTCTCATGACATTATCTTAAACATATGATATTTTCATCAAAATCGTTAGAGCCATTTTTGAGAAAATTAAAATTTTCGAAAAATGTTCCATGTAAAGGGTAGTCTGGGGTGGGGGGATTTTCTTGAAAACCTTCGTGTCGCATCTCTGGAAGATACTGAACCTAAATACCAAGTTTGGTGTTTATCCGACTGTTCGTTTTTGAGTTATGCTGTTCACAGACACACAGACAGACACACACACGGGCATGTTTCCAAAAATGCTTTTTTTGGATTCAGGAGGTCTCAAAACATGTATTTCCGGTGAAATCTCGGTATCGAATTTTTGGGTGGAATGCAATGCTTCCCCTACTTACTATACGTAGTAGAGAAAGTAAAAAATGAATAACGAATTTGAGAAAAAGTATAAATATTGGAAAATTTAAGAGAATAACAAGCAATATCTCGAAAATGGTTCACTCAACAAAAAAAAAAAAAAAGTATATGACATAAATTGTGTATTTTAACGCGATCTACATTTTTTGTGTAGTAAAATTTTGTCTATCTCTTATGGTTTGCCAGTTATGCAAACGTCGTTGACAATGAAGCACACTTTTGGAGACATTCCCAGAAAATTCGAGATATACATTTCATTTGTCATGAAAATGTCTTAAACATATGATATTTTAATCAAAATTGTTAGAGCCATTTTTGAGAAAATTAAAATTTTCGAAAGATGTTCCACGTAAAGGGTAGTCTGCTGTGGGGGAATTTTCTTGAAAACCTTCATGTCGCAACTCTGGAAGATACTGAACCGAAATACCAAGTTTGGTGTTTATCCGACTGTTCGTTTCTGAGTTATGCTGTTCACAGACAGACACACAGACATGTTTCCAAAAATGCTTTTTTTTTGGATTCAGGGGGTCTCAAAACATGTATTTGCGGTGAAATCTCGGTATCGAATTTTTGGGTGGAATACAATACTTCCCCTACTTACTATACGTAGTAGAGAAAGTAAAAACGCAAATTATAAAAGAGTGGCAGCGAATACACAAACGCACAGTCCACGATTGGATGCAAAAAGACTGGCAGAGATGATGTTATTTATGATGCAAGTGTTAAGCGACAGTATTTGCTAAACTTGGCCGGAGACTGAATAAAGTAAACCTTTGAACAAAATAGCATTAACTCGTTGCATGACTGCCATGCACTATTTTTACTTGCTGAGCCATCTACCTAAAGTAGTTAAGAGGAAGATTGTGATCCACCCAAAAATTCAATGTAGAGATTTCACCGGAAATACACGTTTTGAGGCATCTGAGTCCCTCCAAAACGGGGGGGGGGGATTCAAATGAACATTGAACTGGTCGCTATATGCTGGCTTTAAAATTCCATACTGTTTCCATGAAATCGTAAGAAAAGCTGAATGCAGACAGACTTTAAAAGAATGGCCAAGTAATGAACAATTCGAACCATTAATAACGGATACCTTAGAAATGGCTTATTCCATGAAAAAATTATTCGACATAAATTATGTGTTTCAGAGAGGTCTACAATTTCTGTGTATTACATTTCATCTGTCGCTTGACGTTCAATAGTTATGCAAGATTACACAAAATCCTCCCGAATGAACAGTATTTCAGAGGCTATTCCCAGAAAATTCAAATTACACATTTTATTGGGCATGTAAATATCTTTAATATATGGTATTTTAATCAAAACCATTAAGGCCATTTTTTAGAAAATCAAAATTTCCTAAAAATCTTCTATGTAAAGGGTAGTTGAAGGTGGTGGAATTTTCGTAAAAATCGTGGTATCGCATCCCTGGAAGATATTGAACTTAAATATGAAGTTTGGTATTTATTCGACTTTTCGTTTTTGAGTTATACTGTTCACACACAACACACACACACACATTTGTATTTCATATGAAATCTCGGTATCGAATTTTTGGGTGGAATGCAATGGAAAAAGAAAAGTCAGTAAAATACCAAACTTGGTATTTAAGTTCAGCATCTTCCAAGGATGCGACACGAAGATTTTGAAGAAAATCCCTCCACCCCAAATTATCCTTTACAGGAAAGTGTTTCGAAAAGTTTGAATTTCTTAAAATTGGCTCTAATGATTTTGGTGAAAGTATGTTTCAGATATTTTCAAGGCAAATGAAATGCATATCTTGAATTTTCAGGGTATAGCCCCTTAAGTTCCCTTCCTTCTGAATGACTTTTGCATAACTGGTAAACCGTAAGACAAAATATTACTACACAAAAAATGTAGATCTCGTTAAAACACACAATCTATTGCTTGCTCCTCCCCCCCCCCGATTTCCGAGATATAAATTTGTATTGGTTTGCATTTTCAAATACTTATACAGTCCTTAAGTGGAAAATCCCTATTCGTTTTTACTTTCTCTACTACGTATAATAAGTAGGTGAAGTATTGTATTCCACCCAAAAATTCGATACCGAGATTTCAGCTGAAATACATGAGTAAAAGAAAACCATTTTTGGAAACATGACCGTGTGTGTGTCTGTGAACAGCATAACTCAGAGACGAACAGACGGATAAACACCAAACTTGGTATTTAGGTTCAGTATCTTCCAGAGATGCGACACGAAGGTTTTCAAGAAAATCCCCCCACCCCAGATTACCCTTTACATGAAACATTTTCGTTAATTTTAATTTTCTCAAAATTGGTTCTAACGATTTTGATTAAAATATCATATGTTTAAGATATTTTCATGACAAATGAAATGTATATCTCGAATTTTCTGGGAATGTCTCCAAAAGTATTCTTCATTGTGAACGACCTTTACATAACTGGTAAACCATAAGAGATAGACAAAATTTTACTACACAAAAAATGTAGACCGCGTTAAAATACACAATTTGTCATATACATTTTTTTTTTTTTTTTGGTTGAGTGAACCATTTTCGAGATATTGCTTGTTATTCCCTTACATTTTTCAATACTTAATTTCTCAAATGGGAATTCGTTGTTCATTTTTTTGTCTTAAATATGCAAAGAGTATTAATCTGAGGCAAAGAGAATGGTGCTGCACCTAACAACCAGCTATTAAGAGATATGTCTATGCTTAAAGGCTAGTGTATTTTTATATTGGCGTGGCAAATACAAAACAAGGGGAACATAGTACGCCTTAAGCGATAGTCAAATATTTTTAGAACTGGTCGCTATGTGTAAAATGTAATTCTCTTTGCATGTCACAAAATCGTTTCTGCAAATGTTTATCTCGATTAATATGAAATAGATGGAGAATGAGAGTTTGTAAAAATAGTTTGTACAAGAGTAGAGAAAGTCATGTGAGTGTAACACATCCAATTTTTTTGTCACATGTACTAAAATTGTTCCTTGTACCGCAATAAACACGTATTAAAGCAAGAAACACCTCTTCCTAAGGTATCAGATTTCTATTACATATTTTACGCTTCATAACATTAACTACGTATAAACAAAACGTTATCACAAAAATGGGAAACATATTCCTCAGACATAGAACGCCAATAAAATAAACAATTTACCCGAAGGAGTTGACTTTACATTTACGTCGTCCATTACTGAATCTGCGCGCCCATTAATGCTCATCAGTTGCTAATCCGCACGCTTTGCGTTTTGTTGCCGTCCAGTGAAGGGGGCTATGATAGTGATGAGTAGAAATAGGCAAAATATGAAGAAAACTATGCCAATATATGATTGTTTTAACAAAATATGAAGGAAAATATTCCAAAATATGAAATATGCATATTTTAAAGCTAAAGCATGTTATACCTCAGGGTTCGGAGCAGTTCACTGCATTAGTTGGAATATTAAATGAAATACAATGGAGATAATGGACTTAAATCACTATAAATCCGTAAACTTAGAAGAAAAATATCTGATGTGTTACCATCACATGACTTTCTCTACTCTTGTACAAACTATTTTTACAAACGCTTATTCTCCATATGCTTCATGTTAATGGAGATATCGAGATGTCAATCTTATTGATACGTTTCTTGTAGATGCAAGGGGAATATGGTAGGTTTTAAGCGATAGTCAAATATTTTAACGCTGGTTGCTATGTGGCGCATTCCATTCTCTTTGCATGTCCAGGACATAAAAAAATGAATAACGAATTACGTATTGGAAAATTTAAGGGAATAACAAGCAATATCTCGCAAACGGTTCACTCAACAAAAGAAATGTATATGACATAAATTGTGTATTTTAACGCGATCTACATTTTTTGTGTAGTAACATTTTGTCTATCTCTTATGGTTTACCAGTTATGAAAAAGTCGTTCATAATGAAGAATACTTTTGGAGACATTCCCAGAAAATTCGAGATATACATTTTAATTATCATGACAATATCTTAAACATATGATATTTTAATCAAAATCGTTAGAGCCGTTTTTGAGAAAATTAAAATTTTCGAAACATGTTCCATGTAAAGGGTAGTCTGGGGTGGGGGGGATTTTCTTGAAAACCTTCGTGTCGCATCTCTGGAAGATACTGAACCTAAATACCAAGTTTGGTGTTTATACGACTCTTCGTTTTTGAGTTATGCTGTTCACAGACACACAGACAGACACACAGACAGACACACACACGGACATGTTTCCAAAAATGCTTTTTTTGGATTCAGTGAGTCTCAAAACATGTATTTCCGGTGAAATCTCGGTATCGAAATTTTGGGTGGAATACAATACTTCCCCTACTTACTATACGTAGTAGAGAAAGTAAAAATGAATAACGAATTCCCATTTGAGAAAATAAGTATCGAAAAATTTAAGGGAATAACAAGCAATATCTCAAAAATGGTTCACTCAACAAAAAAAATGTATATGACACAAATTGTGTATTTTAACGCGATCTACATTTTTTGTGTAGTAAAATTTTGTCTATCTCTAATGGTTTACCAGTTATGCAAAAGTCGTTCACAATGAAGAATAGTTTTGGAGACATTCCCAGAAAATTCAAGATATACATTTTATTTGTCATGGAAATATCTTAAACATATGATATTTTAATTAAAATCGTTAGAGACATTTTTGAGAAAATTAAGATTTTCGAAAAATCTTCCATGTAAAGGGTACTCTGGGGTGGGGGGATTTTCTTGAAAACCTTCGTGTCGCATCTCTGGAAGATACTGAACCTAAATACCAGTTTGGTGTTTATCCGACTGTTCGTTTATGAGTTATGCTGTTCACAGACACACACACACATACACACACGGACATGTTTCCAAAAATGCTGTTTTTGGATTCAGGGGCTCTCAAAACATATATTTCCGGTGAAATCTCGGTATCGAATTTTTGGGTGGAATACAATACTTCCCCTACTTACTCTACGTAGTAGAGAAAGTAAAAAGAAAGGAAACCAAGAAAAAACCAGTCAAGAAAACCCAGCATTGATCTGTGAGCAACAGATGCACATGCTTCATCCAATTTAGCAACCGCATAGCGTGCGAGTCACGACTGTTTAAATCCTGTATCGTGTCTGCTGATGCGTTCAGGCACTATACCCATTTATTTTCCTTTTGGCATTTGTGGTTTATAAAGCGCATGCGTTTCTAAAGTTGAACTTAAAGGCATGGTATTATTTTCTCTCTGCTAAAGCGTTAACCTCGTCATATATTTTTGCTAAATTTTACCGCAGTTGGGAACTGCGTTTATAAACTCGGGGTTGCATAAAACCAAATTATAAGGGACTGATAGACCATTCGCATGAAAGGTAAATCAACTCCCCTTGATTTTAGTGCATGCTACCTGGAATTTATAATCAGTATCGGTCGCTGTGACGCACAAATATCACAAATAATCAGGGTTGCCAAGTTAGCGGAATTTCCGCTAAATTTGACGGATTTTACACATCACCAACGGGTGAAATTTTGCATTTAGCGATCAACGGATTTTTTAACGGATATATGGACTGTTGTCTACAATGATATTTTTCTGTTTAATTCAAAGTTTCAATTATATAATTAGAGAGCAGATTTAATGGGAAAAATCCTAGATTTAATTGCAACTTAATCTTTCCTCTTCCCACACACTCATTTCAGTCTACGGTAAGTGATGAAACGTGCATATTGCACAATACCATATGAAACATGCTATCTATGTATACCTTCATGTCCTGCGAGGAATGTGTTAATAGCAATGAGATGAGCATATACATGTGATTATCGCAATATGAGTCGACCAAAGAAGACAGCTTATTCTCAAATTTGACTATCGCTGTTCCTTTGAATCTACGTATAACGGAATGTGTAATGTAGCTGTTTCTGTAAGGTTTATCTCGATTAAAATAAGGTAGATAGGAGAATAGGAGTGTACATCATTATTAAAAACGCGTTCAAGGTAGCAAATAATGCAATGTATATATAACTCAGAAATAACTCGGATTGCACACATTTCTTATTTAAAGATACGAAATAATTTCAAAATTATTATGTAAATGCAGTGTTTTGGTCTTCCGCAAAAGGGTAAACTGGTATTTAAAAAATGAAATTTTGTAGATCATTGATAAAAGTGTTTCTTTTTTTCTTCCCCCGTTTTATTTATTTATTTATTACAATCCTCACTTCAATAAATCTAGATCGCGGTTCTGGAGTGCACAACAGCTATCGGTGCATCGAGAAAGATCTGATGTGCTACATTCACAAGACTTTCTCTTATCATCTATCGTTTATTAGTAGGTATGCAAATTATTCTTATGAAGAATAAGAAGAAGAACAATAACGTACCATGATGCCGAAAAAATTTGTTTCTAAGTTACCAGTATATTTAAATTTCACTTTTAAGAGGGCAAACAACAATAATAAGATTTAACGGAATAATTATTTCCGAGTTGGCAACGCTGATCACAATATTAATTTTTACGTAGTACGTAGAGAAGGTATTGCATTCCATCCAAGAATTCGATACCGAGATTTCACTGGAAATGCGTGTTTTCAGGCACCTGAACACAAAAAAATCATCAAAAACCAAAAACTTATTATTTAGATTCAGTACTTTCTGAAGATACGACACGAATATTTTCAAGAATTACCCCCCCCCACCTCAAACTACTCTTTACATGGAACATTTTTCGAAAATTTTCATTTTCTAAAAAATGGCTTTAACGATTTTGGTTGCAATACCATATATTAATGACATTCACAAGACAAATAATATGTATATCTTGAATTTTCTGGGAATAGCCCGTAAAGTTCTCTTCATGCGGAAGGGATTTTGTATAATCTTGTATCATTACTAAACGTTAAGCGATAGAAGAAAAAGTGCTTCACAGAAATGTAGATCTCTTAAGAACGCACAATTTATTTTAAATAACTTTTTTATGGCACCAGCCATTTCCGAGATATTCGTTATTAATGATTCGAATTGTTAATTACTTAGTCATTTCAACTTGTTGTTTCTCGCGATTGTACGGAATTTAAAGGCAGCGTATACGGTCCAGTTCTTAAGCATTTGTTCTTAAGCATTTGACTATCTGTAACGAAATGTAGCTATTTCTGAAAAGGTTTGTTTGGATTAAAATGAAATAGATAGAAAAATAAGCTTTGGTGAGAATTGTTTCTACATCTACTAGTAAGCGACAGTGGATACAGAAAGTCATGTGGATGTAACACATCAGAATTTGTTTTTGTTACAAACTTAGTCAAAAGCCTTAATATGATACAAAATAGTTGTCTTAGAAAGCCTAGCGAACAAACGTTTGTACAAAGATGCACGCTGCACTTACCAAATACTTCATATGTACCTACAAGAACCCGGCGGAGGGCGATGGATATTTTTCGGGCGTAAAAATACTTAGCATGTCTTCCTTCGGAAGGGATGTAAAGCCGGTGGTCCGTGTCGTAGATTTACAGCACGTAAAACAAACTCAAGCCTGATAAAGAGGCTTCTGAGCAAAATTACCGGTCTTTCATGCCCAATATACAATGGGACGATAAGGACCACAGTAGTTAAAGAGCGTCCATAAATAAAACTCGATTTTAAGGACAAACAATCTGCCAACTTGCTACGTAGCTCTGTGGAACATACCCGTAATAATAAGAGGCGTGTTTTAAAATACCGATAATCCTTTTTTAAAAAACAACAGAACACTATTATCACTCATTACCTTACAACTTACACTACTTCTACACAGTCATCGCCGTTATTCAGGCACTTGTCGTAATGATAAACCAGCTCTTAGAAACATAAAAATAGCTTGGTGCCAAATCCGGACTCTAGGGTGGGTGGTCGAATTATTCCCAACAAAATGATGCGATCAGATCCATTATTGTTTCCCCATAAACCTCAGACAATTGGCGATGAGTGTTTGCTGGCGTAACATTTCTCGCATTCAAAAAACAACATCACTGATCTGACTTTACAGTCGATGAATCGTTCGGTTGTTTTAAACATTTCGAAACGTTTTAACAACAGGAAAGCACAAAGTGACAATCGCTCACAGCTGCGTCTGTCTTCCTAATGAATGGAGGAAGTGGTTGCGCATGCTCAAAATCGCGACAGCAGTGGCAAAATATTAAAACGTACTTACTTTAAAAACACGCCTCTTAGAACAGATGAAGAAGCTCTAGGTATCTATTCAGGGATGCTTATTTTGACTAACGTATAACATATATTAAATAATCGTGTTCTACATCCGGCTTATATATTATGATACGGTAATTTGTATCACAAATTACCTAAGTGTAAATAATGATTGTAATATGAATATGTATTTTTATGTGACATTGATTTCAGATGTTTATTAATTGTAATTATTATTGGTAAATAATAATATACGGCTTTACTGAAACTGTCAATAATAGCAATAATGCAGCGAGGGGGTGAGCTGTTTATCATTATTGGGAACAAGGAAGTTACGTAATGTTCGCGCGTTTTCGGTAGAACCTTCTAGAATGTTTCCCTAAAAGCAATATGTATTCGTGGTTTTCATTGGATATTAAGATAGACGCTAATGTTGCCGCGTTTTATTAGCCAATAGCAGTTCATTTATAATCTTTAGGCGTATCTTGAGGCAGGCGTATAAATAGGGTAGGTTCGAGGTAGCTTGCCCCTCAGTTAATCAAAATTTCGTGTACACTACACGTCGTCAGTCAGTCCTTCAGTTCGTCAAGTTACGCGCAGCAAAAATCATTAAAGATCTAAAATATTATACATTTAAATATACACAAAGTTGAAGTACGTGAGTTAAAAGTGATAAGTAAGAAGTTATTACAAACAGTTTCAGTTTGGCGAGTATCTAAATCAATATGTAAAAGTGTTAGTGAACGTGTTCGGCAATAAAAATTATAAAACAAATTTTCTTCATCAGTATAATTTCTGGATAAAAGATTCCTTTCCGCTTCACAACCTGTAAGAGATACATGTTCGACCCAAACAGCTAGCTGGAGGACATTTAAAGTGAATTATTTCAAAACTGATGCAAATTGCTACGCCAGATGGAGCTACAAACCAAACAAGGAGTGACGTCACAAGATGGCAACGCGTGAAGTAAACACACATACATAAACATCACAAGCATCAACATTATTTGTAATACCGTTACAATATTTATATATAAAAGAAATTAAATTGAGTTTTTTATTTATGGGAGCTCCTTAACTGCCGTGGTCCCATTCTATATCGGGCGTCAAAGACCGGTTATTTTGCTCAGAGGCTTCTTTATCAGGCTTGAGGTTCTTTTACGTGCCGTAAATCTACGACATGGGACCACCACTTCCCTTCCGAAAGAAGCCATGCTAAGGATTCTTACGCCCGAAAAAATCCATCGCTCTCAGCCAGGTTTGGGAATTACAGACTAGCATGGTAACCACTACACCACGGATGACGATACAACAATCAGCGTACATGTTGGGTATGCAAGAGTACCTACATATAAATCAAGCTGTAAGGCAGGTTGTAGCTTGTCTCCTACTTTGTCTTCAATTTATATAGACGATCTATCAGATAATGGATGTTGAAAATTAATGGAGGCATTTGTATTGCACCAAATTTTACGCTTAAGACGATGCTATTTGCGGATGGCCAGATAATTATAAGAAAAACTGAGCTGCAAAGATCTGAAACAGATCTAAAGGGGTGAAGGATGATTGAAATGATGGAACGAAATTGAGGGACAGGAAATTCCGGGACAGCCAACATGCGAGTCGCGCGCGTTACCACGCACCAGCTCGCTAAATTACGTTCTGACTTTAATGCTTAGAAATTCCTGGTTATGATCTTCGTATGAGTGTTTATTTGAATACATCATAGTATTAATTTGTGTTGGCAAGGTATTTTTTATAATTATCTAGCTGTATCTCATTAAAATAGATTACTTTTAAGTGTTAAGTATTTTGTATTATCAGAATATATAACCGTGCATAAATTCCACACAATACTAGTTTGTGAAACGCTTCAAAGAATACCGGGGGTAAATATTAGCTTTATGTGAGTTTTCTTTGTCTTTCTTTTTCTCTCTCCCTCGACTCTATAAAACTCACTTATCAATTCATCCTGGATGCTGAGAAACGTTAATTTTAGGAGTATTATATTTCGACTTTTGGGAGCCGAACTTGAAGTAGTATTAACCGCACGTATGGTAAAAAGTTTCTGGTTGCCTTCGCCCCAAGATTAAAAATATTAACTTTGTAATTTGACGGCTTCTTTAAATATTATATGTTTATGTTTGCCTCGGCTGCGTCAGTATTATTGTTAGAGACATGTTTCTCTCTGCAGGGTTGTGGTGCGACTGAAGAATTTAGCCTTACACAGATTATAAATTTTACTTCACTCCTTTTATTAATGCTTGACACGATTTAAATAACACTTCACTGATATAGAGATCTGTGAGATTCTTTTGTTAATTACTTGCATATTTTAACACGTAAAACTATTTTCGTCTCACACGAATACATATTAAATTTCTCGAGGACACATCTCGCATCCGGTTAGAAACACTGTCTGCTAACAACGTGTCCAGTTATGAGCACTGTCTACAAGCAACTGACTTCTACATTTGTAAATTTTGCTATATTTCAGTTTCTGATTGGCTATTCCTAATCCAATAGAGTACTTTTATTTAACTAAACGTTTTCTGGTTGTTGATTGGCTATTTTATAAACTGTCACAAAAATTGCATTATTGTTGCTCCAAGAATGACTAGTAGTATTATTAAACGTTCTTACTAATTATTGCCTCAAGGTTACCTCATTGTTACTTCATTGTTAGCAACTTTTAACCTATTATTCTCGCAGCTCCTACACTATTAAATTACATAATATATTCACATAACATTATTACACATGGATACAATAATACAAACATATACAATGATGTTACATACATTTTTATATATTGTTACATACACATATTGCTTTAAGGCGGGCTGTTATTGAATTTATATTTATATAATTGGACTGAAATCATTTAAGTGTTAAAAATACTGCCTCAATGCAAAGTTATTTAAAAAGCAAGAGATTTCAACTTCGTATATCAAAGAAGCTGTAAAAGGCTGAAGTATATTCTGCACGTCTCTGGTTGCAGAAAGTTTAAGTCATTGAAGTTATGTGCATTTAAGTAGACATGTTGCCTCCGGAAACATTCAGTAAGGAGGGTTGTTCACGATCTATGGTAACAATATCGGACGAACACAATAGCTCCGCGCTGAAACATGTGAAACCGAATGAAAGTGAGGCAGTATTTTATATCACAACACTGTGAATGCCAGAGTGATTGTAGTGTAAATTAACATTATTGTATGGCATTGATTTGAGATGTTTGTTAATTATAAGCATTGTTATGAAATAAGTTTACACGGCCTCACTGAAACTGACAATAGGAGCGGGTAACAATGAAACGAGGGGGTGAGTTGTTTATTAATTAGAAGAGACAAGCAAATGACGTCAGAGTAGCGCGCTTTTCTGTAGAAATGGAGGGAATATCTTCCCTAAAGCATATGTGTTCGTAATTTTGATTGGATATAGAAACTAATGTTGGCGCGCTTTATTAACCAATAGCAGCTGGATTATAATCTTTAGGCATATCGGGGTGAGGGAGTATAAATTCTAAAGCCAGAGACAAGTAACGCACAGTTTAAGAGAATCGTTCACGCGTTACACCTCGCACAGTTCAACCGAATCATTCACGGGTTACACGTCGCGCCGTTTAACAGAATCATTCACGAAGTACACGTTGCGTAATTCTACAGAATCTCTCGCGTCGTAAAGTTAGTTACAAAAATGTGAAATACTCGAATTAATAATGTGCGGCAAATAAGTGATTATAGTTACATTCGAAAATATAACAGTTTCAGTCAGGCGTGTATCAAGAGTAAATATGTGAAATTAATGAAGTGTGACGGCAATGAAAGTGTAAAAACAAATTCTTTTATCAGTGTTATCTTTTAGGAACAACTCCTTTCCGTTTACACACCCTGTTCAAGAGATTTGCTCACTGAGTAATAATAGCTAGCCGGAGGACAAAGAACTCAAAATTCAAAATAGTAAAACAATAACAGACGCTCAGCAAATAAGATAACACGAACGATACCGCGACAAAAGTTCAGCAGTATGAGTGTATCACTGTGTTTGCACAGTTGTGTGCTCTTGTTCCTGCTGCATCATTCTGATAAGTGTACATTATTCCCTTTCTATGCAACATACTTGTATTCTAACATTATTAAGCAGTGCAAGAGGGTGGTTTTACCATTTCTAAGAAAGTGATCTCATGTGCAGTCAACAAAAGAGGTAAGGCCACTAAGACTTATTCCAAAGGGCAAGAAACAGGGAACTCCAGACCGCCACCAGTCGCACCTCGGAGATAATTTGGAAAGTAAAGACCCCCATGCCTGTGGACCAAATCATGTAACTCAGAGATCTGTAATTAGAGATCTCTGTTATTACTGTGAACACCATAATAAACCAGGATTTTAATCTAGAAAAGTGAGGTTTGTTGTCTTTTTAGATGAGGCATATGTTTATCTAAGTGACTGCAACAAACACTAGGCTATATATTACCGACCAAGGGGAGAAAGAAGGTTTCAAAGTTGATATAAGTAAAACTTTCCCAGTGGGTTCCTGGTAATAGCAAGATACAGTTGCAATGGCAAATTAACCATTCGTCGTGTACATAAACATAAGAAAATCAACTCGGTATACTCGTATTATCAGACTAACGTCCTGATACCAATTTTCCAAACAAAAATCCCTGCTCTCTATGGCGCAGATGTAAATAAAGTCTGGTTGCATCAGGATAAGGCATCAAGCCATACGTCTGCTTCAACCTACAAATTTTTGAAGAACATAGAGAGAGAATCTTTCAGCGACATCCGTGTTATGTCATCTGATGCATGACTGGTGGAGTTTGGTGCATTTGGATCACTGAAAAGAGCCCTTGGAAGCAGACGGCCGCAAACTTTGGATGGCTTCTGAAAAACTGCCAGGAGGAATGGAATAAACCGCACATCCCTGCATTTCGTAGCAGTTTGCTCAAGTGGAAGCTGTACTGCGGATTGATAGCTCAAGCTAAAGGCATCCATATACATCACTGCTGGTGGTGGCGTGGTTTTTCATAAGGTAAGGGGGTCTTAAGTTTGTTACCATAGATTGCGAACAACCCTCTGTCATCCACTTCTTGCCATACCAAAACAACTGCCCTCCAGTTATGTAAATTTTTGTCACATGCACATCTGCATACATGACGAGGCTGTTTGCTGAATCTAGAGCAGAACTGACTTCACAGCAAACTACAGTACACAAAATCAATTTTACTGTGCTCACCATTTTTAGCCTCTCCACAAGTAGGATATTTTACCGAAAAAATACGTGTTGCGGACCCCAGAATCCAAGAAAAAAAGCTATTTTTAGAAAAAGGTCCATGGTGTATGAACAGGATTACTCAAAAACGAATACTGAGATAAATACTCTACTTTAAAATACCAAATTTGGTATCTTCTAAAGATGCGACAAAATATTTATAAAATCACCCAAACCAAACTACCCTATATATGGAAACATCTTCGAAATGTTTTTCTTTTCTCAAAAGACGATCTAACGATTTTGATTAAAATATATATATTTAAAATATATGATGATAAAAACGTTATCTGCTGAATTTTCGGGGGGTAGCTTATGAGGTAATCTTCATTGGGAAGGCATTTTGCACAATTTTGTGTTACCGAACTTAATATCTCTTTAAAGTACCAATTTGCTGTATACTGTAAACATTTTGCACAGTATCTAACATTAGATGAAACGTCAAACCACTATGATGGAGAATTAACAGCTATAAAAGCAGCATTACAGAACATTTTATATAGACCATACATAAAACAAAATATAGTTATCTTATCAGACTCAAAATCTGCCATAGATGGAATAGTAAATTACAATAATAAAACAACAAGAAATAAGAAGCCTAATTAAAACAGTTGAAACTAGAAATCATGTCACTCTAAAATGGATCCCAGCTCATGTTGGACTTTTGGGCAATGAACATGCGGATCAATTAGCAAAGAAAGGTGCAATACAACAAATAAAACCTGTAGGACAAATAGAAATAAATAAACAATTAAATGACATTAAACAAATTTCAAAAGACAGCACAGACTTGTTGAAGAAGATAAATTAAAGGATAAAGATTATACGAATATTAAAGTTAGAGTTGATATACAAAAAAATGCCAAGGAAGACTGCAGTGGCCTTATTTAGGATGGCAACTGGCACGATTGCCTCGCAGAACACCATGCAGGGCTGTGTGAGGCGTTTTTAGCGGTTTGTTTGAAATAAAAAAACGGAAATAGTGCTGTTTGCGTTTTAATATACTTTAGAATATTGATTTTATGCTTTTTTTTCATTTCTTGCTTAAGCTCACATTAGACAAAGGTAGAGGAGGGGCCCTGGAACCAGGGCAAAGCACCGCAAGCAGGCCAATCGGCCCTTTATGCTTCCAACATGACCCCTAGGAGGGAAGGATGAGGGGAGAGACCCGAAGGGCGACCGGATCTGGATGCAAGCATGAACGGGGTCCCTAACGTTTCCAGATAGAACGCGTCCGACACCGTACGGAACCTTGCCACAAGCCGCCAACCTTGGGGTCCCCCGGAGCGGATCCCCACTCGAGGAGAGACCTAACTGAGCAGTAGCGCAGTGATGCCAGGGAAGAAACCTTTACAGAGCGCAAGCCACCGCCCAGCCGCAACCCGCCAAATGCCGTCGCCTACAACCCTGAAACAGATGACAAGGAAGATGATGGCTACAGGAAATGAAAGGAAGGAGAATCTGGTAGAAGGTGAACCACCCCAGCATTCGTCTGGTGACCCGGGGAAACCACGAAAAACCCATGGGCCAAAGAGGGCGGTCACCAGGGATCGAACCGGGACATTCCGAATGCGGGCCACAGACGTAACTGCCTGAGCCTCCCGCTCGGTTCACATTAAGGGATTTTGTAAACATTTTTCCATGCAAATCTTCAACTGTGCTTCGGGTAATACGCTGAAAAATCTTCGCCTTGCATCAGAAGACGTCTAATTCTTACATTCTACACCGTATATGTAGTAAGTAGAAGTATGTATTTCACCCAAAATCAGTGATCACCAAGTGCTCTGTGAATATGTGAAGAAATACTCGGAACGCATACTGCTTAGTAAGTATTCTCATTGTTTAACCATGCAAAGCAACTTGCTTGACCTTCAGTTCAAAACAAATGTGCGACAGCGACCACGAGCGCGTAAAGTAACATCTTTAATTATTTTAGACAAAGCCTAATCAGTAACCATTAGAATAAATGGTGTTTAATTTACGCAATTCCACCCCATACAATAAAATTATTTTTCTTAATCTGTAACCGCCTACACTTGAAAAAAAAATAGAAATTTCTCCACTTAAATAAAAATAAGAACATGTTTATTTAACAGTATGAAATTAAAGTTTAGGGAATCAAAGTAAAGCTCGATTTAAAGTTTTCAGGTTTATAACAGCTTGATGTTGGAAATTTTAGGAAGATACGATAAATTTGAACAGTTTTAATTACAAAAATATGGTGTTCTAGATTTTTAGAGTTTGCTAAAGCATTGTATCGGGTTTGTCTACAAATACAAAAATTTTCGTTTGGTTTTAGAAATGCAAAGTCGATTTTCCTTCCATTTTGGACGATTTGAAATGGAATGTCCCAAAACTGGTGAACCGTAAGGGATAGAAAAAAAAAAAGCTGAGTACACAAAAAATGAGATCTGCTTTAAGCACAGAATTGTCAAATACATCTTTTGCGAGGTTAACTATTTCCCAGATATTCCTTGTTATTGGTTTGAATTCTCCAATACTTAACTTTTCTCAATGGGAAGTAGTTATTTTTTTGTTTTATTATTATTATTATTATTATTATTATTATTATTATTATTATTATTATTATTATTATGTTTTAAAGTATTTTTCCCTTCCCTCCTCTCTCTTGGCCATGCAAAGGAACAGAATTTCAAAGCCATCACGTAGCGACCAGCTCTTAAAAGATTTCACTATCGCTTAAAGCCTACTGTATTCCTTAATGCTTACAAGGAAATAAGACAATTTTTGCAAAGATTTATCTCGATTAATTTGAAGTAGATAGAAGAATAAGCTTTGTAAAAATAGCTTGTAGAAGAGCCAGTAGAGAAAGTCGTGTGAGTGCACACATCAGATGTTTATTACTACTACTTTTAATTTTGAAGTTAAACTTTTTCACAAATGCAAAGACTGCATGTAGGGATGGATGAAAATAATAAACGCCTTTTTACAGCGGACTGCCTACAGCAAGGTAAAGAAACCTGAAGGTAATTACTGCGAAAATGTGTTGTTGGCGTGCTTTGAAGTGATTCATTTAAAATTCTACTTTACTTCATGTATCAAACTGAGTATTATCTAGAGATGCTGTTAATTATTCTTGTGTGACTTACATGATCGCATCTGTTCTTGAAATTATTTATTTACTAGTGGAGCATTAATAAAACAATTATTTATAAACGTTATACAGGGTCTTTAGATTTATTCGGCCGTTGCCGTCAGTCAGTTGTTTGGGCATGACGTCAATACTTTGAAGCGAGTTTATCACCAATATCTCTGGCAGAGGTCTAGCGAAATATGAGTGGACGGGGTGGATGTCAACAGTTTCGAGGTCACTTTAGTGAAATGGGACTTTATCGTACCTTAAAAGATTTCACTATCACTTAAAGCCTACTGTATTCCTTAATGCTTACAAGGAAATAAGACAATTTTTGCAAAGATTTATCTCGATTAATTTGAAGTAGATAGAAGAATAAGCTTTGTAAAAATAGTTTGTAGAAGAGTCAGTAGAGAAAGTCATGTGAGTGCACACATCAGATGTTTATTACTACTACTTTTAATTTTGAAGTTAAACTTTTTCACAAATGCAAAGACTGCATGTGTCTACCTTTCTAGTATTTACATTCGGAACGTCTTTCGCTTGCGTCTCGTAAACTCGCAATCTCTGAATGTATGCTGATAGGTAACTCAAATAACTGGAAGGTTTTGTAGCTAGAATATCTCGGCTTAGCACTCAACCATGCACATTCTGTGAACAGGTGCTCCTTCCATCTCGCGTGCAAAGAATGCACAAAATGTCCTAGTGAGAAACAGTTCTGTACCGCCGCAGTACATCAAACTGTTGACGAAGTCGGAAACGCATGCAGTTCGAGGTTCAATTCCGCACCTCCCCTTTGAGACAAGGGGCTCCCTGAACTACTAATGACAACATTCATTTAAACGACCGGCGTTAAAGGCTGAATAAATTTGAAGGACCGTTGCAATGTCAGGGCTGCATAGAATTGGGGTAGAAGAGAGTGGAAGGAATAGGTTCTAAAGTCCAAGCACAGAATGTAAGTCTTTATGTAATCTAAACTAGTACAAATTTGTAAACAACACACTCCTCATTGTGGCGTTGGGGGAAGATATGGATGACATCAGCTAGCTTCTGGCATTGTGCACAATTGTGCTATAGTTCTGCTCTATACACGCTGTAAACCCGTAACCGAAAATGTTCGCGCATTTTCAATTTTAGTGAATAACCAAAGCAAAAAATATACTTTTTTGTGTTTGTATATGTATGTGTGTGATCTTTTACTCATGGCGAAACCGATTTTTTATGAAACATAGTATTATATACGGCATTTTAATTACCTACTGCTCTCATACACGAAATAAAATTATCAAAATATCTCTCGTATTATTGAGTTTATAAAAAATGTTTTAAAACAAGCATAATATTTGACAAGTTTTGCTATTTATAAAAACTTCCCAGAAAAAGATATCGCCGGTTTTCAAAACATCACACATGTATACTGTACAGAGGGGGAAAAAGCGAGAGGATAATTGAGAATGGAAAATAGGGTGTGCAAAGAAGAGACTGAGAGGAGGAACAAAGCGAGCATAGCTGCGGCTTCTGCTTCTCTAACAATGAGACACATGCAGCATTCTTAGAGTTGGGTTATTAATTAATGCATTTAGATTCGAGGATTGTCTAAATAGGTCTGTTCTTGTAATAAACTGCAGCAATTTATCAAAATGTATGTGTGACAGTTCTTTCACAAAATGGGAGGTTCCGACCCCTTAAGCTGCGTACCCCTAGCACTCGTGGTACTTCTGACATTACCAGAAGTATGCCGGGCGGAAAATTCGAGACCCTTCTGGATGGGAGTTCTTCGGATTGGATTGGACTCGGCGGGCAGTGTTTCCCGATGCCCATGGGAGATTGGGTAGGCCTAGCGGGGTTGTGAGACGCTCAGATGTTCTCCGGCACCGACCATGAGTGAGAACTGGTAGATGGTCTGCTATGTGACTGTCGCCCCGACCTGGGTTCTTAGGTAGTCATCCCGGATGGGCTGACACGCGTTAACGGCGTAACCACTACGGTCTCTGCGAATTAGTAGCGGAGGGAGTCCTAAGTTAACAGATTACTGATTTGTTGCATTCAAATGAGTTTCCCTACTTATTCTTCTACGTTTTCTTACAAGAGCTTATTCTTCTGTGTTTACTTCTTGTTAATGGAGATAAACTTTCATTACTCATGTACCTAACTACTTCGTGTAGGTATAAAGGACACAATAGGCTAAAGTGATAGTCAGATTTTTAAAAATTCTTACTCTTTACAAACGAAGAGCGACTTACCACTTAAAAACTGGTGAAATCTTCCGCTGCGTAACTATAAACTATATACTTGAGTTAACTAATTCAGGATAAGCGATAACAATGCACATGCGGTGAATGTCATCCAGACTCGGTAAACGTCTCCGTTACTTTAATAACCGTCAACAGAATAACTAGTTACTTTCTATTCGTTATTTTTTGTAACTGTTAATGGCTAACGAGTTACTGTCTAACTCCATTACTTGTGTAGCTGTTATAATGCAACCGCTACGATATTTTCTGCCCGTCCCTACCCCGTAATAGCTCTCCCGATATGAGAAAAATCCCTTCCCCCACTCACACTGCAAGTAGCAACACTAAGGCCTACAAAAATGGTCATAAAATTTATAATGGCTGTGAGAACTGATGTATAGGTGCAGGTCCACTTTCCACACTATCGTTTCAATTGTACCACACCGTTTAACAATATCATGCTTATATTTGCATACGAGCTGCCTTACCAGGGTTGCATGGAAGATATGGAGTTTTGCCAACAGTCTGGCATGACATTTAATGCTGCAAGAACTATTCACTTGAATCTGCAACATTACCCTACTGCGGTATAATATACATAAATACGCACACTTTCTATATGTATAAATACGGGCAAAATGAAAGCGATGATCTTATTTATTTTACTTGTGTTAAGAGCTCCAGTGAAACTTCTTTCTTCTAATTTACGAAACTTTGCGGCTTTTTTTTGGGGGGGGCTGTGTAATCTTTGTATTTCGCTTTCACAAACACCAGCAAGAAATCATTATGGTTAACGAGATTCAGACTTCAATCAACTTTATTCATTAGTGATGTTTGGCACGCCTAAAGCTAAGCGGCGATTATGTGATTATTTAGCATACAGTGGTAAATGAGGCAGTATTTTTAACACTTAAATAATTTCAGTCTAATTATATAATATATAAATTCAATAACAGCCCACCCTAAAGCAATATGTGTATGTAACAATATATAAAAAGTGTATATTACAGTCATTGTATATGTTTATATTATTGTATACATGTAATAAGCTTATGTGAATGTATTACGTAATTTAATAATGTAGGAGCTGTGAGAATAATAGGTTAAAAGTTGCTAACAATGAGGTAGCCTTGAGGCAATAATGAGTAAGAATGTTTAATAATGCTAATAGTCATTATTGGAGCAACAATAATGTAAATTTTGAGACAGTTTATAAAATAGCCAATCAACAACCAGGTAAAGCTTTACTTAAATAAAAGTATTCTATTGGATTAGGAATAGCCAATCAGAGCCTTGAAATACAGAAGTTTACAAATTTAGGCGGAAGAAATCAAGTCAGTTGCTTGTAGAAGTGCTCATAACTGGACGCGTTGGTTGTAGACTAGTGTTGCTAACCGGACGCGAGATGTGTCCTCGAGAAATTTAATACGTATTCGTGTGAGACGAAAATAGTTTACGTGTTAAAAAGTGCAAGTAATTAACAAAAGAATCTCACAGCTCTCTATATCAGTGAAGTGTAATTAATAAAAAGGAGTGAATTAAAAATTAAAATCTGTGTAAGTCTACATTATTCAGTCCCACCACAACCCTGCAAAGAGAAACATGTCTCTAAAAATAAATACTGACGCAGCCGAGGCAAACATAATAATATAATTTAAAGAACAGTCAAATTACAAAGTTAATGTTTTTAAACTTGGGGCGAAGGCTACCGGAAACTTTTTACCATACGTGCGGTTGCAACTACTTCACGTTCGGCTCCCCAACAGCTGAACAACAATACAACAAAAAATCATCTTCAAATTGGCTCCCAAAGCGTGGTGCAAATAACGTAAAGATACTATCTTCTTCATAATGAGCTCGATTTCATCCAGATGAAATACAGCAATACTTTCTTACAAGTACTTGGACAAGTATCGTGAATCATATCATTATAAACAGATCCGTTTGCTTTTTATTTTGCCCTGTCTTCCGCTTTCTCAGTTGCTAAATCGTGACCATGTATGTACAATGCTTGGAATGAAATATCCACGACTATTGTTATATTTTACGTGCTGTACAAGGACTAACAACAACTATTTTCTACTCCACAGCATTCTCAACGAAAAGTAAAAATTTTCTTCGCAAGTATATACTTTATGACTTCATTATGTCCGCACTCTAACACCAAGGTACACTGTCGTTTGTGAAAATTGCAACACCAAGAAGGAAACTCATGAATTCAATGAATTTAATACAATAGGTTAGGTACATAACAAGTAACAAATGATAAACGTTTCAAATCTATACATGACCTTTGAGCCCTAATATGCAGTATTTGGTGTGGCCACCATGCGCTGCTATACGCCGCGGCATTGAATCAAAAAGGTTCTGAATAAGTTCCTGAGGGATTTACCTCCACGCAGTTTGTATTCGAGCCCACAAATCCATGACACTGTTACTGGAGGACCGTGACGCACCAGGTGCCGACCAACCATATCCCAGACATGTTCGATGGGTGACATGTCAGGTGAACGTGCAGGCCAGGGAAGCAATGGTACCCGTCGCTCTTCGAAGAAGGCTTGTACATCCCTCGGAATATGTGGCCGGGCATTGTCCTGTTGAAATGTGGCCTGTGGAGATGCCTGAAGCAGGGGGAGTACCTCAGGCTCTACAGCCACCGTTAGGTACCGGTTGCTGTTTAATGTGCCCTTAATTCGTAGCAGGCGAGATCGGTTGTTGTAACCAATGGCGGCCCAAACCATCACACCTGGCGTTTGTCCGCTATGCCGCTCAATAATGCAGCCCTCCAGGTTGTGCTCACCACGGTACCGCCGGGCACGTATGCGGCCATCACTGTAGGACACGTTGAAACGGGATTCTTCCGAAAACACTACATTTTGCGACTCAGCACCCCAGTGATGGTACTCACGTGCCCATTGCAGTCGCGGGAGCTTGTGGTTTCTGGACAATGGAAGCCGACGTAATGGCATGCATGCAACCAGCCCAACCTGCAGACGACGAACCGTTGATGCAAACAAGTTCACACCTGTTACAGTACTCCAGCGTCGAGCCAGCACTGTGGATGAAGCTGTACGGTTATGGCCATGCGGACAAGATGACGGTCATCCCGTGCTGTGGTCATGTTCCATGGTCCAGTACCCGCTCTTCGTTGTGTACGACCTTCATCTATCCACTGCTTCCACACACGCACCACTGTCGTATCAGCATTCCCTGTACTAGCCGAAATGTCACGGTATGACAAATCCGCTTCCCGGAGACCGGTCATTCTGCCCCGTTCGAACTCATCACATACCAATATGGCTCCCTTTGACGTCGACGAGGCATACTGGCTCCTACTTGTTTCCACCTTGTTTGACAGCTCTGCACTGACTACACTGGGCGCAACACTGACCTTGTCGGTCCGACACAAGAGGGCTCTGCTCGGCCTACGTGTTCCCCATCTCTCTACAAACCTAATCACTTATTGCTTGCACACTCTTCTACGCTTCCACCAAGCTTGGAGTTATTCGGGAAATTCTTTCTTGGTGTTGCAATTTTCACAAACGGCAGTTTATTATAAACATTTTCGGGTAAATTGTCATACTGTTTCCCTCGTTTGTCCCACTTTTGCCCGCATTAGGTCTTACGCTGCTCTAACGTAATGCTGCCAACATATGAATAATGCCACCGAAGCCGGTAAGATACTCAGCCTCAAAGCGTAGCCGAGAGATTGAGGGCCCTCAGCCTCAAAGCGTAGCCGAGGGATGTTTTTTAGAAGGAGAGGAGTGCAGCAAGTTGCGGCCTATAGCGACGACAGAGCGTAGCCCAGGGATCTGCGCGTCTAAAACTCCAATGATTCACGTTCACAAAACAACAGCACATTGCATATTCAGTGCATTTCACTGATTATTTAGGTTGGCAGTACCCACTTTGCATGGAAAAATGGCTACGTTTGTTTTTTTCCTAACGCTATTTGCCTATATAAATAAAACACTTAAAACGGGTGGGTACTAGATATTGGAGAGACCACATCATGTTCTAAAATCACTCCTAAGGTAAGTAATTTCATTGCTTTTTCACTTCCTTATTCCTAATTTAGGTGGGCAAAAGAAAGACCTAATGCGGGCAAAAGCGACACAAACGAGGGCAACAGTATGACAATTTAGCCACATTTTCTAGTCATTTAGAAGTTAAAATTAGGAGCTGTCTTCAAGATCATGTCTGTCGGGGTTTTCAATGGTGAAACAATTATCAAAATCAGTTGAGGGTTTCCGAGATTATCCTGCATACCCCACACATACAAATTTTCTCCGTTTATAATATTAGTATAGATTTTCTTCATACCACTCAAATGAAAATGTCTAACTCTTAGCATTTATAACCACAACTGGAAGTTAATTTATACATGCGTTTTAAAAGACTTACATGAAATCAGCAGGCAGCGTTAATTGCCGAATTTTGGGTTATTTGGAAATAATGGCTACTTGTTTAAGGGTATCGATCTCTGAATTTCCCAAAACCCAAAGTATTCTACTAGTTGGCCATGATATGAATGCCCTTGGAGGAGGTCGCCACTGTTTTGTTGACAATGCATAACGTCAAGACTTACGATCCGAGGAGCAAGGCGATAGTGGAAATGTACAGTTACACAAACAGTGCTACATTTGCAGGCCTCAGCCTCGCTATTAAATGCAACTCGGAACTGCTAACACTTTTACTGACTGTCCTTCCGATGCCGCGGCCACTTGTTCCATCACTGTTTAGCTCATCTTCCCACCGAACGCACACATATCGTAGCCAACTAGTACCTACTGAAAGTTTTGAATTTTCCACCATATCTTATGTCTGCAAAAAGAAGTTGGTTGCAAAGTTGGGTGCTAAGTCTTTCTTGGATTACGCGTTTTCAAACACAAATTTAAGCTATTTTACAAACAATGCTCTTTACGATGCAATTTTCATGATTTTAAAACATATCAGATTTATGTTCCCTATTGAGCTAGAAAATAAGTTTGCTAAGAAATACACTTAAATTCATTGGTTTAAGCTAAAAGAATTTTCGTTCAATTGTGAGTTTCAGTTTTTGGAAAAAAAAAATATACTTATCAAACGTGTTAGCTTGCTGCTGTAACTGCCTTATATTAATAAATGCCTAGCAAGTTTTCGTTAGCATATATTTGGTACACTGATTTCGAAGCTTCGCTCTGATTAATTAAAATTCCATGCCAAGAGCGTTTTAAATGCTGAAAAACGTCTAAAATTTTACAACCCAGAAAAATGCATCATAAAATTTACCCATAAAAACCTGCCTGAAACTCTGCTGAATGTTTTGTTTATTAAATATTTTATATTTTAACAATGTGCAGCTAATTTTAAAAAAGACATAACACCACAAGAAAAAAAAACTCATGCGCAATCACACCCTATGCTCAAGAGTTATTTAATTCTTCACGTAACCTTCTGATTTTAATTCCGAAAACAAAAATATTTAAACGAAAACGTTCCTAGAGAATAGAACGTAATAAGTCAAAAAGCTTAAAATGCATTTTTTGATTATTTTCTCCCAATATTCACCGACGGTCGCCGTAACAAATTCAGGAGGCGGTCCTTAGATAGCTAATGTTACCTGATACAGTGAACAAACAAGCATTAATACTTACTTCTCAGTAACGCTTAGGACGGCATATCTTGCTGCGAGACAATCCAAATGAGACGAAGTCCACTACGCCGTAACTACGCCACCTTGAGGTAAACATTCAAGGCTGCTGCCAAGTATGTATGTATGTCGTGTTAAATGCGTTTACTTGCGAACCGCAGCGTCATACACTGAAGCTGCTTCAGAAGCAATAAGGGGAGAGATGAGGTTGATTCTCGAAACTTCAGGCAATCAGAGATTTACAAACACTATGTACTAATAAATTAAGACGCCAGCGAAAAACATCTCGGGAACTAATTTAGAAATAAGCACAACATTTGATTTACATATTCTATACTAAAACCTCATTTCTGTGTTAAAATTTCAAATTCATCGACTTGAAATTGTGGGTTTAGGAAGTTTCACAGATGGGTAACCTTATCACTAATACATTGGAGTTTTAAGTGGACAGACTAATTACTAGGCACGCCCAACTTAAGGCATTATTTTCTCGTACACTTTTTTTCAGCTCAACAAGATAATTTTTTTTTACTTTCTCTATTACGTATAGTAAGAAGGGGAAGTATTGTATTCCACCCAAAAATTCGATACCGAGATTTCACCGGAAATACATGTTTTGAGACCCCCTGAATCCAAAAAAGCATTTAGGAAACATGTCCGTGTGTGTGTGTGTGTGTGTGTGTCTGTGAACAGCATAACACAGAAACGAACAGTCGGATAAATACCAAACTTGGTATTTAGGTTCAGTATCTTCCAGAGTTGCGACACGAAGGTTTTCAAGAAAATCCCCCCACCCCAGAATTTTAATTTTCTCAAAAATGGCTCCAACGATTTTGAATAAAATATCATAAGTTTAAGACATTTTTATGGCAAATGAATTGTATATCTCGAATTTTCTAGGAATGTCTCCAAAAGTATTCTGCATTGTGAACGACTTTTGCATAACTGATAAACCATAAGAGATAGACAAAATGCTACTACCCAAAAAATGTACATCGCGTTAAAATAACAATTTATGTCATATACACTTTTTTTGTTGAGTATACCATTTTCGAGATATTGCTTGTTATTACCTTAAATTTTCCAATACTTATACTTTTTCTCAAATTCGTTATTCATTTTTTTGTCCTGGTAATGCAAAGAAAATGGAATACTCCACATACCAACCAGCTCTTAAAATATTTGACTATAGCTTAAAGCCTAGCAATTCCCCTTGAATCTACAAGAAAATTAGCAATAAGATTAGCATCTCGATATCTCGATTAACATGAAGCATATGCAGAATAAGCGTTTGTAAAAATAGTTTGTACAAGAGTAGAAAAAGTTATGTGAGTGTAACACATCGGATTTTTTCCAGTAAGTTTTGGAGTTTTCTTTTCGCAAGCCTTGCATCTCTTGACTCTTGAAACTCCTGGTCTTCAAATGCATTGAGATTTATATGATATTCCTTAAAATACATTTCTTGTAGCATTTTAGCTATGACATTCCACATTGTTTCATAGCATCAATATGAGGAAATCAAACGGACAATAGTACAAGGAATACACTATAAAATTAACGAGAAAATTGTGTTTTTAAATAATGTTCATAATAAACCAATGAATTGAAACAAGTTAACATTTATCAGCCTTTTTCTGTAAAGAAGTCATAACCTATAATGTTGATAATATATGTTTTATTTGTTTCATATTTTCCCTACTAGGAGCATGCTTACAATCATAGATAAAAGAATAGGGAACGCTACTGCAAGTTCCGCACACCAGATGGCAGAAGATATACCTATATGATCAAGCTGCACTGATCAAACAAACAAAACATGACCGCACGATTCTACTCTATATTCACTCTTAGGTTGATCCGCGTCAAAACAAACCCCAGGTGACCAGTGCACAGTTATAATGTATCCTTCCGCCATTCGCACTAGAAATACTGTCACATTTTCAGACCACGTGGCGAGTACAAGCAGCACGTAGTGCAAAAAAGAACACAGTTCTTATTTCGACACTGAAACGGTGACTAGCATATTCTGTCAAGGGTTAAAAGTGATAAGATTGATAGTTGTAACAAAACAAACGTTTGCACATATAATAATAGTTAATTCTAAAATAAATGATCGAAAAATAAAGTAACAGATATGCGATAATTTAATTTTTCGCTCTCTGGAAGCGGCACTTTATTAACTGTTGGCAACTCATTTTAAAAAAGAAATTGTGCACTGTTACGCGAATTGCATTCTTAAAATCACTACATTCTTGCATCGCGTATTTCATATGCTTTCTTCTTTTTCCGGGTGTAGCCACTTTTCTCGTTTCAGATATTTCTGCACAAGCACTTTTTATACTTGTACTCGAAACACCAGTGAAATCAGAAGTTAATGTCACCATTTCTTTCGTGGAAAGTGTTGGACATTTCTCACATAAGTTAAAATAAAGATTCAATACTATTGTGTTTTCACCACTAGTCAATGGTTTGCGCGACTAATGTTTTACGTAATTCGATGAAAACAAGAGCAAATTCACCGTCCGCCATGATACTAAACACAATTGCTGGTTTCTGGCTGTAAACAATATTCTGCGCCTACCCGGATGTCAGGTGACTCATACGAATTGCGTCATGGGATTTGTGGCTCTGTTTTACGGTATAAATCAGAGTTAAATAAAACCTTAGGTATTTGTATAGAATATTATACTATTTAAGGATAAATTCATTCTAAAATTCAGAGATTAGCATGGGACTACTTTCCTGGGCGCATTGCTACCGTGTTGCACCACGGTGCACTGACCACGTGGGTTTGTTTTGCCGCCGATCAACCTAAGAGTGAATCCAGTTTAACTTGTTTTCCAAAACAACTCATCATGATGTAAGTGAAGGCTTTTAATATCATTCGACTCATTTATTTTATCAATTGACTCTTCACTGTTAATATTGTCCTATTTCAACTTTGATTAACTCACCTGTATTTCAAATAAATTTAAATATTTTATGGTTTTATTATAATAATCATTATTTTTCGATAAATCATTTCATTTTATTCGTAAAATAGTCTTAGAAACTGTCACTCATAATTATCAATTCCTCTAAGAAAAATTTATCGATGATTTGGGAACTGCTCGTGGTATTACTACAGATAAATAGGTTCATAACGGATCTAGAGCCATCGGCGGGCCATTCACATAATGGATCATTACTTGACTGGTGAGCCTAGGGTTGGCCACCCCTCTTTTAATCTAATAGCGTAGTGAGTTGCAGCGTGATGCTGCGATTTCCCAGTCACGGAGAATGCAGATGGATTCCAGGATTGCCATGCGCGTGCGGATTTTTCGGCCTATGTATAGAATCGCTGCTAACTCATTAGCGTCAGGAACAATCGAAGCTACGATTGGCAGCGATCTATGGGTACCGAAAACCAACATCAAATGAAATTGTTCATGCAACAAATAAGATAATACCTGTAAATGGCAGGATATTTTGTTTATTTTTACTTTCTCTACCATGTATTAAGTAGGCAAATAAGGTATTGCATTCCACTCAAAAATCAGATACCGAGAATTCACCAAAATACATGTTTTGGGGACCCCCGAATAAAAAGAAGCACTTTTATAAAAAAGGTCCGTGTGCGTGTGACAGCATAATTCAAAAACGAAAAGTTGGATACTACCAAACTTGCTATTTAGATTCCGCATCTTCCAAAAACGCAACACGAATATTTTCAAGAAAATCCCCATATCACAAACTGCCCTTTACATGGAATATTTTTCGAAACCTTTTTGTTTTCTAAAAAATGGCTCTAACAATTTTGATTAAAATACCACATACGAGGGGCACTATTTATATTTTGAGCCTTGGCAACCCTGAATGTTGTAGGTGCCATCTGACGTTTCCAATGGAAAGTTTGACATTTTTGACCATAATCTACTTCAAAAATGTTGTCAATAGAGCGTCATTTGTTTTGTTTACACTAACTTGAAAATTGTGTGTCAACAAAAACATGGAATTAACTCGTGAAAATGTTCGTGCAATGATTAATACGACTTTCGACATGGATTATCAAGACAAGAGTGATCAAGACAAGACATGGATTATCAAGATCAACTAACTTCCACATTTGGCGACGAAGCTCCATCCTTTGCCACTGTGAAACGCTGGTATAACGAATTTAATCGTGGCCGCCGTTCGCTCAATGATGAAGTTCGTGAAGGTCTTACAAAATCAGTTGTTGTTGATACTGTGCAAAAACTAATAATAAAAGATCGTCATGCGACATATTGTGAGATTGAGGCAACCCTAGGCATTAGTTCCACCAGCATATATAAAATATTTCATGGTTATTTAGCCGTGAAAAAGGTTTGCTCTCGTTGGATCCCACATAATTTGACGCAATCTCAAAAAGATGCACATGTTGATTGGTGTACAAAAATGCTCAAGAAATACAACCTCAAAAGACATATATAAGATTGTAACAGGTGACGAATCATGGATCTGTGCATTTTTGGAAACATGTCCGTGTGTGTGTGTCTGTCTGTCTGTGAACAGCATAACCCAGAAACGAACAGTCGGATAAACACCAAACTTGGTATTTAGGTTCAGTATCTTCCAGAGATGCGACACGAAGGTTCTCAAGAAAATCCCCCCACTCCAGACTACCCTTTACATGGAAGATTTTTCGAAAATTTTAATTTTCTCAAAAATGGCTCTAACGATTTTGATGAAAATATCATATGTTTAAGATGTCATGAGAAATGAAATGTATATCTCGAATTTTCTGGGAATGTCTCCAAACGTATTCTTCATTGTGAACGACTTTTGCATAACTGGTAAACCATAAGAGATAGACAAAATTTTACTACACAAAAAATGTAGATCGCGTTAAAATACACAACTTATGTCATATACATTTCTTTTGTTGAGTGAACCGTTTTCGAGATATTGCTTGTTATTTCCTTAAATTTTCCAATACTTATACTTTTTCTCAAATTCGTTATTCATTTTTTTTATGTCCTGGACATGCAAAGAAAATGGAATGCGCCACATAGCCTCCAGCGTTAAAATATTTGACTATCGCTTAAAAGCTACCATATTTCCCTTGCATCTACATGAAAATTACCAATAAGATTGACATCTCGATATCTCGATTAACATGAAGCATATGGAGAATAGGCGTTTGTAAAAATAGTGTGTACAAGAGTAGAGAAAGTCATGTGAGTGTAACACATCAGATTTTTTTGTCTTGGATATGCAAAGAGTTATAATCTGTGGGAAAGGGAATGGTGCTGCACCTAGCAACCAGCTATTAAGAGACATGTATGTGCTTAAAGGCTACTATTTTTCTATATTGCCCTTGTAAATATATATTCCCGTTACATCTATAAGAAAATTAGCAATAAGATAGGGTCTGCAAATGTTTATCTCGATTAACATGAAGTAGATGGAGAATAAGCGTTTGTATAAATAGTTTGTACAAGAGTAGAGAAAGTCATGTGAGTGTAACACAACAGATTTTTTTATTTATATTACCTCATGCTTATGAAAGACTCTGAAAAGCACTTCACATACAACGGAATAGGCATATTATTACATTGTAGTAATTCTGTTCCCGGGATAAGCATTCCGCTCTCGTCGAGCGAGTGACCTCCCTGATTTGGCGAGGGAACGCATTCCTTCACACGACGTACATAGTTCCTGCAGAGCTCAAGCCAAATAAGTGATCCCGGTTCCGCCCACGCTCTCACAAGCCATCTTCCTCAGGTGAGCACACACCTTTTACATTGCCTTTAGAGATGGTGAAGGCACCGTTGCCATATTTTCTTTTATATATGTTTTTCTTCCCACCGTAAGTTGTTCCGCATCTCATAAATAATACTTAGTGGACACAAATAACGCTAAATTAAATAGCAATGTAAATAAATTACTTCTTATTGCTAATTTTCTTATAGATGTAAGGGGAAAATACATTTACAATGGCAATATAGAAAAACAGTAGCCTTTAAGCACATACATATATCTTAATAGCTGGTTGCTAGGTGCAGCACCATTCCCTTTGCCACAGATTATAACTCTTTGCATATCCAAGACAAAAAAAAAATGAATAACGAATTCCCATTTGAGAAAATTATTGAAACATTTAAGGAAATAACACGCAAATTCTCGAAAATGGTTCACTCAACAAAAAAATGTATATGACATAAATTGTGTATTTTAACGGCATCTACATTTTTTGTGTAGTAAAATTTTGTCTATCTCTTATGGTTTACCAGTTATGCAAAAGTCGTTCACAATGAAGAATACGTTTGGAGACATTCTCAGAAAATTCGAGATATACATTTTATTTGTCATGAAAATATCTTAAACATATGATATTTTAATCAAAATCGTTAGAGCCATTTTGGAGAAAATTAAACTTTTCGAAAAATCTTCCATGTTAAGGGCAATCTGGGGTGGGGGGATTTTCTTTGAAAACCTTCGTGTCGCATCTCTGGAAGATACTGAACCTATATACCAAGTTTGGTATTTTTCCGACTGTTCGTTTCTGAGTTATGCTGTTCACAGAGAAACACAGACACACACACGGACATTTTTCCAAAAATGCTTTTTTTTGGATTCAGGGAGTCTCAAAACATGTATTTCCGGTGAAATCTCGGTATCGAATTTTTGGGTGGAATACAATACTTCCCCTACTTACTGTACGTAGTAGACAAAGTAAAAATTAAGGATTAGGTAAAGCGTTAAATAAATCGTGCAGCGGCGCAGCGAAAAGTTTGGAGGTTAAAACTCGTTCTAGATCCTCACAGAATAATAAATTATGATACAAGGGGTAAAAAGTAGGGTTTTTATTTGGCGAGTAGGAATTCTGCGAAGCGAAGACCATAGCCGAGTTTCGCAATCCTACGACTAAAATAAAACCACTTTTAACACGTGTGGCATATACTATGTTTTAGACAGCGCTCGAATGTGTAAACCATCAGTAATACATTGATTCCCGAAACTAAGAGAAATCAGTTTCGAACACTGTTCTTGAAACAAGAGAAACGATGTTAAAAAAGCGAGATGTCATATGTTTTGTTGATTCGCTAGCAGTCGTTTTCAGTGTTGAAATTATATTCAACATGTTCTGCCTTGCACCAGGCACTGAAGCGATTAAATGTTATATCTAATGCTTTCAGGATTGTTTCGTAAATACTTCTAGTGTTATTCTTTCAGCTGCTTCTGTAATTTCACTTCCATTTTAGTTTCTTCTGAATTTATGATTTCCGCCATTGAGACTTGATGCATGTTATCGTAGATAAAAAAAATGACGTTTTATATCAAAGAAGGCAGAAAGCTGCCAATATAACGTATAGGTTAACTCTGCAGCGAACTGCGATAAATTAAAGTATGACGATTTGTATTGTGAACAGATAATACGAGTGCCATGAGAAATTAATCACGTAAAAAGACGATGAAAAGCAAAACCTAATCAATAAGTCGAGTTAATTATACATGTGCACATACAAAGCGCAATTGCCATGTGATTGGACTTGAAACCAAAGTTGGTCACAAGATAATCTATAGCTTTTGGCTCGTGTGCACTGTGTTCTACTTTTAGGGTTTGCTGTGTAAAAAGATATACTGGATGTAAAAATTGTAAGTTACAAAGCTTGCAGGAGATAGATGTTTACCATGTGATTTTGTTTATAATTCCATATCCAGAAACTCGTTTACGAGCTAGAGACTTCGAAACGGGAAGAGAGATGACAAGGCAAACAAATCTAGACTCTGCGACAAGCAGTAGACGTCGCATTCATTAGTTAAGAATTCTTTACCAATGGTACTTGCATTAGCTGTCATGTGATTCACCATATCTACAGTCATTGCCAGTGCTTACAGTATTATTCTGTGTAGAAGTTTCGTACTTTACGATATTCATTGGTGGGAATGGGCAGTGATGGCCTTGTACACAAATGTAAACGAGACGTTTCTCATCTACAGGAAAGCCCGAAGGAGTGCGAGAGAGGCTTGCCAGCTCTCTCAACAACGTAATCCCAATATGCTTCACCCAGCCCAAAACTTGTTTCCAAGATTGTAGAGGCGCTTAAGCAAACAGGCAGCTTATCTCCTAACAACTATGCCGGCGTCCGCGGACGTCCTCTTTTCCGTTTCAGGGGCTCTAGAGCGTAAACAAACAGTTTCATGACATAGATTTATAAATAAAATCACATGGTACACATCTACGCCGAGCCTTGTAACATTTTTAACACCTGTATCTAAGATTTCAAACCTGTAGGTGCAGTGGTTCGCCTAAAAATCGACAAGCTTTACGAGCCTCTCCATATAAATTTACCGATTTTGACTGTGTACTTGCAGCGACTTATAACGTGTTTCGTACTTTCACATTACAAGACAAACAAAATATATCTTTTCTGGAAATAGGTTGGGAAGTCATTTCATTCCGAAGCAAATATACATAATCTTGCATAATTGATTTTAGGGTTTAGCGACGGATGAAAGCGTACTAAACAAAAAGTGTACATCTCTTTAAAACATACAATTTGTTTGTGGCATAACATTTCCGAGATATCCGTTATTAATGGTTCGCATTGTTCAATACTTAAGTCATTCTTCAAGTCCCGTCTGTTTTCAGTTCTTATCCACAGATTATACACAAAATCCACCCTCCCCAAATTACCCTTTACATGGAAGATTATTAGAATTTTTCGATTTTCTCAAATATGCCTCTTAACAATATCATAATATATTTCCAACGCAAATAAAACGTACACTTTGAATTTTCTGGAAATAGCCTGTGAAGCCTTCTTCATTCGGAAGGAATTCAATATAATTCTATATAACTGCTAAATTATAAGAAATAGACAAAACCGCACATCACAAAACGCGTAGATCTCTTTAAAAACCACAATTTATTTCAAATAACTGTCCTGTGGCATCAGCCATTTCCGATATATCCGTTGTTATTCGTTTGAATTTTCAATGTTTTGTCATTTTTTGAAGTGCCGTCGCTTTTCAGTTGTTTCTCGCGATATCGTGTAAAGGTTGTGGAATTTCTAAGACAGAATATAGCGAGCCGGTTACCAAACATCTATGATTTGGTATCTCACTCCCCATATACCTTCAACGAAACATGTAATGAATCTATATCTGCAAAGATTTGTCTCTATTAACGTGAAGGAGATAGAAAAATAAGGTTTCGTAAGAAGCTACGTAAAAATAATTGATGGTAGGTAGGGAATCATGTGAATGCTAACATCAGATTCTTTAAAACGTATACATTTTCCATAGGTTATATAATGGAGGGGGGACTTAGACCCATATAGTTCCATTGCGGTTACCATCGCCCAGGAGGAAGGGATGAAGTGAAGGAACCACAGGAGGCTACAGGTCTCAAGACACACGGAGGTCCCTAACAGTTCTGACTCGAAGACCGGCCCCACTGCTGGAGCTACCTAAGAGGGTGATGAACGACCCGTCGATCAAGCAACCCTCTAGTGTCTATGGAAAGTAATCTTTCCTTTGAGCAAGCATCTGCGCCATCTGTTCGGCTGTCATACGTGACGAAACCTAAAATCACACCTTAAAGATGAGAAGAAAGCGAAATGAAAAGAAAATGATAGAAAGAAAATCGTTTTAGATAAGAAACAACCGCAGCATTCGCCTACCGACCAGGAAAATCACGAAAAAACCCAAGGTCAGAGTGGTGATCGACGGGAGTTGATCCCGGCACCTCCCGAATGCGAGTCTGGACGTTAACAGGGAGCCATCTTACTCGGTATATACACATGTATCAGAGAAAGCATTCTTTTGTACAAGCAATTCTAAACCCCTATTTCCGTACCTTAGTGGCAGCTTCCTGTTAAAAATGAAGCTAAATAAATGGTAAACTTCGTCAACTTATTCGCTACTGCATCTGACCAGTTTATAAACGTTGCAAGCATGTCGCTCAAGTTGGCAACGTTGGAGTAGTCGTTTACACCAGCGCAAAAAGATTACATGGGAAGGCCAAAATAATAATCCAAAATGCAGGGTCGGTCAGCGTGAGATTGGACTGTTGACAACAGACTGTGTTGAGTGTGACACAGCTTAGCGTGATGTAGAGCAATGAATCACTGCTCGGAGGTGGAGCTACTTTTAGCTCACGCCCTCGTCGTGGCGGCGAGTAAACCGCCTCCTAGATGGCAGTCGGGTCACCGACCCTTGCAGCCACCCTCGACTTTGACATGCACCCCAACATTCCAGACGCTGTTCTGGGTACAAAGTGTATCTAATATTTCCATTATAATCTTGTCTACAAAACCAACTAGCACAAGTTGCGTATCTAGCTCATAATATATCCGATAAAGTAAAATTCTGTTGTGTTACTTTCATAGCACCTTCTCCACCCTGTGTAATTTCTGAATGGCTATAAAAACTTATGTTGCGAAAGCTTATTTTTCTATTTACTTAATTTTAATCGAGATAGTCCGTTCCGAAATAGCTACATTACAGATTTCTTATAAATGCAAAGGAAAAGCGATAATAATCAGAAGTTTCGAACTGGACGCTATATGCTGGCCTTATATACTCTTTCCACGTAGTCGCGAGAAAAACTGAATGTCGAGTGGAGTTGACAAGACTGACAAAGTATTGAACCATTAATGTCGGATATCTCGGGAATGGCTTATGTCACAAAAAGTTATTTGAAAAAAAATTGTATGTTTCAAAGATATCTACATTTTTACTTTCTCTACTACGTATAGTAAGTAGGGGAAGTATTGTATTCCATCCAAAAATTCGATACCGAGATTTCACCGGAAATACATGTTTTGAGACACCCTGAATCCAAAAAAAGCATTTTTGGAAACATGTCCGTGTGTGTGTCTGTCTGTGAACAGCATAACTCAGAAACGAACAGTCGGATAAACACCAAACTTGGTATTTAGGCTCAGTATCTTCCAGAGATGCGACACGAAGGTTTTCAAGAAAATTCCCCCACCCCAGATTACCCTTTACATGGAACATTTTTCGAAAATTTTAATTTTCTCAAAAATGGCTCTAACGATTTTGATTAAAATATCATATGTTTTATATCTTGAATTTTCTGGGAATGTCTCCAAAAGTATTCTTCATTGTGAACGACTTTTGCATAACTGGTAAACCATAAGAGATAGACAAAATTTTACTACTCAACAAATGTAGATCGCGTTAAAATACACAATTTATGTTATATATATATATATATATATATATATATATATATATATATTTGTTGTTGAGTGAACCATTTTCGAGATATTGCTTGTTATTCCCTTAAATTTTTCAATACTTATTTTCTCAAATGGGAATTCGTTATTCATTTTTTTGTCTTGGATATGCGAAGAGTATTTATCTGTGGCAAAGGGAATGGTGCTGCATTTAGCAACCAGCTATTAAGAGATATGTATGTGCTTAAAGGCTGCTGTTTCTATATTGCCCTTGTAAATATACACTCCCCTTATATCTACAAGAAAATTAGCAATAAGATAGATTCTGCAAATGTTTATCTCGATTAACATGAAGTAGATGGAGAATAAGCGTTTGTAAAAATAGTTTGTACAAGAGTAGAGAAAGTCATGTGAGTGTAACACATCAGATTTTTTTTTGTACAGTATGTTTTCGTCTACCACTTAACTTTTACTAGTTATATAAGATAGTATAAAATTCATTAAATGAAGAGGACTTCACAGGCAATTCCCAGATATAAGTTCAAGATATAAGTATTATTTGGCATGTTAATATCGCTAAAGCCTTTGAGAAAATCGAAAATTTCGAAAAAAAATAAAGGGTAGTACGTGTTACATCCTTAGAAGGCACTGAACTTAAATACTAAATTTGGTATTTCTCGACTTTTCGTTTTTGAGTTTAGCTGTTTAAGGACGGACACACACACACACACACACACACAGACTTTATCTAAAAAGCGATGTGTTATGTTCACATGACTTTCCGTACCCTCTGTCGCTTATTAGTGGGTATACGATTTATTCTTACGACAGTATTTTCCTATCTACTTCAGTTTAACCCAGATAAACCCTCTGGAAATAGCTGCATTACACATTCCATTATGCAGTAAGTCAAATGTTTTAGGACTGGACGCTATATGCTGGCCTTAAAATTTCATACTCTTTCCATGGCATCGCGAGAAACAATTAAAAATCGACAGGACTAAAAGAATGACTAAATATTAAACAATTCGAACCATTAATAAGGGATATCTCGGAAACGGCTGATGCCACAATAAAGTTTTTAAAAGAAATTGATTATTTTAAAAATATCTACATTTTTTGTGTAGTAGATATGTTTTCGTCTATCGCTTAACGTTTACCAGTTATACAAGATTATAAGAAATTGCTTTCCAATTGCTTCAAAGGTTATTCATAAAAAACTGAAAATATAAATTTTATTGTGATGTAAATATCTTTAATATATATGTATTTTAATCAAAATGTTAGTGTCATTTTTCAGAAAATCAAAAATTTCGAGCATGTAAAGGGTAGTTTAGGCTGGGGGAGTTTCTTAAAAATCTTCTTGTGGCATCCTTGGAAGGTACTAAAGCCAAATACCATGATTGGTATTCATCCCGGTATCAAATTTTTGGTGGGATGCGATACTTCCCCAATTTACCATACGTAGTAGAGTAAAAATAGGATTTGTTACATTCATATGACCTTATCCAGTATCTTTAATTTTATAAATTATAGCCTCTACAAAGTATTGTTACATAAACTTATTTTTCTATTTACTAATCGAGAGAAATGTTTGCAGAATGTCAGATTACACATTTTGGATACAGGAAACTGAATCGAGTTAGTTGTTTAAAAGCTGGAGTACTCTTTTCGTGGCATCGGAAAAAACAATCGCATAAGACAAGTATTGGCAAATTCAGACCAATAACAATGGAAATCTCCGAAATGGTTGATGTCATTTTATTTGAAATAAATTGTGTGTTTTAAAGAGATCTTAATTTTGTAGGCAGTTAAGTGGTTCACTAATTATACAAAATTCTTTCTAAATAAATATACCCTCGTAAGCTATTACCAGAAAATTTAATATACAATTTCATTTTCGTATAAACATCTTAAACATATATTTTAATCAAAATCATTAGAGCCATTTTCGAGTCAACAACAAATAACGAATTAGAAGTTACAGATGGCACCGCGTAAAATGTGCGACTCGCATTCGCGAGGTCCTGTGTTCGATCCCTGGCGACCGCCCACTCTGACCCATGGGCTTTTCTTGGTTTCCCCGTGGGTCGGCGGGCGAATGCTGGGGTGGTTTCTTCTCTACCACGATTTCCCTTTGATTCCGTTTTCTTCTCATCTTCCGTTTTGCTTCTAAGTTTCGTGGCGTATGGCGGTGCCATGCATATCCCCGTGGACATCTGAGAGCTGTTTGATTGGTGGGTGATTCGTCGCCCTCTCTCGGTGGTTCTAGCAGTGGGATGGATCTGCGAGTTTGGAAATGTTAGGGACTTTCGCGCGTCTCTGTAGCCTGTCTCCCTGAGGCCTGTAGCCTCCTGTGGTTCCTTCACCTCATCCCTTTCTCCTGGTGCAATAGATGTGCAGGTTGCATCGTGCCAGATGCCCCTCACCGTTGAATAATCTATACCTACAGACACACATACAGGCCTTTATTTTATTTATTTATTCACACCGAATTTTGTGTTGAAATGCCAGGTACGTGTATTAATTTAAACTTTGCTTGGCAAAACGAAGGGGTTTATGCACAGGTCGTGGCGATTCCTCGAGAAGAGAAACTTAAATTGATTATTCAGCAGCATATTTAAAGCATGAAGGGGCACCTCAGGCAGGTTAGAGGAAGTCAGAAATACTCAATGCCAGAAGTCCGCTTTTATAACTAGGATAATAAGCTTTACATTCGCCATATTTCAAGTCACATACACAAAATATTTTAGAATATGGAAAAATGAGAGATTTTCAAAATTCACAAAACTATAATAATGCCACTTTTTCAACTGCCACTTCTCTCAGTTCTCACTGTCACTGTTCTAAGTTCCTAGCTAGTTCAGCTTCACTGGGAGTTCACTTTGTTGACACTATCACTTCACTAAGGTGAACGAATTGAATTATCATTTACTTCAGTTCCTTCGTGACATAACTTCGGTAGAACCGCCAGATGGCTCACTTCACTCGAGAGTCGAGCACAGGACCTCCGTAACCCGTCGCTCCGCAGTAACACTCGTTGCATGTCACAACAGCCGTCGCCAACTTGCTCGCTCACTGACTGACTCCATTCCATTCTCTCTCGCAACTCTGATTCCTTCGCGAGAGCGCTCGCTTATATAGTCAGTGGAATCTTTCCACAAGGTTCTCGAACGTTCTGGAGTTATTTCGACACACTTTCTGGAGGAGGGGGTGAGAAGCTTCTAATTATCTACCGATAGTGATAGTGTTTACGCTGGCAAGTGGCAATTATTTTGTTTACCCGAACCATCCGGCGCCGACCTCCCGATAACCTTGGGCCATAGCTGCTGCGTCACATTAATAACAGTTCTTATCAAGAAAGCTACAGAATATGTTTTGAAAAAATATAAGCTGAAATATTAAAAAAAAATAGGTTAAACCTGCCTGGAGAGGAGCTTTAATAGCTATTTATGCAACTTAAGGCTGAATTGGAAGGTTTTTCTTTCTTTCCGTTTTTCTTTCTTAATTTTTTTACGATCGTATATGGTAGGTTTCTTCATCATTCGTTCCACAAATTGCGTGCATAAATTTATTTACAAACCATAACAGTAATTCACAATAAACAGTTTTAAATCAAAACATACTATTGTGAATTTTAATTCTAGGGCCCATATTGAACATAAACAATTGAGGGACAAACAGCGTGTTTTAAAAGAAACTGCCTGTTGAAAAATCTTCTTCTAAATAAACATAATAATATTAATTACTTCCTGTCACATTAATATATCAGTCTAAAAAAAATTATGCCCAAGAAAAACTGTGGGTTTAGTAACCATTTATCTTAATCATATGTTGAATACCACGAGAACACTGAACTACAGTGGTTAGGATAACTGTTTTTTTTTTAGATTATAGGTGCGATTTATGTAGTCGTCAGGCTATTCTCTCATCAATAAGTAACAATGTAAACAATACTAGTGTTTATCTGTAGCAACTTTCTCGTTAAGTTACACCTTCTTTTAGGCACATAGTGATCGATCACTAAAGCCATACACCAAAAGCATTATCTGAGCTATGTTCTTGTTGTATTGTGGTTGCAAGTATGTTATGCAAATTTGGTAATACTTAAACGCAATGCCTATTAAAAGCTGGACATGTTTGCCAACAGTTATCTCACTAGAAGTTTTGATTTATCTAGAGAAAACAAAAACTGGAGTGGTATTTGACTATCTCACCATTAAAAGAAAGTATATAAAGCTTACAAGAAATACATACAAATAAAATATTAACACTAAATAAATTGATCGAGCTGCTTCCGTGTAGTGTTTGTGTTTATCTTAGTGTTGTTTGGTGTCGTGCTGTTTTGTGAATCTAACTTTGAACATATATGCGGAAAATAAATGACGATCGCAAACAAAATAACAGTTGCTATGGAGGTGATGAAAATATGGGATAAGTAACTATGGTAGGTTTGAAACAAGTCGTTTCGTAGTCTTATTGGCCAAAAGTAGTGTTACCCTATAAGAGTGTGATAGTCAACTTAAAACTATATCTAAATATTTTGTTACACACATCTAAGTAATAAATGTCAGTATATGATAATAAACAATTGGAGATATAACCGGTAATTCAGTTTTTAAAGAACTGTGGTGTAATTATTTTATACATTACTCACTTGTAACGGTTTCGAGGGCTTGATTCTGCAGGGAGGAAAGCCTTAATATACGAATAGTATCATTATTGGCAATATAAGGAAGATGTAGGGGGCAGAGAAAGAATCAACATTCAACGAGGAAACTTCATTAGTCACCATACATGCTACCTTAAGTATATCCACAGGTAAAAATTCTAAATCTTGTAGCTTTTATCTAAATGTTTTCGCAATTTTATCACAATTACAAATTAATTTTAAATTTCACGCAGATATCGTAATTTTGGAAAACACGAATACTACTACAAAAAATTGGCCTAAAGAATTGTTTTCACTCCTCGATGTTTCTGAAAGGCATTTAAAACTTAAAAAATAATTTTTTAAACAATTTATCCTCAGTAGTCGAATTAATTATGTGATATCTTGAGCAATTTAAAAGCATTGAGATGTCATTAGGAAGCTAAGAACGCTAACACATAACATTGCTATAAATTCTGGTTACACAGTATAACTGAACCAAATTTGGGTTGGTTATACTAAGGTATAAAGTTTTATGGAAATAATTATTATAAAAATAATATATTGACGCTCGCTTTAAGTTATGCAAAAAATATATGACACCCTGCTTCATATCAAAATGTTGCAACTTATACTTCAGGCGAACTTTTCTCCTATAAATTTGTTTCTCGTATGATAACCCTTTTTGCCCTAAATCACATAAAACATAATTTTATACTGTGAACAAAATATTTCTCCAATATTTTTAACCTATCGAAAATAATAATAATAAAAAAGAATTCAGTTTCTGTAACATAAAAAAGGCCAATATTTTTTCATAAATAGCTTTCTATTCTTACATTTATTTAAAATTCTGAAAATAGTTTAGCATAAAGAGATAGTTCCCTGAAGTATCCTGTAGAAATTTGGTGTACATGTATTTAATACTTTTTGAGAAAAGTGCATCTGAAGTATGAAAAAACCCAGTTTAGGAACCTGAGATAAAGAAACAATACAATGAGCTTGGTTATGTGCCACCATAAATTTAAAGGACCAAATTGATCAATAAGCCCATTGATATAATTTTAAGATTTCTAATTTTTTATCACATAGAGAATACAAAATAGAATTTTTTAAGTATCTCGACCTTCAATGTGCCCTTAAAGGTTTACAAAACACCATACGCCATTTTTTTAACTTCATTCTCTCTTGAGTTTCTGCTGAAAGTTTGAACAAACCTGTTTACAAACAACATCTATGAAACATTTTGAATGCACAAAAGTGTAAGGAAAAATACAAAATTGGAACTAAACACACATCTTCAAGCCATGTGCTCTTGGGCATTTAAATGGTGAAGTGTTGAAGCGTTAAAGGGCACTGAGAGCAAACCACATGGTATGTAATTGAAGCTAAAGATTCAAAGCCTTTTTGGGTGATAAAAACTAAATTTTTGAAAATGTTTATCAAATTTCGGTTATGCGTACCGTAAACTGTAGAATCGTTACACAACGCGAAATAAAAAATCTGATGTGTTACACTCACGTGACTTTCTCTACTCATGTACAAACTATTTTTACAAACGCTTATTCTCCATCTACTTCATGTTATTCCAGATAAACATTTGCAGACTCTATCTTATTGCTAATTTTCTTGTAGATGTAAGGGGAATATATATTTACAAGGGTAATATACAAATATAGTAGCCTTTAAGCACATACATATCTCTTAATAGCTGGTTGCTAGGTGCAGCACCATTCCCTTTCCCACAGATTAATACTCTTTGCATATCCAAGACAAAAAAATGAATAACGAATTCTCATTTGAGAAAATTATTGAAAAATTTAAGGGAATAACAACCAATATCTCGAAAACGGTTCACTCAACAAAAAAATGAATATGACATAAATTGTGTATTTTAACGCGATCTACATTTTTTGTGTAGTAAACTTTTGTCTATTTCTTATGGTTTACCAGTTATGCAAAAGTCGTTCACAATGAAGAATACTTTTGGAGACATTCCCAGAAAATTCGAGATATACATTTCATTTGTCATTAAAATATCTTAAACATATGATATTTTAATGAAAATCGTTAGAGCCATTTTTGAGAAAATTAAAATTTTCGAAAAATCTTCCATGTAAAGGGTAATCTGGGGTGGGGGGATTTTCTTGAAAACCTTCGTGTCGCATCTCTGGAAGATACTGAACCTAAATACCAAGTTTGGTGTTTATCCGACTGTTCGTTTCTGAGTTATGCTGTTCACAGACAGACACACAGACGGACATGTTTCCAAAAATGCTTTTTTTTTGGATTCAGGGGGTCTCAAAACATGTATTTTCGGTGAAATCTCGGTATCGAATTTTTGGGTGGAATACAATACTTCCCCTACTTACTATACTTAGTAGAAGCTATACGTAGTAAAAACTGTTGTTTTGACTTGCTCATATAAAGCATTATTGGAGAATACAGATTGCTGTTATTTCAGGACTCAGCTTCGCCTTGCTAGTGGTAACAGAACAGCAATGGGATTTACCAGCCACACATCCCACAGATTTGCCTTATGGAGCTCCCACGTTGACTGGAACTGGTCCAGGAAGACCTGAGGCCTTCGCACGTAACGCGGAGTAATGACTCATTCCCCTCCACAGCAACCTTGCAAGCGAAAGGTCGTTTAGAGGAACACATGGCTCTCGCCTTGCCCTAACAGGTTTTTCGAAGTGGAAAACGCTGAGAGAACTGCAGCGAGAGATCGTAAACAAAAGGGTTTGTATGATGGAAACTGTCATTTGAAAAGGGCCATTCAATGCATAAAACGTGCACGATAGTAAAAATTGTTTCCGTTTAATATGCAAATCGCAAGACAAGGGATCATGATTTTCCAAAGACTTTCTAGAATATGCTCACTCCTATATTAAATTCAAAGAAATCTCTTCACCCCAAATTTGTGTAGTGGTTATCATGCAGGCCTCTACTTCCTGAAGTCGCGGGTTCAAACCCGGCGGAGGGCATGGATTTTTTGGGGCGTAAAAATCCTTAGCAGACGGCGCCGTGGCCGAGTGGTTAGACCGCTCACCTCCCACCGAGGCGGCCCGGGTTCAATCCCAGAGACCTGCATGTGGGATTTGTGGTGGACAAAGCGGCGTCTGGGCGGCATTTCTCCGGGTTCTCCGGTTTCCCCCGCCATTCATTCCACCAACTGCTCCATCATCACCTTTCCTTTCATCCATTTCATCTACTTCCTTCATCCCATACCAGGCATCGGGCTTATCACCCATCCTGGATGTTCTGTCTGATCCATGAGTGTCTGCTCCTCGACGGGCCTCTGACCCCAGGCACCCGCCTGTAAGTCCTGGGGGGTGTAAGCCCTACATAAGAGGAGGGTAAACAGATAATGAATGAATGAAAAAAATCCTTAGCATGGCTTCCTTCGGAAGGGAAGTAAAGCCGGTGTCCCATGTCGTAGATTTACGGCACGTAAAAGAACCTCAAGATTAAGAGGCCTCTGAGCAAAATTACCGATCTTTCACGCCCAATATAGAGTGGGACGCTAAGGACTACAGCAGTTAAAGAACGTCCATCAATAAAACTGAATTTAATTTAACTTTTCACCCTAAACTATTCTTTTGTGGCGTGGCGCCTGAAATACGCCAGACTAGATAATTTCATCATCTCTAGAATACCTATAAGGTCATCGTGCTGGGCTGTCATCTACCTTTCGGTCAAACTCTTAACTAACATACCTAAGCGACAACCTGTCAGTTTTCGCCTAACAAAGATGGAGTAAGTTATTGTTGTGAATGTGTAGACGGCGTCTGTGAGAAACCATGCGAGCTTTACTTTTACAAATTAAGTTACCGGTTTAAAACAAAATTTGTTGCAGAAACTACAGATCATAAATCCACAATATTTCTTTTTTTCTTTCCTAGAAAAAAAAATTGGAATTGAGTTTTATTTATGGACGCTCTTTAACTACATGGTTCTTAGCGTCCCATACTATATTGGGCGTGAAAGACCGGAAATTTTGCTCAGAGGCCTCTTATCAGGGTTGAGGCTCTTTTACGTGCCGTAAATCTACGACACTGGACCACCGGCTTTACTTCCCTTCCGAAGGAAGCCGTGCTAAGGATTTTCACGCCCGAAAAAATCCATCGCTCTCCGCCGGGTTTGAACCCGCGACCTCGGGAACTAGAGGCTAGCACGGTGCCACTAGTCCACGGAGGACGACTCTTTTTTAGAGAAATTATTTTAGTATCTTTCGGTTTTGACAATGAGTGGAAGGGAGAGAAGATATAACCATTTTGATGCAAATGATTGGAAGATTGGCAAGGTTGTTAGAATGTAGTACATGATGATAATGAACTTGATTGGACGGTAATGCAGAAGAGGATATTGTAGAGCCACGAAGTGAGTCTACGCACACTGCACAAGAAGCAGATGATAATAATAATGATTATAAAGAACGTGGAAAATATTTCTTAGGGCGAGATAAAGTTTCTAAATGGAATAAAGGCTAATCTGACAAAAAATGTTCGCTTTCGGCGGCAGAATGTTGTTACTCCTTTTCCTGGTGTGAAAGCGTGTGCGAAACACACTACTACACGAGATTTAACGACAGGGATACAAGAATGGAGAGGACAAACTTGACAAGCTATTTTCACTTCGTTTGTGGAAAACTGCCAGAAGGCATATTCTATTGGGGAATACTGCACATGGAATGAGAAATTAGGTTTTAGGTTGAATTGCCAATTCAGATAATACATTCCGAAAAAGTCAAGTAAATACGGCATAAAAATATATACATTTATTTAATACACATTTTATTAATTAAGCAATGTATACAAAAGATGTTAAATAAAATGTAAAAAAATGGGAACCTTCAAATCTACAGAAATAAGGAAAAAATCGAATGGCATATCTAGACACCGTACGAACTTCTATATCCTAAAATTGCGCGCGAGCACTGAAAAGGTGGGGAAAATTTCATGAAAGTGTTACCTTCTGTCCTTAAAAAACACCGAACATATATTCTTCCGAAATTCTGTTTTTGAGTTATGTTTTCACAGACTGACACACAGACATACACGAGGCTTTTCTGGCAATGAAATCTTCGTGGATTCAGGAGACCTCAGAACACGTACTTCTGGTGAAAACTCAGGATAAACCCCGATATTGGATTATGGCCGGTATCACTATATACACGTAGCACACGCATACACTGCATGACTTTTATCGACGTCAACACATTATTACACGTAGTAAAGAACAAATAACATGGCGATTTACTTTGGTTGCGTTCTCTTTCCGCTGCCAACATTTGAAATCCCAACATAGCTGAAAACAATTGAGGGCCTTCAGCCTCAAGGCATAACCGAGGGATTGAGGACCCTCGGCCTCAAAGCACAGCCGAGGGATCTGCGCGTCTAAAACTCGAATGATTCACGTTGGCAGTAATTCCTTCCAAAACACGCCAAAAACTATATAAAACGGCCGCATAAAAGGGAGGGTGGGTGGGCAATATATTACCCCCAGAGCAACATCTTGAAGTAGTTAGTTTTACGTTATTGTTACTTGCTCCATGCTTTGGGAGCCAATTTGAAGTAGGTTGTTGCTTCACGTATGGAAAGTCATTTTGAAGGAGTTGTATTGTAGTTCAACTGTTGGGGAGCCGAACTTGAAATTTGTTGAAAGAACACGTATAATACCCGCTTTCCGGTAAGCCTTCGCTCCAAATGTTTAAAAAATATTAACTTTGTAATTTGACTGCTTCTTTAAATTTTATGTATATGTTTGCCTCTGCTGCGTCAGTATTATTGATAGAGACATGTTTCTCTTAAAAGGGCGTGATGCGGCTGAAGAATGTAGGCTTACACAGATTATAATTTTTACTTCACTACTTTTTATTAATTCTAGACACGATTTAAATAACACTTCACTGATATAGAGAGCTGTGAGATTCTTTTATTAAATACTTGCACTTTTTAACAGTAAAACTATTTTTGTATCACACAAATACGTATTAAATTTCTCGAGGACACATCTCGCAACTTGTTAAAAACACTGTCTGCTACCAATGCGTCCAGTTATGAGCACTGTCTACAAGCAACTGACTTCTAGATTTGTAAATTTTGCTATATTTCAGTTTCTGATTGGCTAATTCTACTCCAATAGAATACTTTCATTTAACTAAAGCTTTTTCTGGTTGTTGATTGGCTATTTTTATAAACTATCACAAAAAATTACATTATTGCTTCCAAGAATTGCAAGTAGCATTGTTAAATTTTCAAATTCATTATTGCCTCAAGGTTAACTCAGTTACCTCATTGTTAGCAACTTTTAACCTATTATTCTCACAGCTCCTACATCATTAAATTGCGTAATACATTCAGATAACATTATTACATGTATACAATAATTTAAACATATACAGTCACTGTAATATACACTTTTTATATATTGTTACGTACACATATTGCTTTAAGGCGGGCTGTTATTGAATTTATATATTATATAATTAGACTGAAATTATTGAAGTGTTAAACATACTGCGTCAATCTACTACACCAAAACGTTCATTAACCAAGAATTACTGTGTATAGCAGAAAACCCCGATTTCATAAGTTAAAAGCTTCTATTTTCACCAAATTGAAATATCGAAGTAGAACCAAAACTCGGAAAATAATTTTTGGATGGGATATAACGCCTCCTTTAATACATATCTACCATCGCCAAACTGTAGAGAAAGTCAAAACTTATGTTACAAAATTCAATACAGTCACTACAAGTAATATTAATAAGGCAAATTGAATTATTAATAATGCCGGTTTATGTTATGCACAATATAACTGAGAGATATAAGTATTTTTTGAAAGGATATTATGTACATGTTGATAGGACTTGCTAAATTACATATTATTTATTCCTGGAGTTTGTTGCATGTCACCAAATGGTATCCTACAAGTTTCTGAGGAGGCTGCATCTGTGGTCTGAAGGTTAGCATGCTAGCTTCCAAATCTACATGTCCCGGGTTCGGTTCCCGGCTGGAGGTTGGGGTTTTTTCTTTAGCCAGGATTGTTCCCCATCCTCCCCAGGGTCTGAAGTATGAGTGAGAGTATAAATGTGTGTGTGTATTTAATGCTTATAAAGAAAACCCAAAGATTAACACAAAAATCTGATGTGTTACACTCACATGACTTTCTCTACTCTTGTATAAACTATTTTTACAAACTCTTATTCTCCATCTATTTCATATTAATCGAGATAACCATTTGCAGAAACGATCTTTTGACATGCAAAGAGAATTACATTTTACACATAGCGACCAGTTCTAAAAATATTTGACTATCGCTTAAGGCGTAGTATGTTCCCCTTGTTTTGTATTTGCAAGGGCAATATAGAAATACAGCAGCCTTTAAGCATCGACATATATCTTAATAGCTGGTTGCTAGGTGCAGCACCATTCTCTTTGCCACAGATTAATACTCTTTGCATATCCAAGACAAAAAAATGAATAACGAATTCCCATTTGAGAAAATAAGTATTGAAAAATGTAAGGGAATAACAAGCAATTTCTCGAAAATGGTTCACTCGACAAAACAATGTATATGACATAAATTGTGTATTTTAACGCGATCTACATTTTTGTGTAGTAAAATTTTGTCTATCTCTTTTGGTTTACCAGTTATGCAAAAGTCGTTCACAATGAAGAATACTTTTGGAGACATTCCCAGAAAATTCAAGATATACGTTTTATTTGTCATGAAAATATCTTAAACATATATTTTATTCAAAATCATTAGAGCCATTTTTGAGAAAATTAAAATCTTCGAAAAATTTTCTATGTAAAGGGTAATCTGAGGTGGGGGGATTTTCTTGAAAACCTTCAGTGTCGCATCTCTGGAAGATACTGAACCTAAATACCAAGTTTGGTGTTTATCCGACTGTTCGTTTCTGAGTTATGCTGTTCACAGACACACATAAACACACACACACACACACACACACACACGTTTCCAAAAATGCTTTTTTTTGGATTCAGGGGGCCTCAAAGCATGTATTTCCGGTGAAATCTCGGTATCGAATTTTTGGGTGGAATACAATACTTCCCTTACTCTACGTAGTAGAGAAAGTAATAGTAAAACGTGTGAACATCACTGCCGTTAAGCAGTTTGTTCCAGAAACAACACCGCCGATATGACCTTAGATGTTAAAGGTGGCATTCCCCTCCCACCGTCGGAAGATATGCTTACTACAAAATTATCTCCTGTAGACTGAAATCAAGCAGATTAATTACGAATATTCATACCACTCGAGGAGGTAGATCTGAGGAGAGCCGGGAGGAAATGAAATCTGCTGGCTATTAGACTGGTCCCCGGGAAGAATGAAGATTGCTACCTGCTAAGCTGCCTGGATCCTACGCCCGAGTAAATAAACTAACAAATTAATAAGTAATAATGATAAAGGAATGACATATTTGGGTTAACCACAGCTGAACACTGGACTCTCTAAAATGAGCTGAGAGTAATAATGTGGGACGTAGCCTAGAAACTATCTTAGGTCCTCTGAGCCCTCATTTTAGCTTTTGTACACAAGGCAAAACACGTATTTTTCAGATTTTCGTCACACTCCATTAAAAATAAAAATAAAAGAATGTTTTCCTACCAGAACGTTACCATTATCTTTGATGATGCAATCAACTGAAGAGAAATGTTTACTGTTGTATTTCTGTTGAGATATATGACCACTTTGTTATCTTCTGTTTACTGCAATACACATATCACACTAGAAAAGAAACAAGCTATGAACTCATATCTCCGAGAATATTAATTTTAGGATCAGTGTTACTCCATTGCTTGTTCTTCTGATGAATACCGTCACATCTCTCAAATTTTCAATAGATTTGTTGCGTGTTAGACAATGTTTATCACTGCACTACACAGAAGTATTAAGTGCGCTGTTTGAACAAAGCTGCTTGGCACGTTTACGACCGCTCTTATGTCACTGCCCGTAGCCAGAAAATGCAACATAACCTGCTGGACGTACCAAGATCCGGAACAAGGCTATCTGCATGAAAGTATCGGTATCTGGAGTGGGACTTCCGGTTATATGGGAAACCACATCCCTACATTGGCCGAAAGGGGCCCTGGCAGTCTCAGCAGCAGGCCACTTTATCGCAGTCAACTCAATGCCCAGACGACAGAAAGAACACTCCTCCACTTCTCAAATTACATGTCAGGGTTGCACAACCTCACAAGGGATATGCTCATATTTCAGCTTCAGTAAACATTATTATGACATGCTGCTCACAATTAATGAAATTACTTGTAAAGGATATCAATTATAATATTCCAGCGGGTATTTGACACTTAAGTAAATGTGTACATTCGGTCAAACTAAAAGTGGCCCGTAAGTTCCTTCGAGTGGGTGCGCAGACCACAACTGTCAACTTCTGTGCGTGCCTTGGCTAATTCTATACTACAGAGTGAGCCAAAATACTCCGAACCGCCTGCGCGGTGTTTTTCCTGTTCGCGTCCTCGAAGCTCGTTGCCGTCTGCCGCTATCATAGAAAGGTGCGGATGAAACCATACATTTTTAAAACTACTTTTAAAGGCTTTACTTACCAACTTAATGAACGGAAATGCCGAAACTGGCCACCGTCGTTGGCACCTCTTTAGGAAGCCTGAACATTTCCTGTGGCCTGAAATTTACTGCAAAGTTCATGGATTGTTGTAAACCTAGAAATCTTTCTGCAAGTCGTACTTTCACTTGGCGAGCTGACCGAGTTAACACATACGAATCAAATAAATACACGCTGTGCAGCAGAAAACATATACTGTGCCATAATATACTTTGTGACTAAGTACAGGATAACAAATAACTCGTAATAACTGAACTACATCACATCACCGTCAACTCAAAACTGCACTTCACACTGCACAGCAAAACCACGTCAACAACATGACTTTGTTTATAGCAGCAGTGCATTATCATGTTTTTATCTAATTTCCACACGCCCAGTGAAAAAACACCGCGCAGCCGGTAATATTGTTCATAAAATACCTCTCCGGGGTAACTTAAAACATAAAGTGTACAAGACAAACCCACACACCCTGGAAGACGTAAAACAAAATATCCGCCAGGAAATTTCTCAACGTGAACTACGGCGAGTGATGGATCGTTTCCTAATGAGGTGCCAAGAATGTATGGACAACGACGGTGGCCAGTTTCAGCATCTCCTTTCGTAAGTTAGTAAGTAAAGCCTTTAAAAGTAGTTTTAAAAATGTTGTATGGTGCCATCCGCGCCTTTTTATGATAGCGGCAGACGCCAACGGCGCCGAGAACGCAGACAGGAAAAACACGCGCAAGCGATTCTGAGTCCTTTGGCTCACTCTGTATAACTACAATGGTTACATTTGTGGTTATAAAATTCAATTCACAGAGTTTGAAGCCTCCCGACCTATAAATTAATGTCATGGTTGCCCTCTACCAGAATGGCGGACTACTATATAAACGCCACATGCATAAAAAAAATTAGGAAAATGTGTTAAATTTTTACTCAGATATTTAAAATGAAACGGAAAAAACAATCTGATGTGTTAAACTCACACGACTTTCTCTACTCTTGCACAAACTATTTTTACAAACGCTTATTCTCCATCTACTTCATGTTAATCGAGATAAACATTTGCAGACACTATCTTATTGCTAATTTTCTTGTAGATGTAAGGGGAATATATATTTACAAGGGCAATATAGAAAAACAGTAGCCTTTAAGCACATACATATCTCTTAATAGCTGGTTGCTAGGTGCAGCACCATTCCCTTTGCCACAGATTATAACTCTTTGCATATCCAAGACAAAAAAATGAATAACGAATTCCCATTTTAGAAAAGCATTGACAAATTTAAGGGAATAACAAGCAATATCTCGAAAACGGTTCACTCAACAAAAAAAAAATGTATTGACATAAATTGTGTATTTTAACGCGATCTACATTTTTGTGTAGTAAATTTTTGTCTATCTCTTGTGGTTTACCAGTTATGCAAAAGTCGTTCACAATGAAGAATACTTTTGGAGACATTCCCAGAAAATTTAACATATACATTTTGTCATGAAAATATCTTAAACCTATGATATTTTAATCAAAATCGTTAAGAGCCATTTTTGAGAAAATTAAAATTTTCGAAAAATCTTCCATGTAAAGGGTAATCTGGGGTGGGGTATTTTCTTGAAAACCTTCGTGTCGCATCTCTGGAAGATACTGAATCTAAATACCAAGTTTGGTGTTTATCCGACTGTTCGTTTCTGAGTTATGCTTTTCACAGACACACAGACAGACACACACACACGGACATGTTTCTGAAAATGCTTTTTCGGATTCAGGGGTCTCAAAACATGTATTTCCGGTGATATCTCGGTATCGAATACAATACTTTCCCTACTTACTATACGTAGTAGAGAAAGTAAAAATGAGTAACTCCATGAGATTTGAAGTTGCAACCTCAGGAACAGTAAGCTAAATCTCTACCACTAAGCCAAGAGTGCTGCAATAAGCGTGGTAATGTAACGAGCTTTAGTCATACTTCACTTGGGAACCATAACTCAATAAAGCGTGTTTTAGTTACACATATTCAGTGTTAAAATGTCTTTTAATTTAAAATCTGGTATCTGAATTATTTTCTTGGAAGAGTTTTGTGATTATAATAATGTTCCCCATAAAATTACTGCAAGAATATACGCAGTCTTATGAACAAAGCCTGACTGTCCTACTGTCATCCTCCGTGGTCTTGGGGTACCGCACTAGCCTCTAGTACACGGGTCGTGGGTTTAAACCTGGCGGAGGGCGATGGGTTCATTTTCGGGAGTAAGATTCTTAGTATGGCTTCCTTCGGAAGGGAAGCAAAGCCGGTGGTTCTGTGTCGTAGATTTACGACACGTAAAAGAGCCTCAAGCCTGATAAAGAGGCCTCTAGCAAACTTTCCGGTCTTTCACGCCCAATATAGAACGGGACGCAAAGGACCATAGTAGTTAAAGTGCATCCATAAATAAAACTCATTTTAATTGGCTATCCCGAGCGCACATGGAAGTACCCGATTCGAGCTCTGTCTCTCAGACGCCGGCCAGTTGTAAAATCGAACGAGTGTACATTACTTTAAAGCAGTGTTTACATTATTCGATAAGACGGACAGTTCCTTATACAATCGCCATTTGTTTCATTCTATTCCTTTCTTTCAAACAAATATAGAGGATAGTACATGCACATACATTTGTCGGATATGCTTGTGATTGCTTGAAGCAACACACCTATTCTAAATGTCTTGGTGTATGGATTTAAATCCGCCACTTTACGGTGATCTGTCCTATTTTCAAAGTCGCTGCAATAAAAGGAAATTTATATTAAGTCAGAGAAAAATATGCTTTCAACAAATATGTTTTATAAATTCTATATAACATTCAATTAATAATTGTTCAATTGGAATTTCCTCTGCTACCGATTAAAAAAAACACAAAGAAAAAGAAAACAGCGTGTGAATTAAGTTGAATGAAGAGGGAGTTTTTTCCCTTTGCTTTTTAGTTTACGTTTTTTTCTGAAACAATCAATCATTATATGGTATCTTAACAAATGCGTGAAAATTGTTCTTTTTGTGTATCTAATCTGCTTCTATTGGTAATACACCGCAGGGTATGAATGGACGAGATGATTAATGATACATATGAATCCGGAGGTCTTGGCCGTTGCCTCACGTGAGAGAAAAGGGAGACCAAACACACGTTTTTCAAACTAGAATCGAAATTAGGTCAGCAGGTTGAAAGTACAAAGTTTATTTATTTGTCCGTAAAAACAGTCATATAAAGTACTATAATAGAGCAGATAAGTCTGAAAAATATCTGATGTGTTACACTCACATGACTTTCTCTACTCTTGTACAAACTATTTTTCCAAACGCTTATTCTCCCTATTTTTCATGTTAATCGAGATATCGAGATGTTAATATTATTGCTAATTTTCTTGTAGATGCAAGGGGAATTGGTAGGCTTTAAGCGATAGTCAAATATTTTAAGAACTGGTTGCTATGTGGAATATTCTCTCTGCATTACCAGAACAAAAAAATGAATAACGAATTTGAGTAAAAGTATAAGTATTGGAAAATTTAAGGGAATAACAAGCAATATCTCGAAAATGTACACTCAACAACAAAAATGTATGTGACATAAATAGTGTATTTTAACGCGATCTACATTTTTTGTGTACTAAAATTTTGTCTATCTCTTATGGTTTACCAGTTATGCAAAAGTCGTTCACAATGAAGAATACTTTTGGAGACATTCCCAGAAAATTCGAGATAAACATTTCATTTGTCATGAAAATATCTTAAACATGTGATATTTTAATCAAAATCGTTAGTCATTTTTGAGAAAATGACAATTTTCGAAACATGTTCCATGTAAAGGATAATCTGGGGTGGGGGGATTTTCTTGAAAACCTTCGTGTCGCATCTCTGGAAGATACTGAACCTAAATACCAACTTTGGTATTTATCCGGCTATTCGTTTCTGAGTTATGCTGTTCACAGACACACACACGGACATGTTTCCAAAAATGCTTTTTTTTTGGATTCAGGGGGTCTCAAAACAAGTATTTCCGGTGAAATCTCGGTATCGAAATTTGGGTGGAATACAATACTTCCCCTACTTACTATACGTAGTAGAGAAAGTAAAAATTCCGCATCATGGCCGGGACACGAAACACGCATCTTTGGCTTTCAATGCCCAAACAAGAGCTAAACTCTCTCTCCTGATTCATGTAGACTGGTAAACCTTGAAGACAGCCCTCAAAACATAATGAATTTTCAGATCTGACTTAACTCGCCAACTTTAGCCTTTACTAGGCAACAATTATCAATACATGTCCCATGAATGACGAATTTTATCACGTCTAAACTGTGCGAGAATAGGAGCAGCTGTGCGAAACCGGTTTCGGAAACGGGGAAATGTTCAGAAAAAGAATAGCAGGTGAAAAAATTAAGCTCTTAACAACCTGCACCAGTGCCTTTCTGTATCACATCTCCCGCTTAAGAGAGTACAGGTTATATGGGGCGTGCTGTTGTCACATGTACTAACTATACATCCTTAGAAGTCCTTTCATTCGTTCCCTGTTTACTTATACACTACTGTTTTGAACACGGGTAGCCTTAGCTGTTTCGTTTACTGCCTTACTAACACTCATTTTACTTGATTAATAATCTAACACATTCATTATTACTCTTCTTAGTTTACCAACATTTCGTCTCTTACTTGGTTCTCCCTCCAAAATCATAAATATTTATCTACGTAAAACGTTAAATAAATAACCTACATAATGTTTCACACTATAAACATACCCACTTCCTTACACTGATGTTAGCCCTTACTGACTTCTAGGTCGCACCTCGTTAGCTGAATAGATGGAGGACTTTTGATTGTTACGTACAATAAATGCAAGAAGTTATTCTTTTAAAAACTGTCTCCAACGCATCCTCAACATTTTCTCTCGCTTGGTCCCTATTGTGAAACTAGTAAGAACAAAGTTTCTCGATGGCTGACTTTTCTTGCATAGGTATAAAATTTTCCGAAAATATTTAATCTAAAAATCATAACGTTCATCATATTAAAGGTTGAGAATTCAAACTGGGTATGTATCAACACATTGTTTACTCCAGCTAAGAAAAAATATTGTTGTATTATACCCTTTAGTTTATTGGTTACTGCGTGATAAGCATAGAAACAACAAATATCTGGCTTTTACTGAATAACTAGTTACTTTCTCTACTACGTATAGTAAGTAGGGTAAGTATTGTATTCCACCCAAAAATTCGATACAGATATTTCACCGGAAATATGTTTTGAGACCCCCTTGTTCCAAAAAAAAATATCTGATGTGTTACACTCACATGACTTTCTCTACTCTTGTACAATCTAATTTTACAAACGCCTATTCTCCATATGCTTCATGTTAATCGAGATATCGAGATGTCAATCTTATTGGTAATTTTCTTGTAGATGCAAGGGAAATATGGTAGCTTTTAAGCGATAGTCAAATATTTTAAAGCTGGTTGCTATGTGGCGCATTCCATTCTCTTTGCATGTCCAGGACAAAAAAATGAATAACGCATTTGAGAAAAAGTATAAGTATTGGAAAATTTAAGGAAATAACAAGCAATATCTCGAAAACGGTTCACTCAACAAAAGAAATGTATATGACATAAGTTCTGTATTTTAACGCGATCTACATTATTTGTGTAGTAAAATTTTGTCTACCTCTTATGGTTTACCAGTTATGCAAAAGTCGTTCACAATGAAGAATACTTTTGGAGACATTCCCAGAAAATTCGAGATATACATTTCATTTCTCATGAAATTATGTTAAACATATGATATTTTCATCAAAATCGTTAGAGCCATCTTTTAGAAAATTAAACTTTTCGAAAAATCTTCCATGTAAAGGGTAGTCTGGGGTGGGGGGATTTTCTTGAAAACCTTCGTGTCGCATCTCTTGAAGATACTGAACCTAAATACCAAGTTTGGTGCTTATCCGACTGTTCGTTTTTGAGTTATGCTGTTCACAGACACACACACGGACGTTTCCAAAAATGCTTTTTTTGGTTTCAGGAGGTCTCAAAACATGTATTTCCGGCGAAATCTCGGTATCGAATTTTTGGGTGGAATGCAATACTTCCCCTACTTACTATACGTAGTAGAGAAAGTAAAAAATCTGATGTGTTACACTCACATGACTTTCTCTACTCTTGTACAATCTATTTTTACAAACGCCTATTCTCCATATGCTTCATGTTAATCGAGATATCGAGATGTCAATCTTATTGCTAATTTTCTTGTAGATGCAAGGGGAATATGGTAGCTTTTAAGCGATAGTCAAATATTTTAACGCTGGTTGCTATGTGGCGCATTCCATTCTCTTTGCATGTCCACCACATAAAAAAAATGAATAACGCATTTGAGAAAAAGTATAAGTATTGGAAAATTTAAGGAAATAACAAGCAATATCTCGAAAACGGTTCACTCAACAAAAGAAATGTATATGACATAAGTTGTGTATTTTAACGCGATCTACATTTTTTGTGTATTAAACTTTTGTCTATCTCTTATGGTTTACCAGTTATGCAAAAGTCGTTCACAATGAAGAATACGTTTGGAGACATTCTCAGAAAATTCGAGATATACATTTCATTTCTCATGACATTATCTTAAACATATGATATTTTCATCAAAATCGTTAGAGCCATTTTTGAGAAAATTAAAATTTTCGAAAAATGTTCCATGTAAAGGGTAGCCTGGGGTGGAGGGATTTTCTTGGAAATCTTCGTGTCGCATCTCTGGAAGATACTGAACCTAAATACCAATACGCACACACACACACACACACACACACACACACACACACACACACGGACAAGTTTCCAAAAATGATTTTTTTGGATTCAGGAGGTCTCAAAACATGTATTTCCGGTGAAATCTCGGTATCGAATTTTTGGGTGGAATGCAATACTTCCCCTACTTACTATACGTAGTAGAGAAAGTAAAAAAGCATTTTTGGAATCATGTCCGTGTGTGTGTCTGTGAACAGCATAACTCAGAAACGAACAGTCGGATAAACACCAAACTTGGTATTTAGGTTCAGTATCTTCCAAGGATGCGACATGAAGGTTTTCAAGAAAATCCCCCCACCACCGAATACCCTTAACATGGAACATTTTTCGAAAATTTTAATTTTCTCAAAAATGACTGTAACGATTTTGATTAAAATATGATATGTTTAAGATATTTTCATGACAGATGATATGTATATCTTGAATTTTCTGGGAATGTCTCCAAAAGTATTCTTCATTGTGAACGACTTTTGCATAACTGTTAAACCATAAGAGATACACAAAATTTTACTACACAAAAAATGTAGATCCCGTTACAATACTCAATTTGTGTCATATACATCTTTTTTATTGAGTGAACCATTTTCGGGATATTGCTTGTTATTCCCTTAGATTTTCCAATACTTGTACTTTTCCTCAAATGGGAATTCCTTATTCGTTTTTACTTTCTCTACTACGTATAGTAAGTAGGGGAAGTATTGTATTCCACCCAAAAATTCGATACCGAGATTTCACCGGAAATATATGTTTTGAGACCCCCTGAATTCAAAAAGAGCATTTTTGGAAACATGTCCGTGTGTGTCTGTGTGTCTGTGAACAGCATAACTCAGAAACGAACAGTGGGATAAACACCAAACTTGGTATTTAGGTTCAGTATCTTCCAGAGATGCAACACGAAGGTTTTCAAGAAAATCCCACCACCCCAGACTACCCTTTACATGGAACATTTTTCGAAAATTTTAATTTTCTCAAAAACGGCTCTAACGATTTTGATTAAACTATCATATGTTTAAGATATTGTCATGACAAATAACATGTATATCTCGAATTTTCTGGCAATGTCTCCAAAAGTGTTCTTCATTATGAACGACTTTTTCATAACTGGTAAACCATAAGAGATAGATAAAAGTTTGCTACACGAAAAATGTAGATCGCGTTAAAATACACAATTTATGTCATATACATTTCTTTTGTTGAGTGAACCGTTTGCGAGATATTGCTTGTTATTACCTTAAATTTTCCAATACTTATACTTTTTCTCAAATTCGTTATTCATTTTTTTATGTTCTGGACATGCTAAGAGAATGGAATGCGCCACATAGCAACTAGCGTTAAAATATTTGACTATCGCTTAAAACTTACCATATTCCCCTTGCATCCTCAAGAAAATTACCATTAAGATTGACATCTCGATATCTCGATTAACATGAAGCATATGGAGATTAAGCGTTTGTAAAAATAGATTGTACAAGAGTAGAGAAAGTCATGTGAGTGTAACACATCAGATTTTTTTGTCTTAGATATGCAAAGAGTGTTAATCTGTGGGAAAGGGAATGGTGCTGCACCTAGCAACCAACTATTAAGAGATATGTATGTGCTTAAAGGCTACTGTATTTCTATACTGCCCTTGTAAATATATATTCCCCTTACATCTACAAGAAAATTAGCAATAAGATAGAGTCTGCAAATGTTTATGTCGGTTAACATGAAATAGATGAAGAATAAGCGTTTGTAAGAATAGTTTGTACAAGAGTAGAGAAAGTCATGTGAGTGTAACACATCAGATTTTTTTATGTACTGCACATGCAAAGAAAATGGAATGCGCCACATTGCAACCAGCTCTTAAAATATTTGACTATCGCTTAAAGCCTACCAATTCCCCTTGCATCTACAAGAAAATTAGCAATAAGATTAACATCTCGATTAACATGAAGCATATGGAGAATAAGCGTTTGTAAAAATAGTTTGTACAAGAGTAGAGAAAGTCATGTGAGTGTAACACATCAGATTTTTTTTCTTTAGAAATTTGTACTCACAAAAATATACAAAGGCTCTAAAAATGATATAATCTGAATGAGAAAAATATTGTGCATAGGATAATGTGTTCAAAGCTGAAATTTAAAACAAATGAATAATTACAACATATTATTTATTAGCAACTTGGCTACAGCGCGAGATAAAAGGATGAAGCTAATGGCAACATGTATGCGTTAGACAGAGACAGAGATATCCCATTTACCTTCAGAGACTTTTAAAGTTGAGAACAGCTACAAAAGAGAAGACGTATGGTTAGACTGCCGGTAACTCTCACAAGCCCTTCGGTCTGGAAATTATTGTCTAATGAGAACAAGCGTGAGTTTTAAAGCTAAATAAAATTCCTATGAAAAATTATAATCAAGAGGGCGATTCGCTAAGTTATTTACAAATGCAAAAGTGATGCCATTTTTAAATGCTTTTGGACGCTCACTGGAGATGAAAATTGATTCGATGGCATTTTTTGTTTCTTTTTGTACTGCATATATGGTGTTAGATCTTGAACCGAGTCTTATATTTTGAATTCACAGATCACCAAATCACACAATGTTTAAGTTTATACCAATAGCGAATAGTGAATAGGAAAATGCATGAGAATAGGCTGCCTAGATCCCTACTCGAATCGAAGCAGAGATAGGTTATACAACGGAGGGGGACACCTCTCGACCTACATAGAGCTATTGTGGCTACCACCCTCCAGGAAGAAGGAAACACAGGAGGCTACAGGCAGCAAACAGGCCATAGAGACGCGCGGAAGTCCCTAACAGTTCCTGGCTGGTAGACCTGTCCCACTGCTGAAGCTGCCTAGAGAGGGCGATGAACGACCCGTCGACCAAGCAGCCCTCTGCTGTCCACGGGAAGTATGTACTCTTTCCTTTGAGCATGCACCCGCATCAACTGCCCGGCACTGCCATAACCACGAACCCTGGAAGCACATCTGAAAGATGTGAAGGAAAGGCATGAAAGGGAAGTGACGGAAATGAAATCGTGATAGATAAGAAAGAAGCAGAGCATTCGCGTACCCACCAGGGAAAACCACGAAAAACCTAAGGCCAGGGTGACCTCCCGAATGCAAGCCTTACACTTTACTGCGGAGCCATCTCGCTCGTGACGCAGAGATTACAGGAATAAAAAATTCCGATGCCATACATTCACTTCACTTTCTCTACCCTCTATCGTTTATAATTAGTAGTAACATTTTTACTAAAGCTTATATTCTGTTGAAGATACAACGGGTATCGATAGTCAAATGTTTAACAACTGGAAGCTATATGCTGGCTTATAAGTCCATACTGTCCCCATGCAATCGCGAGAAACAGCTGAATTTGACAGGACTTTAAAAGAATGTCAAAGTAATGAGCAATACCAGCCTTTAATAACGGATATCTCAGAAATGGCTTATGCCACAAAAAAACTTATATGAAATGAATTGTGTGCTTTAAAGGTAGTACGTTTGTGTCTTTCGCTTAAAGTTTACCAGTTATACAGATTAAAAAAAAGTCCTTCCGAATAAAAAGGACTTCACAGGCTATTTGCAAGAAATTCAAGATATACATTTTATATGACATGTAAATATATTTAATATTGGACATATTAACCAAAACACTTAGGGCCATTTCTTTAGAAAATAAACACTTAGGAGCAATGCCCGATAAAAAGGATACTTTTGGGTGGAGAGATTTTCTTCAAAATCTTCCGTCTCGCATCTTTGGTATTTATCTGACTATTCGTTTTTGAGTTATGCTGTTCACACACACACACACACACACACACAGATGGACCTTTTTCTAAAACTGCCTTTTTTTGGATTTAGGGGGTCTCAAAGACAAATTTCCATTGAAATCTCGGTATCGAATTTTTGGGTGGAATGCAATACTTCCTCTACCTTCTATGTTTGAGTTAAGTAAAAAGTGAATGTAGGTGAAAAGAGTTATCAGCTATTACTTTTGAGCACCATACTTTAAAACTATCGATTAAACTCAAGTCTGGCATTAATGAGATCGTGCATTGGCTGAAAGGCGCTCGCGTGTAATTGCTAATGTTACTGCATACGACATGGCAAGTTGCCAACCAAAAACACTGAATCTCGCTACACGAACAAAATTCCGCTAAACAATACCTTATCTCATTACAATAAACTATTATATCCTATCTGTTGGTAATTAAGGCCTGTTTTAGTGCCGGTAATTTCTTAGTAAAATGTAAATAAATTAATTTACTGATTGCCTGAGATATGCTTGTGGTTTTAGATTCTTCATGTGTTCCTGGCTTTCACAGCGTTTCAAAACAACACTATTTTTTCACCCACAAAGCAACATTAATGCTCTGCGCTTTCCTTTGGCACTGTCTTTTCTAGTTGGTTGCAACCATTTCGAAAAAATATCTTCCTTCAACTACTTATCCAAAAACAACTGTTTCCTCACTTTCTTTCGACAATTCTCAGCGGTATTTCCTATTTTCTCAGGGGTGATGTACTCCTTATCACCCATTATTACATAATTGATAATACTTAAAATGTATAAATTAATTTTGATGATACAATTCTCAAAAGTCGCTACGTTTTCCCATTTTTACTTTCTCCGCTACGTATAGTAAGGAGGGGAAGTATTGCATTCCACCCAAAAATTCCACATCAAGATTTCAACGGAATTACATGTTTTGAGGTGCCCTGAATTAAAAAAGAAGCATCTTTAGAAAAACGTCCGTGTGAGTATCTGTGTGATAGTGAACAGCATAACTCAAAAACGAAAAGTCAGTTAAATACCAAACTTTGTATTTAGGTTCAGTATCTTTCAAAGATGCGACTTGAACATTTCCAAGAAAATCGCGCACCCCAGGCTACCCTTTACATAGAACATTTTTAGAAATTTTTTATTTTCTCCAAAATGGCTCCTACGATTTTGATTACAATAGCATCTGTTTAAGATATTTTCATAGCAAATGAAATGTATATCTTGAATTTTCTGGGAATGTCCCCAAAAGTCCTCTTCATTCTGAATGACTTTTGCATAACTGGTAAACCGTAAGAGATAGACAAAATTTTACTACACAAAAAAATGTAGATCTCGTTGAAACACATAATCTATGTCACATACATTTTTACTTTCTCTACTACGTATAGTAAGTAGGGAAAGTATTGCATTGCACCCAAAAATTCGATACCGAGATTTCACCGGAAATACATGTTTTGAGACACCCTGAATAAAAAAAAAAGCATTTTTGGAAACATGTCCGTGTGTGTGTCTGTGTGTATGTGTGTCTGTGTGTCTGTGTGTATGTGTGTCTGTCTGTGAACAGCATAACTCAGAAACGAACAGTCGGATAAACACCAAACTTGGTATCTTCCAGAGATGCGACACGAAGGTTTTCAAGAAAATCCCCCACCCCAGATTATCCTTTACATGGAACATTTTCCGAAAATTTTAATTTTCTCAAAACTGGCTTTAACGATTTTGATTAAAATATCATTTTTTAAGATATTTTCATGACAAATAAAATGTATATCTTGAATTTCCTGGGAAGTCTCCAAAAGCATTCTTCATTGTGAACGACTTTTGCATAACTGGTAAACCATAAGAGATAGACAAAATTTTACTATACAAAAAATGTAGATCGCGTTAAAATACACAATTTATGTCATATTTTTTTTTATTGAGTGAACCATTTTCGAGATATTGCTTGTTATTCCCTTAAATTTTTCAATACTTATTTTCTCAAATGGGAATTCGTTATTCATTTTTTGTCTTGTATATCCAAAGAGTATTAATCTGTGGCAAAAGGAATTGTGCTGCACCTAGCAACCAGCTATTAAGAGATATGTATGTGCTTAAAGGCTACTGTTTTTCTATATTGCCCTTGTAAATATATATTCCCCTTACATCTACAAGAAAATTAGCAATACGATAGAGTCTGCAAATGTTTATCTCGATTAACATGAAGTAGATGGAGAATAAGGTTTGTAAAAATAGTTTGTACAAGAGTAGAGAAAGTCATGTGAGTGTAACACATCTTTTTTTTTATTGGGTCGAGTGAACAATTTCCGAGATATTCCTTGTTATGTGTTTAAATTTTTCAATACTCATACTTTCTTCCAAATGGAAATTCGTTATTCTCTGGACATGTAAAAAGAATGGAATGCTCTCCACATAGCAACCAGCGCTTAAAATATTTGACTATCGCTTAGAGCCTACCATATTCCCATTGCATCTACAAGAAAATTAGCAATAATGCAAAGGTCCATCTCGATTAACATGAAGTAGATGGAGAATAAGCGTATGTAAAAATAGTCTGTACAAGAATAGAGAAAGTCATGTGAGAGTAACACATCAATGTCACACGAAGGCTCAAATTTCGCTACGCGTAGCGGATTTCCACTACGACTGGCAACAATGTGACATGGGGACTGATGTCGCGGGACCGCATTCAGAGGTTTTGCAATCACTCTGGAACTATGCCAGAACCGTGGGGAGTGTCATTTATGCCATGTAAGCCGACGAACAGCAACTTTATTGCTATCGAAATTTCAAGTATTCAAACTATTAAAAGAAACACACAGTGGATTCAACAACATTTCGCTTTACCAAATGTGTTCTGGAAAGATAGATGATGCTCAGACAACTTTCTTAGATAATATCCAAGGACGTTGTATATCCGTTGATAAAATCCTCTCTTAAAAGCAAAATCTCTTGTTCACTTTTCATCATCTCAGTTAAAATGAGTTTGTTAACATAAGCCTCACCCATGTAGGGTGTCTCAGCTCCAAGTAAACTGAAAGCAGTACACTTTGTCGCGGTAACCTCTCGTGTTATCTTATTTGCTGAGCGCCTGTTATTGTTTTACTATTTTGACTTTTGGGTTCTTTGTCCTCCGGCTAGCTATTATTACTCAGTCGAGGAAATCTCTTGAACAGTGTGTAAACGGAAAGGAGTTGTTACTGAAAGATAACACTGATAAAAGAATTTGTTTTTACACTTTTATTGCCGTCACACTTTATTCATTTCATATATATATATATATATATATATATATATATATATATATATATATTACTCTTGATACACGCCCGACTGAAACTGTTATATTTTCGAATGTAACTATAATCACTTCTTTGCCGCACATTATTAATTCGAGTATTTTACATTTTTGTAACTAGCTTTACGACGCGAGAGATTCTGTAGAATTGCGCGACGTGTAACCCGTGGATGATTCTGTTGGACTGCGCGACGTGTAGCCCGTGAATGATTCCATTAAACTGTGCGATACTTGTCTCTGGATTCATAATTTATACTCCCTCACCCCGATATGCCTAAACATTATAACAGAGCTGCTATTGGTTAATAAAGCGCGCCAACATTAGCGTCTATTTTTATATCCAATCAAAATTACGAACACATATGCACTAGGGAGGATATTCCCTCCATTTCTAAAGAAAGGCACGCTACTCTGACGTCATTTGTTTGTCTCTTCTAATTGATAAACAACTCACCCCCTCGCTCATTGTTACCCGCTCCTATTGTGAGTTTCAGTGAGGCCGTGTAAACTTATTTCCTAACAATGCTTATAATTAACAAACATCTCAAATCATTGTCATACAATAATGTTAATTTACACTACAATCACTCTGGCATTCACAGTGTTGTGATATAAAACACTGCCTCAACTTCATCCGGAGCAAGGTATTGTAGTTGACGCTACACCGTGAACTTGGTGCCCTCACCATTAGCCAGTTCGTTTGACATCAGAACTTCTTTCATTATCTTCCGATCGTCTCCGGGTAGCATTCGGTTCTTTCGGCCAGAGATCTTCTCTACCCACCAGATTCAAACTGACTACATCAAGAGTTGAGCATCTGCTGAAGCCACTGAATGCATCGTTTGAGGAGATGCTTCAGTGCTGTCTATTGTATTTCAATCTTTATTGTATTCTCAGGAACCTGAAGTAGACCTCCTTTACTGCTCTTTGTTCTAGTATTATTTCTCTTGTACGTACCTGGTATTGTATTCCACCAACAATTTCCATACCTAAATTGCACGATAAATACATGTTTTGAGGCCCCAGAATAAAACTAAAACATTTTAGAACAATGTTTTTGTGTCTATGAACGCATAACTCAAAAAACAAAAAGTCGGATAAATACTAAACCTGGTATTTAGGTTCACTAAAATTCCAAAGATGTGACACGAAGATTTTCAAGAAAATTCCGACCATCGCAAACTATCCTTTACATGATTTACTTCAAATAAAATGTATATTTTGAATTTCCTGGGAAAAGCTTGTAAAGCATCTTCGTTCGGAAGGAATTTTGTAAACATACCTAATCTTGTATATCTGGTAACAGCTGTTAAGCGATAGACGAAATCGTACTGAAACACAGTACACAAATAATGAAGGTCTATTTACAACATGATTTATTTCAAATAACTGTTTTGTGGCATAAGCCATTTCTGAGATATCCGTTATTAATGGTTCGAATTGTGCATTACTTGGTCATTATTTTAAAGTCCTGTCGACATTCGGTTGTTTCTCGCGATTACACGGAAATAGAATGTGCGGTATACTCGTGGTGGGAGAGCATAACTCACAGTATGTCCAATATATTAATATATGATTTAATATATGAACTTTGGTGATACTGATAATTATCTGGTGTTTTAGTTGTTACTCTTAAAGTTTATCTTTATTTCTTGCCACGGCTGCTGTTATTTAGGTTTTTGGTAGAGCTTGTATAACTTTGCAGGGTGTGATACGGGAAGGAAGGTAAAAAGTAACAACTCTAACAATAGATTAAGTTAATGAAGAACACTATGCTTTAATGGCACACGCACTTACTATTTTAGTAATAAGCTACACAGTTACTTAAGTTGGAGCTGTAGAACGGCCGAGCCCTACCACGTTCGTGCGCCTAACTTGCGGCCGCTGAGCAATCAAGTATGTTATAAGTGCTCTAGAAATAATTGTAGTAGTTATCACACGTTCCTATGGACTTTTAAATTGATATCATTTCACCGTTCCTACTACATTATAAGAAGTAGCTAATAACGCCTGCTTCTGAGAGCTTACATGTATGTTATTCACATCGAAGCACTTTATACTCAACCGCTCTGGCTGATGGGGTCGCTACAACTAACATTTCTGTACTTAAAGATTTTAAACATATTTTTCCTTAAAATTTCATTGTCTGGCTTCGTTCAGCTTGGAACCTTCCAGATGACTTACCCGGCTATTGTTCGACGTTTGCAAACATGTGACCTCTCTACAAACATATGTTGTGTTCGCTTGTCGCCTTTTCTATTTCACAAACACTCAAGGTCTGGCTTTTATGACTTTCCCGAACAAGTCCTTTTTGCCTGGGTCCTAATTCTAACACAAAGATGTGTTTGTCGGCTTTTAACAAGGGTTCCACAGCTCCAGCTACACTTGCACATACATAAAACCTATGCCTTAACTTCTATTTATACAAGTATTTTTCTTATTAATATCATTTCACATTATTATATACATGGCATATATAACCATAGTTACTGTCTCACATGGAAATTTAAGGCCAGCACACAGCGTCCGGTTCTTAAACCTGTATTCCTTACAGTGCGGTTGTTTTAGGGTGAGGCCACAGATCGGCAATGTGCGCAGCACGCTGTACTGCAGTGAGTTTGGTATTTTTCCGATGCGCAACTGTCGTGCATGACGCGTTAAAGGATAAAGGTTATCGTTATCAGCTGAGCTTCAGTCGCTGCTTTATCACGCTGTAGAGAGTGGATATTGTGCATCTCAAAGATGAAAGTTTATTCAAAGCATCTGTATTGTGTGTAATTTGCTTAAGAGGGTTAATTTCTTGTTATCAGTCCACAGCAATACTTGGCGACAAATTTACGCTTGAACAACGGATTTTTTATGTACAATACATACGTACGTAAAAACCGAATCAATCATAGGTGAATAGACAATTTCAGAAGAGATTTCCTGGTATTCCAGTTCAAGTAGAAAAACTTAAGACGCCTGGTGAACAAGTTTAGAACAACGGGATGCCTAAAAGCTAAACCTAAGAAGCGAAAATGAAATGTTTAACGAAGGAAAATTGAGGAAATTGGTGCATCTATTTTGGGGAACCCTAAAGAAAAGTTTATAGAAGCAATGCCTACACCAAAGAAGAACTTAAGGACCATATAAAAACATAAATTATGCACACTGCGCAAGAAGAACTTATGCGTGTGAATGGAAATTTCATCAAAGATGCTAGGAATTCTTCACGCAGATGGGCGCCACTTATAACAAGCTTAAAACTCATTACAGTGTATGTTACTATCACTCGTAACATGGGAGTAATAGTGTATAATAGTTTGCGGAGCACGCATACGCGCGATCCATGGCCTCAACACAAAACGATCGCACTGTATAACGAAATGTGTAATGTAAGTTATTTCTGCAAAGATTTATTTGGATTAAAATGTAGTAGATAGAAACTAAGCATTAGTAAGAATAGTTTGTATACTCGCTAATAAACGGATGATAGAGAAAGTACGTGAATGTATCGCATCGTTTTCGTTTTTACTTTCTCTACTACGGATAGTAAGTAGGGGAAATATTGTATTCCACCCAAAAATTCGATACCGAGATTTCACCGGAAATACATGTTTTGAGACCCCCTGAATAAAAAAAAAAGCATTTTTGGAAACATGTTCGTGTGTGTGTGTGTCTGTGAACAGCATAACTCAGAAACGAATAGTCGGATAAACGCCAAACTTGGTATTTAGGTTCAATATTTTCCAAGGATGCGACACGAAGGTTTCCAAGAAAATCCCCCACCCCAGATTACCCTTTACATGGAAGATTTTTCGAAAATTTTAATTTTCTCAAAAATGGCTGTAACGATTTTCATTAAAATATCATATGTTTAAGATATTTTCATGACAAATAAAATGTATATCTTGAATTTCCTGGGAATGTCTCCAAAAGTATTCCTCATTGTGAATAACTTTTGCATAACTGGTAAACCATAAGAGATAGACAAAATCTTACTACACAAAAAATGTAGATTGCGTTAAAATACACAATTTATGGCATATACATTTTTTGTTGAGTGAACCATTTTCGAGATATTGCTTGTTATTCCCTTAAATTTTTCAATACTTATTTTCTCAAATGGGAATTCGTTATTCATTTTTTTGTCTTGGATATGCAAAGAGTATTAATCTGTTGGAAAGGGAATGGTGCTGCACCTAGCAACCAGCTATTAAGAGATATGTATGTGCTTAAAGGCTACTGTATTTCTTCTATATTGCCCTTGTAAATATATATTCCCCTTACTTCTACAAGAAAATTAGCAATAAGATAGAGTCTGCAAATGTTTATCTTGATTAACATGAAGTACATGGAGAATAAGCGTTTGTAAAAATAGTTTGTACAAGAATAGAGAAAGTCATGTGAGTGTAACACATCAGATTTTTTTATCACTGTTGTGTAACTTTGTTTAAGCATCATGGCGGCTCATGCTAAAGCACACAAGAGCACGTGCCAAAAATGGCTTTAAATAATTTCTGCATAAATTTCCAACTCAAAACAAAATTTTAGACGGAAGCTTTGAATGTTTCAGCACCTGCGCGGTTTAAATGGCTTCTCAGACATGTGCGCATGTGGTGTTTATTTCTTTAATACCATCATTACACATAAACCACAAAGAACCTGGTGCATTAGGTATTCTCATGAATTTATGGCATATTTTGTCACTTGTTCCACCCATACTGCTGACTATCAGAAGTCGCATCGCATGCATCTCACCCGTGGCATCATGGGAACGTTTGTTGTGTTGACTTTCTGCTGCCAACATTTGAAATCCCAACATAGCTGAAATTAGGACTGAGGACCCTAAGTCGCAAAACGTAGATGACGGATGTTTTTAGAAGTAGGGGAGAGCAGGCGGAGTGACGACAGTGGTAGCCGTAGGATGTGAGCGTCTAAGGGCCGGTTTCACAGTTCAGGCTTAAGTCGAACCTTTACTAAGCTACGGACGCAGCTTAAACAAAACTTAAGCTTTGGTTAAAGCTTTGCGAGTTTCACACTAGGGCAACCACCTTTGGCTTTACTGAGCTGAACACCTCCTCGGATCTTTAAAGTTGGTAACGCTTGCGCATGCGCATCGAGCCAATTCCCATCATTTGTTAATGGCGGCGCTGTTCCTGACTCGTAAGGTTTTATTGGTTATTAAGATACACACATTAAAATGACCGAAAAATCAGAGCCGAAACGTACTGCTAACTTCACTTCTCAAGTAGTTAGCATTCTGTTAGAAATTGTAAAGCAGTATAAACACATAATAGAGTGCAAGCAATCTGATAAGGTACTGTGGAGCAGGAAGAACCAAACGTGGGGGGGATTGCGAAGTTATTCAATGCAAAGAGCGGAAAAATATACAGAGATGCTACCGTGTTGAAGAAGAAATATATCAATTTGAAGAAAGTTACAAAAAAGAAATACGCGCCGACGAGAAACGTGCTATTCGGGGTACAGGTGGAGGTCCAGCTATGCCATCGTTAATTACGCCAATCGACGAGGAAATAAAGGAATTAATTCGTGTCCAAATTGATGGATATGAAACAATTTTCACAACCCTGCATGCTTCCATTTGCATGTAACCTCAACGTCATAAGAAGCATTGCTTCTGACGAGAGGGATTTGTTCCTGAAATATAAAGTAATAATACCTTATGAGCGATAAAGTATATTATAAAGGTGTAAGAATAAATTTAATATGAAGTTTTACTCACCAGTCTGTTTTATGTTTAATTGCATCATCAATAATCTCTAGCACCATCAGCGCAGACTGTTTACTTAACCGAAACCTCTCGTAGAATTCTCGGTCATTCCATATGTGGAAATGATTTGGACGCATTCTAAACACTTTAGGCCGTCTTCTGTTGTGGATACGGTTTAAAATAATTTGCATTTCCTCGTCACTAAAATCGTCGTCCTCAGATAACATGGCGACTCAACTTAAACCGCAGTTCAGTCGAGTCCCGTATAATCTCGGCTTAGCGCTTGAACTACACACTGTAAAACTCAGCTGTAGCTTAACTCTCTGGTTAAGCCCGATTCGAAGTTTAAGCTTATACTGTGAAACCGGGCCTAAACACGAATGATTCACCTTTGCAGAAACAGCTGCATTTCACCTTTCGTTATAGATATAAAGGGAACAGTGAGTCACATCTTTAAGAACTGGACGCTATATGCTGGCCTTAAAATCCCATACTCTTTCCAAGAGATCACAAGAAACAACTGAATGTAAGAATGACAAAAGCAATGATGAATTCGAGCCATTAGCAACGGATATTTCGTAAATGGCTTATAGTAGAAAAAAAGTTATTTGGAATAAATTGTGTTTACTAAAGAGATCTACAGCTTTTGTGGCGTTTTCGTCTTTCGCTTAACGTATACCAGTTATACAAGATTATACATTACTTCCGAATAAAGTGGGCTTTATAGGTATTCCTAGAAAATTCAAAATTGAAATTTATTTGTCAAGTAAGCGTCTTTAATATATGGTATTTTAACAAAATCGTTAGTCATTTTGTAGAAGATTAAAAATTTTGAAAAAAGTTCCATGTAAACGGTAGTATGGGGTGGAGGGATTTTCTTGAAAATCTGCAAGTCGCATCTTTGGAAAATACTAAACTTGAATACCAAGTTTGGTATTTATCTGACTTTTCGTTTTTGACATATATACGCACACTCACGGGGCGCGCGTGGATCTTTTTCTAAAAACACTTTTTGGATTCAGGAGTCCTGAAAATATGTATTTCCGGTGTAAGTTCGGTATCGAGGTATCAATACCTCTCTACTACATGTACGTGGTAGAGACAAGTAGAAAGGAATCAAATAAAGAACAACGGATATCTTCGAAATGACTTACGGCGCAAAAATTATTTAAAATAAATTGCATGTTTCAAAGACTGTATTTTTGTGCAGTAAGTTTTTGTCTATCTCTTATGGTACAGCATTTATGCAAAATTGTACGAAATTCCTTCCAAATGAAGACTTCATAGTCATTTTCAACATTTTCAAGATATACATTTTATTTATAGTGTGAATATCTTAATTAGGTGGCTTTTTAATCAAAACCGTTAGCCACTTTGAAAATACACAGAATAATGAAAATACTCCATGTAAAGGTGGTTTGGGAGTGGAACATTCTTAAAAATCTTCCTATTAAACCTTTGGAAGATACTGAATTTAAATACTAAATTTGGTCTTTATCTGAAATTTTGTTTCTGAGTTATGCTGTCCGCACACACAACCAAGGGTGTGGAAAATTTTTTTTCTAAAAAAATCTTTATTACGAGACTCAAAGCATGCATTTTCAGTGAAATCAAATCGAATTTATTAGTGAAATGCAATACTTCCTCTACCCAGTACGTACGTGGTAGAAAAAGCACAAAAGAGGTAATAGTATATTATTCAGGTGACAAAAAGTAAGAAGTTAATGAGAATTAGGTAAACCAGAAAGTTAGTGTTTACTGCAGTTAATCTCTTGCCAATTAAGGTGTTACTGCATGCTAACGATTTTCTTACCTGATCTTGTGTTACGGTAGTAGTGCCCATTCCTCTTTTGTTGTGTAAACCAACGAAGTGGGTACCTGTAGAGAGAATAATTACTATTAACAGGGTTTTTAATCAATAATAGTATTATAACTCTTTGCTGCCTATTCTAAAAGCTAAGTCGTTATTCTTCCTGATCTCTACTACTCTAATTCTGAGTACAACAATTTTATTACTTTCTCTACTACATATAGTAAGTAGAGGAAGTACTGTATTACACCCAAAAATTCGATACCGAGATTTCACCGGAAATACATGTTTTGAGAGCCCCTGAATCCAAAAAAAGCATTTTTGGAAACATGTCCGTGTGTGTGTCTGTGTGTCTGTCTGTGAACAGCATAACTCAGAAACGAACAGTCGGATAAACACCAAACTTGGTATTTAGGTTCAGTATGTTCCAGAGATGCGACACGAAGGTTTTCAAGAAAATCCCCCCACCCCAGATTACCCCTTACATGGAACATTTTGCGAAAATTTTAATTTCCTCAAAAATGGCTCTAACGATTTTGATTAAAATATCATATGTTTACGATATTTTCATGACAAATAAAATGTATATCTTGAATTTTCTGGGAATGTCTCCAAAAGCATTCTTCATTGTGAACGACTTTTGCATAACTGGTAAACCATAAGAGATAGACAAAATGTTACTACACAAAAATTCTGATGTGTTACACTCACATGACTTTCTCTACTCTTGTACAAACTATTTTTACAAACGCTTATTCTCCATTTACTTCATGTTAATCGAGATAAACATTTGCAGACTCTATCTTATTGCTAATTTTTTGTAGATGTAAGGGGAAAATATATTTACAAGGGCAATATAGAAAAACAGTAGTCTTTAAGCACATACGTATCTCTTAATAGCTGGTTGCTAGGTGCAGCACCATTCCCTTTGCCACAGATTATAACTCTTTGCATATGCAAGACAAAAAAAATGAATAACGAATTCCCATTTTAGAAAATAAGTATTGAAAAATTTAAGGGAATAACAAGCAATATCTCTAAAATGGTTCACTCAACAAAAAAATGTATATGACATAAATTGTATATTTTAACGCGATCTACATTTTTTGTATAGTAAAATTTTGTCTATGTCTTATGGTTTACGAGTTATGCAAAAGTCGTTCACAATAAAGAATACTTTTGGAGACATTCCCAGGAAATTCAAGATATACATGATATTTTAATCAAAATCGCTAGAGCCATTTTTGAGAAAATTAAAATTTTCGAAAAATCTTTCATGTAAAGGGTACTCTGGGGTGGGGGGATTTTCTCGAAAACCTTCGTGTCGCATCCTTGGAAGATACTGAACCTAAATAACAAGTTTGGTGTTTATCCGACTGTTCGTTTGAGTTATGGTTTACACAGACACACACACGGACATGTTTCCAAAAATGCTTTTTTTGGATTAAGGGGGGTCTCAAAACATGTATTTTCGGTGAAATCTCGGTATCGAATTTTTGGGTGGAATACAATACTTCCCCTACTTACTATACGTAATAGAGAAAGTAAAATGTAGATCGCGTTAAAATACACAGTTTATGTTATATACATTTTTTTGTTGTTGAGTGAACCATTCTCGAGATATTGCTTGTTATTCCCTTAAACTTTTCAATACTTACTTTCTCTAATGGGAATTCGTTATTCTTTTTTTTTGTCTTGGATATGCAAATTGTATTAATCTGTGGGAAAGGGAATGGTGCTGCACCTAGCAACCAGCTATTAAGAGATATGTATGTGCTTAAAGGCTGCTGTATTTCTATATTGCCCTTGTAAATATATATTCCCCTTACATCTACAAGAAAATTAGCAATAAGATAGAGTCTGCAAATGTTTATCTCGATTAACATGAAGTAGATGGAGAATAAGCGTTTGTAAAAATAGTTTGTACAAGAGTAGAGAAAGTCATGTGAGTGTAACACATCAGATTTTTTTAACCTGCATATTCAAATAACTAGGGAAAGCTACATGTTTTACATTATCACCTTCAGCACGATGCACGTATTTTAACTGGTACCAGGGGCGCATTTTAATGGTGATAATTTTTTTAAAGAATTTGTGTTTTATTTTTAAATTTTCCCATTTTCGTGTTAATACCTTCAACAAAATTTCGCTATAATTTCGCGACAAAAATAAAAACAAAATATATATGCTCGAATCGTATAATAACCGTCCTTGTAAGTCATTTGGACAAAAAAAAAGAACTTAGTTTTCACAACAGAAATTGTATTAACCGTAAAAATGTATTATTAATATCACCAGTAGTTTATGCGAGGGTTACTAGAGATGCTATTTATTTTGAAAGGATATTAATGTTTGGTAGGATATATTAAATTAGGTATAGCTTAGCCCAGCTGTTTATTCCATCACACCAAATTGTAAAAGACAAGTTACTATGTTTTCAGGCCATTCAAGATCTCGTCAGTAACTAGGCATTAAATTTGTATTGCGAAAAGCATCTTTCACTGTTCGCATTTGATGGTAGACATACGGATTGAACAGATATCTCATAAAACTTATGAAACTGGTTACATTTAGGCTTAAATGTCAATAGAATATACTATAATACATCAATTTCATTATTATCCTGATACAAATTCCGGACGTAGTTACAGAATTTAATATGACATAGAAGTACATATTATTTTCACTTTGAAATTGTAGTTGTTTAAACATAAACTTTATCAACTCGAGATTAACATCAGATTTTGCAATTAGTTTTGATGGCTTAAAAAAAAACCTACTGCTTTGACTACCTTTATTTCATGACGTAACTTTTGCAACTAGTTTTTAAAATATGCCAATTTTCGTGTTTAACCCGCAAATAAATAGTTAAAGAGAGAAAACAAGGAATTCGTGAAAATCCCTAAAAAAAATTACAGGTTGAAATCGCCTTGTGAAACATACAGATATCTCTAGTTGACGTTTCAAAAACATTTTTCGCGTTTATCGTAAAACAAAAGAATATCTGATGTGATACACTCGCATAGCTTTTTCTACTCTATTTTTATTAACGGTTATACAAATTCTTACCAAAGTTTATTTTTCTATCCGCTTCATTTTAATCCAAATAAACCTTTGCAGAAATAGCTACATTACACATTTCGTTATAGATTCAAAGGGAACAGCGATAGTCAAATATTTAAGAACTTTACGCTACAGGCTGGCCTTAAACTCAACACTGTTTGCATGCAATCGCGAGAAACTGAATCTTAACAGGACTTAAGAGAAAGACTCAAGAAATGAACAACTCTAACCTTTAATAACGGATATCTCAGAAATGATTATGCTACAAAAAAAAAAAGAAGTACGTTTTCGCCTACCACTTAAGTTTACCAGTTATACAAAATTTCTACCAAACGAAGTGGATTTCACAGGCTATTCCCAGAAAATTCAAGATATACATTTTATTTGTGATGTAAATATCTTTAATATGTGGTATTTTAATCAAAATCGTTAGAGCCTTTTTTAGAAAATAAATTTTTTTGAAAAATCTTCCAGGTAAAGGGTAGTCTGGGGTTGGAGGGTTTCTCCAAAATCTTCGCATTCATCTTTGGATTTTTCGTTTTTGAATTATGCTGTTCAGTCACACACACGGATCTTATTCTAAAAATGCTTTTTACTTTCTCTACTACGTATAGTAAGTAGGGGAAGTATTGCATTCCACCCAAAAATTCGATACCGAGATTTCACCGGAAATACATGTTTTGAGACCTCCTGAATCCAAAAAAAGCATTTTTGGAAACATGTCCGTGTGTGTGTCTGTGTGTGTGTCTGTGAACAGCATAACTCAAAAACGAACAGTCGGATAAACACCAAACTTGGTATTTAGGTTCAGTATCTTCCAGAGATGCGACACGAATGTTTTCAAGAAAATCCCCCCACCCCGGACTACGCTTTACATGGAACATTTTTCGAAAATTTTAATTTTCTCAAAAATGGCTCTAACGATTTTGATTAAAATATCATATGTTTAAGATAATGTCATGAGAAATGAAATGTATATCTCGAATTTTCTGGGAATGTCTCCAAAAGTATTCTTCATTGTGAACAACTGGTAAACCATAAGAGATAGACAAAATTTTACTACACAAAAAATGTAGATCTCGTTAAAATACACAACTTATGTCATATACATTTCTTTTGTTGAGTGAACCGTTTTCGAGATATTGCTTGTTATTCCCTTAAATTTTCCAATACTTATAATTTTCTCAAATTCGTTATTCATTTTTTGATGTCCTGGACATGCAAAGAGAATGGAATGCGCCGCATAGCAACCAGCGTTAAAATATTTGACCATCGCTTAAAAGCTACCATATTCCCCTTGCATCTACAAGAAAATTAGCAATAAGATTGACATCTCGATATCTCGATTAACATGAAGCATATGGAGAATAGGCGTTTGTAAAAATAGATTGTACAAGAGTAGAGAAAGTCATGTGAGTGTAACACATCAGATTTTTTTTTTTGTATTCAGGGGGCCTCAGAACATGTATTTCGGTGAAATCTCCCATTGAATTTTTGGGTGTAATGCAATACTTTCTCTACCTACTACATACATGGTAGAGAAAGTAAAAAGTAATCCTTTGATTTTGAAGTTTCAATACTTAAAATTAGGAAAAATATTATTATATTATTTTTACACCGTCACGTAACAGCTGTAACAGCTAACCGCACTCCTGGTAACAAATAACCAGCAAATACTCGACTAACAGAAAAAGGACGAAAGCTGCGACTACGTCACAGTTTCCAACAAGAAGGGCATCGCCCCCAGATGCTGGATTGGCTCTGGGCCACCAGGATTGCCAACTGCACTTGCATCCCACCTCAAAGTGTCAGCAGAAGAATTATGTAGCACATCGCCGTCATGCTCCAACTGCAGATCGTACAGGAGAGTTTGGCAGAACTATACCGTACCCACACAGGAGCTCATGAAGACTTCTGAACCACAAAGTAATATTAATTCCTGTATGAAAACATCTATGAAAAGTTCAGCAACATTAATTTACTAATAAAACTATCATGACCACGGCTCGGGGGCTATATCACCAAGTACGTCATTGACAAGCCAAGTCTTTGGAACAGCTACCTTTGCAGAACTACACCGTACCCACACAGGAGGTCATGAAGACTTCTGAACCACAAAGTAATATTAATTCCTGTATGAAAACATCTATGAAAAGTTCAGCAACATTAATTTACTAATAAAACTATCATGACCACGGCTCGGGGGCTATATCACCAAGTACGTCATTGACAAGCCAAGTCTTTGGAACAGCTACCTTTGCAGAACTACACCGTACCCACACAGGAGGTCATGAAGACTTCTGAACCACAAAGTAATATTAATTCCTGTATGAAAACATCTATGAAAAGTTCAGCAACATTAATTTACTAATAAAACTATCATGACCACGGCTCGGGGGCTATATCACCAAGTACATCATTGACAAGCCCGTCTGTCTTAGAACTACACCGTACCCACACAGGTCATGAAGACTTCTGAACCACAAAGTAATATTAATTCCTGTATGAAAACATCTATGAAAAGTTCAGCAACATTAATTTACTAATAAAACTATCATGACCACGGCTCGGGGGCTGTATCACCAAGTACGTCATTGTCAAGCCCGTCTGTCTTTGGAACAGCTACCTTTGCAGAACTACACCGTACCCACACAGGTCATGAAGACTTCTGAATCGCCAAGTAATGTTATTTTCTGTATGAAAGCATCTATGAAACAGTTCAGCAACATTAATTTACTGATAAAATTGCCATGACCATGGCTCGGGGCTATATCACCAAGTACGTCAGTGACAAGCCCGTCTGTCTTTGGAACAGCTACGTTTGCCTTTATGGTTATCCGTCCAATATTTCAGTACTCTGTAGTGGTTACCATGCTAGCCTCCAGTTCCCGAGGTCGCGGATTCAAACCTGGGGAGGGCGATGGATTTTTTCGGGCGTAAAAAATCCTTAGCATGGCTTGCTTCGGAAGGTGGTCCCATGTCGTATAAATACGGCACGTAAAAGAACCTCAAGCCTGATAAAGAGGCTTCTGAGCAAAATTTCCGGTTTTTCACGCCAAATATAGAATGGGACGCTAAGGACCACAGCAGATAAAGAGCGTCCATAAATAAAACTGCATTTAATTTTTTTCAGTACTCTGAAAAAAAAAAGGTTACGTATTTTACACGATTCGAATTTTAATCGACCGTGCATTTTTATATAATGGGTCCGAAAAAAGACTATACTCCATATTTTATTATTCCACCAGTAAATTAACCTTATACTTCACAATATATCTCTTTCTGAGTTTAGAATAACGTTCAAGCCTACAGGATACAATAATTTCATTCTCAGTTGGTAGAGCACCTGCTGTGCGAGGGGTCTCGAGCGATTCTAGGCTGGGGATAGGAATACTTCTCTATCCAGATTATTACCTATCCTCTCCAGCGTCTGGAAGTATGAATGAGAGTGTGATTGTGTGATCTAAAGTATAAAACCCAAAGAAGAACCAGAAATCCAACGACAACTGTATAAGTTTACACCATTGTTGATAGGCAAAGTTCCAAAGGTAAAATATTGCCGATATGACCGTTGTAGTTAAAGGCGGGGTATAAATGGAATAATAATGATAATAATGATAATAATAATAATAATAATAATAATAATAATAATAATAATAATAATAATAATAATAATAATAATAATAATAATAATAATAGGGGATAGGACCTCGATAGATATCTCGAAACTTTAGAGAGAAACCTTCGATACTTTTAAATTTTTGCAGTATGGAAAGTTGTAGCGTTCTTTATGCTACATAAGGAATGAAAGGAGCCGAGACTGCGATGAATATAACATTCCATAGACTCTTGTGTCTAAGTTAAATTAAATTAAATTGAGTTTTATTTATGGACGCTCCTTAACTACTATGGTTCTTAGCGTCCCATTCCATATTGGGCGTGAAGGACCGGTAATTTTCCTCAGAGCCCTCTTTATTAGGCTTGAGGTTCTTTTACGTGCCACAAATCTACGACACGGGACCACCGGCTTTACTTCCCTTCCGAAGGAAGCCATGCTAAGGATTTTTACGCCCGAAAAAATCCATCGCCCTCCGCCGGGTTTGAACCCGCGACCACTAGTCCACGGAGGACGACTTGTGTCTAAGTAAAAATATGCAAAAACAATGGGGGAGGGAGTAGAGGTACTCGTGTAACCTGCAGCGTTAACTGAGCTGTGAATGAAGCTGATTTAGCTGACGCACTAATCACGTTTCTGCAATAGCCTGGCTTGGTAACTCCAGCAGAAGCAAATCAGAACTTATAAAGTGAAATAATACTGCGTATGCAGTATTTGTTATCATAAATCCTCGAGTTCTTAAACAAAAATCTTTGATTTCTTCATATCTCATATAATACTTCTTTGATGTTTTTCTTCAAAGGTTTAATTGTATCTAATATACTTTGTATTTAACATGTATGCACTAATGTATGAAGGTGGGTAGTAGAGAGGCTTAATCCACAAACTTGCTAGTTTTCCTAGTGTTACATGGCTATTACTTATTACCAGGTGAAAAAGTACATATGTGGCATTGTTAAGTAAAGCCTTTAAAAGTAGTTTCAAAAATGTTGTAGGTTTCATCCGCGCCTTTCTATGATAGCGGCAGACGGCACGAGCGCCGAGGACGCGGACAGGAAAAACACTGCGCAGCCGGTTCGTAGTTTTTTGGCTCTCTCTCTATACATATATGTGCGTGTGATGCAATTAACATATCATTAGTCTTTCATTCACAGTCTCATTACAATGTAACTTATAGGCAATACATAACACCTGTTACATTAAATATTTTTACGCAAATACCAGTTCATATTCAACGAGTAGAATTAAACTGGCTTTTGTATGTTATAATTGAAGACATTTGCTGTTATTATTTTGTGCTGCCTTTCATCAAAACGGGCTCTAAATGTTCATCAGTCATAGCAAACCAATATTCTGATTTGACATATTCATTTTAGAAAATATCCTTTCGTAGGTATGCACTGATTCGAACACTGATATTAGTCCTTGTGCAAAGTCTTTCAAATGAGAAAATGTATCATTTGGCAGACATTTGCAAAAAATCAACCAAATTCTTCTTTACATTTGTCTTTCAGTAGGTCACATCCTAAAACAGTTAAAAATCTGAGAAATTAATTTTATTTAATCTTCAAAATTCGTTAATAAATTAAACTAACCCACGCGCAACGTGTCTTTTTATTTATATATGTTTACTTTCTTTACTACGTATTGTAAGTAGGGGAAGTATTGTATTCCACCCAAAAACTCGATACCGAGATTTCACCGGAAATACATGTTTTGAGACACCTTGAATCCAAAAAAAGAATTTTTGGAAACATGTCCGTGTGTGTGTCTGTGAACAGCATAACTCAGAAACGAACAGTTGGATAAACACCAAACTTGGTATTTAGGTTCAGTAGCTTCCAGAGATGCGTCACGAAGGTTTTCAAGAAAATCCCCCTACGCCAGAGTACCCTTACATGGAAGATTTTTCAATAATTTTAATTTTTTCAAAAATGGCTCTAAAGATTTTGGTTAAAATATCATATGTTTAAGATATTTTTATGACAAATAAAATGTATATCTTGAATTTCCTGGGAATGTCTCCAAAAGTATTCTTCACTGTGAACGACTTTTGCATAACTGGTAAACCATAAGAGATAGACAAAATTTTACTACACAAAAATGTAGATCGCGTTAAAATACACAATTTATGCCATATACATTTTTATTGTTGAGTGAACCATTTTCGAGATATTGCTTGCTATTCCCTTAAATTTTTCAATACTTATTTTCTCAAATGGGAATTCGTTATTCATTTTTTTGTCTTGGATATGCAAAGAGTATTAATCTGTGGGAAAGGGAATGGTGCTGCACCTACAAACCAGCTATTAAGAGATATGTATGTGCTTAAAAGCTACTGTATTTCTATATTGTCCTTGTAAATATATATTCCCCTTACATCTACAAGAAAATTAGCAATAAGATAGAGTCTGGAAATGTTTATCTCGATTAACATGAAGTAGATGGAGAATAAGCGTTTGTAAAAATAGTTTGTACAAGAGTAGGGAAAGTCATGTGAGTGTAACACATCAGATTTTTAAAGTTTGTAAGTGAACCAAACAACGCGGACCGTAGTTTGGCAAACTCCGTTGTACGTAGTCACACACTTTTTGAGTGGAGGCTTATAGTGCATTTGCAGTAAAACATAGTGCAGTTGAAACATGGAGAGTAGAAAGAGATGACACTATATTTCACACAACAGTTAGTAATCCTTAACTGCGTAATCTCGAAACCTTTACTACTGAAAAAATCTGGGTTAGGTTGAAACATGAAACTTAAGAGAACCATGAACACCCACTTTCAACAATACGAAAGCCAAAATACCCCATAGACAAAATACCGCTGCTGGTTCACAGTTCACTGGGTCGCTCTGTACATAAGAAACACTTAAAACCTGCCTTGGGAGAGGACAAACGCTTTGCAATATTTTAAATCCTTAAGGGTACCAATAGGTAAAATTTCTAAATCTTGAAGTTTTTATCCAAATGTTGTCACATACTGCTCCACCTCAATTATACGTGTGTTTTAAATTTCATGCAGATATCTTTAATACTTTTTGAGAAAAAATTATATTTGCTTTAATTAAGTTAATTAATCAGGTGCTCCACATGATGTAGAAATCAAATTTTGACAAAAAATTACTATTATATTATTTAAATATTAAAGAACAACACTGTCATATAGAATTTCATTCACTACTCTGGTTGCCTCAGGGAAAAAAAATTTAATCTTAAAATACATTTTTTTTAAACAATTTATCCTCAGTGGTCCAATTAATTTTGTCATATCTCGAACAATTTAAAAGTTTAGCAAAAGCCATATGCCAGTTTTAAGTTCATTCTCACTGAAAATTGGAACAAGATTGGTTACAAACTAATTCGTATGAAACATTTTTAATGCAGAATAGTGTAAGAGAAATCGAAGTCGAATAAGGCCATTAGGACCGTGCGAGCCGCGATAACGTGCGCGACTCGTATTCGACAGGTCGGGTTCGATTTCCAGCAACCGCACACTCTGACCCATGGATTTTTCGCGTTTCCCCAGGTCCGCAGCCGAATGCTTGGGGTGGTTCATCTTCTAACAAGACTCTCCTGCCCCTTATTTCCTGTACATATCACCCTTTTTGCCATTTGTTTCCGGGTTGCTGGGACCCTTCTATGGGTGCTTGCGGGCGGGAGCACCTTCAGGGGACCTCCGGAGGCTCGGGCACTTATTCAATGGGATCAGGCGGCGTTGGAGGTTGGAAACATTAGGGACCCCATCTGTGATTGCGCCCGTCGTCATCCGGATCTGGTCGCCCTTAAGTCTCTCCCTTCATCCCCTCCTCCCGGGGGTCACGGTAGAATCACAACGGGCCGACTAGCCTGCACACGGTGCTCTGTCCCGGTTTCGGTCCCTCCCCTCCATTTGTCCATGTCTTTACCTTTTACAGGCCATTAGGCAGAGCGTTCTTGAGCAAAAACCATAGTATGGAATTGAAGCTAAAGTCTTAAAGTATTTTCTGGACACAAGAACTAATTTTTACTTTCTCTACTACGTATAGTAAGTAGGGGAAGTATTGTATTCCACCCAAAAATTCGATACCGAGATTTCACCGGAAATACATGTTTTGAGACCCCCTGAATCCAAAAAAAGCATTTTGTGGAAACATGTCCGTGTGTGTGTGTGTGTGTCTGTGAACAGCATAACTCAGATAAACACCAAACACCAAACTTGGTATTTAGGTTCAGTATCTTCCGAGATGCGACACGAAGGTTTTCAAGAAAATCCCCCCACCCCAGAGTACCCTTTATATGGAACATTTTTCGAAAATGTTAATTTTCTCAAAAACGGCTCTAACGATTTTGATTAAAATATAATATATTTAAGGTGTTTTCATGACAAATGAAATGTATATCTCAAATTCTCTGGGAATGTCTCCAAAAGCGTTCTTCATTCTGAACGAGTTTTGCATAACTGGTAAACCATAAGAGATAGACAAAATGTAGATCGCGTTAAAATACACAATTTATGTTATACACATTTTTTTTGTTGAGTGAACCGTTTTCGAGATATTGCTTGTTATTCGCCTAAATTTTCCAATACTTGTACTTTTTCTCAAATTCGTTATTCATTTTTTTTATGTCCTGGACATGCAAAGAGAATAGAATGCGCCACATAGCAACCAACGCTTAAAATATTTGACTATCACTCAAAACCTACCATATTCCCCTTGCATGTACAGGAAAACTAGCAATAATAATGACATCTCGATTAGCATGAAGCATATGGTGAATAAGCGTTTGTAAAAATAGTTTTTACAAGAGTAGAGAAAGTCATGTGAGTGTAACACATAAGATTTTTTAATTTTTAATGAACATTTTGACCAAATACAGCTTAAGTACCCTTAAGGTGGTTAAAGAACGTCCATGGATTATACAAATAGGTTAGAGGCAGAAAGAAAATCAAGAACCCCATGAAGTGACTCAACAGCTTACAGCCACATGGGCATCATTTGTGAGGTTTCATCAACCTTGGCTTCCATGTCCGGAATACAGGCACACCAATACTGAACGCACGCATCTTGCGTGAGAGACCAAGAGGAGAACCCGCGGTCAGCAGACGACAGTAAATCCGACCACTCCTTAAGCCATGCAGTTTGCAGTTGCAGAGATTCTTCGCTGAGATAAGCAGTTAGACATAAAGTTAGGCAAAAACGTTCCTAAGCAACAGTCAGTTGCACTGTAATGGTTTTTGTTCTTGCTAGCGAAGTACACGTGCAAGCAATGTATCACAGTGTCTCATTTATTTTGTTAGCTAGCGCATGCGTCCAAATTAAAAACAATACAGGATTACAAAGTTCACACCCAAGATTACCACCGGACGGTAAAAACAAATACTTATTGTAGTTAAGTTAGGTACTGGAACGCGGGAGTTCTTACTTTCTCTACTACGTATAGCAAGTAGGGGAAGTATTGCATTCCACCCAAAAATTCAATACCGAGATTTCACCGGAAATACATGTTTTGAGGTGCACTGAATGCATATAAAGCAGTTTTGGAAACACGTCCGTGTGTGTGTCTGTGAACAGCATAACTCAAAAACGAACTGTCGGATAAACACCAAACTTGGTATTTAGGTTCAGTATCTTCCAGAGATGCGACATTTTAATTTTCTCAAAAATGGCTCTAACGATTTTGATTAAAATATCATATATTTAAGATACTTTCATGACAAATGAAATGTATATCTCGAATTTTCTGGGAATTTCTCCAAAAGTATTCTTCATTGTGAACGACTTTTGCATAACTGGTAAACCAGAAGAGATAAACAAAATTTTACTACATAAAAATGTTGATCGCGTTTAAATACACAATTTATGCCATATACATTTTTGTTGTTCAGTGAACCATTTTCGAGATATTGCTTGTTATTCCCTTAAATTTTCCAATACTTATATTTTTCTCAAATAGGAATTCTTATTCATTTTTTATGTCACATACAAAGAGAATGGAATGAGTCACATAGCAACCAGCTCTTAAAAGATTTGACTATCGCTTAAAACCTACCATATTCCCCTTGCATCTACAAGAAAATTAGCAATATCTCGATTAACATGAAGCATATGGAGAATAAGCGTTTGTAAAAATAGTTTGTACAAGAGTAGAGAAAGTCATGTGAGTGTAACACATCAGATTTTTTTATGTTCTTCCCTATCTGTTTTCCGAATTAGCAGTACTGGTACCTCTGAAGGAACATAAATTAAATTGAACTTCATTTATGACCGCTCTTTAACTGTTGTGGTCCTTACCGTTCCAATCTATAATGGGCGTGAAAGACCAGTAATTTTGCTCAGAGGCATCTTTATCAGGCTTGAGGTTCTTTTACGTGCCGTAAATCTACGACACAGGACCACCGGCTTTACTTCCTTTCCGAAGGAAATCGATTGCCCTCCGCCGGGTTTGAACCCACGACCTTGGGTACTAGAAGCCAGCATGGTAACCATTACACCACAGAGGACGACTGGGACATGCATGCTTTGGAGCTTTAAGTGGTCAATCACGTTTTACTTTCCCTACTACGTATAGTAAGTAGGGGAAGTATTGCATTCTACACAAAATACACAATTTGTCTTATACATTTTTTTTTTTTGAGTGAACCATTTTCGAGATATTGCTTGTTATTCCCTTAAATTTTTCAATACTTATACTTTTTCTCAAATTCGTTATTCATTTTTTTTTGTCCTGGTAATGCAAAGAGAATGGAATACTCCACATAGTAACCAGCTCTTAAAATATTTGACTATCGCTTAAAGCCTAGCAATTCCCCTTGCATCTACAAGAAAATTAGCAATAAGATTAACATCTCGATTAACATGAAGCATATGGAGAATAAGCGTTTGTAAAAAAAGTTTGTACAAGAGTAGAGAAGGTCATGTGAGTGTAACACATCAAATTTTCTTATATTCTGGACATGCAAAGAGCGCTTAAAAGATTTGACTATCGCTTAAAACCTACCGTATTCCCCTGCATCTACAAGAAAATTAGCAATATCTCGATTAACATGAAGCATATGGAGAATAAGCGTTTGTAAAAATAGTTTGTACAAGAGTAGAGAAAGTCATGTGAGTGTAACACATCAAATTTTCTTATATTCTGGACATGCAAAGAGCGCTTAAAAGATTTGACTATCGCTTAAAACCTACCGTATTCCCCTGCATCTACAAGAAAATTAGCAATATCTCGATTAACATGAAGCATATGGAGAATAAGCGTTTGTAAAAATAGTTTGTACAAGACTAGAGAAAGTCATGTGAGTGGAGCACATCAGAATTTTTTTCATCCACTACGTTTTAGTCCAAATAAACCTTTGCAGGAATAGCTACATTACACATATCGTTGTACATACAAAGCGAGCAGCGATACTTAAAGTGTTTTAGAACTGGACGCTATCTGCTGGCATTAAAACTCCTTACTGCTTCCATGTAATCGCGAGAAATATGACAGGATCTTAAGAGAATGACCAAAGAAATGAAAAATTCGAACCATTAATAACGGATATCTCAGGAATGGCTTATGCCACAAACAAAACTTATTTTAAATAAATTGTGTGTTTTAAAGACATCTACATTTTTTGTGCAGCACATCCTCGCCTATCGCCTAACGTTTACCACTTATACAAGAGTACTTAAGTTTCTTTCGAATGAAGAGCACTTCAAAGCCTATTCCCAGAAAGTTCAAGATATACATTTTGTCATGTAAATATCTTTAATACAGGATTATTCAAAAATAAGGACCAGACTTTAAATATTTATTTTTCATGAACGACAACAGACACGTGCGATACATCACTGAATAGAGAAAAGTTCAAAATTTTATTTTATGTGTTCAAAATGAGCACCATTTGTTATGTGAGAACGATCAGTGCTTTTCCGTTTGTATACGCAACCATCTTCTACGAATTTATTATAAATTTTTTTTATAACGAGGCGGCTCGTTGAATTTACAATGAAATGCACGCTGCAATGAAATAATGGATTCACTCTTTGCATACTGCAGCACAGAAAACGACTTTTCCTGTGGCGTTGCCATTTTCTCGTAAACAAACCCAGCGCCTATGTAGGCACTGAATGGAACTAATAGCTGGTTAACTTTCCTCTATTCAATGACGTGTGGATGTGCTTCTATCTATTGTCATTCATTAAAAATGAATATTTAAAATATCTTCCTTCTTTTTGAATAACCTATATATGGTATTTTAATCAAAATTGTTAGAAAATAATTTTTTTCGAAAAATGATCCATGTAAAGGGTAGTTTAGGGCGGTAGAACATTTTTTAAAATCTTCGTGTCGCATCTTCGGAAAATTGTGGACTTCAATACCGACTTCGTTTTTTAGTTATGCTATTCACAGATAAACACACTAACACAAACACACACGGACCTTTTCCTAAAAATGCTTTTTTTATTTAGAGGGCCTCAAAACATGTATTTCCGGTGAAATCTCGCTATCGAATTTTTGGGTGAAATGCAATACTTTCTCTACCTACTATGTACATGGTAGAGAAAGTAAAAAGAAGTAGACAGAAAAATAAGCTTGAGCATGCATATTTTGTAAAAAGTGAGTGAAGAAATTCATGTGAGCGCAACATATCAGATTTTATTCTCACGAAAATGAGTATGTTCTCATTGAGCTGAGTACAGGAAGTGTTCATAACCATGAACCCTGAGAAAGTGCTTGTTTTTTTTGTTTATTCATATCATATTTATCAGAAGTTCTGTTAGTATATATGTACGTAACGTGGCAAGCGATGATAGAGGGAACCTGTGCGTGTGAATGAAGAGCTAGGGGAACAATAGCCCATTCTGACTTATTGACATGCGTCGTGGCAGCGAGGCAGACAGACAGGCCGATAACGGCGCTTGGCGCATACGACACTAATCCGCTTCTGTGAAACTAACGTCTCTTTCTGGGAAAGGCAAGGCTGCCAGATGTTTGTCTTCACTAGGGTGTGGGAAACGTGACGCCTTATTTCACTCGCAGCCGCGTTACACATATCGTATTTGTGTGTCGCTTTCTCAGAATGCACAGGTGGCGCAGTTTATGTATCAAAGTTTTATACTGGAATTAATTGTTCTTCCACACATGCCGTGTGTTGGACAATATTGGAAAGGTAGCATCAGACGACTGAAAAATTCAATGTCATTGCCGGGATTTGAACCACGGATCTCCCGGTCTCCGTCCGGTTGCTCTAACAAGGGCAACATGCCCGTACGACATTAAATTCAACTGGCTCGCAATTTTTCCGGTAAACCACAAGGAGATCTCAAATTATATTGAGATGAGATACCCAAATGGCGACTTACAATGTTGTAAATACAGAGTGAGCCTGCGGGGTGTTTTTCCTGTCCGCGTCCTCGGCCCTCGTTGCCGTCTGCCGCTATCATAGAAAGGCGCGGATGAAACCATACATTTTTAAAACTACTTTAAAAGGCTTTACTTACCAACTTTACGAAAGGAAATGCTGAAACTGGCCACCGTCGTTGTCCATACATTTTTAGCACCTCTTTAAGAAACTACCCATCATGGAATTTTTGGGAGGAATTTTCCAAACGATGACCGATGTCGTCTAATGTTTCTTCGGTAGGAACCGAAAGCCGTCTTTTAGATTTCTTAGACTGAACACTTCCTGTGGCCTGAAAATTACTGTAAAGTTCATGGATTGTTGTACGGCCTGGAACTTTTACACCTGGAAATGTTTCTGCAAATCGTACTTTCACTTGGCGAGCTAACCGAGTTAACACATACGAATCAAATAAATACACGCTGTGCAGCAGAAAACTGAGCCATAATATACTTTGTGACTAAGTACAGGACAAAATAATAAATAACTCGTAATAACTGAACTACACCACATCCCGTCAACTCAAAACTGCACGTCACACTGCACATCAAAACCACAACAGCCTGACTTTGTTTATAGCAGCAGTACGTTATTATGCTTTTATCATATTTCCACACGACCAGTGGAAAAAACATCGCGCAGCCGGTAATATTGTTTATAAAATACCCCTCCGAGGTAAGCTTAAAACAAAAAGTGTACAAAAGAAACGCACACACTGGAAAAATTAAAACAGAATATCCGCCAGGAAATTTCTCAGCGTGAACAACGGCGAGTGATGGATAGTTTCCTAAAGAGGTGACAATAATGTATGGACAACGATGGTGGCCAGTTTCAGCATTTCCTTTCATAAAGTTGGTAAGTAAAAAGTAGTTTTAAAACTGTTGTATGGTTTCATCCGTGCTTTTCTATGACAGCAGCAGACGGCAACGAGCGCCAAGGACGCGGGCAGGAAAAACACCGCGCAGGCGGTTCGGAGTCTTTTGGCTCACTCTGTACTTTAAGCACCGGGCTTCATAGTTTCAACAACTACTAGGTCAATTATAGAATTAATTGTTCTTTCATTCAAGCGTGACAAGGCTGGAGAGGTAGAATGATATGACTGTTGCCATGGTACAAAATCGAGGGTATTCATTTGGTGAACCTCCTTAAACATGTATGCAGTACCTAAAGATTTGATGTTACTGATAAAAATCTGACAACCATTTGCCGATAAATTTCAAATATGATTGAAATCGGACCTAAATTAGGGGTGATCTACGTAGAGCCTGAAAGTTTGACTTGTTTGCGATCCCAGGTAAAGAGTTGCAATTTTATGTATACTCCACGTAACATTCGTTTCTCTCTTTCGGTCATGCGAGGAGTGGAATTTCAAGGCCACACGTGGCTTTAGCCTACTATATACTACAATGAATGTGTAAATACGTAATCAAAAGTTAATCTTAAGAAGTAGATAGACCCCTGAATCCAAAAAAAGCATTTTTGGAAACATGTCCGTGTGTGTGTCTGAGTGTCTGTCTGTCTGTGTGTGTGTGTGTGTGTGTGTGTGTGTGTGTGTGTGTGTGTGTGTGTGTGTGTGTGTGAACAGCATAACTCAGAAACGAACAGTCGGATAAAAACCAAAACTTGGTATTTAGGTTCAGTATCTTCCAGAGATGCGACACGAAGGTTTTCAAGAAAATCCCCCCACCCCAAATTACCCTTTACATGGAACATTTTTCGAAAAGTTTAATTTTCTCAAAAATGGCTTTAACGATTTTGATTAAAATATCACATGTTTACGATATTTTCATGACAAATAAAATATATATCTTGAATTTTCTGGGAATGTCTCCAAAAGTATTCTCCATTGTGAACGACTTTTGCATAACTGGTAAACCATAAGAGATAGACAAAATTTTACTACACAAAAAATGTAGATCGCGTTAAAATACACAATTTATGTCATAAACATTTTTTTTTTGTTGAGTGAACCATTTTCGAGATATTGCATGTTATTCCCTTAATTTTTTCAATACTTATTTTCTCAAATGGGAATTCGTTATTCATTTTTTTGTCTTGGATATGCAAAGAGTTATAATCTGTGGCAAAAGGGAATGGTGCTGCACCTAGCAACCAGCTATTAAGAGATATGTATGTGCTTAAAGGCTACTGTATTTCCAAATTGCCCTTGTAAATATATATTCCCCTTACATCTACAAGAAAATTAGCAATAAGATAGAGTCTGCAAATGTTTATCTCGATTAACATGAAGTAGATGGAGAATAAGCGTTTGTAAAAATAGTTTGTACAAGAGTAGAGAAAGTCGTGTGAGTGTAATACATCAGATTTTTAAAAGCAATATCCGCTCTTTATTAGTGTATGAAACAGATCCTCGAAAAATTCTGATTTGTAATTTGGGGCAGAGAATGTTCAAGGTCCGCTTTCCTTGTTCCTTTCTAGTAATGTCACATGTTCCTTGTGTTTCATTGAATTACATTGTTGTTTAACGTGATGTTTAAACATCTTTTGAACTCTCAGTTACATCTGGTGGCTTCACCATTTGTGCTGAAGCGTTCCTTGCCACATTCTGCCACAAATGATGCTAATTTCGATGTATAAACTCTTTCTTGCTTTAGGCACATTGCCACAGTTCTACACTGGTGTAGGTATATTGTGCAGCGAATAAATAGAACAGTCGCAATGAAACCGGCTGTTGGAGAGGGGAAGAGCGTGTCCATCGCAGTACCTGACGTTACCTCTACTCCGAACGGTAATAGGATTGCTCTGTTTGTTTACTAAAACCCCTCTGCCTGGTAATGAGACTATACTTCTGCACACCTTTATCTCGAGTAACGTTAAGTAGATAGAAAAACAAGCTTTTGAAAGAAGACTTTGCAGAAACTACCTAATAAGAAATTATTGATATGCTTTCACATGAATTTTTCTACCTGTCTTCTAAAACTTATTTTTAAAAGAACTTGCTCATGCATATATCCTTTCATTTACATATTCATTATAGGTATAAAAAGATACAGTAGGCTAAAGCGAGTCAGATTTTTAAAAAGCAGGGCGCTCTGTTCCTTGAATGATCATGAGAAAAACAAATAGCGACTTACCACTTGAAAAACTTAAATAAATAACTAAAGCATATCTGGGTAAATATGGTTGTCACCAAAAAAATATATTTTATATAAACTGTGCTTTAATGAGATCAACATTTCTGTGTAGTAAGATTTTGTCTATTTCCCACGATTTACCAGTTAAGTTACAGCCAGTTTTGAGAAATTAAATAAGAAAACATTTTCCATGTCAAGGGTAGTTTGGGTTGGGGGATGCATAAACACCAAGTTTGGTATTTAATAACTTTTTTTTAATACCTATACTGTTCACACACAAGACCTTTCTCAAATAATAATAATAATAATAATAATAATAATAATAATAATAATAATAATGGGAAAAATTATTCAGGGAGTATTAAAACGTGTTATTCCAGTGATAGTATAGTATAGAACTAGAAGCCGACTTATGCAGATCTTTTCTACCTAGGTCCCTGATGGTGCGCTCCCGGGAGGGAGGAGACAGAGGGCGGTCGGACCAGGAGGCACAGGCAGAGGGCAGTGTCTCTACCATTTGCAAATTTGAATTCCCCGGATGATTGCTGATGCAGCTGCTCCTCCCTTAGGCTTACACATCCCCTGGGAGGTCGGGACACGGAGACTGCTCGCAGTCCGGGAACCGAATGTTTACTCAGAGCATCCTTTTCCCCTGGCATGCACACGACGAGACTTCCCGCCGACACTTGCAAACCAAGCAGATGAGAAGTGAAGTAAAATGAGAATGGAGATGAAATGGAGGGACAGGAAATTCGGAGCATGTAATGATCCTTCCCAGCATTCCCCAGCGATCCGGGGAAACCCCGAAAAAACCTACGGGTTAGGAAGGTCGGCCACGGGAATCAAACCCACGGCCTCCCGAATGCGGGCCACTGACGTAAGCACCTGAGCCATCTCGGTCGGTGAAATATCGCTAACGATTTTTTTGGGGGGAATGCAATACTTCCTCTACTTAAGTAAGTAGTAGAGAAAGTAATAAAGGATAATAGCTAGAGAAAGTCATATTAATTGAATACATCAGAATTTTTCTTCTGTAAAAGAAAGTATGGCATGCTTATTTTAACTGAGTTTGAACCCAAAATTATGTTAAAATATGCATGATCATTTGAACCCTTTAGAGATTTCAAGGTTAATATTGCACGAAGTAAATAGCTCCGTTTGTTACACAATTTACCAATAAAGCTATGTGTCTAGCAATAGGAATCTACATTCTTGGGCAAGGCAGTTAAAATTGATGGGAGTGTTGTGAAGTTAGGACATGCTAGCTACGTGTCATTTTCATTCGGTGGAGTTTATGCGCTAGGTCGGTGTCTAATGGTTATTTTGAGGCCGTTGCTCCCGCGAGATTGCAATCACCATGAAGTCATTTTTCAAGTTGAAAATCTGCTGGATACCACAGTCTTTGCCAAATTAATGTGCCTCTTCATGCAACAACGAAGTAAACGCACCGAAGCGATGGAACTAACACCACCGAAAAATCTTAGCCGTGTGCTTTCAAATTAATTTATATTATAAAGAGATAAAACAACTAAAAATCTTATGCATTTACATGGCTTTCTCTATTCACTATTCTAACTACTCATACAAAAGCTTATTCTTCTGTCGAATTCTTGCTAAGAGAGTTAAATCTTCGTTCCACATTTTCACATTTCATTTAGGAAACATAAACCAAAGCGATAGTCAAATCTTTTACAAGCCCATCGCCATGTTACAGCTTTGAAATTTCGTTCTCTTTGCATGGCCACGAAAGAAACAAAAAATTTAATGTGATACATTCACACAACTTTATGACTCTCCACCCTCTCTCGTTTATTAGTGGGTATACAAACTATTCTTACTAAAGCTTATTTTCCAATCTACTGCATTTTAATCCAAATAAACTTTGCAGAAATAGCTACGTTACGCAGTTCGTTAGGATAGAAAGGGAACAGCGATAGTCAAATGTTTAAGAACTGGTCACAATACGCTGGCCTTAAAATTCTACACTGTTTCCATGCAATCACGAAAAACAATTCAATGTTTACAGGGCTTTAAAAAATTACCAAGTAATGAACAATTCGAACCTTTAATATCGGCTATGTCAAAAATGGCTTGTGCAAAAAAACTTTGAAATAAATCGTGTTTCAAAGAGATCTTCGTTTTCTGTGAACTACATTTTCGTCTATCGCTTAAGGTTTACAAGTTATATAAGGTTAAACAAGATTCACTACGAATGAAGCGGACTTCACAAGCTATTCCCAGAAAATTCAAAGTATACGTTTTATTGGTCATGCAAGTATCTTTAGTATATAATATTTTAATCAAAGCGGTTATTAAGAAAATAAAAAATGTTCCATATAAAGCGTAGTTTGAGATGAAGGGATATTCCTGACAATCTTCGTATCGATCTTTGAAAAGTACTAAATCTAAACACCAAGCTGGTATTTACCCGACTTTTCGTTTTTGAGTCATGCTGTTCACAGACACACAATACACAACAAAATAAAACATTAGTTTTGGAAATTAGTGATAGGATTTTCTTTCCTTTGAAGTTTTAAAAGTAAAACTTACCTATTAGTATTATTATTTCTTTTTTTAAAGTTTTTAGGTGAAACATACTTTTACTAATGAAACAGTAACCTTTTCTAAAAATGCTTTTTATGGATTTATGGTGCCTCAAAACACGTATTTCCGGTGAAATATCGGTATGGAATTTTTGGGTGGAACGCAATACCATCCCTACCTACTATGTAGGTGGTAGATAAAGTAAAACCAAAATTGCGATTTGCACATGAAAACAGAATAAGTATTTGAAAAGTCAAACCAATAAAAGAATATTTCTGAAGTGGTCAATGCCACAAAAAAGTTTATTTGACAAATTGTGAGCTTTAAGTAGATTTACATTATCCATGTAATAAGATTTTATCTCTACCTCTTACGATTTACAAATTATACAAACGTCATTCAAAATGAAAACGATTTCAGGGACTGTTTCCAAAGAATGCAACATTATATACATTTTGTCATGTAAATATTTTAAAATATCAAAACTTTAAGAGACATTTTTGAGAAAATCAAGAATAACATGTAAAGCTTAGTTTGGGGGAGGGGATTTTCTCGAAATTTTTCGTGTCGCATCTTTGAAAGACCCTGAACTAAATATCAAGTCTGGTATGCAATCGACTTTTCTTTCTTGAGTTACGGAACTCTTTTTTTTATTTATTCAGGGACTCTTAAAACGTGTATTGCCGGTGAAATCTTGGTATAGAACTTCTGGGTGGAATGCAATACTTCCTCTAGCTACTATTATAGTCTTGTGCTTACAGGTCGCGCGTTCCTTACTTTGTTTTCTTTCTTTTTTTAATGAAATCCTTAAAGATGCCTTCCATTCCGGTTTCATGTCATCGACGCACCTCACAAATTATTTTTCGTCACAGTGCCAAAATTCACGCTGGACGGCTATAGTCAGTCGATTGCATGAAACGGTTCGAAATGAAACGCACTGCACAGGCCAATATGTTATGGCTAACTAAACGCAAGACCACAGCATTCACCTACGATGTTAGTTTCTGAAAATGGAAAAACGCTAAACGCAGGATCATGTTATGGTAATCCGGATATAAGAAATCCTCACTGTTGGAGAGAATAAAATATTCAGTAGCACAATTCCGTGCCATAACCCTTCAATGCGCTGCTTTGCACATATGCCACAAATATTAAAAAAACATGTCCGTGTGTGTGTGTGTGTGTGTGTGTGTGTGTGTGTGTGTGTGTGTCTGTCTGTCTGTCTGTGTACAGCATAACTCAGAAACGAACAGTCGGATAAACACCAAACTTGGTATTTAGGTTCGGTATCTTCCAAAGATGTGACACGAAGGTTTTCAAGAAAATCCCCCCACCTCAGACTACCCTTTACATGGAACATTTTTCGAAAATTTTAATTTTCTCAAAAATGGCTCTAACGATTTTGATTAAAATATCCTATGTTTAAGATATTTGCATCGCAAATGAAATGTATATCTCGAATTTTCTGGGAATGTCTCCAAAAGTATTCTTCATTGTGAACGACTTTTGCATAACTGGTAAACCATAAGAGATAGACAAAATTTTACAACACAAAAAAATGTAGATCGCGTTAAAATACACAATTTATGTCATATACATTTTTTTTGTTGAGTGAACCGTTTTCGAGATATTGCTTGTTATTCCCTTAAATTTTCCAATACTTAATGCTTTTTCTCAAATTCGTTATTCATTTTTTATGTCCTGGACATGCCAAGAGAATGGGATGCGCCACCAGCGCTTAAAATATTTGACTATCGCTTAAAACCTACCATATCCCCCTTGCATCTACAAGAAAATTAGCAATAAGGTTGACATCTCGATTAACATGAAGCATATGGAGAATAAGCGTTTGTAAAAAGAGTTTGTACAAGAGTAGAGAAAGTTATGTGAGTGCAACACATCAGATTTTTTTAAATTTTATTTTCATTTTATACTGCCTTTAACAAACAGAATGCATGTATTTGTAGTTAATTTAAATCATACATGTATTTGTAAATATGAATAATATTATAGCTTTTTTGTTTTCTGGGAGTACAAAAAGCAAAATTCATGCAACTGCAGTCCAATGTAAACCCATCATCGATCAAGCGTGTCATCACACCTGTTATTTCACGTGGGACCTCCCCATCCTTTACCAAAGATACATTTGATTGCAGTCGCTGGGATTCGAACTCATGTTGTTTGGCTGTGGTCTCGCCTTAACGATCTTGGCTATTCGAATAGCTAACTCTGAAGTGCCTGTGACAGGGATACACTACGTGATCAAGAGAGTCCGGACACCTGGCTGAAAATGATGCAGAAGTTCAAGGCGCCCTCCATCGGTAATGCTGGAAGTCAATATGGTGTTGGCCCATCCTTAGCCTTGATGACAGCGTTCACTCTCGCAGGCATAGGATTCAAGTCAGGACTCTGTGCAGGCCAGTCCATTACAGGGATGTTATTGTAGTGTAACCACTCCGCCACAGCCCGTGCAGTATGAACAGGTGCTCGATCGTGTTGAAAGATGCAATCGCCATCCCCGAATTGCTCTTCAACAGTGGGAAGCAACAAGGTGCTTAAAATATCAATGTAGGTCTGCGCTGTCATCGTGCCACGCAACACAACAAGAGGTGCAAGCCCCCTCCAGAAAAAACAGGACCACACCATAACACCACCACCTCCAAATTTCACTGTTGGCATTACACACGCTGGCAGATGACGTTCACCGGGCATTCGCCGTACCCACACCCTGCAATCGGATCGCCACATTGCGTACCGTGATTCGTCACTCCACACAACGTTTTGCCACTGTTCAATCGTGTAATGTTGACGCTCCTTACATCAAGCGATGCGTCGTTTGACATTTTCCTGCATGAGATGTGGCTTATGAGCAGCCGCTCGACCATGCAATCCAAGGTTTCTCACCTCATGCCTAACTATCATAGCACTTTGAGTGGATCCTGATGCAGTTTGGAATTCCTGTGTGATAGTCTGGATAGATGTCTGCGTATTACTCTTTACGACCCTCTTCAAATGTCGGCGGTCTCTGTCAGTCAACAAACGAGGTCGGCCTGTACGCTTTTGTGCTGTACATGTCCCTTCACGTTTCCACTTCACTATCACATCAGAAACAGTAGACCTAGGGATGTTTAGGAGTGTGGAAATCTCGCGTACAGACTTCTGACACAAGTGACACCCAATCACCTGACCACGTTCTAAGTCCGTGAGTTCCACGGAGCGTCCCATTCTGCTGTTTCACGATGTCTAATGACTACTGAGGTCGCGGATGAGTACCAGGCAGTAGGTGGCAGCACAATTCACCTAAGATGAAAAACGTATGTTTGTGGGGGTGTCCGGATGCTTTTGATCACATAGTGCATATAATCAGGTTTAGTAATTAAGAGTAATAACGGCATATGTAGCAAAATAATTGCTACATATGACACTATATTGCTCATATAACAATGAAGAGTTAAAATTAAAAACAATGTCAACCCATTTACATACTAATCACTACTCTATTGTGCAAGTAACAGATAACAGATGGATGCAGCCTACCGTGAAAGTCAGCTAGATAAGAGCAATGGAAATTTCCAATTTGCACGCTCAAACATGTTCAAAGCAGAATGTTTGTGTTCAACCACATGCACCATCCATTTAACAACTGCTTCTTAACATGTTGATAATGCAAAATATGTAATATCGATTCATACTAAGTCAGGTCAGTGATGAAATTCTAAAAACACGTGTTATTAGTTAGGTACATATAGCTGTCACAACTTTCTTGACAGATCTTCAATTTTTTCATGACATAAAGCACCTACAGAAGAACAAAATGACAGGATTAGCTTTTGATCCAGTGAGATGTAAGCTAAACAAATTGGTAATAGAGACAAAATATTCTTTTTAAAATAGATAATTTCAAATTTTAAAAAATTTAATTTGTTGAATCTGGAAAATATCTCTCCACACACTGTATTTTAAAACCGCTTGGTTTGTAACACCACAAACAATTTCAGCCATATAACTTTTGTAGTTTCTGAGAAAAGTGCACCTAAAACTTTAAAATCCAACCTTGCCGAAAAATGCACCAAAAAAAAAGTAACGTGTGGGTGTGGCACATGTGACGACATATTTAAATCATCGTTTAAAGGGCTTAAACATTGAGAACAGCTATAATGTATACATCATTGGATTCAGAAAAAATCGTAGATTTTTATAAAAGACAAAACAAATAATTTGATGTATAACATTTTCATAACTTTCTCAACCTTCTATCGTATATATTGGTGGCTATAAAAATTATTCTTACCAAAATTTATTTTTCTATCTACTTAATTTTAATGGAGAAAAATCTTTGTAGAAATAGCTACATTATACGCTTCATCATTAATACAGTACGACTAGAGATAGTCAAATGTTTAAGAAGTAGACACTATGTGCTGAGCTTACTTTTTCCATGCAATCGCGAGAAGCAACTGCATTTCGACAGGACTAATAGGATGACAAACTATTGAACAAATCGAACCGAATATCTCGGAAATGACTGATGCCATAAATAAAGCTATTTGAAATAAATCGTGTGTTTTATCGAGATCTATATTTTTTGTGAAGTACGTTTTCGTCTATCGCTAAACATTTACCGGATATACAACATTATACAAAATGCCTTCTGAATGAAGAGGACTTCCTAGGCTATACAAAGAAACTTCAAATTGAAATCGAGTGTTATTTATGGCCGCCCTTTAACTTCTGTGGTCCTTAGCGTCCCATTCTATATTGGGCGTGAAAGACTGGTAATTTTGTCACAGGCCTCTTTATCAGGCTTGAGGTTCTTTTATGTGTCGTAAACATGGAACATTTTTCGAAAATTTTAATTTTCTCAAAAATGGCTCTAACGATTTTGATTAAAATATCATATGTTTAAGATATTTTCATGACAAATAAAATGTATATCTTGAATTTTCTAGGAATGTCTCCAAAAGTATTCTCCATTATGAACGTCTTTTGCATAACTGGTAAACCATAAGAGATAGACAAAATGTTACTACACAAAAAATGTAGATCGCGTTAAAATACACAATTTATGTCATATACATTTTTGTTGTTGAGTGAACCATTTTCGAGATATTGCTTGTTATTCCCTTAAATTTTTCAATACTTTACTTTCTAAAATGGGAATTCCTTAGTCTTTTTTTGTCTTGGATATGCAAAGAGTATTAATCTGTGGCAAAGGGAATGGTGCTGCACCTAGCAACCAGCTATTAAGAGATATGTATGTGCTTAAAGGCTACTGTATTTCCAAATAGCCCTTGTAAATATATATTCCCCTTACATCTACAAGAAAATTAGCAATAAGATAGAGTCTCCAAATGTTTATCTCGATTAACATGAAGTAGATGGAGAATAAGCGTTTGTAAAAATAGTTTGTACAAGAGTAGAGAAAGTCATGTGAGTGTAACACATCAGATATTTTTTTGCATAAGCCATTTGCGAGATATCCGTTATTAATGGTTTGAATAGTTCATTGCTTACGCATTCTTTTCAAGTCCTGCCGACTTTCAGTTGTTTCTCGTGATTGCATGGAAACCGTATGAAATTTTAAGGCCAGCATATGGCGTCCAGTTCTTAAGCATTTGACTATCGCTGCTCTCTTTGCATCATAACAAAATGTGTAATGTAGCTGTTTCTGCAAAGGTTTATCTCGATTAAAGTGAAGCAGCTAGTAGTAAGAATCGTTTGCATACCCATTAATAAACGATATAGGGCAGAGAAAGTCATACTCTTTAATATCCAAGCAATATGCAGTTTTCTTTTGAACAACAATAATTACCTTAAATCTTGAACTCCTAGCCAACATGTGCACAACTTCCCACTGTATTGGGTAATGGTCAATAATCCTCCCAAAAGCTGCTGCGAAACAAGCAGATCTCCAAAAATGATTTAGGCATCACAACAAACTTTACATTATGAAGCTCGTGTTTTAAAAGTCGAAAAGCTCTTTTGAAGTTTAGCAATAAAAGCAACCCTGAGATACCACACTCGGGTATCTGCTTCGCGAGCAGGTGAACGAAGAGAATGTCTCCATGAAGTGCTATATAAAGATACGGATAAGAATTAATGGGACGTAAATGTGATCCAAATGCAAGGGGATAGTTGCGATAAGCGTGAAGAATAACTCCTTGAATAACCGTGTGTTATGTACCTCTGTGTTTCATAGCTAAACATTTTGTCACTGTGTTTTTCATTTAAACACAACGGATGTTTTTCAGTTTCTGTTAGTTTATCTCGAAAACATCGCGTTTTCAGAACTACACTGCCGGTCAAAAGTTTCCGAACCCCCAGTGTAAGTAATGCAAGTTTAGCATAAATTGTTAATTTATTCCACGTAAGTACAAGCAACTCCAAAGTCACAATTTAGAATGCAATATTAGTTTGGAAAACAGGTTTCACACTGGCTGCTTCAACCTGCCCCATCATCATCCAAGCATGCCTAACACAGATTATTTAACCTGGGTCCACTCCATCCTAATCCACAGACGCGATAGAAGCACCCACTTAACCACATTCCATCAACAGCATATTTCCGGCTGTGAAATAAAGGATATCTTAACGGCAGAGAGCAGTGCGACTCGTACCAAATTGCTTTCAGTATATATATAATGTGAGGCAGTATTTTTAACACTTAAATAATTTCAGTCTAACTATATAATATGTAAATTCAATAACAGCCCGCCTTAAAGTGATAGGTGTATTTAACAATATATAAAAAGTGTATATTACAGTCATCGTATATGTTTATATTATTGTATCCATGTGTAATAATGTTATGTGAATATATTCGTAATTTAATGATGTAGGAGCTGTGAGAATAATAAGTTAAAAGGTGCTAAAAATGAGGTAAAACTGAGGTAACCTTGAGACAATAATGAGTTTGAGAGTTTAACAATACTACTTGTGATTCTTGGAAGCAATAATGTAATTTTAGTGACAGTTTATAAAATAGCCAAACAACAACCAGAAAAAAGCTTTAGTTAAATGAAAGTATTCTATTGGAATAGGATTAGCCAATCAGAGACTTGAAATACAAAAATTTACAAGTTTAGGCGGTTGAAATCAATTCAGTTGCCTGCAGACAGTGTTACTAGCCAGACGCAAAAAGTGTCCTCAAGAAATATAATGTGTATTTATGTGAGACGAAAAATAAGTTTACGTGTTAAAAAGTGTAATTAATTAATAAAAATAATCTCACAGCTCTCTATATCAGTGAAGTGTTATTTAAATCGTGTCAAGCATTAATAAAAGAAGTGAAGTAAAATTATAATCTGTGTAAGCCTACATTCCTAGTCGCACCACAACCCTGCAAAGAGAAACGTATCTCTAACAATAAGACTGACGCAGCCGAGGCAAACATAAATATATAATATTTAAAGAAACAGTCAAATTATAAAGTTAATATTTTTTAAACTTGGGGCGAAGGCTACCGGAAACTGTTTACTATACGTGTGGTTGCAACGAATTTCAAGTTCGGTTCCCCAACAGTTGAAATATAATACATCTCCTTCAATACGTTCTTCAAATTGACGCTCAAAGCGTGGTGCAAATAACGTAACAAACCATCTTCTCAAATTGGCGCCCAAAACGTGGGGCTAATAAATATATCTTCAAATGTGTGTGTGTGTGTGTGTGTGTGTGTGTGTGTGTGTGTGTGTGTGAACAGCATAACTGGAAAACGAAAAGTTCGTTAAATACCAAACTTGGTATTTAAGTTCAGTACCTTTCAAAGAAACGACACGAAGATTTTCAAGACAATCCATCCATCCCAAACTACCTTTTGCATGGAACATTTCTCGATTTTTTTTTTATTTTCTGAAAAATGACCCAACGATTTTTTATTAAAATACCATATATTAAAGGTATTTCCATGACAAATGTATATCTTGAATTTTCTGGGAATAGATTGTGAAGTACTCTTCATTCGGAAGGAAACTTATATAATCTTACACAACTGGTAAACGTTAAACAATAAAGGAAAACGTAAATCCGACATAAAACATGTAGATCTCTTTAAAACACATGCTTTATTTCAAATACGTAATGGCATCAGCCATTTCTGAGATACCCGTTATTAATGGTTCGAATTGTTTAATACTTATATTTCTTTCAAAGTCCTGTCAATTTTCTGCTCTTTCTTGCCATGTCATGGGAAGACTATGCAATTTTAAGTCCAGCGTATAGCTCCAGATCTAAAATACAGGGTGTTCCACTTAAAATACCGGTAAAATTAATGCTTTTAGCTGGGAATGTATAAGCCAAAGAGAAATAAATCTAGTGAGATTTGGTAGTGCAGATCTTGCAATTTATCTAACAATGGTTGCCACGGAGGTTTGACATTGAGAAATAAATAAATAACACAATAGAATGAAAAAAATGGTTATAACTCAATCGAAAAAGTTATGGAATTGAAACTTTTAACATTTTTAATTAGCTAAAGTGCTGCAATTTCAATATATTTCAACATGAGAACCATTTGAAGCACGGCAGATGTCGAGTCCCCAACAAAGCAACTGCGACATTTTGAATCGCAAGGCGAATTCTGAGTTTCAAATCATCGATGTCAGCCATTGGTGTTCTGTAAACTTGATCCTTTACGAATCCCCATAGAAAAAAGTCCAAGGGTGATAGATCTGGTGAACTTGGCGGCCAAGCGATTGTCTTGGATGCACTGCCAATCCACTTTCTGGGAAAACTGACACTCAGAAACTTGTGTACCTCCAATGCGAAGTGAGGAGGTACGCCATCTTGCTGAGAAATGATTCCTGCAGGAAGTTGTGGTTCGAGCAATCAGCAAAAAAAGAAGGGATCTATCACATGATCCTTCATTAAACCGCACCAGACATTAACTTTGGATGACTCACGTTCATGTTGAAACACAACAGAAGAATTCTCACTCTCCAAAGATTCTGCAAGTGTGTCTGTTAACTTTTCCTGATATGTGGAACGAGAAACAGATATGATCTAAGTGCGAGTTGTTTTCATCAATTTTTTCCAAAACACTTGCAACAAAATTTAGCCTCTTATGTTTATCATCGTCCTTGATTTTCTGTGTGATTTGAATTTTGTATGTTCGAAGACGCAGCGTTTTGTGCACAACAATGTGAACATTGCTACGAGGAATACGGAGTTGTAAACTTGCTTTTCGGATTGCTATTCTTGGGCTTCTTGTAAAGCAGGTTCGTAAGGGTTCAATGTTCTCTTCACAAACTCTTTTCTTAGCATGCTTGACATTGCTTGACAACAAGCTTCCTGTCTGCTTCAACTTTGCATCCCAGGCCATTATTCTCTTATAGTCAGGAATGGGATCATGCCTTTGAAGGTTGTGTTCCCGACGTAATAGGCCTTGTTTCTGCTAACCAAAGAACACACGAGACGTTCTGCTGAACAGTCCACATGGCTAGTGAATCAGCAGTTTGCTGTTATTTATTTATTTCTCAATGTCACAACTCCGTGGCAACTATTGTTACATTTTTGCAGAAATTGCAAATCCGCACTGCCAAATCTTACTAGATTATTTCTCTTTGGCTTATACATCGGTTATAACCATTTATTTTATTGGTGTTTTAAGTGGGAGACCCTGTATTTTACTGTCGTTCCCTTTGCATTTATAAGAAACGCTTAATGTAGCTATTTCTGAAAAGGTTTACCTCGATTAAAATGAATCAGATAGGAAAATATCCACTAATAAACGAAATTTCTGTTAGCTAATGTTCGATTTTGATTTTGAATGAAAAATGCCATCTCTTGAGGCCAAAAATCGCATTTTCAGATGTTTGTTTGTGTGGGAGTCAATCGGTTAGGTCAAAAATGACATAACCGAATGTTACAATACTTAATATATAACTTGTATAAGCTACAGAATGACATCTTAATTACTTTCCAAGAGAGGAAGGGTTCTAATGGTACGTAAAATAAAAGTCAAATAACCTGCTTATTATTCATGCTTTTGAAAAGTTAGATAACGGTAATTTAAGAGCATAACGCATGTTGTATGTTATGTTACTTATAATATTTCGATAGGTTGAATAAGCTACACCAATTTTTCTTCACTACTATTCCTGTACGTAAATCAGTCTTCACAATATGGTTACAGTGTAAGGAATGGGCAAGAATTTGTGAACTATTAAAGATTTTATTTGCTTAATTTTTATAACGCCCCAAGCGAAATGTTTAATCACTGATTTTCAAAACAGTAGGTACGTGACAAGCACATAGGTGAGAGCAGCGGAAAGGAAACAATGGATGGAAAAGGAGAGAGAGGGGGAAAGAACGAAGAGTGCCTATAGTATTCAGTGAAGTAAAAAATATTTCAAGCAGTCAATCATCTTGCATTGACTGTTTGTTCTTGGGGGCACCCTACAACAGAACGTTCTCGTGGCTACATATAATAATAATAATAATAATAATAATAATAATAATAATAATAATAATAATAAAGCTAATTAAATACATGGCAAAAATGGACACAGCATATCGGCTTACTCAAAACATCTGCAATAAAACGTGCATGTCAAAGGATACAAAATTAAGACATTAAACACTGATTAAACCAGGGTGTCTCTAAAGAGCAGAAACATTAACTTTGAACAGACAAGTAGATATCGAAAATACTGTGAAAAAAAGAACGCAAATTTTATAATATAAATTTTAGGTCCATAAGTCATAGGTGAACAATACAAACTCAAAAGTAAAATTGAAATAAAATTTATACAAATAATGATAATGGCATTAGGAAACGGGATGAACTCAAGCAGCCTCCAAAACAAATAATGGAATTCTACGAAAATAGAAGTAAAACGCAAGTAGATGCTATGAAGGTAAGTGAAGTAAAACTTTACTTAAAATTGGCAGGGATTACACAAGAAAATATCCTAAACAAAGATAACTTTAGAAGTGATTAACAAAAGTATAAACCGAAAAAAACTGGAACATGAACAGACGAGAGAAAGAAAACCCACAGACAAAGAATGAGGGAACTATGCATTCAACGGAAAAAAAAATGTCTCTAAGTACTTTGCGTAGTCCTACATGGGCTCATTCACAATAAAAAAAACTTAATTTAATAAAATAATTATCATAATAATACACTACATTAGAGTGGAATATGGCAAACACACACCTTTTGCAAAGTTTCAATTAAGAATGAAAAAAATTATATAACGTTAATAATTCAAAACAATTAATCTGCATTTCTGAATCAATTACATAATCTGATTATTATGCGCATTATTAATACCTGCAGTTGACGCGGAGAGCGCTTCGGTCAAACCATACGAGCTGGTGTACACTTACTTGCCGTTAAATTCTCACAGACACTGAACCTGCACCTCAGGTATCAAGTTGATGCGCCGCTACCTACCAAATTTCTGTTATCTTATCTGAGAAAATGTGCCGTAATATCTATAAGGGCATGATAAGGTAACCTTGGCTCCAGAGGTGCAGATCTTAAAAACACAGCTAGTACCTACCTCTTAAATTTACCTAGCATTACAATTATTTAAATTTTATGACAATATACTCAACATTTAACAAAACAATGTTCAAAAACTGTGTTTAGCGTAAGCGAATTTGCCTGCCTCTTTCACGCAGGGGGGGGGGGGGGCTGAAAGTTCTCACTTTGTGAGATGTAGCTTTTCGCTTCATTTAGCGTTTTGAATTACAATACTTCGTGCTTTAATAGTTATTTAGAGGACTAGTTACTAAAGCTAATTTGTAACGTGTTGTCTACAATATTTTATCTACGTTCACAGTATTTTGGTATGTTGTATAGTTAGTACATTTAATAAAATTTACATACTGCGGAAACAATGTTTAGAGAAACAATAATGTGGGCTTTGGGGGGGGGGGTAGGATGGGAAAGACACGATAAATCAACAAACTTTGTTGTTATATTCTGCAATTTTGAAGCTTCATATGTGAATTTTAAGTAAAAATGAGCGATGAAGGACGAATGCATAACCCTTAATAGCTGGTTGCTAGGTGCAGCACCATTCCCTTTGCCACACATTAATACTCTTTGCATATCCAAGACAAAAAAATGAATAACGAATTCCCATTTGAGAAAATAAGTATTGAAAAATTTAAGGGAATAACAAGCAATACCTCGAAAATGGTTCACTCAACAACAAAAAAATGTATATGATATAAATTGTGTATTTTAACGCGATCTACATTTTTTGTGTAGTAAAATTTTGACTATCTCTTATGGTTTACCAGTTATGCAAAAGTCGTTCACAATGAAGAATACTTTTGGAGACATTCCCAGAAAATTCAAGACATACATTTTATTTGTCATGAAAATGTCTTAAACATATGATATTTTAATCAAAATCGTTAGAGCCATTTTTGAGAAAATTAAAATTTTCGAAAAATGTTCCACGTAAAGGGTAATCTGGGGTGGGGGGATTTTCTTGAAAACCTTCGTGTCGCATCTCTGGAAGCTACTGAACCTAAATACCAAGTTTGGTGTTTACCCGACTGTTCGTTTCTGAGTTATGATGTTCACAGACACCCACGGACATGTTTCCAAAATTGCTTTTTTTTGGATTCAGGGGTCTCAAAATATGTATTTCCGGTGAAATCTCGGTATCAAATTTTTGGGTGGAATACAATACTTCCCCTACTTACTCTAGGTAGTATTTGAAGAATCTAAAAAGAAAATTAAGAAAATGTTTTTGAAGCAGGTCTTACAAAACTGTAGCATTAACTCTTTTAAGTTCTCTGATTATACAGAATCCATAGCTAATAAAACGCACTTCACAGCTTATGACAAGCGTAAGCACAATAGCAACCTCACTATTTGCACTCATTAACCGAAAAAAGGGAAAACTGAACTGTCTTATCCCTAGTTTGGGACATGAATTCATAACGGTAATGATATCTGTTCCTCTGACAACAGCCACCGTTCCACCCAAAAGCAACCATTTTCAAACTAACCGTTAAATGGGAAAGTTAATTTTTATAAGAATGCGAGTTAATATCACAGTTACTGTATAATAATTTCGCAGTGGAAAATGAAAGGTCTTGTTTCCTTATGTAAAATGTCACTAGTATAAAAATCTTTATATACCTACTCAAAAGTAAATGCAAGAGAATGACCAAATAAGAACGCGAAGGGGAAACAAATGACAAAAGAATGACCTAAACCCGAAAACGTTTTCCCAAAAATAGATAATGGCCAAAGATGAAGATGACCAAAATATTACGTAATAAATTGACATCATAATCTGGGACTCACGATAAGGATTTATGTACACCTTGAAACGGTAACTCTAGGCCGAGCCCGAGATATGTAATTTGATTAATTAATTTTAGTGAGGTTAAAACATGCTATGTACATATCTTTTACTTTTACTGCCTGTGTAGCTTAAGAAGGGTGATTTAACGATATGTCTGTATTTAGGTTACTAATATTAGAGGAGTTATAAATTGTTTACTGTAAATAATTTAAGCGCTATGTTAAAATACTGTCCACGACGAGATATTTTAGCTGCAGGAATAGTGTCTTCGAAGGCAAAAAGTCTAGTTTTACGATGTCTCTCTGGTAGCAGAAGCATTGTTCGTACAGCGAGGGCGTAGAGCTTTTGTTCCTTTGTACGATAATTCGCCGTGACCAAGTGAGTGAGACAACAAGCTTAACGGTAAATTTAGGAAAAGCCGCGATTTATGTTAAACTTGGACCAATGAGATCCCTGTAAATTTATATGAAATAGTGAGACACGTTGAGTGGCGCTAAAAATGCTCCAATAAGAAATGAAGCAGCCCAAGAAGCCTGCGACTATAAATGGATCTGTTAGGAACAAATTCGGGGTCATTTTCCAAACTACAGGCAGGGAGAGATGTTGCAGGATGTTTGAGAGATATCGCGCCAAAAGTGAATTAAGACAGTTTTCGCAACACACATAAGAATCACTACGCGTAAAGAGACCTAATAAGTAATATACACTTCGCGTCATATCAGCGCAGTGTTTCAACAGCAGTGGACAATGTTTTAACGGCGACAATATCAGTGTTGTGTACCACCAGAAATAACTAAATAGAAGAAACAGCATTGTCGTCTTTTTGTAACTAAAGCACGTCTATTTTCTCTCCTTTACCACCACCCGAGATCTACGTTTCCTTTACCAAGGAAAAGTCATGCTCTCACATATTCTAGAAATTACTTCAGCTAGCCGAGCATAAAAAAAATGCAGAGAACCAGCATACTTCGAACATCTGTAGTCAACGCGGAGGCCGCAGAAAGGTAAGCCGCGAGCAACGGGCATCAAAAACCACAACAACATCGGACAGGAGGAGATACTGCCGCAACCTGAGCAATGACTATTTGCAAAAATTAAAAGTTGACATGTCAACAGAATTCAGACCTTGTTAATCATTCATTTTTTAATTTCTGCGTCATTTAACTGGTTGGTTCTTATGCACGATAAGCAAAAAAGAATGAAGTGAATGCGCATGTAGCTAGAAGGCCTAAAACAAATGATTATTAATCTAAAGACTGACCGAAATTCTTGAATAAAACGAAACTAAGCAAACCAGCCGGTATTTGAATAGTGGCACGCAATTTGATTGGCAATATCGCTGTAACATTATTACAACTACCGTGCAAACTCGAACATAATTATAAATACTATATATCTCTCACAGAATGCTTTGTACTATGATGTTTGATAACGCTGCACCATTTAGGCAAGGGCCGACTGCGCGGCATAGAGTTTGGTAGGTCACAAAGTAATATGCCGTATGCTACACGACCATTCGCCATCTCTGGGTCGGGGAATACCAATGGTTTGTTTGTACCAAGTGTTTTAAGTTTACATTTAACACTGAAAATTAAATTATCGTGGAAATGTAAGTAAAACTGTGTGGCAACAATAGGATAATTTTTTTATAATTATAAGAAAACAGTTTAAAATAAAAAACAAATTAAAAATTTGTCTTGACATGCACCCTTTTCTAAAAGGCACCTGCCCTTTCTGCATTCTACTGTGACTATAGTGCCGGTTGTAAAAATTGAAGATAACCCGTTCTGTTGAACATGCCTTAAAAGTCATCAACATCCGGCTCACGAATTCTTTGTGGTAATTTAGCAGCAATGGAAAAATGCCATATGAGATACAAAATTGTAGATAATGAGCAGTCAGTCGTGAAGACAAAAAGCGTTTCTTCACAACGACTTTTCAAAATTGCAGTGTTTAAAAACAACTGTGTGCTTGATAATCCAAGTTCTACTTTCTCTACCATTTACATAGCAGGTAGAGGAAGTGTTGCATTCAACCAAAAATTCAAATGTCATGATTTCACCGGAAATACATGTTTTGAGGATTCATAATCCCAAAAAGCAAGGTACGTGTGTTGAGTCTATGAACAGTATAACTCGAAAACGAAATGTCGAATAAATACCAAACTTGGTATTTCATTTCAGGGTCTTGCAAAGTTATGATAAAATTCTTTTCAAGAAAATCCCTTCACCTTTACGGAGGGCTGCCCCATTTAAGCTCGCACGACTTTGAATCACCCTCGCACTCTGTCATTGGTCAAACTACTTATGCTTATTATTGCATCAGCTCACTGCAAGTGCTAGCGCCCCAGACTTGTGCTTGGCAGGCACTAAGTCAAACCAAACAAACAAACAAAAAAAGCATGACTACAGACACTACTCCATAATCACCACAAACACAAATATCCATCACAACCAACCAAGAACTACTCTCCCTAAACAGAAAACCTTTCCCAAACCCTAATGAACTATCGTTAAACCACAGTCCATTTCGCTCAAACCCTCTCTCAACCAGTAAAGGACATCAGTCCTGGCATGGTAACAGTTGGGAGACACCACCTGGACACAGGTGGAACAATCTCCCAACGACACCCCCTTGAAGTGGGCCGGTTTGAGGCAAAGTTTACTCGTAATGGCTTCGACAATCGCTGACTTGTGGCAGGGGTATATTGTTGGGCTTTCCGATGCCGGTTACAGCCTTTCAATGATAGTGTAAAGGTTCAAACAAAAATGTCTTACCATAAGTAAGTCTCGTGTGGGGCGTATAATACAGATGCATAAAAATGGATTCCCACATGAGGCTTAGTGAGCAAAAAAACTAACAAGGAAAAGGCCACGACCTAAAGCAGTAGTAGCCAAGGTGAGTGCAACAGTGACTCAAGAATACCCAGCATCCCAAAGAAGCATTTCCAGCTGCATTGGAATATCCAAAGAGACTGTCTATTGGATAATGCACAACAATTTTGGTTTAGAATGGCGACATAAAGCACGTGGTCACACCTTGAAAGAGCGGCACATAAGAGAACGCTTCACCAACGCAAGAAAACTCTATGAACACTACCTGGCAGGTGAAAAGTGGCAATGGGTGGTTTATTTAGATGAAGCATGGGTTTATCTAGGTGACACACATCATTTATTACCATCAAGTGGGCGAAAGGGGGGCTCCAACTTTATTCGGGAGAACAAGGAAAAGTTTTCCAAGACATTCATGGTGGTTGCAGGTTATTGCTCTGGGGGGAAGCTCGACATTCACAGAGTTGCCAACAATGTAAAAAGTAATGCAGCCTATCAAAGGAATGTTATGGACCCAATGTTTGATGCAGAGATTCGTCGGTTATATGGTGAGGATGCCCCAAATGTTTATATGCACATGGATAAGGCATCCAGTCACACCGCTCGGTCTTCCCAGCATTACTACCACTGAAAAGTCATGGAAACGGGTGTCAATGTCATACCATTTAAAAGGAGCCCTGTGAAGTCACCAGATGCCTCGCCAATGGATTTTTGCATATTTGGTCTGCTGAAACAGCGTCCCACCACAATTGAAGGATTCTGGAAAGTCTGCACGGAGCAGTGGGCTAACATCCCCCTTCCTGTTCTTAGACGCAGCCCTACTTAATGGAAATTGCGCTGCAGAGCCATAGTTAAAGCCCGTGAAAATCACATTGAACACAATAGGTGATGGCGAAAGGTAATCTCGCCATTAAAAGACATAAGCAAAATCGTCCGAGCTTACGTGAAGCAACTCTCCGTATTACCCTTTACGTGGAATAGACTTCGTTAGTTATCTAAAAAACGACTCTAACGATTTAATCAAAATATCATCTATTTAAGATATTTAAATTACAAATAAAATATATAGCTTGAATTTTCTGGGAATAGCCTGATAAGCCCTCATCATTCGAAAGGAGTTTTGGAATCCCAAAGATATAGAAACAAAAAATGCAATCTCTAAAACACAAATTATTTGATGTGATTAGATATTCGTTGTTATTGGTTTGAATTTTTCAACACTTCTGTCATTTTTAAGTGCTGTCAGTATTCAGTTGTTTCTCTTGCACCTACAACGAAATGTATAATGAAACTATTTAAACGTTTATCTGGATTATCTAGAAATAGAAAAATGAATTTTTAAGAAAAGCTTGTAGAGCCTATATAAACATAAACGATAGTGGATAGATGAAGTCCGTGAAAGTAACAAGTAATATTACTTTCTCTACTACGTATAGAAAGTAGGGGAAGTATTGTATTCCACCCAAAAATTCGATATCGAGATTTCACCGGAAATATATGTTTTGAGACCCCCTGAATCCAAAAAAAAGCATTTTTGGAAACATGTCCGTGTGTGTGTCTGTGAACAGCATAACTCAGAAACGAACAGTCGGATAAACACCAAACTTGGTATTTAGGTTCAGTATCTTCCAAGGATGCGATACGAAGGTTTTCAAGATAATCCCCCACCCCAGATCACCCTTTACATGGACGATTTTTCGAAAATTTTAATTTTCTCAAAAATGGCTATAACGATTTTGATTAAAATATCATATCTTTAAGATATTTTTTGGTAAATAAAATGTATATCTTGAATTTTCTGGGAATGTCTCCAAAAGTATTCTTTATTGTGAACGACTTTTGCATAACTGGTAAACCATAAGAGATAGACAAAATGTTACTACACAAAAAATCTGATGTGTTACACTCACATGACTTTCTCTACTCTTGTACAAACTATTTATACAAACGCTTATTCTCCATATGCTGCATGTTAATCGAGATAAACATTTGCAGACTCTATCTTATTGCTAATTTTCTTGTAGATGTAAGAGGAATATATATTTACAAGGGCAATATACAAATACAGTAGCCTTTAAGCACATACATATCTCTTAGTAGCTGGTTGCTAGGTGCAGCACCATTCCCTTTGCCACAGATTAATGCTCTTTGCATATCCAAGACAAAAAAATCTGATGTGTTACACTCACATGACTTTCTCTACTCTTGTACAAACTATTTTTACAAACGCTTATTCTCCATATGCTTCATGTATATCGAGATATCGAGATGTCAATCTTATTACTAGTTTTCTTGTAGATGCAAAGGGAATATGGTAGGTTTTAAGCGATAGTCAAATCTTTAAAGCGCTGGTTGCTATGTGGCGCATTCCATTCTCTTTGCATGTCCAGGACATACAAAAAATGAATAACGAATTTGAGAAAAAGTATAAGTATTGGAAAATTTAAGGGAATAACAAGCAATATCTCGAAAACGGTTCACTCAACAACACAAATGTATATGACATAAATTGTGTATTTTAACGCGATCTACATTTTGTGTGTAGTAAAATTTTGTCTATCTCTTATGGTTTACAGTTATGCAAAAGTCGTTCACAATGACGAATACTTTTGGAGATAGTCCCAGAAAATTCGAGATATACATTTCATTTCTCATGCCAATAACTTAAACATATGATATTTTAATCAAAATCGTTAGAGCCATTTTTGAGAAAATTAAAATTTTCGAAAAATGTTCCATGTAAAGGGTAGTCTAGGCTGGGGGGATTTTCTTGAAAACCTTCGTGTCGCATCTCTGGACGATACCAAACCTAAATACCAAGTTTGGTGTTTATCCGACTGTTCGTTTCTGAGTTATGCTGTTCACAGACAGACACACACACACAGAGACACACACAAGGACATGTTACCAAAAATGCTTTTTTTGGATTCAGCGGGTCTCAAAACATGTATTTCCGGTGAAATCTCGGTATCGAAATTTTGGGTGGAATACAATACTTCCCCTACTTACTATACGTAGTAGAGAAAGTAATAAATAACGAATTTGAGAAAAAGTATAAGTATTGGAAAATTTAAGGAAATAACAAGCAATATCTCGAAAACGGTTCACTCAACAAAAGAAATGTATATGACATAAGTTGGGTATTGTAACGCGATCTACATTTTTTGTGTAGTAAAATTTTGTCTATCTCTTATGGTTTACCAGTTATGCAAAAGTCGTTCACAATGAAGAATACTTTTGGAGACATTCCCAGAAAATTCGAGATATACATTTCATTTCTCATGACATTATCTTAAACATATGATATTTTCATCAAAATCGTTAGAGCCAATTTTGAGAAAATTAAAAATTTCGAAAAATCTTCCATGTAAAGGGTAGTCTGGGGTGGTGGGATTTTCTTGAAAACCTTCGTGTCGCATCGCTGGAAGATACTGAACCTAAATACCAAGTTTGGTGCTTATCCGACCGTTCGTTTTTGAGTTATGCTGTTCACAGACACACACACACACACACACACACACACACACACACAGACACACACACGGCCATGTTTCCAAAAATGCTTTTTTTGGATTCAGGAGGTCTCAAAACATGTATTTCCGGTGAAATCTCGGTATCGAATTTTTGGGTGGAATGCAATACTTCCCCTACTTACTATACGTAGTAGAGAAAGTAAAAATGTAGATCGCGTTAAAATACACAATGTATGTCATATACATTTTACTTTCTCTACTACGTATAGGAAGTAGGGGAAGTATTGCATTCCACCCAAAAATTCGATACCGAGATTTTGCCGGAAATACATGTTTTGAGACCTCCTGAAACCAAAAAAAGCATTTTTGGAAACATGTCCGTGTGTGTGTCTGTGTGTGTGTGTGTCTGTGTGTGTGTCTGTGTGTCTGTGAACAGCATAACTCAAAAACGAACAGTCGGATAAGGACCAAACTTGGTATTTAGGTTCAGTATCTTCCAGAGATGCGACACGAAGGTTTTCAAGAAAATCCCCCCACCCCAGACTACCCTTTACATGGAAGATTTTTCGAAAATTTTAATTTTCTCAAAAATGGCTCTAACGATTTTGATGAAAATATCATATGTTTAACATAATGTCATGAGAAATGAAATGTATATCTCGAATTTTCTGGGAAAGTCTCCAAAAGTATTCTTCATTGTGAACGACTTTTGCATAACTGGTAAACCATAAGAGCTAGACAAAATTTTACTACACAAATAATGTAGATCGCGTTAAAATACACAACTTATGTCATATACATTTCTTTTGTTGAGTGAACCGTTTTCGAGATATAGCTTGTTATTTCCTTAAATTTTCCAATACATACTTTTTCTCAAATGCGTTATTCATTTTTTTTATGTCCTGGACATGCAAAGAGAATGGAATGCGCCACATAGCAACCAGCGTTAAAATATTTGACTATCGCTTAAAACCTACCATATTTCCCTTGCATCTACAAGAAAATTACCAATAAGATTGACATCTCGATATCTCGATTAACATGAAGCATATAGAGAATAGGCGTTTGTAAAATTAGATTGTACAAGAGTAGAGAAAGTCATGTGAGTGTAACACACCAGATTTGTTTTTGTTGAGTGAACCATTTTCGAGATATTGCTTCTTATTCCCTTAAATTTTTCAATACTTATTTTCTCAAATGGGAATTCGTTATTCATTTTTTACTTTCTCTACTACGTATAGTAAGTAGGGGAAGTATTGCATTCCACCCAAAATTTCGATACCGAGATTTCGCCGGAAATACATGTTTTGAGGCCTCCTGAAACCAAAAAAAGCATTTTTGGAAACATGTCCTTGTGTGTGTCTGTGTCTGTGAACAGCATAACTCAAAAACGAACAGTCGGATAAGCACCAAACTTGGTATTTAGGTTCAGTATCTTCCAGAGATGCGACACGAAGGTTTTCAAGAAAATCCCCCACCCCAGACTACCCTTTACATGGAAGACTTTTCGATAATTTTAATTTTCTCAAAAATGGCTCTAACGATTTTGATGAAAATATCATATATTTAACATAATGTCATGAGAAATGAAATGTATATCTCGAATTTTCTGGGAATGTCTCCAAAAGTATTCTTCATTGTGAACGACTTTTGCATAACTGGTAAACCATAAGAGATAGACAAAATTTTACTACACAAATAATGTAGATCGCGTTAAAATACACAACTTATGTCATATACATTTCTTTTGCTGAGTGAACCGTTTTCGAGATATTGCTTGTTATTTCCTTAAATTTTTCAATACTTATTTTCTCAAATGGAAATTCGTTATTCATTTTTACTTTCTCTACTACGTATAGTAAGTAGGGGAAGTATTGCATTCCACCCAAAAATTCGATACCGAGATTTCACCGGAAATACATGTTTTGAGACCTCCTGAATCCAAAAAAAGCATTTTTGGAAACATGTCCGTGTGTGTGTCTGTGTGTGTGTCTGTGTGTCTGTGTGTGTGTGTCTGTGTGTGTGTGTGTCTGTGAACAGCATAACTCAAAAACTAACATTCGGATAAACACCAAACTTGGTATTTACGTTCAGTATCTTCCAGAGATGCGACACGAAGATTTTCAAGAAAATCCCCCCACCCCAGACTACCCTTTACATGGAACATTTTTCGAAAATTTTAATTTTCTCAAAAATGGCTCTAACGATTTTGATGAAAATATCATATGTGTAAGATAATGTCATGAGAAATGAAATGTATATCTCGAAATTTCTGGGAATGTCTCCAAAAGTATTCTTCATTATGAACGACTTTTGCATAACTGGTAAACCATAAGAGATAGACAAAATTTTACTACACAAAAAATGTAGATCGCGTTAAAATACACAACTTATATCATATACATTTTTTTTGTTGAGTGAACCGTTTTCGAGATATTGCTTGTTATTTCCTTAAATTTTCCAATACTTATACTTTTTCTCAAATTCGTTATTCATTTTTTTATGTCCTGGACATGCAAAGAGAATGGAATGCGCCACATAGCAACCAGCGATAAAATATTTGACTATCGCTTAAAAGCTACCATATTCCCCTTGCATCTACAAGAAAATTACAAATAAGATTGACATCTCGATATCTCGATTAATATGAAGCATATGGAGAATAGGCGTTTGTAAAAATAGATTGTACAAGAGTAGAGAAAGTCATGTGAGTGTAACACATCAGATTTTTCATTTTTTTTATGTGGTGGATATGAAAAGAGAATGGAATGCGCCACATAGCAACCAGCGTTAAAATATTTGACTATCGCTTAAAAGCTACCATATTTCCCTTGCATCTACAAGAAAAGTACCAATAAGATTGACATCTTGATATCTCGATTAACATGAAGCATATGGAGAATAAGCGTTTGTAAAATTAGATTGTACAAGAGTAGAGAAAGTCATGTGAGTGTAACACATAAGATTTTTTGTCTTGTATATGCAAAGAGTATTAATCTGTGGCAAAGGGAATGGTGCTGCACCTAGCAACCAGCTATTAAGAGATATGTATGTGCTTAAAGGCTACTGTTTTTCTATATTGCCCTTGTAAATATATTTTTCCCTTACATCTACAAGAAAATTAGCAATAAGATAGAGTCTGCAAATGTTTATCTTGATTAACATGAAGTAGATGGATAATAAGCGTTTGTAAAAATAGTTTGTACAAGAGTAGAGAAAGTCATGTGAGTGTAACACATCAGATTTTTTTGTTTTGTATATGCAAAGAGTTTTAATCTGTGGCAAAGGGAATGGTGCTGCACCTAGCAACCAGCTATTAAGAGATATGTATGTGCTTAAAGGCTACTGTTTTTCTATATTGCCCTTGTAAATATATTTTCCCTTTACATCTACAAGAAAATTAGCAATAAGATAGAGTCTGCAAATGTTTATCTCGATTAACATGAAGTAGATGGATAATAAGCGTTTGTAAAAATAGTTTGTACAAGAGTAGAGAAAGTCATGTGAGTGTAACACATCAGATTTTTTTATACTCCATTCCAGATCTTTCACATTAACGCTTTTAGCCTCGATGGTGTCGGGTGGGCTTTGCGATCTCTATCTTTGAGCACATTTTTCTGTATCCGCTGAATAGCGGTATGACGCCCCTACGGTCAGTAGAGCTGTTTCTAGAAGATTAAAATAATTTCTAACCAATACAGATTTACTGGCCATTAGTTAAATTTTACATCTGGCCCTTTCACCCTTCCTATAGCATAAGAGGTCTAATCAACGCTGACCTACTTTCCATCTTCTGCATGACAATTTATTTAAACCGTACAAGCGAGACAAGTTACTTCTATGTAGTAGAGGTCTGTGCGGTGCGCGGGCTCCGGTCTAGGCCTGAGGCTTGCTTTTGAAAATTTTTGTCGGGCATTCCCTTGAAAATAAACAATAAATAAAATTAATTTATTATACACATTCAAGATATGCATTTTATTTGTCATGTAAATATAATACTTAAACATATAAATATACCAAAGCTCTAGAGGAACAGTTCCTGAAAAAGCAAGTAACTCAAGAGACAGATTCTCAGAGTCTATATAACTTACACTTGGAATCCATTCATCAAGCAACCAGCACAGCGGGGGAAAAATTCCGGAGAAAGTACACATTGGAAAACTAAGCCACAACATGATGGCATTAATGGAACAGAGAAAAACATCCTCTACGTACAAGAGATGACGGCGAAATCAACAGGAAACGTTACACGGAGATCAACAACCAAATAACAAAGAGAGGGATTCGCAAAGACCTACGTGATTATAACACAAGAGCAACTACTCTGTATTCACTCTTAGGTTGATCCGCGTCAAAACAAACCCCAAGTGACCAGTGCACCGCTATAATGTATCCTTCCGCCATTCGCACTAGAAATACTGTCACACTCTCAGACCATGTGACGAGTACAAGCGGCACGTAGTGCAAAAAAGAACAAGAGTCCTTATTTCGACAATTTAAACGGTGACTAGCATATTCTGTTAAGGGTTAAAGGTGATAAGACTGCAACAAAATAAACGTTTGCACATATAATAGTTAATTCTAAAATAAATGAGCGAAAAGTAAAGTAACAGGTATGCGATAACTTAATTTATTCGCTCTCTGGAAGACGCACTTTATTAACTGTTGGCGGCTCAGTTTAAAAAAGAAATTGTGCACAGTTACGCGAATTGCATTGTTCTTAAAATCACTACATTCTTGCATCGCGTATTTCACATGCTTTCTTGTTTTTCCGGGTGTAGCCACTTTTCTCGTTTCAGATTTTTCTGCACAAGCACTGTTTATACTCGAAACACGGTGAACTCAGAAGTTAATTTTGCCATTTCTTTCGCGGAAAGTGTTGGATATTTCTCACATAACTTATAATAAAGATTCAACACTATTGTTTTTTCACCACTAGTCAATGGTTTGCGGGGCTAATACTTTACGTAATTCGAGGAAAACACAAGAGCGAATTCATCGTCCTCCATGATACAAACACAACTGCTGGCTTCTGGCTGTAAACAATATTCTGCGCCTACCTGGATGTCAGGTGACTCATACAAATTGCATCATGGGACTTGTAGCTCTGTTTTACGGTATAAATCAGCGTTAAATAAAACCTTAGGTATTTGTATAGAATATTATACTATTTAAGGATAAATTCATTCTAAAATTCAGATTATTAGCATGGGACTACTTTCCTGCGCGCATTGCTACCGTCTTGCACCACGGTGCACTAACCACGGGGTTTGTTTTGCCGCGGATCAATCTAAGAGTGAATACAGAGTACACAAATCCTGGAAACGACCAACTCAACTAGGAAAGCAAAACGACACATGAACAGAGGAAGGCGCAAAAGGACAAACAGGAGAGAAAACAACTTCAAAGCAGCAACTAACTTTCATCAATCCCTATACACAAGCTCTATACCAACGCTTACCACTAAGACCCATCCAAGAAACATCGCCCCCCCCCATCAGGGACTTCGGTAAGTACGGGATTGGCGTTCCCGGGGTCCCGAGCCACCGATCCTCCAGGTTTTGGAGGTTGGGTTAGCGTCAACAGCCCTACCAGTAAAACTGCAACGTTCTTCATCCTTTGTGGGTGGACAACCGTTTTTAGAACGGTTTGACACTCGCAAATTTGAAGGGTAAATTAGAACTTTTGATTGCAGATACTCTGGCAACATTGAGGCTAGAGGTGTACAGCAAAGAGAACCTTGGTGTCAAGCAAGATGATGACCATGCACTGCTTGGACCCTATTCAATGGAGCACGATGTGCTACTACCTGTCATTGATAAGTTTGTTTTACATACTGAAATGGAAGTTTTCGAAAGTAGAGAAGTTTGAATTGTTATTGAAAGAATATGCCAAACAAGAAGATATACTTAGAGCATATCTTGATCGTAAACGCCTGGGAAGATATAATGTACTCTGCATTCACTCTTAGGTTGATCCGCGACAAAACAAGCGCACGTGACCAGTGCACCGTGGTACAACACTGTAGCAATGCATGCAGGAAAATAGTCCCTTGCTAATAATCTAAATTTTAGAATGAATTTATCCTTAAATGATATAATATTCTATACAAATTTATAAAAGAAGCGGTGAAATTAACTTCTGAATTCATCGGTGTTTGGAGTACAAGTATAAACAGTGCACGTTTAAGAAAAACCTGAAAGCGGGAAAAATAGAAACTGTGTGAAATACGCGATGCAAGAATCGGACAAGAATGTAATTCACGTAACAATATAAAATTTCTTTTTTAAAAATGAGCCGCTGACAGTTGATAAAAGTGCCGCTTCCAGAGAGCGAATAAATGTAAGATATCGCATACCTGTTACTTTCTTTTTCGCTCGTTTCTTTTAGAATAAACTATTACTATATGTGCAAACATTTATTTTGTTGCAACTATCAATCTTATCATCTTCAACCCTAACAGAGCATGCTAGTCATTGTTTAAGTTGTCGGACCATGTTCTCTGTCACATGGTCATGAAAATATGACAGTATTTCTGCCGCGAATGGCGGAAGGATACATTACAACTATGCACTGGTCACCTGGGTTTTGTTTTGGTGCGGATCAACCTACTGTATAGACGAAAAGTAAACACGAAAAATAGAGTGAGAGAGTAAGAAAAGCCATTATAAGAGAGAGAGAAGCAGATGAGGCTGCAGCTGAGGCAGCAAAACTTGGTGTTTGTTGTGTAGTGAGAGTATCCGACCATCCAACCAGGAGAGCTACAGGTTGTGTAGAATCCATCGCGGTTAGTGGGTGGTGTCCAGTATGGCGAGTCTCCGGAAAAGACTGAAGGAAGTGTTGATGACAACACATCCTTGGACTGCCAGCCGAAATATTGTGGACTTGTCAGACCTGTGCGTGTTGATTTTGGAGATTTTCCGGAAGCGGCGTCTGAGCCAAATGGAATTTAATAACGCAGTGTTTTCATTCATTATTGTCTGCTTGTTCTGATTTTGTTTTCCTTCTTCTTTTTTAATATTTTGCTACCACTGTGTACTGAATTAGAATGCTTAATTAATTTTGTGTGTTTCACTTTTGTTCCTTTGCTGAAGCTTATGGTGTTCAAAGTTTATAAATGTGGCGCTGATGACTCCAACAGGTTTGCACCGTCCAAAAGCTAATACTACTATTACTACAAGAAACGTCGACGAAAGGGAGGTTCCTCCAATTATACAAAGTGAAAAGAGAGCAGCCATTGAGGAAGTCAAGAACTCCAAAACACCAGACGTAGACCGCATACAGAATGAACATCGGAAGATGGGGATCACACAACTATTACAACCGCTCACAGAAACCTTCAACATCATTCAAACCGAAAGAATTGCCAGAACAATGGAAAATAAGCAAAATCATACTACTATACAAAAAAGGCGCCAAGGAGGATATAAACTACAGACCCATCAATGTCAAACCCTTACAAACTCTTCTCAAAACTAATTACAAGTAGAATATCATGGACTTTAGATGAGAGTCAACCGCCCGATCAAGCAGGCTTCCGCCCAGGTAGACCATCTACAGATGGCCAAACAAATCATCGAAAAATCAGAGGAATTCAACCTACCCCTATACTTAGCACTCATAGATTACACGAAGGCCTTTGACGCGGTAGAACACAGATGTGTAATACAGGCAATATAAAGGCAAGGAGTCAGATACTGCTGAACTCTACAGCCAATAACAAGTCAAAGGAGACCCAATTTCCCCAAAGTTATTCATGAGCTTGCTGGAAGAGATACTCCGAGAACTGAGCTGGGAAAAGAAATACGGTATCACAGTAAATGGGTACAAGCTCACTAACTTAAAATTTTTGATGACGTTGTGCTATTCGCCAGTAATGCCAAAGCTCTGCAAAATGTGATCCAGATCCAGGAGCTAAACAAAAAGCAAAAATGCTGGCCTATCGATGAACATGAGCAACATACAAGTTATGACAAACAGCCAAGAGTACTAATCACAATCGACACTAAAGCACTACAGTATGTACCAGAATAGTATACCTAGGACAACTGGTAGGAATGCAGAACATGGACGAAGAACTAAAACGCAGAATAGCAAAGGGAAATAACAAAACTAGAAGATGTATTCCAATGAGCCGCCAATTTGAAATGGAAGTGGGGAGGCCACGTGGCGAGACTCCGGAATAACAGATGGCATACATTTCTACAATGTGGACCTCCCTACATCGGCAACAGACAAGGCAGACCCGGAACAAGATGGGACGACGCCTTCAAGAAAGCAGTAGGAGCACGTTGGACCAGCACTGCACACAACTGCAGCAGTTGGAGACACACCCGAAGAAGGCAGGAAGTGCTAAACACAACCACGTAGTGCCGGATCGGAATTAAGGGAAGAAGTGTGCGAAGTGAGGAACCCCATACAAGATCATGCAAAGAAGTTAGTGAACAATAGTGCGAAGTGCGGAAGAAAGGAATATCACTTATGCGGACTAACTCCCCGCATGAGCCATATCGAGCTACCCCTCACAAGAGGAGGCCTTAACCCTTCAGGAACAAATCGGCTATTCATTCATTTTAATCAAAATCATTAATGCCACTTTTAGGGAAAAAACAAATCTTTTCCATGTAAAGAAAAAATAAAGAGTAAATAATATTTATAAGATATTTTTTCTTTTTTTGTAATATCCGGAATAGCGTAATTACACATGTACATATCCATAAGAGTATTAATACCAGCAATAATAAATAAATGCTCTCTGTGACTAATTACGAATAACATTACAACTGCACGGCAGCTGCAAACTCTGCCTCCCTCCGTTCCGGGAGATCCTGAATAGAGTGGAGTAATATGGGCTTATTAATTGTGAATTCCAGGCTCTCTATTTCAGTTAAGTGGCTTCTCATTTGTTCCCAAGTACCTGAGTGCATACTTTATCAAGCCCCTCAGCAGGGGAAAAAATTCCCATACCGAGACAGGATTCGAACTCGAATCCCTTCGCACTGCACGCAGCAGTGCTTAGTGGACTGCTGATGGTAGTGGATAGTAAATAACTGCAAAATAATTTTATTTAAAACAAACCGGTCCAGTCAGGGGAGAGCAAGGCCTGGCGGTATGGTAAAACCTATTCTCGGGTTGGGCTCGGTTCAGACCGGGCCGTGCCTAAAAATTTGGGCCAGTGCAGACGTTCAGTATGTAGTATATAATGGAAAGTAGGATTGTGCGTATAAAGGTTTTAGTAGCAAATTGAACTAAATGCAGTGATTTTACAACAAAGATAATGAGAAAAAATATATTCACTTTCTAAACTTTCTACAGAGTTGCCGTCTTTTGACTCTCACTGAAATTACAGGATAATCGCATGATGAAATTCCTGTAAAATTAATTATTTTTTGGCGAAATCAAATGTATTAATGATATCGGTATATCATGTGGAATTATCACCATCCATGGGTACACTGGGTATCACTGAAGTATACTTCCATTCAGTGACAAGAGATATAAAAGCAACATTCAGTGTCAATAGATATAAAATTATCATGATAATTTTTCCAAATTTTGGATAGGGTATTTCTTGTGCATACATCCACATAATTTCATCGACATGTGATTTAAACTAGTGGGGAAATAAATTCGCGAAGTCGTAAAAAATGAGCCAAGAATTAAGGCAAAAGCGTTAAAAATGCCAACTTTGACATTATATTCCGCCGTCAAATAAAATCCTATTTTTACCGCAAAATCAAGTAATACACAACAAAAATTGCTGTACCTACTCAATACAGTAACATAATTTTGTAAACACCAGGTGCAAAAGTTGCAATTATGGTATATTTACAAAAATTTATAAAACTGATAAAATGAACGACCTCAAAACCGCCAAAACACGTAAACATTTGATCTTTATGTCCAAAAAGATATTTCCTCCATTAATTTGACTGCTAGAATTTTTTAAAGTGCAGATGAATACTTCCTGAAGTGTCCATGTTCAGAAATTAATGCATCTACTTTCTTATACCTCTTCTGTCTAATCTCAGGAGAGACGAGGAAAGACCAGTTCCCTTGCTTGTGTTTGTCCAGGGAGGTTTGCCCCTGAGTTGGTGTGCTTCCCTAATCCATGTTTTTACCCAGGTTTCGGCAGTACGTATACAACGGGTTCAGGGCAATATAGGGCAATCTCAGAGCCCTAGTGGATCAACTTTTTCCGTTCCGTAGATGCCCTGATGCACCAGCACCCAACGCATTTGGAACCCTTGCGAGATGACAGGGAATCAACACATTTAGGCATACTTTTACGAGTTTTGATTTTACCTGGTCTGAAGAGACTGATTTTAAAGCACTTTGCCTATCTCTGAGAATGAGAATTCGTTTACCATGGTAAGCTCTCTCAAGTCATCTTAGAGGACAGCTCAGGATAACAAATACTTCTGCCTGAAAAAAACATGCAATATTTTCCAAGGCGTATGCTGACAGCTGTCCTTGGAAATGGGCCATATATGGTGGCGTCCGATTGTGTCCCTATACGGGATCCATCTGTTAGCCACACAATTTGGTCACATTCTTTATCAGGCGTATACTTTCTGCTAACCTTTATCTCAAAGATTACGGAGCTCTGCCGAACTGTTCCAGTTGAATGAGTAATATTTATTCGATAAGAGTGAGAACATTTGAGACTAAGGTGGCTAACACATCCTTCTTATTACTTTGAACCTGCTCCACCCAGTTTCCGTTTGAGTAACTGTTCCAGCTGGAGGCTATGTTTAATAGATTTCAATTTGAGAAAATCTGTTAAATTTCTTGACCTAGCTAACGTAGATTACTGGGATAAGGGCCTCAACAGCAAGTCACACCTCTTCCCATTCAATTGGGATATCATTAGCCTTTTTGTGCAAAGACTAATTTTGTATTCACTTTATATTAGCCATAATAAACGTTGCAGAGTAACTATTTCATTTACACTATATCCATAATGCTTTCGACCAACTGAAGGAAAGCTAAAAATTGAGCTTTATTTATGGACGCTCTTTAACTGCTGTGATCCTTAGCGTCCCATTCTATACTGGGCGTTAAAGACCAGTAATTTTGCTCCGAAGCCTCTTTAATAGGCTTGATGTCGCGGTAATCTCGTGTTATCTTATTTGCTGAGCGCCTGTTAATGTTTTACTATTTTTAATTTTGAGTTCTTTGTCCTCCGGCTAGCTATTATTACCCAGTCGAGCAAATCTCTTGAGCAGGGTGTGTAAACGGAAAGGAGATGTGACTAAAAGATAACTCTGATAAAAGAATTTGTTTTTACATTTTTATTGCCATCACACTTTATTCATTTCATATAGTTACTCTTGATACACGCCCGACTGAAACTGTTATATTTTCGAATGTAACTATAATCACTTATTTGCCGCACATTATTAATTCGCGTATTTCACATATTTTAACTAACTTTACGACGCGAGAGATTCTGTAGAACTGCGCGACGTGTAACCCGTGAATGATTCTGTTGCACTGCGCGACGTTTGCCTTGTGAATTATTCTGTAGAACTGCGCGTTACCCGTCTCTGGCTCGGAATTTATACTCCCTCACCCCGATATGCCTAAACATCATAATCGAGCTGCTATTGGTTAATAAAGCGCGCCAATGTTAGCGTCTATTTTTATATCCACTCAAAATTACGAACACATATGCTCTAGGGAAAATATTCCCTCCATTTCTAAAGAAAGGCACGCTACTCTGACGTCATTTGTTTGTCTCTTCTAATTGATAAACAACTCACCCCCTCGCTACATTGTTATCCGCTCCTATTGTCAGTTTCAGTGAGGCCGTGTAAATTCATTTCCTAACAATGCTTATAGTTAATAAACATCTCAAATCATTGTCATACAATAATGCTAATTTATACTACAATCACTCTGGCATTCAGTGTTGTGATATAAAATACTGCCTCAATGTTCTTTACGTGCCGTAAATCTACGACACGGGAAACTGGCTTTACTTCCCTTCCGAATGAAGCTATACTAAGGATTTTTACTCCCGAAAAAATCCATCGCCCTCCGCCGGGTTGGAACCTGCGACCTCGGGAACTAGAGGTAATCGCTACACTACGGAGGACGGCAAAGGAAAGCTTATGATATTTATCTGCAGTAACGCCACGAGTGATTTCCTAATCATTGATAAATTCTCAAGTCACGAAGTGATGAGAGAATATATAGATGATTTGAAAATCATGAATGGCATTTGCTAAGACTATTTTACGAATAAAATGAAATGACTTACCCAAAAATAATATGTTTTAATATAACAAGATCATAAAACATTTATATTTATTAGCAATATAACAAGTTAGAATCGTAAGGTCGCGTTGTATTTGATCAGTGCAGGTTATCATATTACAGGTATTGTAATTTGCCATCTGGTGTGCGGAACTTGCTTAAGAATTCTCATTATTTTATCTATGGTTGTAAGAATGCTCCTAGTAGAGGAAATATGAAACAAATAATATTTGTATAATCAGTATTATGGATTATGCCTTTCTTTTCAGAAAAATACTAATAAATTTTAATTTGTTTTAATTCATTCGTTTATAACATTATTTAAAAACACAATTATCTCGTAAATTTTGTAGTGTATTTCTTGTACTCCTCTCCGTTTGATTTCCTCATATTGATGCTATAAAAAGAATGTGGAATTTCACAGCAAAAATCTGATGTGTTACATTCACATGACTTTTCTACTCTTGTACAAACTATTTTTACAAACGCCTATTCTCCATATCCTTCATGTTAATCGAGATATCGAGATGTTAATCTTATTGCTAATTTTCTTGTAGATGCAAGCGGAATTGATAGGCTTTAAGCGATAGTCAAATACTTTAAGAGCTGTTTGCTATGCGGAGTATTCCATTCTCTTTGCATTACCAGGACAGAAAAAAATCTGTGTTACACTCAAATGACTTTCTCTACTCTTTTACATACAATTTAACAAACGCCTATTCTCCATATGCTTCATGTTAATCGAGATATAGAGATGTTAATCTTATTGCTAATTTTCTTGTAGCTGCAAGGGGAATTGATAGGCTTTAAGCGATAGTCAAATATTTTAAGAGCTGTTTGCTATGTGGAGTATTCCATTCTCTTTGCATTACCAGGACAAAAAAAAGAAGAATAACGAATTTGAGAAAAAGGATTGGAAAATTTAAGGGAATAACAAGCAATATCTCGAAAATGGTTCACCCAACAAAAAAAATGTATATGACATAAATTGTGTATTTTAATGCCATCTATATTTTTTGTGCAGTAAACGTTTGTCTGTCTCTTATGGTTTACCAGTTATGCAAAAGTCGTTCATAATGAAGAATACTTTTGGAGACATTTCCAGAAAAATGGAGATATACATTTCATTTTTCATGAAAATATCTTAAAACATGATATTTTAATCAAAATCTTTGGAGCCATTTTTGAGATGATTAAAATTTTCGAAAAATTTTCTATGTAAAGGGTAATCTGGGGCGGGGGAATTTTCTTGAAAACCTCCGTGTCGCATCTCTGGAGGATACTGAACCTAAATACCAAGTTTGGTGTTTATCCGACTGTTCGTTTCCGAGTTATGCTGTTCAGACACACACACACACACACACACACACACACACACACACACACACGGACATGTTTCCAAACATGCTTTTTTGGATTCAGGGGGTCTGAAAACTTGTATTTCCGGTGAAATCTCGGTATCGAATTTTTGGGTGGAATACAATACTTCCCCTACTTACTATACGTAGTAGAGAAAGTAAAAATGCTACAAGAAATTTATTTTAAGGAATACCATATACAGTTGATCCCATTTGAAGACCAGGAGTTTCAAGAGGCGAGAGAGCATGGAAGAGGAAAAGAAAACTGCTCCAAAACTTACCTGAAAAAAGAAAGGTTAGTGCAGTGTTTTGAAGTCGAAGAATATGAAACGATGATCAAATTACGTGATGTGGATACCCCTGAAGGTTTACAAGTGACGTTCTTCCTTATCGCTGCGCTAGAACTGGCTTGTCTAATTAATAATTTATCTTTATTCGAAGCATTACCAAATCTCGTTTCTGCCATTTCTATGTAACAAACGTAGCGGCACTGATTGTTGCTAGCCGAGTCACTGCAAAATGTCTCACACCGCTTCAGAGTATTAGAAAAAGGAAGAGGTGATAAAGATATTTCGATAAACATTGAGTAGAATTATGGCCGTGGTTGGTTAAAAATATTCCTTTGAGCGTGATTTTGCCTGTCGTAGTCTGAGACTTCCCTATCTTTTGTTTGCTAAAAATTTCCACAGGATCATTAACTTGAATGACTGGTAGCAGCACTAGTCGCGGTAACCTCTCGTGTTATCTTATTTGCTGAGCGGCTGTTATTGTTTTACTATTTTTGAATTTTTTGGTTCTTTGTCCTCCGGCTAGCTATTACTCAGTCGAGCAAATCTCTTGAACAGGGTGTGTAAACGGAAAGGAGTTGTTACTAAAAATAACACTGATAAAAGAATTTGTTTTTACGCTTTTATAGCCGTCACACTTCATTAATTTCCCATATTTATTCTTGATACACGCCCGACTGAAACTGTTATATTTTCGAATGTAACTATAATCACTTATTTGCCGCACATTATTAATTCGAGTATTTCACATTTTTGTAACTAACTTTACGACGCGAGAGATTCAATAGAATTACGTAACGTGTACTTCGTGAATGATTCTGTTGAACTGCGCGACGTGTAACCCGTGAATGATTCTGTTGAACTGCGCAATACTTGTCTCTGGCTTCAAAATTTATACTCCCTCACCCCGATATGCCTAAACATTATAACAGAGCTGCTATTGGTTAATAAAGCGCGCCAACACTAGCGTCTATTTTTATATCCAATCAAAATTAGAACACATATGCTCTAGGGAAGATATTCCCTCCGTTTCTAAAGAAAGGCACGCTACTCTGACGTCCTTTGTTTGTCTCTTATAATTGATAAACAACTCACCCCGTTTAATTGTTACCCGCTCCTATTGTCAGTTTCAGTGAGGCCGTGTAAACTTATTTCCTAACAATGCTTATAATTAACAAACATATCAAATCATTGTCATACAATAATGTTAATTTTCACTACTATCACACTGGCATTCACAGTATTGTGATATAAAATACTGCCTCACACTGCACATTTTAGATTGTGTTTTCGATAACTGTACGTTTAAAAAGCATTATTAGTTATTCCATGATTCTTAGCTAAAAGTGAGTTTACTTTCTTTTAAATAATAATTGTTTTTATTTCTAAAGATCTTAACAGAGTTCCTAATAGCTTCTCTTACGTTTGAGGTTAAGTATGGTGTCATTTTCGCCGTCTGCATTCATTCGTTGCCGCGATGGTGATTTTATTGTAAAAAAACTGCTAATTGAAAATGAACATAGCTATTTAATTAGATATCTTAATTAAATTGCATTTGAGTTTTAGTTTTCTTTGAGTGGCCAGTAAATTTATCGAAAATAAATACCCTTGTGAAATTACTAACACCATTTTATTACAGACAGAAGGCTAAGGCAACTGTTTACTTCACGTTCTTGAGAAACAAAGATAGTTAGTTTGTTATGGGCATTTCGCAGTTTTGAAGTACGCCAATTCAATTTGGCAAAAATTAGATAAACAATAGCATGTAGTTGGGATAAATCAATGCTGAAAAATGGCGCATAACACATCTTTTAAATGCGATCCGCACATTACGTGCTATAAAGTACCAAAATCTCAAATTAATGTGCATACATATGGACTGAGAGATGTAAACATACATTTTTAGTAAAAATTCGACACTATATTATTGGATTGGATAACCGAGCGGAATGGTTCATGCAGCAACGTCTGTGACCCACATTCGGGAGGTCCCGGGTTCGATCCTCGACGACGGCCCACTCTGACCCATGCATGGGTTTTTCGTGGCTTTCCCGGAGTCGACAGGTGAATGCTGCGGTGGTTTCTTCTATGCCACGATTTCCTTTCTCGTTTCATTCCAATTCCTTCTATCTTTCAGGTGTGCTTTACTGGTGTATGGCGGTGCCGGATAGATGGCGCGTATGCATGCTCAGTGCAAGGAATACTCTCCGTGGACGCCAGATAGGTGCTTGACTGTGGGTCGTTCATCGTCCTCTCTCGGCGGTTACAGCAGTAGGACGGGTTGCGAGTACGGAAACGTTAGAAACGTGCACGCGTCTCTGTGGCCCGTCTGCCTACGCCTGGAGCCTCCTGTGTTTCCTTCACTTTATCCTTTTTCCTGAGGAGGGGTGGTAAGCACAATATACCTATGTAAGTGCGGTGCACGAGGTGTCCCCCTCAGTTCAACTAGCCACCTATACCTATAGGGTTGAGTAGAATGCAATTTTTCTTTAGAAAAACTAATAAATCCCCGTGTCTTACGGTAAATGGAAATTTCTTAGGTTATTATCGTAGTTTCCTCTAAACACCTTTGCGTGCCAAAATGCTTGATCAATTATTCATCTAACCAGGCCGCGCAAGGCAGCTTTCAATAAACATTGTTCTTCTGAAATGTTTCTAGATACGAGAATCTATTTCATCACAGTACGCAAACAAAATATCACTATGAATATGGGAATATCATACAGTTTTGTAACTTGTTCCGTGTCCTGGAAGTCGCCTACCCAACTAAGGTCACGCGTCCGATCTCACACTTACTCATAAAACAGCAACCCCACGATCACAGAATTCACTTTCAAAATCAACAGCCAATCAATTAGTTTGAACAGGCTACAAAATTGAGGCCAGATATTCACAAGTACTGAAGCAGGTGGTTCAGGAAGGCGACTACGCAATTAAGAACATTTTCCTGGCGCGCGCGCGCACACACACACACACACACACACACACACACACACAGCATTTCATCCCAACATGAAATAGGTGATTAGGTGAAGCCCAATAAATAAATATTAGGATTTATAATTTGAAAACCAAATTTCTGGCTTATACAATACACTTATGACTGGACTAGCAGAACACACAGGTGCAATAGCGTTAATGTGTTAACTGCAGAGGTTCTTCTCTCTCACTCTCTCCGGGGCAGAAGACATACTTTCTAAGGCTCTGTGACTACGCCTTTCCCATAGTAACAGGAAGATAATTTATCAAAAAAAATCTTATGCATTACACTCACATGACTTTCTCTACTCTTGTACAAACTATTTTTATAAATGCTTATTCTCCATATGCTTCATGTTAACCGAGATAAACATTTGCAGACTCTTATCTTATTGCTAAGTTTCTTGTAGATGTAAGGGGAATATATATTTACAAGGGCAATATAGAAATACAGTAGCCTTTAAGCACATACATATCTCTTAATAGCTGGTTGTTTTGTGCAGCACCATTCCCTTTGCCACAGATTAATGCTCTTTGCATATACAAGATAAAAAAATGAATAACGAATTCCCATTTGAGAAAATAAGTATTGAAAAATTTAAGGGAATAACAAGCAATATCTCGAAAATGGTTCACTCAACAAAACAAATGTATATGACATAAATTGTGTATTTTAACGCGATCTACATTTTTTGTGTAGTAAAATTTTGTCTATCTCTTATGGTTTACTAGTTATGCAAAATTCGTTACAATGAAGAATACTTTTGGAGACATTCCCAGAAAATTCAAGATATACATTTTATTTGTCATGAAAATATCTTAAACATATGATATTTTAATCAAAATCGTTAAGAGCCATTTTTGAGACAATTAAAATTTGCGAAAACTATTCCATGTAAAGGGTAATCTGGGGTGGGGGATTTTCTTGAAAACCTTCGTGTCGCATCCTTGAAAGATACTGAACCTAAATACCAAGTTTGGTGTTTATCCGAGTGTTCATTTCTGAGTTATGCTGTTCACAGACACACGGACATGTTTCCAAAAATGCTTTTTTTGGATTCAGGGGGTCTGAAAACATGTATTTCCGGTGAAATCTCGGTATCGAATTTTTGGGTGGAATACAATACTTCCCCTACTTACTATACGTGGTAGAGAAAGTAAAAATTGGTTTGCATACGGTAACGACGAAATATGGCATAACTCCTTAAATATGGATCGTATTCATTTTTTGAAATAAAAAACTGATCATAAAATCTATGTATAAACATTTAAGTAACATTTTTTATAAAACGCATTTACAAAAACCTTTCGATTTCATCCCTGGTTATAAGCGCCATCCTTAGAGTAGGTAATTAATATGCTATATACTCAATTTTCCAAGAAGGTTTTTGATGCGGGCATACATGTATGAAATGTGATAATTCTCCCCGATTTCTCCTTTATTACGAATTACAGAAGACCACGGTTCCCAAGTTCTGTAGTTTCTGATGAAGGAAGTAGTCTAGAAAATATTTCACATGTGCTGACGGTTCAGAAATACTATACTTAGCGGCAGGGCCCCGCAGTAACAAGTGTTTACCCCCAACAAAGCTTCTCTCAGGAATGCGTGTCTGTTATCGCGATAAAAAAACATGACGCCGTGGCGACAAACTTACCATGGCTGGAGACGCTATTTCCATCTGGCAGCGAGCATGCGCATGGCCACGTCACGGCCTGCAAGCAAAAAAGAACAGGAGGTTAGAAGCGACACATACATAAGCTAACTACTAAATATTTACTCAGCATGGAGTGGAGATGAGGCGTGTATAACGACAGCGTTGAATTTGCATCGAGCTAAATATATCCACCGAGTCATGCACAGACATGTGTTGCACGGACAGCGTCGATACCCTTCAGCGAGCAGATTCAGTTGACAGAGTCGAAGGTCAAATCAATAATTGATGCCGAAATCGGCGTTATTTTTATCATTGGACACTTCGGCCAATGTGGCAGGCTGGCAGTGGTTTGAAATTCCAATAGCTATTAGTATAGCAAATAGTGTCTGTTAATAAATATATTTAGGCATTTTCTAACACAGTAGCTTTCCTACAACCCATTCATAATTTTATTTCTTCATAAATCCCTAACCTCCGCATCTTCATTCCCAATCTAGCACCCACCATTTGCAGTACATATTCTAGTATTTCCCCATTCTTTTCACATGGCAAAACCAGTTTAACATTACTTTCTCTACTACGTATAGTAAGTAGGGGAAGTATTGTATTCCACCCAAACAATCGGTACCGAGATTTCACCGGAAATACATGTTTTGAGACCCCCTGAATCCATAGATACATGTCCGCGCGCGCGCGTGTGTGTCTGTCTGTGAACAGCATAACTCAGAAACGAACAGTCGGATAAACACCAAACTTGGTATTTAGGTTCAGTATCTTCCAGAGATGCGACACGAAGGTTTTCAAGAAAATCCCCCACCCCTGATTACCCTTTACATGGAAGATTTTTCGAAAATTTTAATTTTCTCAAAAACGGCTTTAACGATTTTGATTAAAATATCATATGTTTAAGATATTTTTATGACAAATAAAATGTATATCTTGAATTTCCTGGGAATGTCTCCTAAAGTATTCTTCATTGTGAACGACTTTTGCATAACTGGTAAACCATAAGAGATAGACAACATTTTAAAACACAAAAAATGTAGATCACGTTAAAATACACAATTTATGTCATATACATTTTTTTTGTTGAGTGAACCATTTTCGAGATATTACTTGTTATTCCCTTAAATTTTTCAATAATTTTCTCGAATGGGAATTCGTTATTCATTTTTTTTGTCTTGGATATGCAAAGAGTATTAATCTGTGGGAAAGGGAATGGTGCTGCACCTAGCAACCAGCTATTAAGAGATATGTATATGCTTAAAGGCTACTGTATTTCCCCTTCTAAATATATATTCCCCTTACATCTACAAGAAAATTAGCAATAAGATAGACTCTGCAAATGTTTATCTCGATTAACATGAAGTAGATGGAGAATAAGCGTTTGTATAAATAGTTTGTACAAGAGTAGAGAAAATCATGTGAGTGTAACACATCAGATTTTTTTCCTATTATTTTCAATGCACTATTTTTTACATCCATTATTTTCCGAATTTTTGTATTTCTAATTTTATCCCTGCTTGAGATTCGAGAAGCCCTCCGCCTAAAATCCATCTCTTGTTAATAATTTTCTTTCTTGTTGCCTATTGTCCAGGTTTTTTATCCATACAGTAATATATTTTGTTCTGTTGTAATATAAATGAGGTTTCTAGTTTTATTTAATAGTAATGATAATAAACAACGTCAGTACCAACTTTCCTACTGACCAACTGAAAGGATTGAACAAATTCTAGCTCACCTAATTACTTGATGTATCCAGGCTAAAATGCTTTAGGGTTACACAAAAATATAGTGCATCCCTAAGGGACTGCTCCATATAGTAATATACTTTGTATTATTGAATTATAAATGAGCTTTTTAGTTTTATTTACTACTACTACTACTACTACTACTACTACTACTACTACTACTACTACTACTACTACTACTACTAATGATAATAATAAGCAACAAATGGTAACACTTTGCTACTAACCTACTGAATGATTCCATTAAAACCTAGCTCACCTATTTACTTGATGTACCCAGGTTAAATGCTTTGGGGTTACACATACCTAGCGCATCCCCTAAGGGAGGGAATGGGTTTTCAGGAAACAAACAGTACCTAATGGGTTTTAGGAATACCGATTACTATCGTCAGGGCTTAAATTAAACACCTCGGTAAGGTAACATTCTCACATGTTATCTTATTTGCAGACGTTTTTTAAACACTTTGGAATAGTCCACCTAAATCTGCATTATAAAACATATTGCTTATAGACAAACACTGTTGTAGTTCGAAAGTTGTATTTATTCGTACGCACATATATACATACATTGTATATTTGTACATAGTTGTATAGTTATAATTCATTACTGAATTTACATATTCTTTGTGAGCTTTAAATACACCTTTGGCCTATACCTCCTCACATTTCCTTCAAGCCCAGGCTGTTGCAATTGACAAGTAACAGTTGAAAAGTTTAAATTCAACTAAATAGCAAGGAAGTTTATGTCTATTGTAGAAAGTCAGTAACTTTTTACTTTCTCTACAACGTAAGTAGGGAAAGTATTGTATTCCACCCAAAAATTCGATACCGAGATTTCACCGGAAATACATGTTTTGAGACCTCCTGAATCCAAAAAAAGCATTTTTGGAAACATGTCCGTGTGTGTGTGTGTGTGTGTGTGTGTGTGTGTGTGTGTGTGTGTGTGTGTGTGTCTGTGAACAGCATAACTCAGAAACGAACAGTCGGATAAACACCAAACTTGGTATTTAGGTTCAGTATCTTCCAGAGATGCGACAAGAAGGTTTTCAATAAAAATCCCCCCACCCCAGACTACCCTTTACATGGAACATTTTTCGAAAATTGTAATTTTCTCAAAAATGGCTTTAACGATTTTGATTAAAATATCATATGTTTAAGATATTTTCATGACAAATAAAATGTATATCTGGAATTTTCTGGGAATGTCTCCAAAAGTATTCTTCATTGTGAACGACTTTTGCATAACTGGTAAACCATAAGTGATAGACAACATTTTACTACACAAAAAATGTAGATCGCGTTAAAATACACAATCTATGTCATATACATGTTTTTTGTTGAGTGAACCATTTTCGAGATATTGCTTGTTATTCCCTTAAATTGTCCAATACATACTTTTTCTCAAATTCGTTATTCATTGTTTTATGTCCTGGACATGCAAAGAGAATGGAATGCGCCACACAGCAACCAGCGCTTAAAATATTTGACTATCGCTTAAAACCTACCACATTCCCCTTGCATCTACAAGAAAACTATCAATAAGATTGATATCTCGATTAACATGAAGCATACGGAGAATAAGCGTTTGTAAAAATAGTTTGTACAAGAGTAGAGAAAGTCATGTGAGTGTAACACATCAGATTTTTAAAGAAATGTATGGGTCTACGAATACGCTGTGACCTCGTGCAATGTCGGATAAATCGTTTGTTAAAATGTGTTTTGTTAAAGAATAACATAGAACAAATGAGATAGTCCCAAAATTCCAACTATAGCATACAGGTGTGGTTGAAGCAAGAAAATGTACCTACATGCATATACCAGGTGTCTCAAGAGTTGCAGAATTTAAAGGCGTAATGCGTTTCCTCTATTTTTCGCCCCATGGTAATGATGTCCCTACATCTCTTCGTACTCTCCAGTAATTGAATGGTTGTCTAAATCTTGCTTTACTGCTGTTGTTAATGGGCCACCTGGTATATCAAATCACACTACAACTGCCATAAGCAGGCGTAGGAGTTTTTAAACATTAAAACCATGAAATAAAGTTGGACTGTTGCTAGATCATAGGTAACCAACCACCCTCCAACCTTCGTACAGATTTTTGGCGTTTGCAGACAGCACTCATACCGGTATTTATCTGCCTATGACCCTTGGCCACTGTTGATATTGGTTTGAGAGATCAAACTGCGTAAGAATTCCGTGCATAATTAAAAATAATGCAAGTTCAAAATTATAACCTCCATTATTGGAACGTTTCCACAAATAAAATGCTATACATGTGAGCACAAAGTCTATTTACCCTCTATGGATCACAAACATGTTAATGATTCGTTGTTTTATATTGTTGCAGGTGGTAATATACGTGTAAGTGATGGCCGATTAGGCCACTAACCACTGAGGAGCGGATCATAATGAGCACGTGGGTTCACGAACGACCCCACACAGAATATGTATACCATCATTCTCCTTCATGGAGGGGATTTATACTCGGTAATGAAAATGGTGTACACATACACACTGAACACGTTATACTAAGATTCGACATGAATGCAACGATATATAAGGGAAATGGAGCTTTTTGTTTACTCTGTACAACATATAAATACAGTTGAGCCCCACTTATGCGTTATTCGCTTCTACGTTTTCTGCAGATACCCGCAGTAATATTCATTTAGGCACCGAGCTTTGTCTCAATTCCTGTTACACGTTTTCTCATTAATACGTCTCATTTTTCTGGTCCTCGTGTACGAAATAAATGTATTAATTTACTAGGGATGGAACCTCGATACTGTCGATACCTCGATACTCAGTGGTATCGAAGTATGTCTAATACTTTGAGATAAACCTTCGATACTTTTACATTTTTAAGTTTTGCATTATTGAAAGCTGTTGCTTTTAACTTTATGCTAGATGAGGAATGAAAGGAGCCAAGACTTTACTTTATTACATCGCACGGTCCCCAAAGAGTTGCTGGGCTATAGTTCTTGATAGACCTTGACTGCGTTTCCTGTGGGTAAATCAATGCAACATTCCATAGACTCTTGTCTAAGTGAAAACATGCGAAACAATGGGGGAAGGAGTACAAGTACTCATGTAACATGCCGCGTTAACTGAGTTGTGAATGAGGTTGATATAGCTGATGCACTAAATCACATTTCTGCAATAGCCTCACTTGGTGACTCGTCGTTACACAGAAATAAATCAGAACTTAAAGCGTGAGATACTTTCTTCTTTGGAAATACTTGTTCTTTCCTTCCATCTTTTAGTTTGTGTTTCACAGTTCAAACTCAGGTCACGAGCGTAGCTTGCAGGTATACTGTACGATTATTTTCCATAATATGTGTCGCGGTTACTTTCGTGTTATCTTATTTGCTGTTATTTGCTGTTATTGTTTTATTATTTTGAATTTTGAGTTCTTTGTCCTCCGGCTAGCTATTATTACCCAGTCGAGCAAATCTCTTAAACAGGGTGTGTAAACGGAAAGGAGTTGTTACTAAAAGATAACACTGATAAAAGAATGTGTTTTTACACTTTTATTGCCGTCACACTTCATTAATTTCACATATTTACTCTTGATACACGCCCGACTGAAACTTGTTGTATTTTCGACACTTATTTGCCGCACATTATTAATTCGCGTATTTCACATCTTTTAATGAACTTTACGACGCGAGAGATTCTGTAGAACTGCGCAACGTGCAACCCGCGAGTGATTCTGTTGAACTGCGCGACGTTTGCCTTGTGGATGATTCTGTAAAACTGCACGACGTTTGCCTTGTGAATTATTCTGTAGAACTGCCTGTTACCCGTCTCTGGCTCGGAATTTATACTCCCTCACCCCGATATGCCTAAAGATTATAATCGAGCTGCTATTGGTTAATAAAACGCGCCAACATTAGCGTCTATTTTTATATCCAATCAAAATTACGAACACATATGCTCTAGGGAACATATTCCCTCCATTTCTACAGAAAAGCGCGCTACTCTGACGTCATTTGTTTGTTTCCTCTAATTAATAAACAACTCACCCCCTCGCTACATTGTTACCCGCTCCTATTGTCAGTTTCAGTGAGGCCGTGTAAACTTATTTCCTAACAATGCTTATAATTAACAAACATCTCAAATCATTGTCATATAATAATGCTAATTTACACTACAATTACTCTGGCATTTACAATGTCGTGATATAAAATACTGCCTCATATGGATAGAAAATCGTTTAAAAGAAAGTTTTCAGCACAAAATATAGTTACGTAAAAAGGGAAGCAACGAAATTATTATAATAATTATAAAATGTTACATTATTATTGTTATTATTAGCCTTAACCAACAATAAGGATATATACCCTGTGGCACCGGCATTAAAAGAGTTGCTGCCAACTGGAGAATGCCAAACAGGAACCATTTCGGAATTAGTCTACAATACAAAATTGATTACATGCGCTTATATACCTAAAAAAACTAATAAGAACATGACTCAGTGACCAAGTTATCGTCCTTACAGTTCTTTATAAAGTGAGTATCTAATATCGCGAAATAGTGGTATCGTCTCGCCACTACAATTTACTCACTCATTTGTACGTCATGTTTATGCTAAGATATATTACGCATGGTTTCTGTATATTGTATCCTTGCTGTCGCAGCACAAAGCAATAGGCATTTTGGGCGAGACATCAATATTTTCGGAATATTATTATATTACTACGCACGTGATAACAATATGAATTGGAGAGCCGACTATCAGGTCTTAATGTGCAGTTATAAAGCCTTTATACGCCCTAAAATGGAATATGGTGCCATAGTATACAGTAGTGCCAAGCCATCAATTATAAAAATACTGAATTCAATACAGAATTCAGCTATTCGGATTGCAACAGGTGCTTATCGCACTAGTCCTGTAGTTAGCCAAATAAACTCCATTACAATGCCGTATTAAACAATTAAACATTACCTACGCTCTCAAAATAGCAGCAACACCGAAATCTAGAATGTACACACTGATCTTCTCAAATCCTTGTGATACTTTCCCCACACAACAATCACATTCATTGCCATTTCAAATCAGAATAAACAGATAGTTCAAAGAAATGAACACCACAATTTCTAATATCTCCTCAAGGCAACCAGAGTCGGATCATCCACCCTGGAAGAAGAAAATACCACCCATTGATATAGAATTAAGCAAGCATAATCGGATAAATACCAACCAACTAATCTACCAGCAGTTATTTAAAGAAAAGCTAGAAAAATACACATCCAAGCTCTGCATCTCTACGGATGGTTCTAAAACTGAAAAAGGCAATGGATGTGCTGTGAAATGTGGAGATATCGTCCTCCAATACAAGTTACCATCCTTGTTCTCTATATATAGCTGTGAATTATATGCTATTAAAAAGGCACTAGAATACGCTCTGGAAACTGTACATAGTGACTCTTACATAATCATCAGTGACTCTCTATCAGCCTTAAATGCAATACAAGACACGTTCTCTACTAATAGTATTGTAAACGAAATACATAATCTTGTTACCATGCTTTATAACTTAGAAAAGTCACTCAATTTCATGTGGATACCATCTCATAAAAACATACCCGGTAATAAAAGAGCTGATACTGCAGCGCTACAGAACTATCAACACAAGATACTGATATCAAAATACCTCTCCAAGATGCAGTCACACACTTTAAGAAGAAAATACACAAAGAATGGCTGACCAGCTGGATGAACAATTCTACAAGTAAACTTCATGATGTACGTGGAACGTCAACACAAGAATGTCCAATAAGACAGCTACAGCGGCGAAACCAAATTGTAATATCCCGACTACGAATTGGGCATACCAAACTGACACTCTTATTTGTTAAATAGAAGCTCTCCACCAATTTGTGAAACATGTAAAACAGCATTAACAGTAGTACGTATTATAATAACGTGTCCAAAATTTGAAAATCAACGTAGTCAGGTTGGTATGCCCAGAAATTATTTCTGCAACACTCAATGATGCAACTTTCATCCAGAAAGTAATTACTTTTCTTAAATTAATTAATATATATCAATACATTTAACCAAATTGTAACCTGTATGTATACATATATAGTCCAATAATGTAAACAACTGTACATGAAAGGTCGTGATAAAACCTAGGAAGGTTAAAACGACCCTAAATAAAGCTTTTTGGAAAATAAATATGGTCGAGCAGGGTCATTCCTCCCCAGTTGTATCCATGATACAGATGATGACGGTGATTAAGCAAGTAGGCCTAAATAATGAAAGTGTTGGGGTGTGCGTGAAGCAATTCAAGCTCTAGAAATTACGCTATGATTCCGATTATAGCAAAGCCCATATTATGTCAGCATTTCGTGGTTAGTGCATATAATCGACTTGTATAGCTGTGCAACGACAAATTGACGATCTTTTTAAACCAGTGTAAAGCACCAGTACTCTTGACTTGTTTTAAAATTTAGTTTGAATTATGAATAACAGTGCTGGCATGGATATATGTACTCTATTGCATGTATTATTTAAATTTTTGTTTCATTTATTCCTTTCTTATATTAAATAATGCGTAATTCGTTTTAGTAATCTAACAAAATACAGCGGGATGGCTCAGGCGGTAACTTCTGTGACCTGCATTCGGGAGGTGGTGGCTTCGATTCCCGCGGGAGACCTTCCTGACACATGGGATTTTTGGGAGTTTCCACGGGTCGCTAGACGAATGCTGGGAAGGATCATGACACCCCGCGAATTTCCTGTTCCTCCATTTCACCACCATTCTCATTTCACTTCACCTTTCATCTGCTTGGTCTCTTTCAGGATTGCAAGTGTCGGCGGTAGATCTCGGCAGGAAAAGGATGCTCTGAGTAAACCTTGGTCTCCCGATCCCACCCCCCCCCCAGAGGATGTGCAACACCAAGGGGGGAGGGGAGCTTAAATCTGTAAACGGTACGAAACCTGCCTACTGCGTGCCTCCTAGTCCGGTCGCCCTCTGTCTCACTCTCACTTCATCCCTCCCTTACGGAGACGCCCCGTCAGGGGCCTAAGTGCACAAGATCTGCGTAGGTCGATGTGCTAAGTCCCCCTCCACTCGTAGTCCTATCCAATCCTGTCCTAATCTAATAAAACATTTTTAGTTCCATAAGAAAATTACTTTTACGTTTACTCATTTTTATATCATTATTTTAGTCGTCTCCGTTTGGAAAGTATAACTGAGGCTATACTGTAATAAGTATTATTTCTCAAAATACGATGAAATAAACTCGCTTTTAAACATCATTTCTTTAGTTCAAACATTCACAAAAAAGTACTGTTACTTTAAAGCAGACCAACTTAAAATCTCAGGGTTTACATGAACTGCGTAGCTGTCCTAACTTTGTAGAGCGATCAACTAAAACTGTCTTAATAAGAGATTGCCTGATTAGAGTTAAAGGAAGGAGGTGGTACTCTCATAATAATAAAAATCTGATGTGTTGGACTCACTTGACATTCTCTACTCTTGTACAAACTATTTTCACAAACGCGTATTCATCTACTTCTTGTTAAACATTTTTTTACCGATAAACATTTGCAGAAACTATCTTATTGCTAATTTTCTTGTAGATGCAAGGGGAATATGGTAGGCTTTAAGCGATAGTCAAATGTTTTAAGAGCTGGTTGCTATGTGGAGCATTCCATTCTCTTTGCATGTCCAGGACATAAAAAATGAATAACGAATTTGAGAAAAAGTATAAGTATTGGAAAATTCAAACAAATAACATGGAAAATCTCGGATATGGTTAACTGGACAAAAAATGTATGTGATACAAATTGTGTGTTTTAACGATGTCTACATTTTTTTATATAGTAAAATTTTGTCTATTTCTTACGGTTTACCAGTTATGCGAAAGTTATTCAGAACGAAGAGGACTTTTGGAGACATTCCCAGGAAATTCAGGATATACATTTCATCTGCCATAAAAATATCTTAAACATATGATATTTTAATTAAAATCGTTAGAGCAATTTTTAAGAAAACCAAAATTTTCGAAAAATGTTCCGTGTAAAGAGTAGTCTGGAGTAGGAGGATTTTCTTAAAAATAGTCGCGTCGCATCCTTGGAACATACTAAACTCAAATACCAAGTTTGATATTTATCCGACTTTTCATTTTTGAGTTATGTTTATCACAGATACACACACGAACATGTTTCCAAAAATGCTTTATTTGGATTCAGGGCGCCTCAAAACATATTTCCGGCGAAACTTCGGTATGGAATTTTTAGGTGGAATGTAATACATAGTATTGTAAGCAAAATGAGTAATTGTTCTGGTTGGTTAATAGCTTACACATTGTTTCCCTTGATACACACGTACTGTATACTATAGCTATATCTATGTAAAGTAGTGAATATCAATAAACTGCTGTTTCATATTCGTGGCGGCGCCGTGGCCGAGTGGTTAGACCGCTCGCCTCTCACCGAGGCGGCCCGGGTTCAATCCCAGGGACCTGCATGTGGGATTTGTGGTGGACGAAGCGGCGTCTGGGCGGGTTTTCTCCGGGTTCTCCGGTTTCCCCCGCCATTCATTCCACCAAGTGCTCCATCATCACCTTTCCTTTCATCCATTTCACCAACATTTCGTTTCATCTACTTCCTTCATCCCATACCAGGCATCGGGCTGATCACCCATCCTGGATGCTCTGTCTGATCCATGAGTGTCTGCTCCTCGACGGGCCTCTGACCCCAGGCACTCGCTTGTAAGTCCTGGGGGTGTAAGTCCTACATAAGAGGAGGGTAAACAGATAATGAATGAATGAATGTTTCATATTCAAAGTGATGCCCTGAAGATATGTATCCAAGTTCAGTCACTTAATGTACACTTCTATTCATTTCAGATCGTATAGGCTTTTTAAAGGACTTGAGTATACTCGGCTCTTCGGAAATCCCCAAAGAAATTAGTAGCACGCACTAAAAATTCGGGATCTGGAACACAAATAGTAAAACGTACTTAGAGATGATATAGTTTCCGAAAATCTGCAGCTGTCATAGAAACTCTAGAGGCGTGTGTTTCAGCAAGGGAATGAACATTTTTGAAGCTTCCAATGCGAAGTATCCGGACATACGGAGGGTTGTTCACGATCTATGGTAAGAATATCAGACGAGCACAATAGCTCCGCGCTAAAACATGTGGAACCGAATGAAAGTTCAACAGTATGAGTGTATCACTGTGTTTGCTCAGTTGTTCTTGTTCCATCAAATGGCGTCAAAAATAGAATCATTCCGATAAGGGTACATTATTTCCCTTTCGGAGCAAAACACTTGTATTCTAAGATTATTAAGCAGTGCAAGAGGCGTGGTTTTACCATATCCAAGAAAGTATCTCGTGTGCACTCAACAAAAATGTAAGGCCACATCAGGACTTATTCCAAAGGGCAAGAATTAGGGAAATTCATGACCGGCCACCAGTCACATCCCGAAGATAATTTGGAAGGTGAAGGCCCATTGCCTCTGGACGAAATCCTGCAACTCACGGGGGCCATTCCAATGTAATTAGGGCTCTCTGTTACCGCTGTGAACAACCTTAATCAACCAGGATTTTAATCTAGAAAAGTGCCATAAGAGCCGTGGATATAAGTGTTGCCTAAACACATTGTAAAACATGCCACTGACAGCAGAAAGCTGTATGAACGATACCTAGCTGGTGAAAAGTGAATGTTTGTTGTCTTTTTAGATGAGGCATGTGTTTATCTAAGTGGCTGCAACAAACCCTGGGTTATATATTACCAAGAGGAGAAAAACAATTGAAAGTTGTTATAAGGAAACTAACAAAACTTTCCCCAATAGTTTGATGGTACAGTTACAATGGCAAATTAACCATTCGTCGAGTACACAAAAATGTGAAAATCAACATTGGTCCTGATACCAATTTTCCATACAGAAATCCCTGCTCTCTATGGTGCAAATGTAAATAAAGTCTGGTTGCATCAGCATAAGGCATCAAGCCATACGTCTGCTTCAACCTACAAATATTTGGAGAACATAAGAGAGAGAAATGGGAATACATTCCATATTTCGTAGCAGTTTGCTCCAGTGGAAGCTGTGCTGAAGATTGATAGCTCAAGCTAAAGGCTGCCAGATAGAACATCACAGCTGGTGGAGGCGCGGTTTTTCATAAGGTAAGGATGTCTTAAGTTTGTTACCATACATTGCGAACAACACTCTTTAATTTTGTCGTTTGCTCTTCTTGCAGCGGTTTGACTATCATTTTTCTTACAAAATAACTTTACAACTATGACACCTGGAGATATAGGCCACACTTACGTCATTGCAACAGTGGCCTGAAATGTACAGTTGTTAGCGATTCAAGTGTTGCTACGCTTTTCCGACAAAAAGTACTGTTATAAAAGATTTCATTTCTCTGAGACATCCTATACAAATGGGTCAAAATAAATGAAGAATAACAAACTTATTTATTTACGGAGGTTGCTTTCTTTGACCTCATACCTTTCTGTATACTTATTCTAGAAGAACTTCTATTAAGTTCCCCCCCTCTTTAAAAGTTTGCACAGTGAGATGCTATTCGAAAGCTGTACAAAACAAAAATCGGATGGGTTGTATTCACACGACTACTCTACTCATTCTTCTACAAATTACTCTTTCAAAAACTTATTATTCTATCCACTTCTTCTAAATTCAGTTGAACTTTCATAATAGATATTGTTGTAGGATACAATAGGCAAAGCGATTTAAAATAAAAAGGACGAGGGGGGGGAGTAATAGCGACTTACCAATTGAGAAAACTAAAGTAACTGAAAATTCAAACCAACATTAAAAAATACCCATGAAACCCATAAAAAAATCTGTTACATTCACATGACTTTATCTACCCTCTATAGTGGGTATACGAACTATTCTTACTAAAGCTTATTACTTTTCTTTTTATCTACTACATTTTAATCCAAATAAACCTTTGCAGAAATAGCTGCATTACTCATTTCGTTATAAATATGAAGAGAACAGCGATAGTCAAATGTTTAAGATCTGGGCGCTATATGCTGACCTTAAAATTCCATACTGTTTCCATGCAATCGCGAGAAACCACTGAATGTTGATAGGACTTTGAGAGAATGACAAAGAAATGAAAAATTCGAACCTTTAACAATGAATATCTCAAAAATGGCTTATGCCACAAAAAAAATTATTGGAAACAAATTGTGTATTTTAAAGAGATCTAAATTTTTTTGTGTAGTACGGTTTCGTGTATCGCTTATTGTTTACCAGTTATACAAGATTATACAAAATTTCTTCTGAATTAAGTGGACTTCACAGGCTATTCCCAAGAAATTAAAGATATAATTTTTATTTGTCGTGTAAATATATTTAATATGTAGTATTTAATCAAAATTGTTAGAGCTATTTTTCAGAAAATAAAAAACTCCGAAAAATCTTCCATGTAAAGAGTAGTTTGGGGTGGGGGAATTTTTTGAAAATCTTCGTGTCACATCTTTAGAAGGTAGTACTGAACCCAGATACCAAGTCTTGTATTTATCCAAATTTTTGCTTTTGAGTTATGCTGTTCACGTACAAACACGCCTTTTTATTAAAATGTTCTTTAGGATTCAGGGGGCATCAAAACATGTATTTTAGGTGAAATATCGGTATGGAATTTTGGGTAGAATGCAATACCTTCTTTATCTACTATGTACGTGATAGAGAAAGTAAAAATGGCATAAATGTTGTGCTTTAATGAGATCCTACATTTTTTGAGCAGTAAGATTTTGTCTATCTCTTAGGGTTTACCAATTATACAAGTCATTCAGAATTCTCAGACTATTCTCAAATTCAATGTCATTGTCTTAAAGCATGTGGTATTTTAATCAAAATCGTCATTTCGGAGAAAATAAAAGATAATGAAAGTTTTTCCATGTAAAACGTTTATCTGAGGTGGGGGGATATTCTTGAAAATCTTCCTGTTCTATCTTTGGAACATGCTGATTTTAAATAGCAAGTTTGGTATTTAATCGGCTTTTAGTTTTTCAGTTATGTTGTTCAACTACACACATAGACACTGCCTTTTTTTAATTTTTTTTTTTTACTTTCTCTACTACGTATAGTAAGTAGGGGAAGTATTGTATTCCACCCAAAAATTCGATACCGAGATTTCAGCGGAAATACATGTTTTAGACCCCCTGAATAAAAAAAAAACATTTTTGGAAACATGTCCGTGTGTGTGTTTGTCTGTGAACAGCATAACTCAGAAACGAACAGTCGGCTAAACACAAAACTTGGTATTTAGGTTCAATATCTTCCAGAGATGCGACACGAAGGTTTTCAAGAAAATCCCCCCTCCCCAGATTACCCTTTACATGGAAGATTTTTCGAAAATTTTAATTTTCTCAAAAATGGCTCTAACGATTTTGATTAAAATATCATATGTTTAAGCTACCTTCATGGCAAATAAAATGTATATCTTGAATTTTCTGGGAATGTCTCCAAAAGTATTCTTCATTGTGAACGACTTTTGCATAACTGGTAAACCATAAGAGAGACAAAATTTTACTACACAAAAAATGTAGATCGCGTTAAAATACACAATTGATGTCATATATATTTTTGTTGTTGATTGAACCATTTTTGAGATATTGCTTGTTATTCCCTTAAATCTTTCAATACTTATTTTCTCAAATGGGAATTCGTTATTCATTTTTTTGTCTTGGATATGCAAAGAGTATTAATCTGTGGGAAAGGGAATGGTGCTGCACCTAGCAACCAGCTATTAAGAGATATGTATGTGCTTAAAGGCTAATGTATTTCTATATTGCCCTTGTAAATATATATTCCCCTTACATCTACAAGAAAATTAGCAATAAGATAGAGTCGGCAAATGTTTATCTCGATTAACATGAAACATATGGAGAATAAGCGTTTGTAAAAATAGTTTGTACAAGAGTAGAGAAAGTCATGTGAGTGTAACACAGAATTTTTTTTAAAGGAGTCTCAAAACGTGCAATTCCCATGAAATCTCGGTACCGAATTTTAGGGTGAAATGCTATACTTACCCTACTTACTATAAGGTAAATAGTAGAAAAAGTGAAAACGAACACGATTTTGATTCGTTAATTTCGTTCTAATGTTTTAATGTAGCATATTATGCCTGGTATAAGTCTTGTTGCGTCTAAGGGCTGCTTCTTCCCATCAAATTATTCCACTTGGACGCCCAATCGGAGCTAAGTGGCCAGTACGTTACAAACAAAGCTTTCACTTGTTCTGGCACTATGCCCATATCCCGCACAGGAAATGCCCGTATGCTTGGAACTGCATTTAAAACCACTATAAATCTGACAGAAAGACAGTCAGCGAAGGAGAGCTTTGGAAACTTTCGCTGCTTATCGCTATTTTTACAGCAGTGTCTCTTCGGTTAGTTGCTGGTTTATTTCACTATAACACGATTTGGTTCACTCTAATACACAGAATAGTGAGGGTGTTCAATAATAAAACAAAAGTAGAGGAAGTATTGCATTCCACCCAAAAGCTTGATACCAAGATTCCACTGGAAATACAAGTTTTGAGGTCCTTATTATAAAAGCTCCGTTTTGAGTGCACAAGAACCTGGTTTATCCGGATTCATTTGTACTTTCTCCACTACGTATAGTCAGTAGGGGAGGTATTACATTCCATTAAAAAATTCGATATTGATATTTCACCGGAAATACATGTTTTGAGGCCCTCTGAATCGTAAAACAGCATTTTACAACAAAGGTCCGTGTGTAAGTCTGTCGCGTGTCTGAGAACAGCATAACTCAAAACCGAAAAGTCGGATAAGAACCAAATTTGGTATTTAGATTCAGTATCTTTCAAAGATACGAAACGAAGATTCTCAAGAAAATCCCCCACTCCAGAAAACCCTTTACATGGAACATCTTTCGAAAGTCTTGATTTTCTCAACAATGGCTCAAACGGGTTTGATTAAAATATCATATGTTTAAGATATTTTCATGAGAAATAAAATTAATGTCTTGAATTTTCTGGAAATGTCCCCAAAAGTCCTCTTCATTCTGAATGGCTTTGTATAAACTAGTAAACCGTAAGAGATAGACAAATTTTTCTACACAAGAAAAGAATGTAGATCTCGTTAAAACATACAATTTATGTCATACACTTTTTTATGGAGTAAATCATTTCCAAGTTATTCCTTTTATGTGTTCGAATTTTCCAATACTTATACTTTTTCTCAAATGGGAATTCGTTATTCGCCTTTTTATGTGCTGGACATGTAAACAGAATGAGATGCTCCACATAGCAACCAGCTATTAAAAGATTTGACTATCGCTTAAAGGCTACAATATTCCCTTTGCACCTACACGAACATTAGCAATAACATGGTAGCTTCTACAAATGTTTATCTCGATTAACATGAAGTTGATGGAGAATAAGCGTTTGTAAAAATAGTTTGTACAAGAGAGGAGAAAGTCACGTGAACGCAACACATCAGAATCTTTGTTTCCTTTTCCTTTTTGTTTTAACTCGAAAATGTGCAGTATACAGTTGTTACGGTACGTGTATGTACAGTTGTTATATTGGCACCGCAGATAGATAGAAATCACCGGTTCCACGCTTCCAGCTACCATTATTACAGTCAGTGTGGATCTATTCCTTATAGAGTTAAGAAGCTGCACCGGTATTGTTCTTTTGTTCCTGTGTTCTGAGTGTGTGTGAGTGAAATAATGCCTCATGCTGAGGCAACGACACAGCTGGAAAAACTAATGGTTTACCTAGAATGTCAGTCGGAAACAACTCCAACCGAACTGGTTTTAGTGAAACGTCTACGCGATCGTGCTGCTCTCAAACGTTTGAAACAAAAGAAACTTACACACTACAAATTTCAATATATAGACGTGAGTAGACCACAGTAAATATAGAGTTTAAGTGTCAAAAAGTGTTTCTTGTTAGTCCAAAATACATAAGAGGTTTGTATGTTGTAGTACACAATAGAGTTTTTGCATTTACTAGAATATTTCCGGGTTTGTCTGTGTATACCACAACTAAAAAGCGAAAAGTCAACTTGGTATTTAAGTTGGGCGTTCTCCAAGAATACGACACGAAGGTTTTCAAGAAAATTTCCCCTTCCCAAAACTACCCTAGACATTGACACACTTTTTATTTTCTCAAAGGCTTTTCGATTTTGATTAAAATATCACCTTGAAGACATTTGCATGACAAATGAAATGTACATCTTGAAACTGTAAAAGAAGGGCAAAATCTTACTATAAAAAAGAAGAAAAGAAAAGCACATGTAGATCTCGTTAAAGCCCAAAATTTATATAAAATAAAATGCTTAGTGGCGTTAACCAATTTCAGATACCTGACTTTTTTCAAGTAGTAAGTAGCTATTCTACTACGTATAGTAAGTAGGGGAAGTATTGTATTCCACCCAAAAATTCCATACCGAGATTTCACCGGAAATACATGTTTTGAGGCCCCTGAATCAACAAAAAATTTTTTTTGGAAACATGTCCGTGCGTGTGTCTGTCTGTGAACAGCATAACTCAGAAACGAACAGTCGGATAAACACCAAACTTGGTATTTAGATTCAGTATCTTCCAGAGAAGCGACACGAAGGTTTTCGAGAAAATCCCCCTACCCCAGATTACCCTTTACATGGAACATTTTTCGAAAATTTTAATTTTCTTAAAAATGGCTCTAACGATTTTGATTAAAATATCATATGTTTTTAAGATATTTTCATGACAAATAAAATGTATATATTGAATTTTCTGGGAATGTCTCCAAAAGTATTCTTCATTGCGAACGACTTTTGCATAAATGGTAAACCATAAGAGATAGACAAAATGTTACTACACAAAAAATGTAGAATGCGTTAAAATATACAATTTATGTCATATGCATTTTTGTTGTTGAGTGAACCATTTTCGAGATATTGCTTGTTACTCCCTTAAATATTTCAATAGTTATTTTCTTAAATGGGTATTCCTTATTCATTTTTTTTTTTGGTCTTGTATATGCAAAGAGTATTAATCTGTGGCAAAGGGAATGAATGGTGTTGCACATAGCAACCAGCTATTAAGAGATATGTCGATGCTTAAAGGCTACTGTATTTCTATATTGCCCTTGCAATTACAAAACAAGGGGAGCATAGTACGCCTTAAGCGATAGTCAAATATTTTTAGAACTGGTCGCTATGAGTAAAATGTAATTTTCTTTGCATGTCAAAAGATCGTTTCTGCAAATGTTTATCTCGATTAATATGAAATAGATGGAGAATAAGAGTTTGTAAAAATAGTTTGTACAAGAGTAGTGGAACACATAAGATTTTTTTTCTCTCGTGGTCATGCTCCTTGGAGCATATAGTTATAAAACCATCACATTACGATCCACTTTAACTGTGATTATTGCTTTAGCTTTCTGTATTCTTATACCTACAACAAAACGGTAAAATGTAGACTGAAAGTTCATCTCTATTAACAAAAATCAGGCAGCAAAATAGGCTTATGTAAGAATCGTTTAGAACAGAGAAAGTGCAACGCAATAGACTCAGGATAAGCAGGCAGTATTAAAGTAGACTACCTTGAAGTCAAAACCGCGGGCGCATCAGCATAGTTCAAATCGAAAATTCAGATAAATACCAAATATTACACTTGAATCAGACACTGTTTAAGCCATGTCAGACGAAGATATCCGTAGTGAGAGGTTAAGAATTTATCTGATGAAACTCGTAACCTCGAGTGGGATTTTATTAACACTTTTGTGTTATTTAAAATCAAATCACGATTGTGTCAGCTGTCAGATCAGAGATAACGTATACCTACTAAATGAATGAACAATGGAATGTTTTACGAATACTAACCAATGCTATCAACATTGGGAATTAAAGAATAATTAACGTCAAAATAAGCTAAAATCAAAACACAATAAATGCTTTTAATGCAACAGGGCCTACAAATAGAGCTTCTAACACTGCACACCAGCTAAAAGCTTTAGATTATCGCACTAATCAACTTTGGTTTCAAGCACAATTACATGGCAATTACTCTTTGTATTTGCAAATGTTTAATAACTCGACTTGGTTTGATTAGGTTTACTTATCATTAAGCCCCGGATTCTTAGGTTCTGACCTGTTTTATTCCGGACCTCCTACACTCCAAACTTCGGTTTATTTTAATGTTTTAGTTACCAACGAGTAATATACTTCAATTTTATAGAGCCTAAATTGACCTAATTTTACGTTAGGACCTAATAAAACCTATTTTCCGTGATAGAACCTAAAAGTGCCTAATTCGGTCATTTAAGCAAATAAGAGTAGATTTATGAATATAAAAGTATTTTTAAAACGAAGGGAGACCGTTCGAATACGGAAACTATTAAATAATTAGATTATGAAATCTTGCGCAATACCTTACAATAATAAACTTTACTTAAAACGTCCGCCACAATAATAAAGTAATTAAAACGTTCGCCGCCTTCAGTTATCATTTTCTAGCTATAGTCGAAAGAGGTGGTCTGTGACACGCGGCATTTCTGAAACGTGTGATGTTTACATGCCGCAATAGGTGAAAACAGAGGCAAACATTTTAATAGCGCTGTTGAGTCGTATGCATTATTGCTTCTTTCGTTGTAGGGAGTTTCTAACACGACATTTTTGAATTTGGTCCTTTCAAATACATACTAAAGTTACAGTTAATTTAACTTTTTACAATTTAAAGTTAGTGTTTTAAACAAAATGCCCAGTGATTTGCATGAATATATGTGTATGTGTATATATAATATTCCAAAGATCCTATAAATTCCTAAATTCAACATATAAGATCCTATAAAATCCTAATACACTGATACATAGAACCTAATTTTAACTTTTTAAAGCCTGAAAATCTGGGGCTTACTTATCCTTATGTCCCTTTACATGATTAATTTCTCATGGCGCTCGCATTATCTGTTCACAATACAAATCACCATACTTTAATTTGTCGCAATTCGTTGTAGAGTTAACTATACGTTATATTGACAGCCTTCTGCTTTCTTTGCTATAAAACGTGGTTCTTTTATCTATCCTGCTAAAGATTAAATGGCGGAAATTATGAATTCAGAAGAAGCTGGAATGGAAGAGGCAGGTGAAACTACCGAAGCAGCAGAAAGAATAACACTAGAAGTACAAGGTTATTCAAAAAGAAGAAACAGACTTTAAATATTTATTTCTAATGAACGACAATTACGAATTTATTGTATCAGTTGTAAATTTTTTATGACGAGGCGGCTCGTTGTTGAACTTACAATGAAATGCACGCTGCAATGAAACAATGAATTCACTCTTTGCATACTGCAGCACACAAAACGACTTTTCCTGTAGCGTCGCCATTTTCTCGTAAACAAACACCGTGCCGCTGTACGCACTGAATGCAACTAATAAGTGGGGCTTAAAACTTTGAACTTTCCTCTACTCAATGATGTGACGTATGTGTCGCTATCTATTGTCGTTCATTAAAAACGAATATTTAAAATCTGTTCCTTCTTTTTGAATAACCCTTTACTTACTCAAAAAATCCAGAAAACAATATGATATAGCATTTAATAGCTTCATTGGCTGATGTAAGGCAAAACATATTGAAAACAATTTCACTGAAAATTACAATACTATTGATATTTTTTTTAATTCGTGCGCTGTCTAAAAATTAGTGTATGTCACACGTGTTAAAAGTGGTTTTATTTTGCTCGTAGGATTGCGAAACTCGGCCTATAGCTAAACAATTGAATGCTGCATTTACATGTTTTTTGTAACTATACACTTATTGCTCAATTAGAAATCCTTCGTCAGCAAAAATATATGACGGGGTAGAATAATGATGATAGTTTTAGGTATATCGAGGATATGATTATTTTTCATGGGTAGAGAAAGTCGTGTGAATGCTCATATCATACTACATACACAGATAAGCATATTTCTTTTGTTTTTGTTCTCTAAATACTTGCCTTTCTATAATTAACGTTAAGAGAACCTTAGTTTTCATTGAATTCTCTGAGATGTACGGAAGGATACACCGTGTAGCTCTTACTAAACTGGGGAAAGAGATAGACGCATTATTTTAGGGGAATAAGAAACATATGGTTACCAGCGCAGATGGAATGAACCTGATACATTCAAAACCCCTGGAACATAAAAATGTTACTGGTGGTGATGTAACGAGAGGTAAACAGCTCTAATACGTATAAGTTATTTTTTCCGTTTAATGTAAAGTTATTTTAGTTTCTATATAAATATAACGTACCTTATATCCTGGATATATTTCCTCATATTCTTTTCAATTTTAAAAATAATCAATCCAGTAAATTTACAATTATAGGTGCAAAAAAATGGATTTTTTTTTGCATGGATGAAAAACCATATGCGCCATCAAATTGGTACTTTTACGTATGACACATAATTCTTGGATGAAAAGCTTTTCCCTCAGTGGTCGAAAATGTTTATGAAAAAAAAAAGTCGCCCATTTTGGTGCACATAACTGAAACTCAAATACCTTCAGAAACGTCAGCATTTTTATGCTTATTCTAAACACAATTGTGTTTGTTTCTTGTTATCTGGAATTTCATGTTTTTCCGTCTCCAAACCAATACGTCAAATTGAACTTTTCCGTTCGGTTACTTTCCGTACACCAGCACATGAATTCATTGGCCCTATAATGAGCATACGAAACATATCACTGCGTCCATGTCCAACATAACATGCAGTAAAATATTTAACATATAAAGTATTTGGATAGTATGAAACAAACTATTGTGCATAACTGCAGGAAAGTGTTCCCCCACAGTTACATAAATAACTATTAAACTAGACTGTTGTGAAAATGTTCCTGTAGTTACTTTCTGAAACGTTTCCCGTACAAGCCCTTAAATCGAACAGTTTTCCTCTCTCTACGTATGTATATAACACACTTTCGAAAACCGGAAATAAGGAGTAGTCATATTTTAAATTCAATTTACGACTAATAGGTAAGTATCCTGCATTTTAAAATACACCGGTAGGGAAAATGGCGGACTACAATCTCCAAATAAGGCCTCAAAGATGAATTGCAACCATAAGATGTGTATTATTATGGAAATATCCTGAACATCAATTACTAGTAGTTCAGCACCTGTACTATCGCTTTAAGTAATCACAATTAGTACTGTGTAACAGTTCAAGAGCTCGAACCTGGATATGAAAGCCACCTTCACTTCAAGAAACGACAGAGGAAGTAAGAAAATGCAGTGACGCAATTGCGCCATGTAGTAGTAGCCTCTTAACATTCCAGGAAAAATAAACTTCCATTAAGAGGAACGCTTACCACTTATAGTGTCTGTAAAACCACACTCGTTCTAAATATTCATTTTTACTTTCTCTACTACGCATAGTAAGTAGGGGAGGTATTGAATTCCACGCAAAAATTCGATAGCGAGATTTCACCGGAAATACATGTTTTGAGACCCCTTGAATCAAAAAACTGTTTTGGAAACATGTATCTGTGTGTCTGAACAGCATAACTCAGAAACGAACAGTATAAACACCAAACTTGGTATTTAGGTTCAGTATCTTCCAGAGATGCGACACGAAGGTTTTCAAGAAAATCCCCCACACCAGATTACCCTTTACGTGGAACATTTTTCGAAAATTTTAATTTTCTCAAAAATGCCTCTAACGATTTTGATTAAATATCATGTATTTAAGATACTTTCATGACAAATAAAATGTATATCTTGAATTTTCTGGGAATGTCTCCAAAAGTATTCTACTTTGTGAACGACTTTTGCATAACTGGTAAACCATAAGAGATAGACAAAATTTTACTACACAAAAATGTAGATCCGGTTAAACTACACAATTTATGTCATATACATTTTTTTTGATTGAGTGAACCATTTTCGAGATATTGCTTGTTATTCCCTTAAATTTTCCAATACTTATACTTTTCTCAAATGGGAATTCGTTATTCATTGTTTTTATGTCCTGGACATGCAAAGAGAATGCAATACTGCACATAGCAACCAGCTCTTAAAATATTTGACTGTCGCTTAAAGTCTACCGTATTCCCCTTGCACCTACAAGAAAATTAGCAATAAGATTAACATCTCCATTAACATGAAGCATATGGAGAATAAGCGTTTGTAAAAATAGTTTGTACAAGAGTAGAGAAAGTCATGTGAGTGTAAGAGTTTTTATTTTTATGTTAACGGATAGCTATAAACAGCGTATCAGAATTTCCTCTTGCTACTTATCTTGTTATCGGCCAATATTTGTTGAAGGGTAATGCGCTATCGTTTGTTGCTGTCTGCAGTTATTCTGGACCGTGCTTTGGAACGCCTCCGGATCAAAACTTTACCTGGAGTCACCTGGAGAAGTGTTTAAAAAGCGTTTCTGAACAAAATTGTCATCGTTTCATTTTTGATGGAACCGGTTTCGTTTTTAAAAACCTGTGACGTGCTTACGCGCCAAACTAAATGAATTCTGAACATCTGAAAGGCCGTCACGCTGCTGAGAGAAGAGATGGCTAGTGACATACGAAGGTGGTAACGGCAGAAGTGGGGAGGTAAGGGAGTGACTTCATACGAACGTTTGTTTTCCTTTAGATACGAAAACTTCTTGTCTACACATATTCCTTACGCTGCCCATCTCTTGAGCGCCGAGGAGAGCGTAGTACTTGAAACCGAAATATTGTTAGTCTTATAATTGTTTGATAAGTTGGGAAGAAATCAGTACCTCGGTTTGTCAACAAAAATATTGAATTATTTTATAAGCTTTTTAGGATTTTATTTCCAAGCTAGCTAAGTAAGAGGTATAAAAATTGATAGATTTTGTAGGTATATAACGGATATCTTGAAAATTTATCGCATTATGAATTACTAAAAAATAATTATTCCCTAATATTTAACAGGTTAAAGTAATAATTTAATCTATATTTAAATAAAATTCAATGCTTCAATAAGAAGATAACTCATGATAATATTTCGAATTTTTCGAACATCGCCGCGGTTAGCTTAAGGTTTATACTCTTAGAAAGCTTATGAAACAGAACGTTTAAGAAAACTTATTGGAGAGATTGATAAGAGCTTCTCCGCTTAGCCGTGTGATGTTAAGTCCCTTGAGATGAAGAAAGCCTCAGAACACGGATCAAACATGGCCGAAAGCCTTATTACCTTTAAATATTTGTTTTATAGTATCAAATTTTGCTTTATGTGGAATTGTATGTTTTATTTAAAAGTATTAAAACTCTAATGTTAATTAATTATATATTTTTACTTTCTCTACTACGTAGGGGAAGTATTGTATTCCACCCAAAAATTAGATACCGAGATTTCACCGGAAATACATGTTTTGAGATCCCCTGAATAAAAAAAAGCATTTTTTAAAAACATGTTCGTGTGTCTGTCTATGAACAGCATAACTCAGAAACGAACAGTTGGAGAAACACCAAACTTGGTATTTAGGTTCAGTATCTTCCAAGGATGCGACACGAAGGTTTTCGAGAAAATCTCCCGACCCCAGATTACCCTTTACATGGAAGATTTTTCAAAAATGTTAATTTTCTCAAAAATGGCTCTAAAGATTTTGATTAAAATACCATATGTTTAAGATATGTTTATGACAAATACAATATATATCTTGAATGTTCTGGAAATGTCTCCAAAAGTATTCTTCATTGTGAACGACTTTTGCATAACTGGTAAACCATAAGAGATAGACAAACTTTTACTACACAAAAAATGTAGATCGCGTTAAAATACACAACTTATGTCATACACATTTTTTTTGTTGAGTGAACCATTTTTGAGATATTGCTTGTTATTCCCTTAAATTTTTCAATACTTATTTTCTCAAATGGGAATTCGTTATTCATTTTTTTGTCTTGGATATGCAAAGAGTATTAATCTGTGGGAAAGGGAATGGTGCTGCACCTAGCAACCAGCTATTAAGAGATATGTATGTGCTTAAAGGCTACTGTATTTCCAAATTGCCCTTGTAAATATATTATCCCCTTACATCTACAAGAAACTTAGCAATAAGATAGAGTCTGCAATGTTTATCTCGATTAACATGAAGTAGATGGAGAATAAGCGTTTGTAAAAATAGTTTGTACAAGAGTAGAGAAAGGCATGTGAGTGTAACACATCACATTTTTTGTTAAACTAACAATTTGAGAAAAACAATAATTATTCTTTTTGCTAAGGTGTTCAGAGTTTGAGGTGAACAAAAGTAGAGGGGTGAGCGTTCCTGTTAACTTCGTGAGGTTCACTTAAATGCGAGGCAAGAACCGGTCTTACCAGATCACTTCCACAGTTTGACATCAAGATCAGAATGGAATACTTTCTGGTTGCGGAGTATTTTTATACTACCTAAAGAATTAAATTACTCTCTTCCCCCTGGCAATCGATTGAGATCTGGGGAGCTCAAATTCCAAACTGACGGATATGACAAAAGCATATGAAGTTCATGTTGCTCCATATATGATTTTTCCCATGTCAGTCCTAATAATCATCGTATCACAATTAAGACACGATTATAATGCTTTTTTCTTCTTTCTTTTGTAGAACACTCCTTCCGGACAAGTCATACCTAACTTAGTTTTCTTTGTTTAAACAAATCTGATTGCATTTTGATAACATTATGTTAGTCTGCACAATGAGTAAAATGATATAATTATTTAACCTCTTCAAATTTCATACAAATATGAAATCATCATCAATTTTTAAACATCGTTGGGAATGGAAGTAATACAGTATCTAATTATATCAACGTGAAATATATTACGCATTTTGTACTTCTGAATTAGTGAAATTTAATTTTTTAAGAAATCAAAAAGCAATTTGTAAAACCTTTAAAGAAGTTATTTATACTTCAATGGATATTCATTCATTCATTATCTGTTTACCCTCCTCTTATGTAGGACTTACACCCCCCAGGACTTACAAGCGGGTGCCTGGGGTCAGAGGCCCGTCGAGGAGCAGACACTCATGGATCAGAGCATCCAGGATGGGTGATCAGCCCGATGCCTGGTATGGGATGAAGGAAGTAGATGTAACGAAATGTTGTTGAATTGGATGAAAGGAAAGGTTATGATGGAGCAGTTGGTGGAATGAATGGCGGGGGAAACCGGAGAACCCGGAGAAAACCCGCCCAGACGCCGCTTCGTCCACCACAAATCCCACATGCAGGTCCCTGGGATTGAACCCGGGCCGCCTCGGTGGGAGCGGTCTAACCACTCGGCCCTTCAATGGATATTACTATTTAAAATTAATGCACGGTTTCAATCGCTATATTATGTTTGTAAATGTGGTAAAATATCCTAAACACATGTAAAATACCTAAACAATCATTACTTTAAGGGATATAAATATTTACCCCGAATTAAAACTCCTGTAGCTGTTATGAAAATTCAAGTTTGAAAGCCAAAGATTTTTACAAATATTACTTAGTTCCAGAAAAACGAATTAAGATGAAAGTGATATTTATCTAAATTCTAGGTAGATAAAAAAATTTCATTCACATGACTTTCTCTACCATCTATCGTTTATTAGTGCGTATATAAACTATTCCTACTAAAGCCTATTTCTTATCTACTATTTTTAATCCAAATAAATCCTTGCAGAATTAACTAAATTAAATTGAGCTTTTATTTATGGATGCTCTTTAACTACTATGGTTCTTAGCGTCCCATTCTATATTGGGCGTGAAACACCGGTAATTTTGCTCAGAGGCCTCTTTATCAGGCTTGAGGTTCTTTTACGTGCCGTAAATCTACGACACGGAACCACCGGCTTTACTTCCCTTCCGAAGGAAGCCATGCTAAGGATTTTTACGCCCGAAAAAAAATCCATCGCCTTCCGCCGGGTTTGAACCCGCAACCTTGGGAACTAGAGGTTAGCACGGTACCACCAGTCCACGGAGGACGACGAGAGAGAATTAACTACATTACACATATCGTTATAGATACAACGATAGTCAAAGGTTTTAGAACTGGACGCTATATGCTGGCCTTAAAATTCCATACTGTTTCCATGCAATTGCGAGAAATAGCTGAATGTTGACAGGACTTTAAAAGAATGACCATGAACAATTCGAACCACTATTAACGGATATCTCAGGAATGCCTTATCCGAAATAAATAATTAAATTGTGTGTTTTAAAGAGATCTACATTTTTTGTGTAGTACGTTTACGCCTATCGCTTAAGGTTTACTAGTTATACAAGCTTATGTCAAATTCCTTCCGAATGAAGAGGACTTCATAGGCTATTCCCAGAAAATTCAAGACAAGTTTTATTTGCCATATAAATGCCTTTGATATATAGTAATTTAATAAAAATCGCTAGAGCCATATTTTTAGAAAATCAAAATTTTCGAAAAATGTTCCATGTAAAGGGTAGTTGGGGTGGGGGAATTTTCCTAAAAGTATTCTTGTCGCATTCTTGGAATATACTGAACTTAAATACCAAGTTTGCTGCTTCACACAGACATGCGCCCGCACCTTTTTTGGATTCAGGAGGCCTTTAAACATGTATTTCCGGTGAAAGCTCGGTATCGAATTTTTGGGTGGAATGCAATACTTTCTCTACCATGCACGGGTAAAGAAAGTAAAAATGAACAATAAAAATAACAATTTAAAGTCAGCAATGAGCTAAACAAAGCTAGATAAATGGATATATGTGCTTGAAATTGACACGACCGTAGTACATAGGTAATCACTATATTACTTTATGTAGTATTCAAAGCTAACTGGGATAATTTACAACTAATTATACTTTACGACCAATCAGAAACGCTAAACAGGCCGCTATACCAAACGGAAACGAATGCTAACAGAGAGTTAATCTACACATGATCTCAAGAGGAGGAAGGCCTCATGTGGTCTCAGAAGGAAGACTAACCTAAGTAAATCTTATAAATCAGTCATTATTTTAATAAAAGTCCATACGTCAACACAAAATATAAAGTATAATTCACTCATTAGGTTCTCAGCAAATGCCATAAATCTTGCAACACTTCATTTAACTTTAAATTTATATGCAAAGAAACAAAAGCTATGTTTGATTTAAAACAAGCCATTATAACCAAGACCTGAGTAGGAAGAAACCTCAAAGCTCAAAAACATTGCTCAACGTAGCGAAAAATTCGTTGAACACCTACATCACGATATGAGTGCATTCGATGGGAAGAGGAACTAAACAGTTACGGAAAAAGTAGGCGGAGCATAGGAAGGACAATCAGGTAAAGAAAAAACCCGCAGTTTCGAGTTGCATTTACTAGTGAGGTGAGGTCTGCAAATGTACTGTTTTCATTGCGCAACTGTACATACCCTATCGCCTTGTCCCGCAATCCCCTCTGATCGCTAGTCTTGGTGACGTTAGGCATTGTCAACAATAACAGTGGCGCCCTGCTCCAAGCGCACTCATATCATATTATATTATTGATACCGTAATTATTGACAGGAACATATAATTAATTAAAGAAATGAAGTAAGATTGAGGAATAATTGCAATTAATAATTTCCGTATATTAAATCAAGGTATTATATAACAATTTTGAGTTGAAAAGATTTATCCAGAAAGAAGGTAATTAGCAAGTCATGTTAAGAAAAGTCGTTAGCAACAACGAGGAGCGAACGCGTTATGAATAAAGATTCCTGGAATGCAGTTAGGTTGTAAGTTCAATACATTCGCAAAGTCGCGTAGGCCACAGGATAGCAACAAGAGGTACGGCGTAGTAACAGTCAGAGACGCACATGAAGAGAGATCAATGTTGACCCAGGTGATAAAGAAAGTTGGTAGGGTATTCAGATGTAGGCGGAGCTAAAATTAATAAACGTTCATGGATCCTAAATCGAAGAGGTACTTACTGCCCGACGAATCGTCATTCTGGATACTTGTGACTTATTCGTGTAGCGCCAGAGACGCGCTTGAGATTTAGCGGTTATTGCGAGGGGTTTTGCCGGTAAACATTTTAGCGACTCACGGCAAATTACGCTTCTAGTTTCTTTTATTGTGGAAATATGTTGGTAATTGCTTATTCCGTACAGGCCTTTTAACTTCGTTTGGTTATATCTGGACTTTGATTTCTGATGCCGATGTTATTTCTCGCTGAACTGTAGGTTTCCTTAACGTTAGTTTTCTCGGTTTTTAACCATTAAACACAATCGCATTCGCTGCCACATTCATACTTCAGACTCTGTGGGGGATAAGGAATGATTCTAGATAAACACAAATTTCACGTCCCAGCCGGGAATCCAACGCGGGAACTCTGGAGTGAGAAGCCAGAGTGCTGACCACTCGACCGCAGAGGCAGGCCACAATAATTTATTTCAAGTGACACACCGCTTTAGTTTATTTCAATTTTGAACTTACAAGAGATGATAAATGCCAAGTATTAAGTCATAACTAGAAGTTTAGGCATTTATTTTGGTTAAGATAGGTAGGCACTTAAAATACCAAAAATAGGCAGTAACATAATTAAAGTAGGCATTTATTAAAAGTGAAAACAGAGAGTAATTACACTCTTTATTCATGAAAATAACTATCCAAGATAATACATTCTTCACATAAAGTACTTACTTTACTTGATTACACGCAACAACAATATGTTTTTCAAGGTGTCAAATGCCATAATCAGCCGCCTGTCAGAACGTTTTTCATCATGGAAAACAACGTTCTCCTTCCACTGAAGTGACTGGACAACATTTAAAACAAGATATTTCGTAAAGACTCATATCAGTTACAACACACTTTCATGTTTCAGGACATTTAGCACTCAACACGTTTACAGTTTTCACTAACACTTTTTCCTTTCTCTGTTGATACTTGCAGTAGTTGATTTACTGCATCTTCAAAGGTTGCCATGGTCTCCAATTTCAAGACTACTTCTGGTAGCAGGCTATAATGTGCTGCTACAAACGCCAGATAGTTGTTGAGTTCTTCATTTAACAACTTCTTTACCTCGCAAGCTGAAGCAGCTTCGTCTTCTGATAGAGCATCAAATACCTCACAGAGCTTGTTCAAATTGTTGCTGTAATATACTAGTGTCGTGTCCTTAAAAACCCATATTCGGGAAGGTGAGTTTAGGAAGACCTTCTTGGTGTTAGAACCAACTTACCCACAAGAGGATAGACTTCTTACTTCTTCGACGATTCTGTGCAACCCATGGATTAGACATGTCAGATAGAGCATTTTCGGGAAGAGAACGTTCAAGACTTTAGCTGCCTTTTTCATGTAACGTGCCTGCATTCCTTTCATAGGTTCTGCTATTTAAAGAGCTTAATTGAATTGTTTGAGGAGGTAAGTTTTGGACTGCTTTATGTGTGTTTTAAAATATGTAAATAATCACAGCAATAAGCCATAACGATCATAAAAAAGGCAGAATAAAAACTAGTCCTACCGTCCCTAAAATGTACCGAAACATGTTTATATTATTTAACTCTTTATTATATACATCCAAATAGCAAAGGCACTTTGCCTAACTAGTTATAACTCTTGTTAAATAATTTTCATTTTAGCAATTGTATAAATAATATTTGCTTAATGTATTCGATCTGCTAGCACGTGGGTGAGTTGAGGGTTTTCTCTGACGGCGCTCACTGTGAATTAATCTTCAAAATCATCTTCACAGGGCTAAAGTTACGCAAACGCAATTTTCAACAGATATTTTCTGCTGTCAATCTACAAAGTATAATCTTGAATAGGTGGAACTACAGAGGAGCTATAACCCCCTCTTAATTACAGAAAAAATGTAGTAAAGTTAAATATTACGGAGGGACAGAGCACCGCAGCAGACAGCAACGGCCCCTTTTGCCTCCAGGGAGGGATGAGGGGACAACCACAGGACGACCAGATTCAAAAGGCGACGTGCGCAAGCATGGACGGTGTCCCTAACATTTCAGTTCGAAACCATCCGACACTCCTCAAGACTGCCCACAAGCCCATGAACCCCCGGAGTACCCTGAAGGGAACCTAGCAGAGCAGCAGCAGGAGAAGCCTCCACAAAGCGCACGTCGACCGCTCAGCCACAACTTACCAAACATCGTCGCCTGGTCCTTCAACCCTGAAACAAATGTATGAGGAAGCAGATTATGGGAACAGGAAATGAGGGTCAGTAAAGTAGTGGTAGACAAAGAATCACGCCACCATTCGCCTACCGAACCACAGAAACCACGAAAACCCATGGTTAGAATGGGCGGTCGCCGGGAATCGAACCCAGAACCTTTCGAATGCGAGCCTCACACGTTACCGCAAAAATCTCCCAACCCCACCGCGAGAAACAGAATTCAACAGCTCAAACCAGTTACCTCAGAAACGGTTTATGGCACAGAAAAACTTGTTTTTAAGTAAATTGTGTGTTTTAAGGAGCTCTACATTTTTTTGTATGGTACGCTTTCATCTATCAGTTAACGTTTACAAGTTATATACCATTATACAAAAATCTTTCCGGAAGAGGACTTCACAGGGTATTCACAGTAAATTCAATATCAAATTTTATTTGCCATGTAAATATCTTTAGTATTTGATATTTCCATTCAAATCGTTAGACATTTTTAAGAAATAAAAAGTTTCGAAAAAGGGTAGTTGAGGTGAGGGATTTTTCTTGAAAATTCTTTGTCGCATCTTTGGAAGGTAACTGAACCTAAATACGAGACCAAGTGTGGTATTTATCCACAGTTACGCTGTTCACAGACAGACAGACAGACACACACACACACACACAAACGGACCTTTTCCTAAAAATGCTTTTTTTGAATTCAGGGGGCCTCAAAACAATGTATTTCCAGTAGAATATCGGTATCAATTTTTGGGTGAAATGCAATACCTTCTCTAACTATTTTGTAGTGGTAGACAAACTAATAAGTTTTCGTAAGAATTGTTTTTATACCCATCAACAAATGGCAACCCATAAGTAAAGAAAGTCATGTGAATGTTACACATTTTTTATCTGAGGTATATAAGTCCATGTCCGCAATCAAGACACGTGCGCAACACAGATAGTATTGCTTTAAATTAGCGTGCTCGAATGTCTTTCCTTTGAATTATTTTCCTTGAAGAAAAGCATTCTTATTTAAAGCTTTCAAGTTTCATAAGCTGAAAAGCAAAATTTTTCTTCTCTTATTATGATTCATTACACCAATTCATCTTTCAGTGGCTATTTATACAGAAGTAAGCCTCTTTTTTTTTTTACTTTCTCTACTACGTATAGTAAGTAGGGAAAGTATTGTATTCCACCCAAAAATTCGATACTGACATTTCCGGAAATATATGTTCTGAGACCCCCTGAATCCAAAAAAAAAAAAAAAAAAACTTGGAAACATGTCCCTGTGTGTGTCTGTGAACAGCATAACTCAGAGACGAACAGACGGATAAACACCAAACTTGGTATTTAGGTTCAGTATCTTCCAGAGATGCGACACGAAGGTTTTCAAGAAAATCCCCCCACCCCAGATTACCCTTTACATGGAACATTTTTCAAAAATTTTAATTTTCTCAAAAATGGCTCTAACGATTTCTATTAAAATATCATATATTTTAAGATATTTTCATGGCAAATGAAATGTATATCTGAATCTTCTGGGAATGTCTCCAAAGTATTCTTCATTGTGAACGACTTTTGCATAACTGTTAAACCATAACAGATAGACAAAATTTTACTACACAAAAAATGTAGATCGCGTTAAAATATACAATGTATGTCATTTACATTTTTTGTTGTTGAGTGGACAATTTTCGAGATATTGGTTGTTATTCCCTTAAATTTTCCAATACTTTTTCTCAAATGGGAATCCGTTATTCATTTTTTTTATGTTCTGGACATGCAAAGAGAATGAAATACTCCACATAGCAAACAGCTCTTAAAACATTTGAGTATCGCTTAGAAAATTAGCAATAAGATTAACATCTCGATTAACATGAAGCATATGGAGAATAAGCGTTTGTAAAAATAGTTTGTACGAGAGTAGAGAAAGTAATGTGAGTGTAACACATTAGATTTTTTTGTTCATTTGTTTATGGTCGCATTTTACAATTAACATAGCATATACACTTTAGTTTACATTAGATACAATGGTTAATGTTCACATTCATATGTAAATTAAATTAAAGTGAGTTTTATTTATGGACGCTCTTTAACTACTATGGTCCTTAGCGTCCCATTCTATACTGGGTGTGAAAGACCGACAATTTTGCTCAGAGGCCTCCTTATCATGCTTGAGGTTCTTTTACGTGCCGAAAATCTACGACACGGGACCACCAGCTTTACTTCCCTTCCGAAGGAAGCCATGCTAAGGATTTTTACGCCCGAAATAATCCATCGCCCTCCGCCGGGTTTGAACCCGTGACCTTGGGAACTAGAGGCTAGCACGGTACCACTAGTCCACAGAGAACAAGACATTCATATGTTAATATCAACAATTATCATTTTCCTTAGACAAAAACAAAACTCAACTGCAATCGACAGTCCATAACTGTTAACAGTTTAGTGTTAATTATTTACATTATTAACATTTTAGATGAATCATAATAAACGATAATAAAGAATAATGCTTCTCACTGTCGAAATATTATGAACTTCATTAAAGCAATTGAATTATATAAACATATTTAATTAAAAGAATTAAGAAATTGTTTGTTATTCCAAAATTACTGTAATGTTCATTGTGTATAAATTGTTCTTGTAAACCATTGTTATGCTTAATGTGTAATAACTAATTGTAAAGCTATCGTTATTTTCAACGTAAATTTTATGTTCTTGTAAATCATGGTAAGAAATGCTAGTAAAATCGTTCTACTGAACCTAAATCGGTCACGATTTGACTAAAATGGTTAAAGCGACCTTAAACAAATATATAAAAAAAAATATCTGATGTGTTACACTCGCATGACTTTCTCTACTCTTGTACAAACGCTTATTCTCCATAGGCTTCATGTTAATAGAGATACCGAGATGGTAATATTATTGCTAATTTTCTTGTAGAACCAAGGGGAATTGCTAGGCTTTAAGCGATAGTCAAATATTTTAAGAGCTGGTTGCTATGTGGAGTATTCCATTCTCTTTTATGTCCACGACATAAAAAAATGAATAACGAATTCCCATTTGAGAAAAAGTATTGGAAAGTTTAAGGGAATAACAAGCAATATCTCGAAACTGGCTCACTCAACAACGAAAATGTATATGACATAAATTGTGTATTTTAACGCGATCTACATTTTTTGAGTAGTAAAATTTTGTCTATCTCTTATGGTTTACCAGTTATGCAAAAGTCGTTCACAATATCGTTAGAGCCATTTTTGAGAAAATTAAAATTTTCGAAAAATGTTCCATGTAAAGGGTAATCTGGGGTGGGGGGATTTTCTTGAAAACCTTCGTGTGGCATCTCTGGAAGATACTAAACCTAAATACCAAGTTTGGTGTTTACCTGACTGTTCGTTTCTGAGTTATGCTGTTCACAGACACACACGGACATGTTTCCAAAAACATATATTTGCGGTGAAATCTCGGTATCGAATTTTTGGGTGGAATATCTACAATACTTTCCCTACTTATTATACCTAGTAGAGAAAGTACAAAAAATATTGACAAACAGTAGAAGCCTTATTTTAATTTAGTTTCTATAATTAATATGTACTAATTCGAAAGATAAAAGACCAATACTTATTCTTTCAGTAATTAAATACTGACCATGAAAATTGCTATAAAAATCTCATAAAAAACAGAAACTACTTAATGTTTTAATAAATGGGATTTTTAAAACCGAAGTGTTTTATTTCAAGTCCCTTAGTAAATGGCTGAAATCCATTCCCGGCTATGGCATTGAATTTTCCAGTCGTCTCATTCTACCTTTCCAGCTGAAATGTCTTTTAGCTGACAAGTAGTTAACTAAAGAATTGCAATTCCTGCAGAATGACACAAGTGTAGTATTTGCACAAACAAACATCAATTACTCTGCCGACTCGTAACCTACGCTGGTTACCACTGCAATCTGAAATGCAAAAACAAATATGCTGATGTCCTTTAGGTGTTTCTTCCATTGCAACATGCCTCAAGTGTTTATATATCTCTCCGTACTAAGCACCTTGTCCCATATAGGAAAGTATACTTCACAAGTGGTTTTCGAGTGCGTTTGGCATTCCTAACTATGCTTCTCTGTTTGTTGTTCAGTCAGCAATATTCCAGTCCAACATCCCATAACTGGTACCAGTAAGTCATTGCAGCATAATTTATATGCATGAACTCCCTATCGCCTCTGTATTACTCTCTCCACTACGTATAGTAAGTAGGGGAAGTATTGTATTTCACCCAAAAATTCGATACCGAGATTTCACCGGAAGTACATGTTTTGAGACCCCCTGAATCCAAAAAAAAAAGCATTTTTGGAAACATGTCCGTGTGTGTGTCTATAAACAGCATAACTCAGAAACGAACAGTCGGATAAACACCAAACTTGGTATTTAGGTTCAGTATCTTCCAGAGATGCGACATCAAGGTTTTCAACAAAATCCCCACACCACAGATTACCTTTACATGGAACATTTTTCGAAAATTTTAATTTTCTCAAAAATGGCTCTAACGATTTTGATTAAAATATCATTGGTTTAAGATATTTTCATGACAAATAAAAGGTATATCTTGAATTTTCTGGGAATGTCTCCAAAAGTAATCTTCATTGTGAACGACTTTTGCATAACTGGTGAACCAAAAGAGATAGACAAAATTTTACTACACACAAAATGTAGATCGCGTTAAAATACACAATTTATATCATATACATTTTTTTTGTTGAGTGAACCATTTTCGAGATATTGCTTGTTATTCCCTTAAATTTTTCAATACTTATTTTCTAAAATGGGAATTCGTTATTCATTTTTTTGTCTTGGATATGCAAAGAGTTATAATCTGTGGCAAAGGGAATGGTGCTGCACCTAGCAAACAGCTATTAAGAGATATGTATGTGCTTAAAGGCTACTGTATTTCTATATTGCCCTTGCAAACACAAAACAAGGGGAACGTAGTACGCCTTAAGCGATAGTCAAATATTTTTAGACCTGGTCGCTATGTGTAAAATGTAATTCTCTTTGCATGTCAAAAGATCGTTTCTGCAAATGTTTAGGTGGATTAATATGAAATAGATGGACAATAAGAGCTTGTAAAAATAGCTTTTACAAGAGTAGAGAAAAGTCATGTGAGTGTAACACATCAGATTTTTTTTAAAGGAACCTGTTTAACCCCTTAAAGTATTTAAAAAATCCCTGGTATTCACCTGCATAGCAGAATATTCATTAATGAATTAGTGCAGTCTGCTAGATAAAGAAATGTACACAGATCGCCAAAGAAAATCTTCGGCGGATTTTCTATCGTTTTTTGGGGTCTTTTGAGGCGTTTCCTTCAAGCGTGTGGCTTGATAACACAGCAATAAGGGATAAAGAGCGGAGGTTGATGCCGTTGTTTCTTCTGGTGTTATTGAAACCAAGACATGTTTTTTGTCTCCGAACCAGTCATGCCGTATACTAGCGAAATTAGTCGTGGACGTATCGTGGATATGTGTGAGGTCGTTGCACTGTTACAGCAAACGCAACGGCAGTGCATAAGTGTTTTTATAGTAAATTACTGGATAAAAATATTCCAGGAAAGTGGAGAAGACGGTCTACATACCCGTCAAGAAGTGAGCACTCCCCGTAAAACATCCCCAGATGATGATATTCGTTTACCAAATTCAAATTACTCTTTTGTTATAATTGACTCATCATGTTTAGAAACTAGACATAAATATGTATATGGTTTACCGAATATGACATACATATTATGGCAATAAAATTGGGCTATATTTTTTTCCTATAATCCTGTTGTATTCCTGTGATCAACAATATGTTAGTAAAGGTATATCAATCAATTATAGTTTCAATTAGAGGGAAAACATGCTACTTTATTTATTATTTAGTTATATTTGCTTCTATGCAGCAACAAGCATTGATATCACTGTGAGAATAAACTTATGTTTATTTTTTGTTATAAACTGCTACCTTGTTATGTATTTAATGAATATCATTCAAACTTTAATTTGCGACCCCTGAACATTTTCACACACTGCACATTCTACATTTCGCTAACCTAGGCGCTCATAGAGTTCCCCCCTTATATCTTAACCCTTTCCTGTAGTAGCCGATAAGATAGGCTACCAATCACGATAAAAGGTCTGTATGGCAAACTGAATGCACTCACTCTACCTCTTTCTCTTTTAGCCAATACGATCGAGAGCGCAAACATATATTTCGTTTCTACGCCCTTTTGTAACCTTTGTTGTGGTTATTGGTGTAACTATTTAGCAGAAGGAGTGGCGCACCCTTGCACCGTGGTCCTAAGCAATCAATTAAATGGCATGGCTTCACAAGGCCACGTACAAAGATAAATAATGTGACACAGACGCGAGGTGCAGTGAGATTTTCTTTGGCGCTCTTTGTACATGAAAAATCCACAAACTGTAAAATTTAGTAGTCATGAACTTTTGTGAGAACTACTCGTATTTTCAAAGCCCCGCAAAAGTACAAGTCACCTGTGCTCTGAGCATTGTTATCAAGAGCTGGGTTAAATCTTCTTACCGCCTCGTTTCTTCGAATGAAATACACGCGAAGGAGCTTCTTCGGATGGTTCACTTGCTGGAGAGTTGAACACAAGGTGTCTATTATAAACATAACCTAGACGCAGTGAGCAGTCACGTCAATTTTAGCAGGTTTTTAAGCAAAGTACTTGATCATAAAACAATAAATATAAGCCAACATTCGTATGTTAATCATAACGTTTGCACCAGTCTTTAAATGCAATACTTTCCTTCTCACACTGCTGACGAGATTTAGCTCCTATTCAATGTTTCTGACTCGGAGTGTAATTTCCTCGGATTTTCACCCAAACATGAGTCTATTTCAAGAATTCTCAGTTGCTTAGCGTGTTGCAGAGTACCATTCTTGCCTCCTTCATTACAAATGCAATAAGTCAGGTTCAATAGTGTTTGCTGCAGTTGGTTACGTCATGTATTAACATCAAGTTGGGATCTAAGAGTGAAGTGATTATAACTGATTACAACTATCTCTCATTACTATTATTCCCGTAGGTAAACCGGTTATCATAGAAAAGTATACTGCGATCACATTCCAAGCATAAGGAAGCGGCACAAATTTGTATAGCTTTTTACTTCTGTTAGAATTGCATTTAAACGCTCCATAAAAACCAACTACGAGTACATTTAAACAATTTTGGACGGCTGTCCCCGTAGGTAGAGCACTTGTCTGCTGTGCGAGTGGTCCCGGGTTCGATTCCCAGCTGGAGGTTGGGAATTTTTCTCTAGCCAAGATTATTCCCTATAATGAGAGTTTGAATGTGCGTGTGTAATCGAATGATTAAATAACCCAAAGTGCAAGATAAGACGACAAGAGTTACACGAGTTACCACATTGCCTCCCATCAAGGTTCGATCCCAGGGACCCGCATGTGTGATTTCTGGTGGACAAAATGGCGCCTGGGTGGGTTTTCTCCTGTTTTCCCTGCCATTACTCATTCCACCGGTGTTCCATCTTCATCTTTCCTGTCATTCATCCCTCGCATACCATCTATTATCTCCTTCCCTCTAATCCCGGCCGTCGGGCTGATCCCCCATCCTGATTGTCACTCTGTGATCCATAGACCCTCAGTTCCCCGACAGGCATCTGACAATAGACATTGGCATGTAAGTCCTGGGGACTATAAATCCGATGAAGGGGAGGGTAATTAGAGATTACTTTGCTTTTACGCAATAGATAGCTGTCTAAAAGCTAGTTTTTCACATTCTCTGCCACCTGTCTATTAGCAGCTAAGAGGATGTAGGTATTGTTTTCCACCCAAAATTTCGATGTTGAGATTTGAGGCAGTATTTTAAACACTTAAATGATTTCAGTCAAATTATATAAATATAAATTCAATAACAGCCCGCCTTGAAGCAATGTGTGTATCTAATAATTTGTAAAATGTATGTAACAGTCATTGCATATGCTTATATTATTGTATCCATGTGTAATAATGTTATGTGAATGTATTACGTAATTTAATAATGTACCTAGGAGCTGTGAGAATAATAGGTTAAAAGTTGCTAACAATGAGGTAACCTTGAGGCAAAATGAGTGAATAATTTAATAATGCCATTAGTGATTCTTGAGAGCAACAATAGTGTAATTTTTGTGACAGTTTAAAAAAACAGCCTATCACAACCAGAAAAAAAGGTGTACTATTGGACTAGGATTAGCCAATTAGAGACTGAAATATAGCAAGATTTACACATTTAGAGTTCAGTTGCCTGCAGACAGCGTTACTAACCAGACCAAAAAGTGTCTTCAAGAAATATAATATGTATTCGTGTGAGACGAAAAATAAGTTTACGTGTTAAAATGTATAATTAATTAATAAAAAAGAATCTCGCGGCTCTCTATATCAGTGAAGTATTATTGAAATCGTATCAAGTATTAATAAAACGAGGGAAGTAAAATTATAATCTGTGTAAGCCTACATTCTTGTCGCTTCACAACCCTACTATGAGACACGTGTCTCTAACAATAATACTGTCGCAAAGGCCACCTGAAAGTACATTTGGGGCGAAGGCTACCGGAAAGCGGTAGCGGGCACTATACGTGTGGTTGCAATGAATTTCAAGTTCGGCTCCCCAACAGTTGAAATATACTTCAAAACAAACTACTTCAAATTGACGCCCAAAGCGCGGTAAAAAAAAATAACCTAACAAACCATTTTCTCAGATTTCGCCGAAATACATGTTTTAAGGCACCCTGAATCCAAGAAAAAATCATTTTTAGAAAAACGCAGAGAATACAGGAACTGCAAAATTCCTTACTACTGAATATTTTATTTCTTCATGCAGCGGCAAGAAGTTGGCAATGAAACCTTTACTGTCCTAATGGCAGCCGAGCGCTTACCATGTCGCCAAAGATCACATGACAGCTCCTCTACATCAGGACCGAATACATGAGGCCTTCTTAATGAATGCAATTATCAAATTACCATACGATGAATTATGCATGCACTGTTCTAGTAATTAACATCTTTGTTCATTACCTGAAAGTTAAGTCTTGGCTTCGATTAGGAGGTTCCATAACCAGCCCCCATCTAAAACGACCTTATAGATTGTGCAGTATTCAAGGTTAGTTTACTTCACATAAATTTAATGCTTTAAATTGAAAACCGCAGAAGGGTTAACAAATTTCTGATAGAAAAATATTAAGCCATCGCTATGTTTGTAAAGCACAATTTTATTATACTTTTTAGATAAAACAGTAAAATCGGTCGGCTGGAAGGCCGTGGTCTATGAGTAGAATTGTTTATATCCGACTCTTTAGCTGCCACTTTCAAGAGGGTGACATCCTAGGCAACTTAAAAATGACTGCCCTAGTGTTTCTACTGTCCATTCCAAACCAGAGTGCCTTTCACTAAAAACAAACTCTTTGTATTATGCGCGCGAAAGTAGTTCGCAATCCCAGCTCATAATAACTGCTTGTTCCCCTCCCACGTGCTTGTTGAACGCTATTTAATCTATAAAAAGGCGCCCTGCGTGAGAATCATAGTTCAAAATGCAACCTGAGGTAACAATCGATTTTATAAGTATGCGGCAATGAACATTTTACTTACGTTAATCACAATCCTCGGACAAAAGTGCAACACCCAAATCCGAATCCTCCGAAGATGACTCAGCTGCCATATCGGAATCTGAACTACTCTCCAAAATAATGACAAGCTTATCCAAAATTCCACAGCACTGTCGCATTTAAAACAAGTTCCCACGTTTTATCCTCTTCTGTGTTGTATTATGTCTGTCTATATTCCCTGCTCGCTTTGGTTACACTTCTCACTGAAACGTCAGCAAAATCCGATATTAGTTTCGTAATATGCAATAATGCAAGTGTCAGGTATTTTTGTAATAGTGAGTTGAATATATGAAGTATTGTTTGTTTTTAGCCACTTTTTAACTGTTTCGCGCTTCTGTGTTTGAACAGTTTATTCGCACTACACGCACCTTCCTCTGCCATGTGAGCTCAAATACCAACTGACTAAATCACAAGATTTGACCTGAGCTGAGCTGTGTGTTAGTGTATTATGAATGACTGTTCGCTTATCATATATCCTGTGTTACGCAAAGTGTTTATTCGGTAGTCAGATAGCACCTCTGGGAATTCGTTGCTGCATTTCTTGTGTATGTAAGAGAGTGGCAATCGTGCATGTCGGTTGGTATTAATAAGCAAGATGCTCTCTGCGTTAGCGCAACAGCAGGCGAAAATCATATTTTGTAATCTCTTAACAGCTAGTATATATCCATTGCCTTTAACGATGAGTTCATATGATAACCGCAATAAAATGTGCATTTCTATACCTTTCCTGCTCTAATATTTCATAATACAATGCATGTATTAAGGAACTATTTACATTGGCGTAAGAGTATATTCTTGGGTTCGTGACAAGCCGAAGCACATGCTTCTGTTTTCATCAGAGGGAACTCTGGTTTGGAATGGACAGTAGTAAAACTTATATGTGACTTGGTGTGCGGATAGCAAAATGAGCGACGCGAGCCGTTTAATCAAAGTTACCAACCAACGCATGGACTAATATTTTTCCAAAACAACGGACTAAATTCCTTGTAATGCCACAATAGTTCAGCATTTTTGTGCATACATCCACGCACTTTCATCAAAATGTGACTTGAACTGGTGGAGAAATATATTCGCGAAGTAAACAGTGAATCAAAACTGAGGAATTAAGGCAACAACGTTGAAAATTTCAAACTTTGACCTTGTTATTCCTCCTTCAAATAAAATTAAGTAATGCACACACAAAAAAACTCTAGTGACTGCATGTAAGATAATTTTGAAAACACCATGTACAATAGAGTTGTAATTTTGGCATATTTTTTCAAAATTTGATAAAATTAATAAAATGAACGATCCTAAATACATTAACTGAATTACCATTTGACCTTTATGTCCAAAAAAAATTAATATTTTACCTCCATTAATTTGGCTGCTAGAATTTTCTAACATGCAAACGAATACTTTCTTGAGGGTGTGTATACTTAATGTAACACCTGCTACACTAAGTATTAATACGTTAATAGCAATTGTTATTTAGCGAGAAGAATGAAACTGGCTTTTCTATGCTATAATTGCAGACATTTGTAGTTGTAATTTTGTGCTGCATATCATCAAACGGACTCTAGATGCTCATCAGTCACAGCAAACATATATTCTGATTTGACATAGTTCATTTTTTACTTTTTCTACTACGTATAGTAAGTAGGGGAGTATTGTATTCCACCCAAAAATTCGATACCGAGATTTCACCGGAAATATATGTTTTGAGACCCCCTGAATCCAAAAAAAGCATTTTTGGAAAAATGTCCGTGTGTGTGTGTGTGTGTGTGTGTGTGTGTCTGTGAACAGCATAACTCAGAAACGAACAGTCGGATAAACACCAAACTTGGTATTTAGGTTTAGTATCTTCCAGAGATGCGACACGAAGGTTTTCAAGCAAATCCCCCCACCCCAGATAACCCTTTACACGGAACATTTTTCGAAAATTTTAATTTTCTCAAAAATGGCTCTAACGATTTTGATTAAAATATCATATGTTTAAGATATTTTCATGAAAAATAAAATGTATACCTCGAATTTTCTGGGAATGTCTCCAAAACTATTCTTCATTGTGAACGACTTTTGCATAACTGGTAAACCATAAGAGATAGACAAAATTTTACTACAAAAAATGTAGATCGTGGTAAAATACACAATTTATGTCATATACATTTTTTTGTTGAGTTAACCATTTTCGAGATATTGCTATAAATATTTCAATAATTTTCTCAAATGGGAATTCGTTAGTCATTTTTTTGTCTTGGATATGCAAAGAGTATTAATCTGTGGCAAAGAGAATGGTGCTGCACATAGCAACCAGCTATTAAGAGATATGTCTATGCTTAAAGGCTACTGTATTTCTATACTGCTGTGTGTAAAATGTAATTCACTTTGCATCTCAAAAGATCGTTTCTGCAAATGTTTATCTCGATTAATATGAAATAGATGAGGAATAAGAGTTTGTAAAAATAGTTTGTACATGAGTAGAGAAAGTCATGTGAGTGTAACACATCAGATTTCTGAAAATTTCTTTTCACAGATATACGTTCCACGAACGCTAGGATGCTTTGTAAAGCCCATTAGGGTCGCTTCTTCGCCCTTTGGGGATTCTTCGCCTTTACTGGAGCGCGGGTGTTCGAACTGGAAACATTAGGGACTGCGCGGATCTGCGACCTCGTACGACTCCAACTCATCCCTGTCTCCCGGGGAATGTGGTCGCATTGCGCTAGGTGTCCCCTTCCGATACCCATACACACATCCTACAGATATACGTTGATGCGAACACTGATATTAGTCCTAATGCAAAGTCTTTGAAGTGATACAATTTATAATTCGGCAGACAGATGTAAAAACAAATCTTATTGATTAACATCTTTTTTGCAAATTTTCTTCTAGGTGCAAGGGGAATATGGTAGGCTTTAAGCGATAGTCAAATTTTTAAGAGCTGGTTGCTATGTGGAGCATTCCATTCTCTTTGTATGTCCAGGACATAAAAAAATGAATAACGAAATCCGAGTTGAGAAAAAGTATAAGCATTGGAAAATTTAAGGGAATGACAAGCAATATTTCGAAAATGGTTCACTCAACAAAAAAATGTATATGACATAAATTGTGTATTTTAACGCGATCTACATTTTTTGTGTAGTAAAATTTTGTCTATCTCTTATGGTTTACCAGTTATCCAAAAGTCGTTCACAATGAAGAATACTTTTGGAGACATTCCCAGAAAATTCGAATATACATTTCATTTGTCATGAAAATATCTTAAACATATGATATTTTAAACAAAATCGTCAGAGCAATTTTTGAGAAAATTAAAATTTTCAAAAATGTTCCCTGTAAAGCATAATCTGGGTTGGGGGATTTTCATGAAAGCCTTCGTGTCGCATCTCTGGAAGATACTGAACCTAAATATCAAGTTTGGTGTTTATCCGACTGTTCGTTTCTGAGTTATGCTGTTCACAGACACACACACGGACATGTTTCCAAAAAAATTTTTTTTTTTTGGATTCTGGGGGTCTCAAAAGATATATTTCCGGTGAAATCTCGCCATCGAATTTTTGTGTGGAATACAATACTTCCCCACTTACTATAATAGTAGAGAAAGTAAACAAAATCAGCCACATTAATTTCCTTGTATTTATCCTTCATTAGGTCAGTACACCGTATCAATAAAATTAAAATTTTAAGGGCTTAATTTTATTTAATCGTTCACATTGTGAATATATTAATCTTATACTAATGCACAATTTCTTTTATTTCTTTTGAAGTTTGTAGGGGCGGCCAAACAAAAACTGCTCGCGGGCCGTAGTTTGGAAAACCCGGACTTGAATGATCCACAAACTGATGATTCTTTCTAAGAGGTGACAAAGGCTATTTCAGTCGTTTTGAAATGCGATCCAAGGGCTCTCTGAAGCAATCAACGTCAATAAATATGTAGGTATTACATACTAACATTTTGCTTTGTATTCTTCTTCTGAAGGGCTCATTTGGTTTCTTGTTTGCAATGACAGGCTATTATACACAAACAATCCCGGTATAGCATATAATCCTGTAAAAAATTTCTCCGACAAATTAATGTTACCGGATTCCTAGGAACAATACATCCAGGGCGGGTGACGCCCTTATACTACCCGAAAGAAACCCGAGTTCTAACACGTCCATAAGTATCGCCTACTCTTGACGAGCAACGGCTCTACTCCACCCACGCCTGCAGTCCCACGTTCAGATCTCGGTGTTATATATTGTTAGTTCCGCGTAGCCCTTGCAGGTTACACGGCTTCCCCATCTGTTTCAAAAGCCTGTTTGCACTTTGTCGACAATGGTGTTTCTGTTCAGTGAGTCCTGGAATTTCTGTGAAAGCATTCTAAACAGATGCAGAAGTTAAGGTAAAAAATCTGATGTGTTACACTCACATGATTTTCTCTACTCTTGTAAAAGCTATTTTTACAAACTCTTATTCTCCATTTATTTTATATTAATGAGATAAACATTTGCAGAAACGATCTTTTGACATGCAAAGAGAATTACATTTTACACACAGCGACCAGTTCTAAAAATATTTGACTATCGCTTAAGGCGTACTATGTTCCCCTTGTTTTGTATTTGCAAGGGCAATATAGAAATACGCAATATAGTATCGAATACACACACACACCCGGACATGTTTCCAAAAATGTTTTTTTTTATTCAGGGGTCTCAAAACATGTATTTCTAGTGAAATCTCGGTATCGAATTTTTGGGTGGAATACAATACTTCCCCTACTTACTATACGTAATAGAGAAAGTAAAAATTAATAAAATAGCTTTTCACAAATATATTAAAAACTTTAAAGCAAGGATTTCTGATGTAACCCTGTGATGCTTCTGCTGCATGGAGAAACGTACATGGTTTTTGGATGAATTTGGGAAACACTGCGGGCTAAGAGGGCGTTTTTCTTATTACCTACCAATAGTGTTGCATCCCACAGAAAAATTCTATCCGAAATACACGTTTTGAAGCGTCCTTAAACGTCTATGAGCGCGAGTGTATGTGTGTGATCAGTATAACTAAAAACGCAAAGTCCATTAAGTACCAAATTGGTATTCAAGTTCAATGTCTTCAAAGTATATGACACGAAGATTTAAAAAAAAATCACCTTTCTAAAGAGTAGTGTTTTTATAGTCTCAAAGCGTGTATTTCTGATGAAATATCAGTATATAAGTACACAAATTATATTCCAATTCTGCATGCCATTGTTGCGGTTTGTGAAGTTTTAAATGTGTCTGCACGTCTCGACACAAATTTTGATGGGGGCTGGCCCCTTATCTCAGTCGGTAGAGTACCTGCCTGCTGTGCGAGGAATCCCGGGTTCGATTACCGGCTGGGATGATTCCCTTTCCTCCCCAGAGTCTGGAAGTATGAATGAGTGTGTGATCTGGTGATTAAACCCCAAAAGAAAAGAAAATAAACCCAACGACAAGAGAATACGAGTTATCACCATTGCCATTAGGCAAGAAGTTTCATAGCAAAGGCCGCCGATAAGACCAATGTAGTTAATCGATGTTCGCAACACTAGTAAAATAGTAGAGCCATAAAACTCATTTTACTAAAGCACTCTAATTCAATGGAGTGCAATTAGTCTGAAATGCTGTAATCAGCTAAATGCTGAATTTTGATAACACTTTGTCATTAGTACCCTGTTTATTTCTGATAATAAGTAGACATGATCGATTCTAATGCTGATCTAAGTACGAACCTGCACCTCCATAGCCCTAGTTTTCCTGTCTCAAAATGACTGGGTGCTCGCAAAAACGGGTTAACCATCATTTTACCAGAACAAAGGAAAATCAACCTTTGCAAATGTCAGTAAAACATATCTGGCTAGCCCCGTAGCTCAGTCGGTAGATCACCTGCCATTGAGGGTTGAGGTGGTAGGTGTCCTCTCCGTTGACTAGTCCTATCCTAGGTCGTTTTAGGGCGCCCCCATTCAGTTTCTCTTTTCTACACAAAGAAGATATGTGCTGCTATTCATTAACATTCTATACACCCCAAAGTTCTTGTCTCCACAGTGATTTTTTCAACATGTATCAACAACAAAATATCGTGTTACATGCACATGACTTTCTTTATCTACTATGGTTTATCACTTTCTCTACTACGTATAGTAAGTAGGGGAAGTATTGTATTCCACCCAAAAATTCGATACCGAGATTTCACCAGAAATACATGTTTTGAGACCCCCTGAATCAAAAAAAGCATTTTTGGAAACATGTCCGTGTGTGTGTGTCTGTCTGTGAACAGCATAACTCAGAAACGAACAGTCGGATAAACACCAAACTTGGTATTTAGGATCATTATCTTCCAGAGATGCGACACGAAGGTTTTCAAGAAAATCCCTCCATCCCAGAGTACCCTTTATATGGAACATTTTTCGAAAATTTTAATTTTCTCAAAAATGGCCCTAACGATTTTGATTAAAATACCATATGTTTAAGATATTGTCATGAGAAATGAAATGTATATCTCGAATTTTCTGGGAATGTCTCCAAAAGTATTCTTCATCGTGAACGTTTTTGCATAACTGGTAAACCATAAGAGATAGACAAAATTTTACTACACGAAAAATGTAGATCGCGTTAAAATACACCATTGTCATATACATTTCTTTTGTTGAGTGAACCATTTTCGAGATATTGCTTGTTATTCCCTTAAATTTTCCAATACTCCTACTTTTTCTCAAATTTGTTATTCATTTTTTTATGTCCTGGACATGCAAAGAGAATGAAATGCTCCACATAGCAACCAGCGTTAAAATATTTGACTATCGCTTAAAACCTATCATATTCCCCTTGCTTCTACAAGAAAATTAGCAATAAGATTGACATCTCGATATCTCGATTAACATGAAGGATATGGAGAATAAACGTTTGTAAAAATAGTTTGTACAAGAGTACAGAAAGTCATGTGAGTGTAACACATCAGATTTTTTTTACCTGATTCATGCTATACAGAAAACGTTGGAATTAGTTTCATTTGATATTTCGTTGTAGGAACAAACGGGATGCAGAAATTTCGGCGATAGCCAGATGTTTAAATGCAGAACGCTCTTTCGATAACATTGCGAGAAACAGCTGAATGGTGACAAATTAGATTTCAAACTAATATCAGCGATTATCGGAAATGGCTGATGCTACAATAACATTTATTTGAAATAAATTATGTGTTTTAAAGAAATCCACTTTTTTTTGTGTGGTAAGCTTTTGTCCATGTCTTTTGGTACAACGATTAAAAATTTTGCAATATTCATTCCGAAAGAAAATAACTTCATAGTCTATGTATTTTATTTGTCATGTAAATATCTTTAATATATGGTATTTTAATCAAAATCGTCATTGGTATTTTTGAGAAAATAAAAAATTTCGAAAAGAAATTTCATGTAAATGATAGTTTGGTGTGAGACGATTTTCCGAAATTCTTCGTGTCATTTATTTGGAAAGTACTTAACTTAAATTCCCCGTTTCGTGTTTATCTGGGATTCCGTTTTTGAGTTATGCTTTCAGACAAACATGTAACTTTTTCTAAAACTGCTCTTTTTTGGGGGGGAGGTTCAGGGAACCGCATATATTTCAGGTGAAATCTCGAAATCGAATTTAGGGGTGGAATACTCTGGAATTCCAAATGGTGGAAATAAAACTAGGAATGTGTGAGTAGATTTGTGTTATGGATTTTGTACAGTTAAAACCCACGCCTTCCTCTAACCTCCATACCACGTTTCGGTCCTCCGCAGCCAAGTAAGTATACACGTTGTACGTGCTGGGTACTCAAAATTAATTTAATTTTCATGTGTACGTTTAGGCCATCTACCCAGCATGTAACATTTTTGGTGAAGGTCGCCGTGTTTTTGGTGTGTGAGTGTATATGTGAAGTAGTACTTGTTGATCGTGTGTCCACGTGGCGTGTGAAACAAAGTCTTGTATTTTGAGGTAAGTTTGAGAGATGTGAATAAAAGTGGTGTGTGTTGTCAGTTTTTTTAAAGACTTCAGTGATTTAAGATTTTGAGGGATCGTATGTTAGCTTTTGCAGCGTGTTTGGCTTCGTAACGTAACTGTTACTTTGAAATTCAAAATTGTTCCCTAGTTTGTTCGCCGTAGTTCACGTTGAGAAATGTTGGCAATTTCCTGGCGGATAATTTGTTTTAATTCTTCCAGGGTAATTGGGTTTGTCTTATATACTTTGTTTTAAGTTACCCCAGAGATAGAAATCGTAGGTGGTTAGGTCGGGAGACCGAGGCGGGCCACAAATCTGTACTAATAATTCTGTCCTCAAGCACACTTTCATTTTTTCTCATCTAAATATTGGCTGTATAAGCTATTGCAGAGTTTTTTTGAAAAAAGGCAAAATCCCTGGCTGTTAGTTCTCTAAAAAGGGGGGGGGGTAATCGTATTCACATATGTACGGGCTTCAACTGTTGACTCAAAAAAAAAATTGGCGAGTGATGGATAGTTTCCTAAAGAGATGCCAAAAACGTATGGACGACAGTGGTCAGTTTCAGCATCTCCTTTCATAAAGTTGGTAAGTAAAGCCTTTAAAAGTAGTTTTAAAAATGTTGTATGGTTTCATCCGCGCCTTTCTATGATAGCGGCAGACGGCAACGAGCGCCGATGACGCGGACAGGGAAAACACCGCACAGCCTCTCCTGTATATCGATTGATAATGATAACTTCAACACATATTGACTGGTACAGTGATATTGACGACTACACTCTTTGAATTGGAACAGAATTCCTTCTTCCTGAGAGATTACGGGATGCTATGTCACATCACCAAACCAAAGACTACATTTTGTATCATCAAAGCCAGCGATGTTATAAAATATCAACGAAGCAACTATTTTAATTAAATTGTGCATAAGAGTAAATGGAGAATTCTGAGCACACAGTGTTCTAATGAAACAAAATGTTCCAAGAGAAAAAACCGGGACTTTTGGGCTTCCCGAAAGAAATAGTCGGCACACTGGGACATTTTGTTGAAAATCGGGACTGTCCCGGGACGGATGGGAGCCCACCCCGTGCTAACATAGCAACCACATTCTCTTCATGACAGCAGCCTCAACACTGGAAGTTCTTCAAGGTATTTTTCTATGGCCTTGCAATATTGTTTGAGCAAGCAGAGGATGTTGCGAGCGTTAACTTGCAGTACCAGCAGTATACTGTTTTGCTTAGTTAGCACGTCCGTGACTTGACAGGTGAGAATTCTTGTTCTCTCGGGACATGCTTGGTTAGCACAAACTTGTATACAAGTATGAATGGCTGCCTTGTTCTAACGATATTGGTCTCCCTTGTAAAGAAATGCTCTGCAAATTCCATGAAGAAGTCTACTGGAGGATGAGTCACTGCATCCATAAAAGTAACCAATTCAGAGAACTTCCAAATATGTGCGGTCACCTTTTTCTACGTAATGTGAAGCAGCCACATTTGTGACAGCTTTATTTATTTTAACTCTGATTAATTTTAATGCAGTTAACATGGTTCTGACAGACTGCTCGCCATCAGCTTATTCAGTGCTCTCTATCTCTGTACCAAATTGGAATGAAGCTTCCAAAACCGATAATAAAATTTCATGATCTATGCTACCGCTAATAACTAAAATATAATAGTTTTAATATATTTAATGATTAGACAACTAAATGCGACCAGAATAAAAATTCTGATGTACAAAATCACACGACTTCAAAGAGTCGTGCAAGTGTATTATATTGCATTATTAATATAAAAAGCTGTTCTATCCAGATTAGGATGTTAGCCCGGAGGGTCACAAGAGCCCAGCACTTATATGCCACAGTAACCGAGCGGGATGGCTCAAGCGGCATCTTCTGTGCCCCGCACTCAGGAGGTCCCGGGTTCGATCCCAGGCGACCGCTCACTCTGACCCATGGTTTCTCCGGGGTCTACAGGCGAATGCTGGGGTGATTTCTTCTCTATGACAGTTTCCATTCCGTCATTTCCGTTTCAGTCTGCTTCCCCTCAACTTTCATGTGTGCTTCTAAGTCTCGTGGTGTATGGCGGTGGACAGATGACGTATGCAAACTGGAAAGAATACTCCCCATGGACACCAGATAGATGCTCGACTGATGTGTCGTTCATCGGACTCTCTCGGTGGCTCTAGCAGTGGGATGGGTCTACGAGCTTGGAAATGTTAAGGTTTGTCTGTGCCCTGTAACCTCCGGTGTGGTTCCTTCATTTCATCCCTTCCTCAGATAAACAAACTATAACTTATGGGCCATAGTAGGCAGTTTGTACTTCCAACAACACCACCTGGTTTGTGACGCTTCATCCTTCACTTGAAGGGAAGACCCGAAAGGCGACCAGATCCGAACGATGATGCGCGCTAGCGAGGAAGGTATTCCTAACTATTCCAGAATAACACGAATCCTGACGGCGGCATTATCCTGGCATAGCAATTTTCAACTTGGAGGTCCTGGAATGATATGAGCCGCTACCAGGAAAGGTCCAGGCCGGCCAGCCAGCGCCAAGGAGAAATTTTCCTCAGTGAAAATTCCACCGTCGCACCGTAAAGCACCAGTCGCCGTCGCCTGGTCCTACGACCTTGTAGATTAAAGCCTGTAAATTAAACAGATCGAAGGAAATGATGGCGACAGAAAATCCGTAGTAGAAGGGGAACCATCCCAGCATTCGCCTACCGACCTGAGGAAACTACGAAAAAACCCAAGGTCAGAATGGCCGCCCCGACAGGAATAAATCCGGGACCTACCGAATGCCAGCCTCACACATTACAGCGGATCCATCTCATTCGGCTTTGGGATAAACGTTAGAAACGATTTAAAAGTAAGCAAATTGAAATTCGTTGCATGCAGCATGCGAAAACATACAACCAGAATTATTTTGAATAATAGCAAGTTTCTAACTGTATTCATACTCAGCGGGATGGCTCAGGCGGTAACGTCTGTGGCTCGCATTGGGGAGGTCGTGGGTTCGATTCCCGTCACCGACCTTCGTGACCCATTGGTTTTTGAAGGGAGGCGTTGCCCAGGACTCTAGGCCAATGCTGGGAAGAATCATTACATCCCCCAAATTTCCTGCCCCTCCATTCCACCTCCATTCTCATTTCTCTTCACCTTTAATTCGCTTGGTCTCTTTCAGGGTCTCAACGTGTGCATGGCAGGGGAAAATGATGCTCCGTGGAAACCTTCGTCCCCCGGAATGGGCCGGTCTCCGGGTTTCGGGCCACCCAGGGGATGTGTAAGCCAACAAGGGGGGAAAGGAACCAGTGCCCATTCGGAGAGTTTAAATCTGTAAACTGTAGGGACCCTGCCCTTTTGCTGTCGTACCTCCTCGTCCGGCCGCCCTGTCTCTCCTCTCATTTCATCCCTCCTGCCCCTCCGGGGCTTGGGTACACAAGATCTATGTAGGTCGACGTGCTCAATCACCTCCGCGTGGAATCCTAATCCTACTGTATTCAATCTAAAAAAAAATCTCACACTCACATGACTTTCTCTACTCTTGTATAAACTATTTTTACAAACGCTTATTCCCCATATGCTTCATGTTAATCGAGATATCGAGATGTCAATCTTATTGGTAATTTTCTTGTAGATTCAAGGGGAATATGGTAGGTTTTAAGCGATAGTCAAATCCTTTAAGAGCTGGTTTCTATGTGGAGTATTCCATTCTCTTTGCATTACCAGGACAAAAAAATGAATAACGAATTAGAGAAAAGGTATAAGTATTGGAAAATTTAAGGGAATAACAAGTAATATCTCGAAAATGGTTCACTCAACAAAAGAAATGTATATGACAATCGTGTATTTTAACGCGATCTACATTTTTCGTGTAGTAAAATTTTGTCTATCTCTTATGGTTTACCAGTTATGCAAAAGTCGTTCACAATGAAGAATACTTTTGGAGACATTCCCAGAAAATTCGAGATATAGATACATTTCATTTCTCATGGCAATATCTTAAACATATGATATTTTAATCAAAATCGTTAGAGCCATTTTTGAGAATATTAAAATTTTCGAAAAATCTTCCATGTAAAGGGTAATCTGGGGTGGGGGGATTTTTCTTGAAAACCTTCGTGTCGCATCTCTGGAAGATACTGAACCTAAATACCAAGTTTGGTGTTTATCCGACTGTTCGTTTCTGAGTTATACTGTTCACAGACGAACATGTTTCCAAAAATGCTTTTTTTGGATTCAGGGGGTCTCAAAACATGTATTTCCGGTGAAATCTCGGTATCGGATTTTTGAGTGGAATACCATACTTCCCCTACTTACTATACGTAGTAGAGAAAGTAAAAAATCGAATTGAATGAATAGGACTGCATTGCCTGCTCACAAAAGAATTCAAGATTTAGATTTTGTTTGCCGTGGCAGTATTTAACCATAATATTTTTAAATAAAAATCTTCGTTCCATTCAATCGAAGTGAGAAAAGATAAGTAACGAAACACAATAAAGCAAGTGAAACAAATAGAATACTCACGTTTTGCATGCGATGTTAGATTACGCGTAATGGAACAAACGGATAACTTCGATGATTATGGCACAAGTGACGTTTGTTGCACTCACTGCCATTCACGAGTGTCGTATTAAGATTATCCTGGATCCTAGCGTTATAATTTGTAAAGGTAGAGACAAGGACGAACAGAGGGGTCCCTCGCAACCGGGGCAGAGCACCGCAACTAGGCCACAACGGCCCGTTTTGCTTCTACCATGACCCCTGGGAGCGAGAGATGAGGGGAGAGACATGTAGGGTGACCAATCCGTTGACGACGGCCGTAAACATGGAAGTTTCTATATCGAACGAATATGACGCCACCCGGGCCCACTCTCAAGCCTTCTAACCACCGGCGGTTCCCCCTGATGAGGTCCACTCGGAGGCGGGTCCTAACTCAACAGTCCCGCAACGACTGGCGAAGAAACCTCTGCAAAGCGCACGTCCACCGCCCAGACGCAACCCGCCGAACACCGTCGCCTGGTTCTACAACCCTGAAAGAGATGACAATGAAGGAGAGGTGATGGATACAGGAAATGAGGGGCAGGAAAGTCGTGGTAGAAGAGGAACCACCTCAGAATTCACCTGCCGACCCGGGATCAACCCCGGACCTCCCGAACACGATCCCACACGTTACCGCGGCGCCACCTCGCCCGGTGTAAATTGTAGGAAATAAATCGTGAAATAATTCGCATAGTGTAGTGTAATCTGAGGGACGTTGGAGGATTTATAGAAGTCTTCTATGCTGTCCCTTGCGCCGGAATGGGAACTCCGGACACAAATACTCATGCCTATGTCGGGAATCGAACCCGCGACCCTTTGCGCCATAGTGCTGGTCAGACACTCCAGCGAACGCGGCTACGCGAAGCTCCTCGCTGACGAAAATGAGACCGTCTTCATATGTTTCAGACGTAGGCTTCTCTCCCTGCATTTCATTTGTTACTACCTAATGTGTTGAAGCGATAAACGAGGCAACCAATTGCATGCAGATGTTACGGGCTGTGGTGTAGCCTTATCAGCACGGCAAGTCAGGTGATTATAAATTCAGATCTTAGTTATTCTATATTTAATGATGTGCAGAGGAGTTTGCGTTTTCGTTGCTTAGAGAAAGGAATCTCACAAAATAGTTTCGTCTTCTCTTTATAAACCACGGCAACTTGGAATACCGGTATTACACTACTGCTGTTATTGGCACGCGTGCCATTATGAGACAATTATACACGATAATAAATACAGAAACAACCCGTTTATAATGATGGGATTGTTCTAAAATCATATTGGAAGGATTACGAAAGATGAACTTATCTCCAGCTGTATGAAGAATTCTGGGATCTAGTAAAGTGTACATTACTTGTTCATTTAGCTAGGTTTCCGAGGGATAATTTCTAAATACTTAATCGAAGAAATTAAGTAACAAATCAGTCGCGACAAGTGCAGGAAAATTCTGACAAGCGCTCACAAGGAAATTCAACTTTCTCTGTCATAACATTCTAGATCAAGTCGTAAGATACGAAAACACATTTCGAAATAGAAAGCCGGTGTCTGTCATTTGCCGGTTTCGTAAAGGACGATAAACTCCTTGAGGGGGTTTAGAAACTGTGACGCTTCTTGAACCGAATTCTTCCTCTGCACTGTACAAACAAATAACTCTGGAAGATTTGTTGGCCACTTTACAGACAGCTGGAGTGTTGTAACAGCCTTGCACGCCTCCTTCTGCACTGCCATGGCTGTCCATACGCATGCGCATTTGCATTTTAACTGTGTTTGTTCAGCTGTATGTAGATGCCGAGTAACAGTAATTCTAGCGGTCTCAAACAACCGTAGTTACTCCCCGAAGATATTTTGCTTGTGTAGATTTCTTCCGAAACCAGTTAATTGCCATAAAATTCGAACGGTATGCGCTATGTAAAATAGCGTCCGGAAGAAGTGATTGTTTCACCGGTGAACTGCATTTGGGCAAAAACGCATTTTCATTTCTTCTGCCTCTACAGTGATTAGCCCCACAGGCCCGTTCCATCATCAAAGTCTGTCATCCACTTTGTCCTCGGTCTTCCGACGTTTCTACCGTGTTTGACTCAGGAGTTTAGCTATGACCTTGTGGTTGACGTAAGCAAACTTGAGCCAGCCTGCATTATTCTTCCCTCTCGCTCTATTGTTTTACACACTGTTCCACAGGTGCTTATCCTATCCTTTCTTTCCCGGAACAATAAATATTACGCGAAATGGCATCAGTAATACATTACATAACAATACAAAACAATTATATTCAAATTTTTTTTAAGTAAACCTGTAAAACCTGCATACATGTAAAACACTATAATTATTACCATATTCATGTAGATGCAAGGGGAATTGGTAGGCTTTAAGCGATAGTCAAATATTTTAAGAGCTGGTTGCTATGTGGAGTATTCCTTCTCTTTGCATTACCAGGACAAAAAAAATGCATAACGAATTCCCATTTGAGAAAAAGTATAAGTATTGGAAAATTTAAGGGAATAACAACCAATATCTCGAAAATAGTTCACTCAACCCCCAAAAAAGTGTAAGACATACATTGTATATGCTAATGCGATCTTCATTTTTTGTGTAATAAAATTTTGTCTATCTCTTATGGTTTACCAGTTATGCAAAAGTCGTTCACAATGAAGAATACTTTTGGAGACATTCCCAGAAAATTCAGGATATACATTTTGTCATGAAAGTATCTTAAATATATGATATTTTAATCAAAATCGTATTAGCCATTTTTGAGAAAATTAAAACTTTCGAAAAATGTTCCATGTAAAGGGTAATCTGGGGTGGGGGGATTTTCTTGAAAACTTTCGTGTCACATCTCTGGAAGATATGAACCTAAATACCAAGTTTGGTGTTTATCCGACTGTTCGTTTCTGAGTAATGCTGTTCACAGACAGAGACACACACACACACACACACATGGACATGTTTCCAAAAATGCTTTATATGCATTCAGTGCACCTCAAAACATGTATTTCCGGTGAAATCTCCGTATCGAATTTTTGGGTGGAATGCAATACTTCCACTACTAACTATACGTAGTTTCATTATATGTAAAGATTAACTAAGAGCAGGCTGAAGGCTTCCATCCAAATGCTGCACATGCTTAATCCCCGGAGAGAGCTGGATGACCAAGCAGCGAGATGGGTGTGTCGAGATAACACTAAACAGTGCATCACTCCACCCATTTCACACAACAGGTGTAGCAACCCAACACATCTGAGCTTGCATTTATTTGCATTAGTCGTACTGAATTCGGCCTTAATGATTTTCCCAGTCTCACTGCCAGTTCAAGTACAGTTTGTTGTTCATACGAGTGCATACGGATGTAATACATCTGTAGATTCACGGACTGCTGTTATTGTATTCATCCAGCATATAAATATAGGATGATGATATAGGGGTTAAGGGCGCTAAACAGCTAAGGTCATCAGCGCCCTAGAAGTATAGGGACATCATTCTTTGTACACAGTACTGCCATAAATTCTGTCAGTATTTTCAATGCATATAGCTACTAAATAAAACTATGCAAACCCATTAATATGCATATATTCTGAAAGAACACAAAAATGCTACATAATGAACATACTCTTATTTGAAATATCACCACATGCGGTAACACAGCGGCGAGGACTTTGAGTCCACTCATTAACAGCTGCACGAATCGTGTCCAATGTAATTTTCTTGACAGCTGACGTGATTGATTTTTTTAACATCTCAATACTGCGATGCCGTTTTTGACATGCTATGGCCTCGAGCTTCTACCAAAGAGAATAATCCATTGTATTGAGGTTCGGACTTCCACTAGGCCAGTCAGCAGTAGCGATGAAAAGTGGGGCATTGGTTGCCAACCACTACTGCGTGGTAAGCAATATATTTAATTAGATAAAAACAAAAATTTACAGCTGATATTAATTGCTTGTCCACACATGTCCTGTGTAACTAAAGTTGGAAAGATATAATCAGATAAACAAGCTTTATCCTAAAATGTAGTTGAGACCGCCCTTTTTGGTTTATGGGGAGAAAAGGCGAGTCAGTTGGGTGAGTCTAAATGCTCCACCGACATGTTGCCGCGGTAGCTCACCTGGTTACATAAACGCACGGAAAGACGAAGATCCGAGATTCAAATCCCGACTGTGATATTGTATTTTTACTTCTACCACGTACCTAGTAGGTAGAGAAGGTACTGCCTCCACCCAAAAATTCGACACCGATATTTCACCGGAAATACTGTTTTGAGGTTCCCTGAGTAAAAAAATCATTCTTAGAAAAAGATGTTTGTGTGTGTGTGTTTGTCCATGAACAGAATAGACAAACTTTTACTACACAAAAAATGTGGATCTCGTTAAAACACACTTTATGTCATATACACCTTTTTTTTTCCGAGTGACCAATTTCCGAGGTATTCCTTGTTATTTCTTTGAATTTCCCAATACTTATACTTTTTCCGAAATGTAAATTCGTTCTTTTTTATGTCCTGGACATGCAAAATGCTCCACATAGTAACCAGCTCTTAAAAGATTTGACTATCTCTTAAAGCCTACCATATTCCCCTTGTACCTAAAAGAAAATTAGCAATAGGATTTCTGCAAATGCCTGTCTCGATTAACATGAAGTAGATGGAGAATATGCGTTTGTAAAAGAATAGTTTGTACAAGAGTAGAAAAGTCATGTGTACGCAACACATATTTTTTACGGTCAACCACAAGGTGTTTTCAAATTCATTTTGAGATAACCTTCTCCAGTGGTGGACTTCACAATATCGTGAGCGTTTTTGAAGTCTCGGGCTTCATAGTTAATCACCACTAGGTCAGTCAGTAATCATTATTATTGTTCTTTCACACATGCTAAAATAGAAACAGAGTGAACAAAATTATGTGTTACGTTCACATGACTTTCTATGCCCTCTATCATTTGCGAACAATGCTTCATTTTAATCGAGATGAACCTTTCTGGAAATAGCTGCATTACACATTTCGTTATAACTACATAGGGCTACCTTATAGCTGCGTAGTAGAGAAAGTAAAAATCTGATGTGTTACACTCACATGACTTTCTCTAATCTTATACAAACTATTTTTACAAACGCCTATTCTCCATCTACTTCATGTTAATCGAGATAAACATTTGCAGAATCTATCTTATTGCTAATTTTCTTGTAGATGTAAGGGGAAAATGTATTTACAAGGGCAATATAGAAATACAGTAGCCTTTATGCACATACATATCTCTTAATAGCTGGTTGCTAAGTGCAGCACCATTCCCTTTACCAAAGACTAATACTCTTTGCATATACAAGACAAAAAAATGAATAACGAATTCCTATTTGAGAAAATAAGTATTGAAAAATTTAAGGAAATAACAAGCAATATCTCGAAAATGGTACACTCAACAAACAAAATGTATATGATATAAATTGTGTATTTTAACGCGATCTACATTTTTTGTGTAGTAAAATTTTGTCTATCTCTTATGGTTTACCAGTTATGCAAAAGTCGTTCACAATGAACAATGCTTTTGGAGACATTCCCAGAAAATTCAAGATATACATTTTATTTGTCATTAAAATATCTTATACAAACGATATTTTAATCAAAATCGTTATAGCCATTTTTGAGAAAATTAAAATTTTCGAAAAATCTTCCCTGTAAAGGGTAATCTGGGGTGGGGGGATTTTCTTGAAAACCTTCGTGTCGCATCTCTGGAAGATACTGAACCTAAATACCAAGTTTGGTGTTTATCCGACTGTTCGTTTCTGAGTTATGCTGTTCACAGAAAGACAGACACACACACGGACATGTTTCCAAAAATGCTTTTTTTGGATTCAGGGGGTCTGAAAACATGTATTTCCGGTGAAATCTCGGTATCGAATTTTTGGGTGGAATACAATACTTCCCCTACTTACTATACGTAGTAGAGAAAGTCAAAATGGAGTCATTTATAGGAATTTAATGTGGTACCGGCATGTAAGTCAGTTGTTCTTGAACCAGCGGTCGGAAAGCGAAGATCCGTGGTTCAAATTTGAATTTTTCAGTCTTATACCTTTCAAAATTTAGTATTGTCAAATACATATTGGCTAAAACATACTTGTTACTTTAACTTCTTTTCAGAATTATCCAATCACATTGCAAAATAATAACTGCTAATTCCTTTTCCAATGTCTCAGGTGCAACAAACAAGTTGGAACCACATTTTCTCAGGAGCGGGGGAATCTCGTGAGTTGGCAGCAACGGCGAAAGTGTCGTGACAAACGCTTGTGTTTTAAAGTGGCAAAGACTCCCTCGCCAGACCTCGACCGCCCAAAATAGCAGCACAAGTAGAGAGAAATTTGCTTAGCGACCGAGGAAGCATTGTGTGTCTCGCCTCGCCGCGCCGGGGGTATTGATTTGCTAATGAGGGCAGCGCATGCACATGGGCGTCGCCATCAAGGACGCAGTTTGCTGCCCACCCGAAAATTAATCCCTCCCTCCGTTATTAGAGTAAGTAACTACCTTAAACTCTTCACAAAATGCAGACTTTGTAACTTCCCACTGTTACAAAAAAACTAAACAACGGTAACAAAGGAGCTAACAATTGAGTGGCTAGATGGGGACAAGGTCACATTACAATTAAAAGCTTTTAAGAAAATTATTTATGCATCGATAAAATTCGCATTTTCAATATAAGAGAAAACATCTGTGTTGCATTCAAATGACTTTCTCTAACCTCTATCATATATTAATGAGTATAAAATGTTCTTACTAAAGCTCATTTTTTACTTTCTCTACTACGTATAGTAAGTAGGGGAAGTTTTGCATTCCACCCAAAAATTCGATACCGAGATTTCACCGGAAATACATGTTTTGAGACCTCCTGAATCCAAAAAAAGCATTTTTGGAAACATGCCCGTGTGTGTGTCTGTGTGTGTGTGTGTGTGTCTGTGAACAGCATAACTCAAAAACTAACGGTCGGATAAACACCAAACTTGGTATTTACGTTCAGTATCTTCCAGAGATGCGACACGAAGATTTTCAAGAAAATCCCTCCACCCCAGACTACCCTTTACATGGAACATTTTTCGAAAATTTTAATTTTCTCAAAAATGGCTCTAACGATTTTGATGAAAATATCATATGTTTAAGATAATGTCATGAGAAATGAAATGTATATCTCGAAATTTCTGGGAATGTCTCCAAAAGTATTCTTCATTATGAACGACTTTTGCATAACTGGTAAACCATAAGAGATAGACAAAATTTTACTACACAAAAAATGTAGATCGCGTTAAAATACACAACTTATATCATGTACATTTGTTTTCTTGAGTGAACCGTTTTCGAGATATTGCTTGTTATTTCCTTAAATTTTCCAATACTTATACTTTTTCTCAAATTCGTTATTCATTTTTTTATGTCCTGGACATGCAAAGAGAATGGAATGCGCCACATAGCAACCAGCGATAAAATATTTGACTATCGCTTAAAAGCTACCATATTCCCCTTGCATCTACAAGAAAATTACAAATAAGATTGACATCTCGATATCTCGATTAATATGAAGCATATGGAGAATAGGCGTTTGTAAAAATAGATTGTACAAGAGTAGAGAAAGTCATGTGAGTGTAACACATCAGATTTTAATCCATAAGTCTGTGCAGAAATAGCTGCATTATGCATTTATTTATAGATACTAAGAGAACAGCGATAGTCAAATGTTTCAACCTGGACGCTATATGCTGGCCTATAAACTCTTTCGATACAATCGCGAGGAACAACTGAAAATCGACAGGACTTTTAAAGAATGGCAAAGTATTGAACAATTCGAAGGATATATCAAGAAATAACTTATGCCACAATAAAGTATTTGAAATAAATTATGTATTAAAGACTTTTTTGTAGTACATTTTCGTTTATTGCTTAAGGTTTACCAGTTATATAGTGTGTTCGTTTTATGGCAAGGCCGCGAATGCGTACACCTCACGCATTCTACTACAGTACGCGGTTTTCCGTTTCGTAATTCCCGCACTGCTTACGAGTGTTTAGTAACAAATATGTAAAGAGTACTAACCTTGTTATAAGTGTTGTTGAAAGTGACGCCCATCTGCGCGAAGACATTCTTGACATCGGATGAAATTACCATTCACACATAAAGTCCTTTTGCGTAATGTTCATCATTTCAGTTTTTATATTATCCGTAATTTTGTCTAATGTGTGGGGAATGTTCCTATAAACTTCACTTTTTAGCGTTTAGTGATCCCATTGTTCAAATTTTATTGACCAAACATCTCATAGTGCCTCTACCCGGAACTGGATAACCAGGAAATTGCTGCTGAAATTGTCTACACACCTGTCTAAATGATTCAGTTTTCAGGTATGTATCGTACATAAAAATACGCTGTTCATTTGTTGACAAGCATTTTTGTGGAATAATAAGAGAATAACATTCCTAAGGAAATCACACACAACATAGGTATTGTCGAAACACTTCACAACACGAAGACAAAGCAACGACTGATACAGCTTACAGCTGATAAACGTATCCTTGACACGTCCTGCGCCGCTTCTGAGCAGTGGCATAATACGAGGGCACTGCCGTCACGGCTGATACACATATTAAGGCTGGTTCACAACCAACGACAACGGTAATCAGAACGAGAACGAGAAAGTTGAATTACATGTATTCAAATGGGAATGTTCACAACCGACGGGAAGCTTCCCGGGCCCCGGGAACGGGAAAGAAGGGTTGCCCAACTTTTAACTTTCTCGTTCTCGTTCCCGGGCACGGCATATTAGAGGTTATTCCAAGCGGCCGTGACATGAAACAGCCACTAGTGCTCTCTATAGTCGCAATCTGGAAACATGAACCTGGAAGGAATTAGTAGTAAATGTGCTTCCTAACCTCATCCCGACACCCGCAAATCTAATCAACGTTGGTTCCTCTGGTGAAGGGATCATTTGTAGTTTGTTTATATGCAACTCAAAAGTGGCTATTACCTAAAAACAATGGCAAAAGCTACAAAGAACAGCTAAAACCGGTGGAAATGAAAAAAGAACAATAAACAATTCTGATGTATGGCATTAAATAAAGGAATGAAAGTTTGGCATAAGTAGAAGGATCGGAAATGTAATGAATACGCATTTAGATAATGTTAACTCTATCGAACTTTGACGTTGGCTTGGCTAAATTGGAAGTAGGTGAACAAATATCATTGGTCAGTTAAAAACAAATGAAATTCCAATGCGCAAAATCGACTTTCACTTTGTGATCGATATGCATTCCCGTTCTCGTTACCGGGCTGTTGTGAATCAAAATTTCTTGCTTCCCGTTCTCGTTTCCGTTCTGGTTACCGTTACAGGATGGTTGTGGCCTGGGCATAAAACGAAGGCACTGTACAAGATTATACAAAACTCCTTCTGAATGAAGTGAATTTCACAGGTCACTCCCAGAAAATTCAAGGTATACGTTTTGTCATGTAAATATTTTTAATGTATTGTACTTTAATAACATTTTGTTAGAAAATTTCGAAAAATGTTCCGTGTAAAGGGTAGCGGTTGGGGAATTTTTTGAAAATGTTCGTGTCGCATCTTTGGAAGGTACTTAACTTAATTACCATGGGATTAAAATAAAGCAGATAGAAAAATAAACTTTCGTAAGAATAATTTGTGTACCCACTAATAAGGATAGAAAGTAGAGAAAGGTACGTGAATACATAATTTTTAAGATATTTGACAGCAACGAAACATGTTATTCGCTGTACTATTCAGTGAGACAACTTTCTTACCGATACGTCCCCCCCCCCTATAAATGATATTTCATTCCGTATAACCATCCTCCAGTCGAAATTCAGGGCGAAAGCGCAAGTTATCTTGACTACGTGACGGAGTTTGCATTATGCAATGTTGCTCCGCCTTCATTTAGTCACTTGCTCTGCTACTAGTTTATTCCTCGCGGATAGGTCTGATCCATGGTCTGGCTTGTTGTCTTTCTCGAGTTTAGCCTTGAAGTCTTGTTACACTGATTGAAACTTTTCCTGCGTCAAACGAATGCGAAGATTCATTGTCAAACTGAGCATGTGGTTCATGTGGCCAAAGCACGGACCTTAACAGTGGATGCCTTTCTTCATCAACCTTGAAGATTGCCAATTCAACTGTATCACAGTTTATATTTGTTGTTTAATTAGTTACATCTGTTGTAGGAGTATGAAACTCGTGTACATCCCACACTGGAAATTACAAATGAAATAATAATATAACCTCTAAATGCTGTTTGTATTTACATTTTGAAGGCAATACTCAATATGGCATTTGCTTTTTATTAACACCCCCCCCCCCGGCTCACTCTGGCCCATGGGTTTTTCGCGGTTTCCCCTGGTCGCCAGGCGAATGCTGGGGTGGTTCATCTTCTACCACAACTCTCCTCCCTCTCATTGTCCGTACCCATCATCTTCCCTGTCATCTGTTTCAAGGTTGTAGAGCCAGGCGACGGTGTTCGGCGGCTTGCACTCTGTAAAGGTTTCTTACCTGGCGTCGCTACGGTACCTCTCAGTTAGATCTCTCCGAGTGGGCTTCGCCCCGGGGATGCAACTCTAATTATGCTTTATTAGGTGGATTACGTGCAGTTGCACAAACAATTTCTTATGAGATAAGATTAACATTAATGGAGGTTGGTGGGTTGTGGACAAGGACTGGGCGGCGTCGGACGAGTTCTATCTGGAAACGTTAGGAGCCCCGTCCATGCTTGCGCCCATCGGCATGTGGATCTGGTCGCCCTTCGCGTCCCTCTCCTCATCTCTCCCTTCCAGGGGTTAGGTTGGGAGCAAAAAGGGTCGTTACGGCCTACTTGCGGTGTTCTACCCCGGTTCCGGAGGCCCCTCCATGATACGTACATTTATCTTTAATTTTGCTTTTTTAATTTTTAAGTTCCCTACGTATTAAAGGTATAGGAAATTTTGTACGTATCCCACCAGAATCCTATCAAGATTTCATCGGAAAGACATGATTTGAGGTCCCCTGAGTAACACTTTACATTAAGACTTGCTCTTTCTCTCACCGTGGGTGTGTGTGACGTAATTCAAATATGGAATACAAAATAAATATAACCATGGTATTTATGTTCAGCATTTTTCAAAGATGAAGATTTTCAACAAACTTCTCCTTCAACAAGCTACCTTTACATAACATTTTAGATACGTTTTACTTATTCAAAAGATTACTCTTTACGATTTTGATTAAAATACCACATGTTTAAGATACGATGGCTGATCAACATAGACTGAGACTGATTTTTTTCCATAGCTTCCGTGATAGTTTCGTATCTGTAACATAAATATTTGAAAAGAGCGGGTTTTTATGTATAATGTTGGTAGGCGGCAGCACTCTCGTATTGGTAGGTTGGTAGTAATGCTCTATTTTGTAGACCCTACGTGCATTTCGCATACCAGACAATCAGGTGCTGCGTCTCTTTGCTGATGGAGGGGATGCATTTTTTAAATCGATTATCACCGGTGATGAGTCATGGCTGCATCATTATGATCCTGAAGGAAAACAAGCCAGCGCAGTGTGGAAATCGCCAGGTTCTCCAACACCAAAAAAGGCAAAAGTTGTTCCATCTGCAGGGAAAGTGATGATCACATTTTTGACTCTAATGGAATGATTTAGCAGCATGCAGTTCCCCCTCACACTACTGTTACAGCAGCATACTACGTCAGAATTGGCTACACTGAGGAAACACATTGCAAAGAAACGACTAGAGCTTTCTCGGACTGGGTGGCGACTTCATCATGACAATGCACGGCCTCACGTCGCAAATCAAGTCATGCAGTTTCTGGCTCGATTCAACATTACCTGTGTACCACATCCACCTTATAGCCCCGATCTTGCACCCTGTGACTTTTTTTTATTCCCATCACTAAAGGCAAAGCTTAGGAGTATTCGATTTGAGAACTCTGAAGCAGTGCTCAAGAAAAGTGAGGCGATTCTCAAGGACCTGACAAAGAATGGTTTGCAGCACGAGTTCAAGGACTGGCAGAGACGCTATAAAAAGTGCATTGAAGTAGGAGGGGACTACTTTGAAAAAGATCATGTAAACATTGAATTGGAGTAATAAACATTTTGAAAAAAAATCAGTCTCAGTCTTTGTTGATCAGCCCTCGTATATGCGGGACCAGTAAAAATGTACTGAATTTTTTGCGAATTCTAATTCTGAATGAACGCTTTTTAAGTGATAAACCTTATGAAATAGACAAAAGGTTACTACAAGGAAAATGTAAGATTCATTAAATCACACAATATATGTCAACTTTTTGCAGTATTAACCATTTCCGATATATTCGTTGCTCTTGGTTTGGATTTTCTAATATTTGGATCATACATTTTTAAGTTCTTGGTCAACCATTCTTTTGTTTCTCGTGATAAGCAAAGAGAATGGAATTACCAAGACAGTATATATCCACCCGTTATGGCTTACCTCTTGTATCCCTCTCTGTAAATATAGTGACTATTAATATTAGTCGATTCACATGAGAGGCACATGAATTTAATCCGCCCTATGACTCTCCATGAGACAATTTCAGACAAATAGTTTGAAAGTGGCGTGTAAAAACGTTTATTCTTACCCCTTACTGGCATTTCAGCTTCGAGTTTTACTTTAGAATCAATTTTCTCTGTTCTTTGCTTACGTTCGTTTCCTACCTTTTATTCTGTTTAGGAATTACTTGTTTGTACTGTGTATAACATTCGTACAGTATTTCTTACTCCAATTCTCTACACTATAATAACAATCGCCACTATTAACAATACTACCAACATCTGCAAACCTGCTTTTCGATCATGTTACACACATGCAATGCAGAAATTACGCCTTCCTCCTTAGGAATGCTTAAGCTGCCCCGAACCAATGCTTCTTTTTCTATGACGTAAACAGAATGTAATAAAACTTAGATGTAAATAAGGAGAGTGAGGGATTTATAGCCTTGGGGTGGAGGTAACTCGTCTCTTAAAATGTCTTGCACCTACTTCAGTATTTGGATTTGCTACTTATCACGAGCTGTATAAAACATTGCCTACAGGAAGCAATATTGAAAACTTTGTTCATTGGTTTACCTTTCCTACAGCGAGTCTAAAATTAAACTAGACCGACTATGCTGCAGCCTCTAACTGGGCGACAGTTGCTGCACCCACCGTCGAATTGGTATAAACAGCTACAGGGATGTAATTGAAATTCATACAAAACTATAAACATACATGCCTGACTTACCTGTATTACAGTAAGAGTTGAACATGATGACAATGGCTGTGAATATATTTTTATATGCCTGTTTTCTCCTGTTTTTCTTCAGTACGTCATATTATGACGTTGTTGAACGCACTTTGTGTTAACGAGTCTTTATTCACTAGATTTTGGATAGCTGCCCTGCAAAGCCTGGTAAATTACGATCTAATTGTCAGATACTTTTTTGCAAAAGAGCATTTCCATACCCATCATATAAAAACATTAACCAATATAAGGTTAACGCAAACAAACATATCACCACCACTCCAAACACACCAACAAATCATCGTTTCAAGCACCTACAGAACCCAACTGATATAATACATCCGCTGTTTACCGTAAGCTTAGAAATGAATCTAGCGGTAGATGCAGCAACTTTTACCCAGTTCTGTGTAGCTGTGCTGTCGGTCTAATCGAGCTCTAGACCCACTGCATAATAAGTCAATGTGCGCTGAAAAGTGACTGGGTGAGGTAGCGGGCAGAAGGGCAAAACTGGAAGAGGGATTGTTTGGTAGTTGAGTATCAAATGAAACCACCGTCCTCCCAGACATATCAATACTTTTTCAAGTGTGTATGTTCGCTGTAGATTGTTACTGCGTTTTTCTGATGCTAAACTTAAGGTCTTTTCTTAACGCAAGACACATTAAAACGGTTCACGCGTCCGTATCTAAAATTAACCGCCTTAGTTCCTTTTCCGTTCAGATAACAAATGACGATTGCGGATTTTTATTTCCGTCCACCGGTGTATATTAAAACAAAACACTTAATGTCAATAGCAAAACCATAGAAAAAAAGAGAGAAGTAATGCCCTTCCTTGTAGGATCCTTTTGCAAAAACAGAACTGTCACAGGTATTGATATTTCAGCGTATGCTGTGAAAAGCATAAAGCTGCAAGCAAAAACCACAGGCTGAGAGATACACATATGACAAATCAAAAGCACAATCATTAATCAACTTCCTGGTGTTTGAGTAGTCCATCCACCTCCTAATCCGGAGTAGAAATGGGTAGTTGGCGAACGTACTAGATCATTTTAACTACTCGTTCAAAAGAGTTGGTACTGTTCTTTGGAGTAACAGTTCGCAAGTATGGTTCAATACTTTACAAAACTGGCTCGATTATGGCTAATCAACAGTGCTTGAAATTAGAGATAATCCTTTTTAGGGAAAGGGATGCCGCTGGGAAGCAGTCGTTCACAAAGACACACGCTAGAAGAACATCACAATCACCTCCATCGTGAACATAGATGATTCTAGCAATGAACACTGTACTCGCTTCTTTCAAAATTGGTATTACACTCCTGTTTCAAAAATAGCAGACTTCTCGTGGTGTGCCTTTCAGAAACTTAAAAGCCGTTGGCTCAAACTATTTAGGGCTGTTTACGAACGTTGAAATTTTGTGCGGTGCGGATCCCCGCCAACATCAAAGACAGCGAAAGGCGTCACTCTAGTGAACTGCTTCACGCGTCGAACACAAAGACGACCGCTAAAATCTTCGACGTTCCAAAACGATCCTAAAGATCACTTTAGGACAACACCGTTTCAATTTCTGAAAAGTACAGTCGATTGCACAGAAACGTGCCGATGCTTCTGGTTTCTATAGTTTTGTTTACTTAACGTTGGCACAATCTCGTCTGTGTTCCACACCGGCCTGGATAAGCCAATCTGTTTAGCAGTTTGATTGCTAGTTCGACACACCTTACCCTATGAACAAAGGCCAGCCTTGGGTGAGCGGCAAAAGGGGAGGAGGACGGAAACGTTTCATCTAAGTGGCTGGAAGGCTTGCTTCGCAACGACGGTCCAAACCAGCCCCTGGATGAGTCAGTTTCGCATTGGTTTCATGTAAAAAACTGGCACTCAGACACAGGAGGGTTTCAGGATTAGAAGCGAAGGAAAATGGGGCAGTAAAGCAAGCATTAAATGGGATCCCAGGAGATTGGGCACGGCAGAGGCGGTTTAGTATTTCCTCACCAATATGAATCACCGTGTCTTATACCTATAGACACAATTCCATGCACGCTACCGTACAGCACTTCAGTCGGCTTACCCGTGAAACTGAACGATATTCCAATGGATTGTTTACCTCTTACTCATTTCTCTATGCGGAAAACCAGCTTCAAACTAAAAAGAAGTAGGTATCATACATTGGTATCGATAATCGAAACGAACTCTGGAACGCTCTTGCCATCTAGTGACCTTGGAGAAGAGGCTGCCCAGAATCTGCGCAATACTTAACATACAAGTCGAAAAAGCGGCACAAAGCTCCATAAATAGCTTGTTGTCTATTCGTACTACAAGGAAACAACAAATTTTCTCTGCACGAACATTGGAAAGGCTTACAACGAAACATTTCGCCCATCCTTAATTCGGAAGGGCCAGAGTTCTAATCTCTGTTGAGGAGAACTGTAAGAGTGCATTGTGCCATCTTCCGAGGTTTGTGTGGCTCTCAGCTCTCATTTGAGCACTCACGCCACACCTTATTTCACTGTCTCTGCAGACAGTAGTTGTTTGTTATAAGCAGATATAGGAATTCTTAAGCAGTTGGCTTCAAGTATCAACACTCAAACCTTGTGACTAGAAAGAACGGATCACCGATAGGCAGAAAAAACCGGTTTGAGTGTTGTCTGCAAACACCAAAACACTGCACGCTGGATGGGGGTGGTTGGTTGCCTGCGATATTCCTACCGATGGTCTAGTAACAGTTCAACTTTATTTCCTTCCGGCCTTAATGCTTAGAAATTCCTATGCCTAGTTATAAACAATTTTAAAATTTCCTAAGTAGATCTGTAGACTGTCTTAATTTATGTAATTTATAAGCAAGATACGCTTCTCTAAAACACAGTCATCTTCGAGTAAAGTAATTAATGTGTTATCAAAATAGAGGGTGAATCAATAAATAAGTCGCAAACGAACAGATTGAGTATGTTATTGTAGTAACTCACTCGGTACACAGAAAAAGAGAGGACTTCATGGTACGAATTGTTACTGGGAACGAGTGTGTTCACCACAGGAATCCAAACGATCCTCCATGCAATGGAAATATCACACATTCCCAACACTATCTATTTATCGGGCGGAATGTTTTGCCTACCGTGTTTTTGGGACATGCAAGACACCTCCATAGGACGACCAGGACACTTTTGATCTCTGATGCTTCGCCTTCCCTTCCCCCTTCTCAATCCAATTGAACACGGCTTTCCGTGATAAACAGTTTTCACCAAACACGGGACGCATTTCGCGATGCAATTCTTCTGTGGACAGTCGTTTTGCCCACCAAAAACGTACAGCCGCACGTAGTTCTCATGTCCACTCTTGCAACACAACCGCCATCTTCTTCTGGCTGCCACTGACTGGCCAGGTGCCTACGTGATATCGTGCACTCGCTACGACAACCATACATATGCTGCTATCTGCTGGCAAAATACTCACGCGGAATTTAAATATGTTATACGTAAAGCCCGCATTTCCATATGTATGCATTCATGCACTATCGTATATCCAAATATGCACAATGATGGGTAAAACATGCACTTTTAGAACTCCACACTGCAATGCATTTTATTCTCTTTTAAAACAATGTACAACTAGTTTTTACTTTCTCTACTACGTATAGTAAGTAGGGGAAGTATTGTATTCCACCCAAAAATTCGATACCGAGATTTCACCGGAAATACATGTTTTGAGACTCCCTGAATCCAAAAAGAGCATTTTTGGAAACATGTCCGTGTGTGTGTGTGTGTGTGTGTGTGTGTGTGTGTGTGTGTGTGTGTGTGTGTTGTGAATCGCATAACTCAGAAACGAACAGTCCGATAAACACCAAACTTGGTATTTAGGTTCAGTATTTACCAGAGATGCGACACGAAGGTTTTCAAGAAAATCTCCCCACCCCAGACTACCCTTACATGGAACAATTTTCGAAAATTTTAATTTTCTCAAAAATGGCTCTAACGATTTTGATTAAAATAACATAGGTTTAAGATATTGTCATGAGAAATGAAATGTATATCTCGAATTTTCTGGGAATGTCTCCAAAAGTATTCTTCATTGTGAACGACTTTTGCATAACTGGTAAACCATAAGAGATAGACAAAATTTTACTACACAAAAAATGTAGATCGCGTTAAAATACACAATTTATGTCATACACATTTCTTTTGTTGAGTGAACCATTTTCGAGATATTGCTTGTTATTCCCTTAAATTTTCCAATACTTATACTTTTTCTCAAATTCGTTATTCATTTTTTTTTTGTCCTGGACATGCAAAGAGAATGGAATGCGCCACATAGCAACCAGCGCTTAAAAGATTTGACTATCGCTTATAACCTACCATATTCCCCTTGCATCTACAAGAAAATTACCAATAAGATTGACATCTCGATATCTCAATTAACATGAAGCATATGGAGAATAAGCGTTTGTAAAAATAGTTTGTACAAGAGTAGAGAAAGTCATGTGAGTGTAACACATCAGATTTTTTTTGCAAATTCTGCTCATTTAAACTCATGCGTTTATCAGTAAGAACATTCTTGAAAGCAGGAAATGATCTTCAAACTTCACAAGAAGAGAAGAGGAGAGGAGAGAAGAGATAAGAGAATTAAATGTCTCTTACATTTTCCCCGCATTTTCACTGTTTTCACGAATTTCAGATCAGAAGTGAACTAAGTACTGTCTTTAAGTTTTTCCCTAGCTGCCACACCCATTTCTCCGCAACACGACTCTAAGCATGACTCAACATCTTCAACCATAGCTAGTGACTGCACTAGTGATAGTCCTCTTGTATCTAATTTTGTTATTGCAGCAGGCACTATACTACTAAAGGTGGATTTTATGTACTAAGTCCTCTTGCTCACTTTTGTTAAATGCAAAACTGTAAACAGATGATTAAATTTCTTATTAAATTTATTCCAAACCTATACGTTTGCGGAGTGATGTGGTTCCTTACCGAATTAACTGCATCAAAATTGTCGCAGTAAAACATTGCAGCATTAACCAGGTACACCGCCTGTTATTGCAGGCTGCGGTGGTAAAGTTAGTAGTTCTCCTAGCATATCTCTTTATGAAAGCTATGCGTGTAGGGGCATTCAAACATACCTATAATGTGAAAACATGCCAGTGCATGATTTAATTAATCCAATTGTAAGTACTATCAAAGTTTCAGAATAGTTACTTATACAATGACCCTATAATGGGAGTTATTAAGACGCGAATGACGAATAACTTCAGAGCATTCTAATAACCATATGAGAGTTGCATACAATAGTTTTTCTATGAATTTAAAAATACAATAAATGTTTAATATTTAGATGCATACGAAAGAAAATAAAAATGTGATAAATCAATTTCTCGACACGTATTTTACATGCGCTTCGATAACATTTGAATATCGATTCAAGGTCGCAGGTATTGATTTTACAAGATGGAGACAGAAATGTTTATTAGTGAATTTGAAGAGGTGAAGTTAATTGCAGAGCTCTTGATATTCTGGAGGAGGCGAGGAATGTAAGCAAGAATTTACTTCCTGAAAAATCGAAGAAAATGTATGAAAAGTTGTATAAGAAGTTCATGGTTTGACGAGCAAGAGAAAATGTAACTTCGTTGTCAGAAAATGTGCTCATAGTTTACTTTGAAGACATCTCAAAAACAATGAAATCCCCAACAAATTATTCGGTATTGATGGAACTGATACACTACCTGATCAAAAGTATCCGGACACCTGGCTGAAAATGATGTACAAGTTCGTGGCGCCCTCCATCGGTAATCCTGGAAGTCATTATGGTGTTGGCCCACCCTTAGCCTTGATGGCAGCGTTCACTCTCGCAGGCATACTTTCAATCAGGTGCTAGAAGGTTTCTTGGGGAGTGGCAGCCCATTCTTCCCGGAGTGCGGAACTGAGGAAAGGTATCGATGTAGGTCGGTGAGGCCTGGCACGAAGTCGGCGTTCCAAAACATCCCAAAGGTGTTCTATAGGATTCAAGTCAGGACTCTGTGCAGGCCAGTCCATTACAGGGATGTTATTGTCGTGTAACTCTCCGCCACAGCCCATGCAGTATGAACAGGTGCTCGATCGTGTTAAAGATGCAATCGCCATCCCCGAATTGCTCTTCAACAGTGGGAAGCAAGAAGGTGCTTAAAATATCAATGTAGGTCTGCGCTGTGATCGTGTCACGTAAAACAACAGGGGGTGCAAGCCCCCTCTAGGTAAAACACGACCACAGCATTACACCACAACCTCCGAATTTCACTGCTAGCACTACACACGCTGGCAGATGACGTTCACCGGGCATTCGCCATACCCACACCCTGCCATCGGATCGCAACATTGTGTACCGTGATTCGTCACTCCACACAACGTTTTGCCACTGTTTAATCGTGTAATGTTGACGCTCCTTACACCAAGCGAGGCGTCGTTTGGCATTTTCCTGCGTGATGTGTGGCTTATGAGCAGCGGCTCGACCATGGAACCCAAGATTTCTCACCTCACGCCTAACTGTCATAGTAGTGATGTGTGATGGTCTGGATAGATGTCTGCCTATTACTCTTTACGACCCTCTTCAAATGTCGGCGGTCTCTGTCAGTCAACAGACGAGGTCGGCCTGTACGCTTTTGTGCTGTACATGTCCCTTCACGTTTCCACTTCACTGACACATCAGAAACAGTGGACCTAGGGACGTTTAGGTGTGTGGAAATCTCGCGTACAGACTTCTGACACAAGTGACATCCAATCACTTGACCACGTTCGAAGTCCGGGAGTTCCACGGAGCGTCCCATTCTGCTGTTTCACGATGTCTAATGACTACTGAGGTCGCGAATAATGAGTACCAGGCAGTAGGTGGCAGCACAATGCACCTAAGATGAAAAACGTATGTTTGTGGAGGTGTCCGGATATTTTTGATCACATAGTGTATATCCAAGTATAAAAAGTTGTATCACCTGTTAAAACAGAAAGCGGTAGGGTACAGAAACCTTCATTGATGAAGCATCTGACAATAAATAAAGGTATGTAAATTTAACTATTTTCGTAAAAATAAACTGTTTTTCAATGGCTCTGAGTGGGACAGCGCGCAAGTGTATCGAAATGGACTTCATTTCGATACAGATTTCTAACAGTAAATGAACACATTTAAGTATAGGAGTCCAAAAATAATGCTATGCATTTCTTTACCTTCGTCGCGGAGCATATCAGTGTACTCAAATTGTCGTATTTCAAACGTATTGTTTCGGCTACTCGGTTCAACGTTTGAACAAGAAATGTCACATGCTTCAGGTTTGGATAAAGTATTTAAACGCTCTTCCAGCCTTGAGCATGTATGGTGCAGCATCACTTAGGAACAATAGTGCCTTTTCTTTGCTTAAATTTGTTGCCCATATAACTACTAAAATATGAATAAAATATCTACAGGTCTAAGAGACGTTACAAATGGATGAAAAATTAGCAAATTAATGTTACTCACGCATTCCTTTATCAAAGAAGTTTGTCGTCCTCCGTGGTCTAACGCTACCTCTAGTTCCCAAGGTCGTGGTACAAACCCGGCGGAGGGCGTTGGATTTTTTTCGGGCGTAAAAATCCTTAGCATGGCACCCTTCAGAAGAGCAGTAAAGCCGGTGGTCCCGTGTCGTAGATTTACGCCATATAAAAGTACCTCAAGTCTGATAAAGAGGCCTGTGATCAAAATTTCCGGTCTTTCACGCCCATTATAGAATGGGACACTCAAGATGAGGTTGGCCTGGTCCGTCCTCAGTTTCCCAATTACCAAATTTGCTACATATCATCAACACGTTCTTCACATTCATGCTTATATAATCCAAGATAATTTATACGTATTGTCATTGGATCTGGAATACTACTGTTAGAGCATTTCTCTAAAAATTGCTAAAGTGCCAGATTTGAAAGCTTCCGGACTGGTATATTAGTTCTTACCAAGGCACTGCATAAATCCATAAAAATTATTTGTAGCTGGTTAGTTGAAGTTGTTCTGATAAAAGATTAGATACTTGGTGTGTTTCTAACTGTCGTTTCATGTTTTTAATGCGTGAAGCTGGTGCTACATGCTGCTCAACTGAACGTGTATTTAAATACAGTGCCTTCGTTTTATCCCAAGGCCAGAGCAGCCTTACATGCGTATCGGCCGAGACGGCAGTGACCTCGGTATTACGCCAGAGCGCTGAAGCGGCGCAGGACGTATCAAGGATACGTTTATCAGCTGTGAGCTGTCTCAGTCCTTGCTTTGTCACCCTGTTGTGAAGTATTTCGACAATACGTGTGTTGTGTGTGATTTCTTTAGGAATGTTACTCTCTTATTGGTCCACGGAAATACTTGCCAACAGATTTCACGCTTGAACAGCGTACTTTTATGTACGATACATAAGTGAAACCTGAATCATGTAGACAGGTGTATATACAATTTCAGCAGCAATTTACTGGTAATTCAGTCCTGGGTAGAGACACTGTGAGATGTTTGGTCCATAAATTTAGCACGGGATCGCTAAACGCTACAAAATAGCTTATAAGAAAATCCCCACACTATAGACGAACTTAAGGACAATATAACGGCAGAAATTATGAATATTACGCAAGAAGAACTTATGCGTGTGAATGGTAGTTTCATCCCACGATGCCAAGATGTCTTCGCGCAGATGGACATCACTTATAACAAGGTTAGTGCTCATTACATACATATATGTTACCAATACTCTTGAGTAAGTAACGCGGGAGATAAGGAACGGAAAACACCGGCAGTGTAGTAGACTGCGTGCTTGCATGCATTCGCAGGATGCTGGTTCCCAATTACGAAACCTAACTTGGCCCTCAAATACCCATCCAATTAAATTAAATTTAGTTTTATTTATGGGTGGCGCCGTGGCCGAGTGGTTAGACCGCTCGCCTCCCACTGAGGCGGCCCGGGTTCAATCCCAGGGACCTGCATGTGGGATTTGTGGTGGACGAAGATTTTCAAGAAAACCCCTTCTCCATAAACTACCCTTTACATGGAATATTTTTCGAATTTTTTTTATTTTTAAAAAATGTCTAACGATTTTGATTAAAATACCACATATTAAAGATATTTACATGACAAATAAGGCGGCGCCGTGGCCGAGTAGTTAGACCGCTCGCCTCCCACCGAGGCGGACCGGGTTCAATCCCAGGGACCTGCATGTGGGATTTGTGGTGGACGAAGCGGCGTCTGGGCGGGTTCTCCGGTTTCCCCCGCCATTCACTCCACCAACTGCTCCATCATCACCTTTCCCTTCATCCATTTCACGAACATTTCGCTTAATCCACTTCCTTCATCCCATACCAGCCATCGGGCTGATCACCCATCCTGGATGTTCTGTCTGATCCATGAGTGTCTGCTCCTCGACGGGCCTCTGACCCCAGGCACCCGCCTGTAAGTCCTATATAAGAGGAGGGTAAACAGATAATGAATGAATGAATGAATGAATGAACATGACAAATAAAATGTACATCTTGAATTTGCTAATAGCCGTGAGGACACTCTGAAGGAACTTCGTATAATATTGTATAATTGGTAAACGTTAAGTGAAAGACAAAAAAAGTACCATACAAAACTGTAGCTCTCTTTAAAACACAGAATTTATTTCAATTAACTTTTTTGTGGCATAACTCATTTCTGAGAGTGGAATTTTAAGGCTCGAGTATAGCGTCCGGTTGTAAAACATTTGACTATCGCTATTCCCTTTGTATCTATAACGAAATGTGTAATGCAGCTGTTTCCGGAAAGGCTTGCCTCGTTTAAAATGATCTAATTTTAAGGTAATAAGAGAAAGAGGTTAGACAAAGTCTTGTGAATGTAACGCATCGTATGTTTAATTTGTAGCTTCTACCACGTGACAGCCTGTTGCGACGCTATAAGTTACATTAACAAGTTAAGTCGGAAACAATTTTGGTTTTGCTTTATTCACGTGGGCAGAGGCACAACCTACACTTGGCTGGAGACATTCCAGCTGCCAGCTGGACAAGCAAGGTTGGCTCATTGCTTGCCTTGCATATGAAACTTCAACAAACGTCTGTGGCGCCGAAAGAAGCATATCGATGGGAAAAACCCTTGCAGTGGCTTAAAACACGAGGAATGCGAAGCCATAAGCAAGCACAAAAACTGTGTCTGGAAAGCCCTGATCGGCAACAAGAATTGGCTGCTTTGTCCTGCTGGGGGTGTCACATTATTTTTAACAGTAGAGAAAACTGTGCCAAACGAGCTGCTCTTCTGCCGCTGTTTCCAAATAGAGCAGGCTCCGTCACGGCTGGAAAGCGGATGTAGGCCAATTAATGGCTGGTATGCAAGTTCGAAGAGAATCTTGTTTGTGTTATTGCTCCCAAGGGATAGCAGTAACATGAAACATTAGTTACAGCCTAAAATTTTGTATAAGCATAGCATTTATTTGTATTTTGAAGAGATTTTCGTGCATGAAAGAAAGAACACGCTCAAAATCTTCCAAGGATGCGACACGAAATTCCTTTTACATAGAGCATTTTTAGACATTTTTACTTTCTCTACTACGTATAGTAAGTAGGGGAAGTATTGTATTCCATCCAAAAATTCGATACCGAGATTTCACCGGAAATACATATTTTGAGACCCCCTGAATCCAAAAAAAGCATTTTTGGAAACATGTCCGTGTGTGTCTGTGAACAGCATAACTCAGAAACGAACAGTCGGATAAACACCAAACTTGGTATTTAGGTTCAGCATCTTCCAGAGTTGCGACACGAAGGTTTCCAAGAAAATCCCCCACCCCAGATTAGCCTTTACATGGAACATTTTTCGAAAATTTTAATTTTCTCGAAAATGACTAACGATTTTGATTAAAACTTCACATGTTTAAGATATTTTCATGACAAATCAAATGTACATCTTGAATTTTCTGGGAATGTCTCCAAAAGTATTCCCCATTGTGAACGACTTTTGCATAACTGGTAAACCATAAGAGATAGACAAAAATTTACTACACAAAAAATGTAGATCTTGTTAAAATACACAATTTATGTCATACTTTTTTTGTTGAGTGAACCATTTTTGTGATATAGTTTGTTTTTCCCTTAAAGTTTTCAATACTTATTTTCTTAAATGGGAATTCGTTATTCATTTTTTTGTTTTGGATATGCAAAGAGTATTAATCTGTGGCAAAGACCATGGTGCTGCACATAGCAACCAGCTATTAAGAGATATGTCTATGCTTAGAGGCTACTGTATTTCTATATTGTCCTTGCAAGGGGAACATGGCCTTAAGCGATAGTCAAATATTTTTAGAACTGGTCTCTATGTGTAAAATGTAATTCTGTTTGCATGTCAAAAGACCGTTTCTGCGAATGTTTATCTCGATTAATATGAAATAGATGGAGAATAAGAGTTTGTACAAGAGTAGGGAAAGTCATGTGAGTGTAACACATCAGATTTTTTTGTTTTTTAAAAAGTGGCTCTAACAATTTTGATTAAAACACCATATATTAATAACATTTACAAGACAAATAGAATGTATATTTTGAATTTTCTGGGAATAACCTGTACAGTCCTTGTAAATTTTTTATTATCTTGTATAATAGGTAACGTTAAGCAATAGACGAAAACGCAGTGCACAACAAATATACCGTTCTTTAAAACACACAATCTATTTCAAGTAACTTTTTTCGTGGCATCAGCCATTTCCCAGATATCCGTTATTAGTGGTTCCAATTGTCTAATACTTGGGCATTCTTTTAAAGTCCTGTCAATTTTCAGGTTTTCTCGCGATGTCGTGGAAAGAGTATGGAATTTTAAGGCCAGCATAGCATCCAGTTCTAGAACATTTGAACAAATAACGAAATGAGTAATGCAGCTATTTCCGGAAAGGTTTAACTGGATTAAAATGAAGTAGATAGGCAAAGAAACTTCCGTGAGAATAATTTGTATACCACTAATAAATGATTTACGGTAGAAGAATTCATGTGAATGCAACACATTAGATTTTTACGTTCTCTAGTACCTACTAAAGGATTTACTGCAATCCACCTAAAAATTCAATTTCGAGATTTAGCTGGAAAGACATGTTTTGAGGTCCCCTTACTTCCCCAAAACATTTATAGAAACAAGTAACCAAGCAAGGTGGCTCCGGGGTGGTCGAATGTTATGGTGGTTCCTTTTCTACCACGACTTTTCTATCCATTCCCTTCATGTTTCACCTTCATATATTTTAGGGTTGCAGCACTCTTCAATGGCCGGCTGGTGGCCCTTTCTTGAGGGTGCTCGTTCCCGAGAAGCCCCGGTTGGCGTAGGTAAGCTCGTACCGGCTCTAAAATTGTTATGGACGCCGCCTTGCTGGCGCTCATCGTCTTACGGATCTGGTCACCCCTTTATCCCTTTCTCCTAGGGACCATGTAAGACGCAACGGGCCTGAGCTGGCCTAAGTGCAGTGCTGAGCTCCAGGCCTTGGAGGCGCCCTCTGTTTAACTATCCTACCCTATAAAAAGGTTCGCGCATGTGTGAACGCATCTAAACCTAACTACGCTTTACATGGAAACATATTCGTTGTTTTTTTATTTTTTCAGCTCAAACTATTTTGATTAAAATATCACATATCTTATCTTCCTTAACGGAGGGGACTCGGCACCGATCCAGAGCGGATTCTGTACCTATGCCCCAAGAGGAGCGTCCCCGGGAGAAAGATGAGGAGAGAGGAGACACTGGGCGGCCGGATCCAGGGGCAACGTTACAGCAATGACAGGGTCCCTAAGTTTTCAGAAGTAGACACCCTGGCAGATGGACGGGTAGACCGAGGGACCGAGAGAGTCCACAGACAGCAACCTTTTTCCTGCCACGCTGCACCGAAACATCATCGCCGACACTCTTGACCCCGAAACAGACCAGCGGGATGAAGGATGAATGAAATGATGGGAGAGGAAATCCGGGGTTGAAAAAAAACATTCCAGGGAAACTCCCGAAAATACCTTGGGTCAATGCGGGCGATCGCCGGGGATCGAACCCGGGACCTCCCGAATGCTGGCCACAGACGCCGCCTGAGCCATCCCGCTCGGTTACCATATGCTTAAAATTTTATATGACTAAAAGTTATTCAGAATAATACGAATGCTTGGGCCAGTTTGCGAATTTATTTTTTACTTTCTCTTCCACGTGCATAATAGGTAGAGAAGGTATTGCATTTCACCCAAAAATTTGATATCGACATTTCAACGGAAATACATGTTTTAAGTCACCCACAATCTAGAAGAAGCATTTTTACTTTCTCTACTACGTAAAGTAGGGGAAGTGTTGTATTCCACCCAAAAATTCGATACCGAGATTTCACCGGAAATATGTTTTGATAACCCCTGAATCCAAAAAAAGCATTTTTGGAAACATGTCCGTGTATGTGTCTGTGAGTGTGTGTGTGTGTGTGTGTGTGTGCGTGTGTGTGTGTGTGTGTGTGTGTCTGTGAACAGCATAACTCAGAAACGAACAGTCGGATAAACACCAAATTTGGTATTTAGGTTCAGTATCTTCCAGAGATGCGACACGAAGGTTTTCAAGAAAATCCCCCCACCCCAGACTACCCTTTACATGGAACATTTTTGGAAAAATTTAATTTTCTCAAAAATGGCTCTAACGATTTTGATTAAAATATCATATGTTTAAGATATTCTTATGAGAAATGAAATGTATATCTCGAATTTTCTGGGAATGTCTCCAAAAGTATTCTTCATTGTGAACGACTTTTGCATAACTGGTAAACCATAAGAGATAGACAAACGTTTACTACACAAAAAATGTAGTACGCGTTAAAATACACAATTTATGTCATATACATTTGTTTTGTTGGGTGAACCATTTTTGAGATATTGCTTGTTATTCCCTTAAATTTTTCAATACTTATTTTCTAAAATGGGAATTCGTTATTCATTTTTTTGTCTTGATATGCAAAGAGTTATAATCTGTGGCAAAGGGAATGGTGCTGCACCTACCAACCAGCTATTAAGAGATATGTATGTGCTTAAAGGCTACTGTATTTCTATATTGCCCTTGTAAATATATATTCTCCTTACATCTGCAGGAAAATTAGCTATAAGATAGAGTCTGCAAATGTTTATCTCGATTAACATGAAGTAGATGGAAAATAAGCGTTTGTAAAAATAGTTTGTACAAGAGTAGAGAAAGTTATGTGAGTGTAACTCATCAGATTTTTAGTTAAAGGTCCGTGTGTGTGTGTGTGTGTGTGTGTGTGTGTGTGTGTGTGCGCGCGCGCGCGTGATGCGACACTAGATTTTCAAGAAAATTCCTTCTCCTTAAACTACTCTTTACAAGGAACATTTTTTGAAAATTTTGACTTTCCAAAAAATGGCTCTTACGATTTTGATTAAAATACCATATAATATATTTACATGAAAAATAAAATGCACATCTTAAGTTTTCTGGAAATCCTGTGACGCCCACTTAATATGGAAGAAATTTTGTATCATTTTGCATAACAGGTAAACGTTAAGCGATAGACGAAGATGTACTACACAAAAAATATAGATCTCTTTAGAACACACGATTTATTTTAAATAAGCGTTTTGTGGCACAAGCCATTTCTGATATATGTGTTACTAAAGGTTCGAATTGTTCAATACTTTGTCATTCTTTTCAAGTCCTTTCGCCATTTAGTTGTTTCTCGTCATGCTGTGCAAAGAGTATGGAATTTTAAGGCCAGCATATAGCATCTAGTTCTAAAACATTTGACTATCGCTGTTCTCTTTGTATGAATAACGAAATGTGGAATGCAGCTATTTCCGGAAAGATTTATTTCCATTAAAATGCAGTAAATAAGAAAATACGCTTTTGCAGGAATAATTTGTATAACGATGAGCGATAAGAGGGTAAAGAAAGTCATGTGACTGTAAAACATCAGATTTTTTCATAAATGAGTCACCTGAGGATAAACAGGAAAGAGTGAGAAAGTGAAAGCAGGAATGCGCGGCCCACTTAGTGCTTAATAGTAACGGAACTACATAGAAGGAGCTTATGGTAAACAATACTCCATTAAGGTTGAGCGCCTCAAGCTACCATTTTATTACTATTCAAGTGAACGAGACTGAGTAAACGGCTTGGAACGTAAGCAAACACGGAAAACTTTTGTCCGTGACGTAAAAATATTCCGGTAGCATCATAAATACTTTCTTGGTAATCGCGCTCTAAAACAACTGCTTGTCGGACTGTGCACCTTTTCTAGCCCAATTTATTTACGGATGAAACCGGCTTTTGAAACCTGATGGTGTATGGTGGATGCTTCCTTGCTGCTATGTTATCAAGTGTATGGTAAAGGATGGGGTGGATTCATGTAAAATAAACGCGAATGACATGAGTGAATGTTATCAATATAGCTGCTTCGAATGTATATTAAAAAATCTGATGTGTTACACTCACATGACTTTCTCTACTCTTGTACAATCTAATTTTACAAACGCCTATTCTCCATATGCTTCATGTTAATCGAGATATCGAGATGTAATCTTATTGGTAATTTTCTTGTAGATGCAAGGGAAATATGGTAGCTTTTAAGCGACAGTCAAATATTTTAACGCTGGTTCCTATGTGGCGCATTCCATTCTCTTTGCATGTCCAGGACATAAAAAAATGAATCACGAATTTGAGAAAAAGTATAAGTATTGGAAAATTTAAGGAAATAACAAGCAATATCTCGAAAACGGTTCTCTCAACAAAAGAAATGTATATGACATAAGTTGTGTATTTTAACGCGATCTACATTTTTTGTGTAGTAAAATTTTGTCTATCTCTTATGGTTCACCAGTTATGGAAAAGTCGTTCACAATGGAGAATACTTTTGGAGACATTCCCAGAAAATTCAAGATGTACATTTGATTTGTCATGAAAATATCTTAAACATGTGAAGTTTAAATCAAAATCGTTAGAGTCATTTTCGAGAAAATTAAAATTTTCGAATAATGTTCCATGTAAAGGGTAATCTGGGGTGGGGGGAGTTTCTTGGAAACCTTCGTGTCGCATCTCTGGAAGATACTGAACCTAAATACCAAGTTTGGTGTTTATCCGACTGTTCGTTTCTGAGTTATGCTGTTCACAGACACACACGGACATGTTTCTACACGTATCCGGCAGATGACATTAGGGTGCACGTACACAGTAGCTAGAGAACCTTCTCTATCTGCTACGTATACTGGCGTGAATAAAATGTGGCTCTAATGGAACGGAGTTGTTTATGTTGGTCCTGACAAACCCAACTCCCAACCGGCGTGACCACCTCTGTTTTTCGAGCATAATTCTAGCCACTGGATTGCCAGTGTACTTTACCTCCCCCAAACTGCCGAAAGGTAACATTACAACTTTAACCTTACATTTTCATGCTATACTGCCGTTTCCTAACTGCGTGTTTTCTTTAACCTTCGTTTCCATGTCGCTGATGAAAACTCATATATGCAAATATCGTAGCTCTCGTTCAGTTTAACGACACATGTAAACAATTCTTCATCCCTTCCCCCAGAAGGCCGAATTATTATTAATTGGTTTAGCCTTTCCTTGTGTTACCAATCTCAGCGAAAGTCTTTCATAGAGGTGGTATCCGAACCAGCCCTTCATTCCACAAGGGTTATAAACTAGTTCATTGGTTAGTTGGTATATCCTTGTATTGTTCTTAATGGCAGTCAAGCGGGAAACTGCTGATCTACCTTTAATAATAATAATAATAATAATAATAATAATAATAATAATAATAATAATAATAATAATAATGACAAAAACAACAGTCACATAAAGAAGTGATAACCGGCGGGTGGATCAAAAGTTGGTTACCTGAAGAGAAAAAAAAACAGGAAAAAACACTAAGGATATGAGGGAATAGGCCGCTTATTATTCACGACAGTACGTGGTAGAGAAAAAGGTGCTGCTTTAGGACACGTGGTAGAGATTTGTGTTAAAAAAACTTTTTTTTCGTTGTAATGGATTATAAATGGCATAAGGAATATAAGAACACACACACACACATTTTTATTTATTTATTATTTTATATATACATATTTTATATATACAGATTTGGACCCTTAAACGCTCTTGTGGTCCAGAGATGTTATAGTATATTGGTATGTAACAATGTGCTCACCTTGTGTTTATTTCTTTTTTTTTTCCCCCATTTCCCACCAGATTTATTTCTTAACCTTCAGGTGCGCTTTTCTCAAAATCTATTTAATTAGAAGTTTGAAATGTTTCGTGATTGTACAGAATGTTTAGCTTAAAGATTTAGATACTAAATTACATGGTTTCCACGCAAACAGTTACAAATATAAAAAATCTGATGTGTTACACTCACATGACTTCTCTACTCTTGTACAAACTATTTTTACAAACGCTTATTCTCCATCTACTTCATGTTAATCGAGATAAACATTTGCAGACTATCTTATTGCTAATTTTCTTGTAGATGTAAGGGGAATATATATTTACAAGGGCAATATAGAAATACAGTAGCCTTTAAGCATATACATATCTCTTAATAGCTGGTTGCTAGGTGCAGCACCATTCTCTTTGCCACAGATTAATACTCTTTGCATATACAAGACAAAAAAATGAATAACGAATTCCCATTTGAGAAAATAAGTATTGAAAAATTTAAGGGAATAACAAGCAATATCTCGAAAATGGTTCACTCAACAACAAAAATGTATATGACATAAATTGTGTATTTTAACGAGATCTACATTTTCGGTGTAGTAAAATTTTGTCTATCTCTTATGGTTTACCAGTTATGCAAAAGTCGTTCACAATGGAGAATACTTTTGGAAACATTCCCAGAAAATTTAAGATATACATTTTATTTGTCATGAAAATATCTTAAACATATATTTTAATCAAAATCGTTACAGCCATTTTTGAGAAAATTAAAATTTTCGAAAACTCTTCCATGTAAAAGGTTATCTGGGGTGGGGGGATTTTCTTGAAAACCTTCGTGTCGCATCCATGGAAGATACTGAACCTAAATACCAAGTTTGGTGTTTATCCGACTGTTCGTTTCTGAGTTATGCTGTTCACAGACACACACACACACACACACACACACACACACACACACGGACTTGTTTCCAAAAATGCTTTTTTGGATTCAGGGGGTCTCAAAACATATATTTCCGGTGAAATCTCGGTATCGAATTTTTGGGTGGAATACAATACTTCCCCTACTTACTATACGTAGTAGAGAAATTAAATTAGTCCCTCCAATGACAAATAGTTAAGCGACCATCTTGAGTTACTTATAAAAACTCATAATAAAAAAAATATTGGTGGAGTTCTCATCTTTATTTTCAGAGAAGTGTGTACCTACAAATGAAAGTAAAATCCTTTTTAGAAATTATTTTACGATATTTAAATATTTTTATAATTAAAAAGCTTAAAGCTAGCAAAAATATTGATACCAGTATACTTAGAAAACCTTCTTTAATAAGCAGTAAAAAGTTCATTGTCCTAGATGCTATAATTCTAGAGAAAACTGACTTTCTTTTAATTGCAAAAAAAGCCTAAAAATACCCTGTGATCTCTACCAAATGTCTTTACGTGGTAGGGAAAAAGGTATCACATTTCCCGCTGCTTTAACTTACTGCACAGTGTGTATATGCAACACGCTGAGAAGTTTTGGTGGCGAGTGTTTACATTTATTATCACACACGTATACATATGGATGAGGGAAGAGGGGGGAGAGAGAGAGAAAATAGAAATAGAATAACCAATTCGAGGCTTTTTCTATTAGTAAATAAACTAATAAATATACGTATTTCTTGCCGTATCGATCTGCTCTACACACAAACTGTTTCTTGGGGACTAAACTGCTGAAAAGAGTATGGGTTAATCTATCCCAGTTTAATTTCTACTGATTAATGAAATGCAACTCGCACCAAATCACTTATGAAACAAACCAAACACAGAAAATACAAAGTCAGAATAACTTCTATACCTCAACAGCTGCTACACTTTGAGTACTGCCAATTCCGTGTTGTCTTCATGTTATTTCCGGTAGCGAGCCAGGAGTTAACTTGAAGATTGGCGTTTACCAAATGAGCTCAACTCATTCTTTAATTGCAGGAACGGCAATTAAACCGTCCAGGGTCAATTCTGTCTTTCCTTAGGACCTCACACAAATCAGATTACACTTGTGTCTGTAAGTAGCTCCAAACGTTCCATGCAGATATGAATACAATTAAAAACAATCTGATGTGTTACATTCACATGACTTTTCTATCGTTTATTAGTGGGTATGCAAACTATTCTTATGAAAGCTTGTTTTTCTATTTAGTTCATTTTAATCGACATAAAGCTTTGTAGAAATAGCTACATTATACATTTAATTAAAGACAAAACGGAAACAGCGTTAAAGGTAAAAGTAGGTGTCACGCAGGGGTCCCCCGGAACCGAGACAGGGCACCGCACGCAGGCCTGGTCCCGTGGGAGGGAAGGATGAGGGGAGAGACCCGAAAGCCGACCAGATCCGGATGTCGACGTCAAACATGGACGGGGTCCCTAACATTTCCAGGTAGAACGCATCCGACGCTGCACAGTCCCTGCCCACAAGCCACCAACCTCCAGTGTCTTCCGGAGCGGAGCCCCACACTGAGGAGAGACCTAACAGCGGTACGGCAGCGACGTCAGGGAAGAAACCTTTACAGAGCGCAATTCACCGCCCCGCCACAACCTGCCGAACACCGTCACCTGGTCCTTCGACCCTGAAACAGATGATAAGAAAGATGATGGGTACAGGAAATGGAAGGAAGGAGAGTCGTGGTAGATGAACCACCCCAGCATTCGCCTGGCGACCCGAGGAAACCACGAAAAACCCATGGGCCAAAGTGGGCGATCGCCGGGACCTCCCGAATGCGGGCCACAGACGCAAACCCCTGAGCCATCCCGCTCGGTGGAAACAACATGTTAAAGAGCTGGACACCAATACGCTGGCCTTAAAATTGCATACTCTTTCCATGCAATCGCGAGAAACAACAGAAAATCGACATGACTTGAAAGCAATGACAAAGTATTCAACAATTCGAACCATTAACGGAAATCACTGATGCGACAAAAAAGGTTACTTGAAGTAAATTGTGTGTTTTAAAAGATCTACAATGTTGGCGTAGTACCTACGTTTTCTTCTACGTTTACCAGTTATACATGATTCTACAAAATTCCTTCCGAATGAAGAGAACTAGGCTATTCCCAGAAAATTCAAGATATACATTTTATTTGCCATGTAAATATCTCTAATATATGGTATTTTAATCAAAATCGTTACATTTTTTTAGAAAATAACAAATTTCGAAAAATCTTCCATGTAAAAGCTAGTTTGGAATGGAGTGAAGCTAAATACCAAGTTTGATATTTATTCGATTTTTCATTTTTGAGTTATGATGTTCACACACACACGGACAATGTACTAAACCTGTCTTTTTATTCAAGGTGTCTCAAAACGTGCATTTTGGGTAAAATCTCAGTACCGAATTTTTGGGTGGAATGCAATACCTTCTCTACCTACTATGTACTTGGCAGAGAAAGTAAAAAGCTGATGCGTTACATTCACATGGCTTTTTGTATACCTTCTATAAGCTATTCTTACTAAAATTAGTTCTTCCACTTTAAATTAATTGAGATAAAGTTTGCATAAATGTTTACATTGCGCATTTCCTACATAGCAAACAGGATAATCAAACTTTTGAAAACTGGTTTCTACACACTGCCTTGAAATACCCTTTCCATGACATCGCGATAAACAACTGAAGGTTGGCAGTACTTAAAAAATGGCACAAAATATTGAAAATTTCAAATCAATAACGACTTAAAAGTTTAAGATGTGTGCATGACAAGTAAAATGTAGATATATCTTGAATTTACTACGAATAGCCTGTGAAATCCTCTCAGTTCCAAATGAATTTTGTATAATTGGTAATCTACAAGAGACAGACAAAATGGTACTGCACAAAAAATTTATATGTCGTTAAAGCACACAATTTATGTGAAATAAATTCTTTCTGTGGCATTAACCATTTCCGAGATACTCTTTGTTATTGGTTTGAATGTTCAAATACTTTTGCTTTTTTTAGTGGCAAGTGGCTATTCGTTTTATCCTGTTATCCTGGTTATGCAATGGGCATGCGATTTAAAACCACCATTAGCGATAAGCTTTTTATCCATCTTGCCAAACTTACCGATCTTAAAAGTAGGCTTTAGCCTACTGTATCCTTCTTACATTTACAACGAAATGTGAAAAAGTTTATCTCGATTGACAAGAACTAGAAACCTTTTGTAAGAAGAGTGAGTAGAGAATGTAAGTGGAACACTTTTTTGTTTTTTGTTTTGTGTAACGTATATTTGGAAAATGGCTTTATAATGGCATACTTAGTATCCCGGAAAGATTTAAACAGACCTTACAAAATATATTTTCCTGTACTGTTAGTTACGATCGAGCGGGATGTTTCAGACGGTTTCATCTGTGGCCCGCATTCAGGAGGTGCCGGGACTGATCCCCGGCGACCGCTCACTCTGGCCCATGGTTTTTCGTGGTTTCCCCGGGTCAGCAGGCGAATGCTGGGGTGGTTCATCTTCTACCACGACTCTCCTTCAGATTTCCTGTACTCATTCTTCCTTGTCACCTGTTTCAGGGTTGTAGGACCAGGCGACGGTGTTCGGCAGGTTGCGGCTGGGCAGTGGCTTGAGCTCTGTAAAGGTTTTTTTTCCCTGACGTCGCAGCGGTACCGCTCCGTTACGTTTCTCCTCAGCGTGGGTCTCCGCTCCGGGGAAACCTGGAACTTTGACTTGTGGGCAGGGACTGTGCGGTGGCAGATGCGTTCTATCTGGAAACGTTAGGTACCCCGTCCATGCTTGCGCCCGTCGGCTCCGGGAGCCCCATCCTGATATGTTTGCATTCTCTGACTTTACTGTTAGTTGTCATTTTCATTTGTAGTTCTCCAAAACTAATCAATTAGATATAATTTCGTAGACCTTCTAAGCGTAAGTCTCACAAAGTCTCAGTAAAAATGCGCGCCACCACTAAACTTCAACGTTTATGCTTCGAATTTGTGAGATGCATGATAACAAACTTTTCGAAAACTTCGGTTCCGCGGACTGGTCAAGTAGAAATCGCCAGCTGACCTTCTTGTAACTCTTAGGGCCTTTTTCTTGAACCTGAGGACATAGGGGCAGCAAATACCAACGACGTGATCCGTTTTATCGGGAGCTTTGGATCTGATTGTTAGCCCAGTTTACGAGACTCGAAGGCCTCTTGAAGCCTTCGTGCAGGCTAACAAAGAGGCCACTCATTTCTTCAACCTTCATCAGTATCTCCAGACTGCGTGCACTAAAGTTGAAATTTCGAGGTTTCCAAAGATATCCTCTAGGCATTTTCAATTAACCGTTCGTGAATTTTATAGAAAACAAAAGCTTGCTGTAACTAAAATGAAAAGCTATGTGCTTAAGATGAAAATTCATGCAGCGATAGGCAAAACACAATAAGGTTACTCTTAGGTGAGTATCTGAAATAAAAGAATTGTAGGCAATGAATAAGCAGATATCCTGACATAAAAAGGGTGTGCTTAAACTTTTAGTGGGCGTGAACCAGTATTTGGCATTCCTTTAAATTATGTTCGAAAAACCATTGCTGAAAGGATTAATTATCACCATACTCTTGGGTGGGTGGTGGACATAAAGGAAGCAGATGCCCTGGCATGGGAAGGGTGGGCGTGGGCATGAACCAGTATTTGGCATTCCTTTAAATTCTGTTAGAAGAACCATTGCCGAGTGGATTAATTATCACCACTAATTGTGACGGGTTCAAAATAAAGGGATGCAAGCACAGTAAGCGAGTGGTAAGTAAAATATCCTTCTCACACACTGAAGGTATAATCTCGATAGGTCCTAAATAAATCTGATAACCGAACTCTTGAGGGGACATTGCAGATTACGGAAACACTGGGAACCTTCAAAGAAGAACAGTTATGAAGGTTATGTAATGAAGAGGACGAAACTGCCTATCATATAATCTCCAAATGCGAAGCACTGTGTAGCAAAAGATATGAACTATTGTTGCTGATAAACCCAGATTAGCATCTTCAAAAGGAAAATTTAATGAATAACCTACTGTCCCTTATTAAAGGGACATGGCTATTTAACTAAAATGATACAGATAGGAGATAACACACTAAACCTTATAAGTTTCAGTGTTCGGGCAGTCATAACCAATCCAAATTTACATAAGTCAAATCAAGATATAACACGAGGGTAATCCAGAAAGTCCCAGACGCTTTGAAATAAACAATTAACAAAATGCAAATATCAACGTTTATTAGCTACACTTGAAAGGTACACTCTTAAGCTATTTTTACTTTCTCTACTACGTATAGTAAGTAGGGGAAGTATTGTATTCCACCCAAAAATTCGATACCGAGATTTCACCGGAAATACATGTTTTGAGACCCCCTGAATCCAAAAAAAGCATTTTTGGAAACATGTCCGTGTGTGTGTGTGTGTGTGTGTGTGAACAGCATAACTCAGAAACGAACAGTCGGATAAACACCAAACTTGGTATTTAGGTTCAGTATCTTCCAGAGATGCGACACGAAGGTTTTCAAGACAATTCCCCCACCCCAGACTACCCTTTACATGGAAGATTTTTCGAAAATTTTAATTTTCTCAAAAATGGCTCTTAACGATTTTGATTAAAATATCATATGTTTAAGATATTGTCATGAGAAATGAAATGTATATCTCCAATTTTCTGGGAATGTCTCCAAAAGTATTCTTCATTGTGAAGGACTTTTGCATAACTGGTAAACCATAAGAGATAGACAAAATTTTACTACACAAAAAATGTAGATCGCGTTAAAATACACAATTTATGTCAAATACATTTTTTTTTTTGTTGAGTGAACCGTTTTCGAGATATTGCTTGTTATTCCCTTAAATTTTCCAATACTTGTACTTTTTCTCAAATTCGTTATTCATTTCTTTTATGTACTGGACATGCAAAGAGAATGGAATGCGCCACATAGCGACCAGCGCTTAAAATATTTGACTATCACTTTAACCTACCATATTCCCCTTGCATGTTCAAGAAAATTAGCAATAAGATTGACATCTCGATATCTGGATTGACATGAAGCATATGGAGAATAAGCGTTTGCACAAGAGTAGAGAAAGTCATGTGAGTGTAACACATCAGATTTTTCTACATAATCGCCATTCAAATTGAAGCATTTATCATACCATGGCACAAGTTTTTCAATACCCTCTCTGTAGAAATCTGCCGCCTGTGACTTCAACCACTGGTTTACACCGCCATGCAGTTCAGCGTCAGTATCAAAGCATCAATTTGATGAACCAAACTCCGTGAAATTTGGGGGAAATGTTCCCAAAGTTCTGTAATCGTGAAACGACGATTTTCACAAATTTTGTCATTGATTTGCATTGACAGTTCATCAGTCATAAGGCTAAGCCTACCACTGCGATCCTGTGCGATATTGAACATTGGTACACTGACTCGGCTTTCACTCATTATTCCCTGCCCGTAAACATCACAAAGTTGACGATAAATTTCAATTGGTTTGTTCTTTTTAGCCAACCGCACTTCACAAGTGACGGGATTTTCTATTGCAGCGCACATTTTAACAAATCACAGAGAGCACAGTAAGGAATGCACAGTCCTCACGCTACCACAGCTGGATGCGTACTGAATGTAGGAACGTTCTGACACCAAGATGGCGACTCTAACCCTACTCATCGCCACGATAGGCCAAAACTGGACTGCCCTCGTAGTATCTTTTCAATTCCACTACTATTGCATACCAATTTTGTACGATAGTTATGTAACCGAGCGGAATGGCTCAGGCGGTGGCGTCTGTGGCGCCGACCAATCTGGCAGCAGGTTTTCCTCGGTCACTAGACGAATGCTGGTTGGATGATTTGATCCCGAATTTTCCTTTTATCACTACATTTCATTTCCTTCTTCTTCACCGCCACACCAGGCAAGAGCTGATCACCTATCCTGGATTATGCTATGATCCAAACTTTGCTTGCTCCTCGACAGGCTACTGACTCAAGACATTGGCTTGTAGGTCCTTGGTGGTGTAAGTCCTATATATATGAAGATAATCTGAAGAAGTTATTTATGTAAATTGGATTATAATAATTGATATTTTAATTGGAATACTGTAAGTGTTAAAGCACGAAATAAAAACTTGAAGCGTTGTTCTCCAATCGTAAATTCTTGCCGTTATGGCAAAATGTTTGTAAATAAATACTGTTATCCAGGTCGCCATATTTTGAGTTTATGAGGGTTGTAATGTAAGCAACCTGATTCGGAATTTACCTCTCTTCCTCTGTAGCACTGCAGCCCAAGTTGGACCTTCCCTTCACTCAGACGTTACTCCTATTCTTCCCTATGACATCCCTTTCCAAATTCCTGCTCTCCAACATACCCACTTACCCAAACTTTTCTGACTATATCCAACCTACTCATTGGCCTATAACCATCTCCATCATTATGGGTACATTTAATAGGTAACGTGTCTAATGATGAAGAAATCGTAGAGACTTGGGTGACTGGATGTGCAGAGTTATTACCGATAATATTTGAAAATAAATACGAGAGCTGGTAAATAAAGACTGAGACTGGTTTTTTCCTGTAGCTTCCTTGATAGTTTTCTGTCCCTGTCATGAATATTTGAAAAGAGCACGGTTTCAAGTGTAATGTCCATAGGCGGCAGCACTCTCGTATCGGTAGCTTGGTAGTATGCTGTATATTGCTGACCCTACTTGAATTTTGCATACTATAAAATGGAGGTGAAACGAGGAGCAATACAGTGCAATACATTTACAACCTATGAAATTTTCAAAAAGCTGAAGCAAGTATACGGTGAAGATGCACTACATCGTGCAATAGTGTTTAGGTGGTTCAAGGACTTCAAAGAAGGGCGAGTCCTCTGTGCCAAGCAAGGTGGACCTGGTGTTTCGGAATGAAATGGTGTAATGGAGTGATTTACCAGCATGCAGTTCCCCTCACACTGTTACAGCAGTGTACTACACGTCAGTATTGGCTACACTGAGGAAGCACATTGCAAGGAAACGTCCAGAACTTCATCGGAATGGGTGGCGACTTCATCACGACAACGCGCGGCCTCACGTCGCAAATCAAATCCAGGAACTTTTGGCTAAATTCAACATTACCTGTGTGCCGCATCCGCCTTATAACCCCGATCTTGCCCCCTGTGATTTCTTTTTATTCCCGCCACTAAAGGGAAAGCTCCGATTTGAGAGCACTGAAGCAGTGCTGAAGAAACGTGAGGCGATTCTAAAGGCCTGACAAAGAATGGCCTGCACCATGTGTTCGAGGACTGGCAGAGGCGTTATAAAAAGTGCATTCAAGTAGGAGGGGACTACTTTGAAAAAGATCACGTGAACATTGAAACGGAGTAATAAATATCTGTGAAAAAAGTCAGTCTCAAGTCTTTACTGATCAGCCCTCCTATATTGTGATGTTTTTACGAGACGGCACTAGTGTTGTTATTTTTTTTCAAAGCAACGAGATTACGTGTAAGGATGTCAACTTAGGATCCATGGCAGCAGTATTCGTTAAGTACTGAAAACTAGTTATGTCCGCAAAAAATTAATTTTATGAAGTAGTGCACATTAAGTTATATATTTAGTGTCTCGGTTTGTTTACTTCCCAGATTAAAATCTGAGAAACATTCTGCACGTCCGTTTATTGTTTATATCACCGAATTCGTGAACACGGTTTCCACTTATCATCGATTTCTGGGCCACGTATCGGAAACAAGACTAAGCTATCACCAAAGTAGCTAAATGCTAGAAACCACCAGTTCTTAATTGATGTGTTTCCAGTATGGAATATCTTTCCGAGTACAAACAAAAGCCAAACCACAGTTGATAGACCCGTATGTTCGCCAGACACCTTGACAGGCTTAACGTTCCGTGGACTATTTGTTATGCCGTTAATTGATTCCAGAGACCGTTAAAACGTCAGTCGTGCTGATGGATAGCTGTCACACTTCACGTAATATTTGGACACACGTCTCTCAAACCGACTGCTATTATAGCCGGCTACCTACTTCATGTCTTTCCACGAACTTACAATAACAGATGCCTGCGACGTACATAATGATATTAAAAGTGATGCTCTACAAAGTTGGAGTGCTCCCCACCCTAGCCTACACTTTACATGGAACATTTTTCGAAAATTTTAATTTTCTCAAAAAATGGCTCTAACGATTTTGATTAAAATATCATATGTTCAAGATATTTTCATGTCAAATAAAATGTATATCTTGAATTTTCTGGGAATGTCTCCAAAAGTATTCTCCATTCTGAACGACTTTTGCATAACTGGTAAATCACAAGAGAGACAAAATTTTACTTCACAAAAAATATAGATCGCGTTAAAATACACAATTTATGCTATATACATTTTTACTTTCTCTACTACGTATAGTAAGTAGGGGAAGTATTGCATTCCACCCAAAAATTCGATACCGAGATTTCGCCGTAAATACATGTTTTGAGACCTCCTGAAACCAAAAAAAGCATTTTTGGAAACATGTCCGTGTGTGTGTGTGTGTGTGTGTGTGTGTGTGTGTGTGTGTGTGTGTGTGTGTGTCTGTCTGTCTGTGAACAGCATAACTCAAAAACGAACAGTCGGATAAGCACCAAACTTGGTATTTAGGTTCAGTATCTTCCAGAGATGCGACACGAAGGTTTTCAAGAAAATCCCCCCACCCCAGACTACACTTTACATGGAAGATTTTTCGAAAATTTTAATTTTCTCAAAAATGGCTCTAACGATTTTGATGAAAATATCATATGTTTAACATAATGTCATGAGAAATGAAATGTATATCTCGAATTTTCTGGGAATGTCTCCAAAAGTATTCTTCATTGTGAACGACTTTTGCATAACTGGTAAACCATAAGAGATAGACAAAATTTTACTACACAAATAATGTAGATCGCGTTAAAATACACAACTTATGTCATATACATTTCTTTTGTTGAGTGAACCGTTTTCGAGATATTGCTTGTTATTTCCTTAAATTTTCCAATACTTATACTTTTTCTCAATTGCGTTATTCATTTTTTTTATGTCCTGGACATGCAAAGAGAATGGAATGCGCCACATAGCAACCAGCGTTAAAATATTTTACTATCGCTTAAAACCTACCATATTTCCCTTGCTCTAAAAGAAAATTACCAATAAGATTGACATCTCGATATCTCGTTTAACATGAAGCATATGGAGAATATGCGTTTGTAAAAATAGTTTGTACAAGAGTATAGAAAGTCATGTGAGTGTAACACACCAGATTTGTTTTGTTGAGTGAACCATTTTCGAGATATTGCTTGTTATTCCCTTAAATTTTCCAATACTTTTACTTTCTCTCAAATTCGTTTATAGTCCTGGTAATGCAAAGAGAATGTAATACTCCACATAGCAACCAGCTCTTAAAATATTTGACTATAGCTTTAAGCCTGCCAATTCCCCTTGTATCTACAAGAAAATTAGCAATAAAGTTAACATCTCGATATCTCCATTAACATGAAGCATATGGAGAATAAGATTTTGTAAAAATAGTTTGTACAACAGTGGAGAAAGTCAAGTGAGTGTAACACATCAGATTTTTTTTTGTTATGTCCTGGACATACAAAGAGAATGGAATGCTCCACATAGCAACCAGCTCTTATAAGATTTGATTATCGCTTAAAGCCTACTATATTCCCCTTGCGCCTACAAGAAAATTAGCCATAACATAGTTTCTGCAAATGTTTATCTGGATTAATATGAAGTAGATAGAAAATAAGCGATTGTAAAAATAGTAGAGAAAGTCATATGAGTGCAACACATCAGATTTGTTTTCTTTCACGTTTGCTTATTAAAAACGTTCCATACAATGTAGTTGGTATCTAGTCTTAATCAAATTTTCAGCAAAAACTCGGGAGGCGACGAACTGGCATATGGGTTTTGTTACAGTTTTAAATTTTTCAAGATATGAAGCAATAAGATGCCTGGATGTTGTGACAAATGTAGTAGTCACCTTTTTCGTAGCATCCAGTATTTGCTGTTGATGCTGCTGGCTGCTCCAGTGGTAGAACTATGAGTACTTTCCCTCAGGGGTATTTTTGAAGGACAACACCAGTTTAAATTGACTAAGAAATGTATTGTGAAGTATGTCGCGGTAACTTTCGTGTTATCGTATTTGCTGAGCGCCTGTTGTTTTACTATTTTTAATTTTGAGTTCTTTGTCCTCCGGCTAGCTATTATTATTCAGTCGAGCAAATCTCTTGAACAGGGTGTGTAAACGGAAAGGAGTTGTTACTAAAAGATAACACTGATAAAAGAATTTGTTTTTACACTTTTATTGCCGTCACACTTTATTCATTTCACATACTTACTCTTGATACACGCCCGACTGAAACTATTATCACTTATTTGCCGCACATTATTAATTCGTTCACATCTTTTAACTAACTTTACAACGCAAGAGATTCTGTAGAATTGCGCGACGTGTAACCCGTGAATGATTCTCTTAAACTGTGCGACGTGTAACGCGTGAATGATTCTGTTGAACTGTGTGACGTGTAACCCGCAAATGATTCTGTTGGACTGAGCAATACTTGTCTCTGGCTTTAGCTTTTTATACTCCCTCACCCCGATATGCCTAAACATTATAACAGAACTGCTATTGGTTAATAAAGCGCGCCAACATTAGCATCTATTTCTATATCCAATCAAAATTACAAATATATATGCTCTAGGGAAGATATTCCCTCCATTTCTAAAGAAAAGCGCGCTAATCTGACGTCATTTCTTTGTCTTTTCTAATTGATAAACAACTCAACCCCTCGCTACATTGTTACCCGCTCCTATTGTCAGTTTCAGTGAGGCCGTGTAAACTTATTTCCTAACAATGCTTATAATTAACAAACATCTAAAATCATTGCCATACAATAATGTTAATTTACACTACAATCACTCTGGCATTCACAGTGTTGTGAAATAAAATACTGCCTCAACTAATATCCGAGTTCTTAAATTCAATTGCCGACCGTTTGAAATGAAGAAATAAACTGAACTCTGAATTGTAGCACTCCAAGCTATAACAATTGAATTATTATACCTACCTAACATCAGCAGTATCAAAGTTCCGCAATAAAACAAACTACGAGAGAACCGTAATAACCTGCCATGAGTTGCTAAAATGCTGACCGGCCGGATCCCTCGCGGCAGCCGCGAAATCTTAATCACACAAGCGCGTCACTAAGCGCTTAAAGCATCACACGAGTCAGTACCATTGATAGTATCAGAGTGAAAGTAACTCTGGCATCTAATTTCACGCTTTTATTACTTTTCAGCTCCGCCTAGGATGCATTTCTGACTGTCACTAGGGACCTAGCTAAAAAAATCTGATGTGTTACACTCACATTACTTTCTCTACTCTTGTACAAACTATTTTTACTCTCCATATGCTTCATGTTAATCCAGATGTTAATCTTATTGCTAATTTTCTTGTAGATGTAAGGGGAATATATATTTACAAGGGCAATATAGAAATATAGTAGCCTTTAAGCACATACATATCTCTTAATAGCTGGTTGCTAGGTGCAGCACCATTCCCTTTGCCACAGATTAATACTCTTTGCATATCCAAGACAAAAAAATGAATAACGAATTCCCATTTCAGAAAATAAGTATTGAAAAATTTAAGGGAATAACAAGCAATATCTCGAAAATGGTTCACTCAACAAAAAAAATGTATATGACATAAATTGTGTATTTTAACGCGATCTACATTTTTTGTATTGTAAAATTTTGTCTATCTCTTATGGTTTACCAGTTATACAAAAGTCGTTCACAATGAAGAATACTTTTGGAGACATTCCCAGAAAATTCGAGATATACATTTCATTTGTCATGAAAATATCTTAAACATACGATATTTTAATCAAAATCGTTAGAGCCATTTTTGAGAAAGTTAAAATTTTCGAAAAATGTTCCATGTAAAGGGTAATCTGGCGTGGGGGGATTTTCTTGAAAACCGTCGTGTCGCATCTCTGAAAGATACTGAACGTAAATACCAAGTTTGGTGTTTATCCGACTGTTCGTTTTCTGAGTTATGCTGTTCACAGACAGACACACACGGACATGTTTCCAAAAATGCTTTTTTTGGATTCAGGGGATCTCAAAACATGTATTTCCGGTGAAATCTCGGTATCGAATTTTTGACTGGAATACAATACTTCCCCTAATTACTACACGTAGTAGAGAAAGTAAGAATCCCTTCCACTTCTCTTTTTCAGAATGTCTGCCTACGTGACTGTGGAAGCGCACTGAACTCCTAACCTTCCAGGAACTTTTAGAGCTTTCAGTACTCAGCTCACTAATGACTTTCGTTAGCCTGACACCTAATTACACTCTTCTCGTGGCAAATCTGTTCAACCCAAACTAGTTACATTATACATGTTTCAATACACAGAAATTATTTATTTTAATTTTTTTCTTTATGTAATTATGTATATATTCTCGTCAATAATTACGGTATTAGATAACACATAATTAATTCTCCCAATGAGAATAAATTGTTACAAACAACTATTTAAAGGTTTAAACATTTTTTTTCAGAACAGTAAAAATAACCTATATGCCAGTATTACACATAAGTACTTAAATAATATTGTAGCATTCTTATTTTTTTCAAAATTGCGATTTCTGCATCGTGTGAAACGGCTGATTGATTAGCATAATAAAAGTAAAATAAAATATTTTTCAAAGAATAGTTAATATATCTGCATGGAAATCACAACACGCTTATAATTGTTATTGAGCACTATGACAAAACTTTTGAAAAGATTTAGATAAAAACCATTGACATAAACACAATGTATGGTACCGACATAATTATATTAATTGCATAAAAGTCGTCAATTTTATGAGGGCAAAATTTGATGCTGCTAGTATCCTTCTGAATACTAGAAGAGGAAGCTGCCGAATAGAAATTGGACGGTTAAATAATTTTAAAGATACTATTAGAAAACTATTTTGTTTTGCACTTCACTTACATTTGTTTATACAGAGTCCTTCTAAGAAATAATGCAAATAAAACTAAACATTTTACAAAAAAGCAACAAAATTTTCAGCCATTATTGTACACGTGACGTCATCGACAAAATTTTAAATTAAAACCTTTTTTTGAATTAGCTATCTCATTTAGTTGCATTAACCATTTCATTTGTTTCTTCCCTGAAAACATCATTTCCGGTGACATTTCGATATTGACTTTTTTAATGAAATACAGTACCTTACCCAAGGTAGTGGTAGTAAAAGTAAAAATCTGGTGGTGGAAGGGGAATATGGTAGGCTTTAAGCGATAGTGAAATATTTTAAGAGCTGGTTGCTATGTGGAGCATTCCATTCTCTTCGTATGTCTAGGACATAAAAAAAATGGATAACGAATTCCCATTTGAGAAAAAGTATTGGAAAATTTAAGGGAATAACAAGCAATATCTCGAAAATGGTTCACTCAACAAAAAAAAAACAAAAAAAAACATGTATATGACATAAATTGCGTATTTTAACGCGAACTACATTTTTTGTGTAGTAAAATTTTGTCTATCTCTTATGGTTTACCAGTTATGCAAAAGTCGTTCACAATGAAGAATACTTTTGGAGACATTTCCAGAAAATTCGAGATATACACTTAATTTGTGATGAAAATATCTTAAACATTTTTTTCAAAATCGTTAGAGCCATTTTTGAGAAAATTAAAACTTTCGAAAAATGTCCCATGTAAAGGGTAATCTGGGGTGGGGTGATTTTCTTGAAAACCTTCGTGTCGCATCTCTGGAAGATACTGAATCTAAATACCAACTTTGGTGTTTATCCGACTGTTCGTTTCTGAGTTATGCTGTACGCAGACAAAACACACACACAGACATGTTTCCAAAAATGCTTTTTTTTTTTGGATTCAAGGGGTCTCAAAACATATTTTTCCGGTGAAATCTCGGTATCGAATTTTTGGGTGGAATATAATACCTCCCTACTTACTACACGTAGTAGAGAAAGTAAAAATGCTTTGGTAGTTACTTTATCACCCAAAGTACACACGTTTAAATCACTTTACTTGATTACACAGCATTATATTACATAGAAACACTTACTTGAGAAGAACACCCAAATGCAAGCGTCTCCACTTCTCACATCTGAAAAAGGAAAGAAAATAATATTACACACCAAATTTTTAAAACTCTTGTTTTACTCAAGATTTTTTCTTTTCAAAGACTCCTTCGTTTTTATTTTATGCCAAAAGCTGCTGTAACTCTAAGTAATAGATTCCATAGGTTTTATAACTATTTTATATTCATGCACCAACAATTTACATTGGAACTTTAATTTGCTGCACTCTTAGTAAACACATTCCTCAAAACTTCTTTAACATATACAGGTTTAAATTTAGTCCATATATTCTAAAAGCTGTTTTCTGCAACGTTGCTACTTTCTTCTAGGTTAAGTAGTGCACATTTTAAAACTTTTGCACTGTTATGTTTCTTCAGTTTCTCTTTTGGGAATATAACTATAAATTCATTTATTAAAAAATATTTATTTAGTAATACACTACGTGATCAAAAGTATTCCGGACACCTGGCTGAAAATGACGTACAAGTTCGTGGCGCCCTCCATCGTAATGCTGGAAGTTAATATGGTGTTGGCCCACCCTTAGCCTTGACAGCGTTCACTCTCGCAGGCATACTTTCAATCAGGTGCTGGAAGTTTTCTTGGGGAATGGCAGCACATTCTTCACGGAGTGCGGAACTGAGGAGAGGTATCGATGTAGGTCGGTGAGGCTTGGCACGAAGTCGGCGTTCCAAAACATCCCAAAGGTGTTCTATAGGATTCAAGTCAGGAATCTGTGCAGGCCAGTTCATTAGAGGGATGTTATTGTCGTGTAACCACTCCGCCACAGCCCGTGCGGTATGAACAGGTGCTCGATCGTGTTGAAAGATGCAATCGCCATCCCCGAATTGCTCTTCAACAGTGGGAAGCAAGATGGTGCTTAAAATATCAATGTAGGTCTGCGCTGTCATCGTGCCACGCAAAACAACAAGGGGTGCAAGCACCCCTCCAGGAAAAACACGGCCACACTATAACACCACCACATCCAAATTTCACTGTTGGCACTACACACGCTGGCAGATGACGTTCACCGGGCATTTGGCATACCCACACCTGCCATCGGATCGCCACATTGTGTACCGTGATTCGTCACTCCACACAACGTTTCGCCAAGTTCAATCCTGTAATGTTGACGCTCCTTACACCAAGCGAGGCGTCGTTTGGCATTTTCCTGCGTGATGTGTGGCTTATGAGCAGCCACTCGACCATGGAATCCAACGTTTCTCACCTCACGCCTAACTGTGATAGTACTTGGAGTGGATCCTGATGCAGTTTGGAATTGCTGTCAGATGGTCTGGATAGATGTCTGCCTATTACTCTTTACGACCCTCTTCAAATGTCGGCGGTCTCTGTCACTCAACAGACGCGGTCGGCCTGTACGCTTTTGTGATGTACATGTCCCTTCACGTTTCCACTTCCCTAACGCATCAGAAACAGTGGACCTAGGGACGTTTAGGAGTGTGGAAATCTCGCGTACAGACTTCTGACACAAGTGACACCCAATCACCTGACCACGTTTGAAGTCCGTGAGTTCCACGGAGAGTCCCATTCTGCTGTTCCACGATGTCTAATGACTACTGAGGTCGCGGATAATGAGTACCGGGCAGTAGGTGGCAGCACAATGCACCTAAGATGAAAAACTATGTTTATGGGGGTGTCCGGATACTTTTGATCACATAGTGTATAGCTAAAGGTAAGTAATTACTTTTGCACGCGGTGACTGATTTAATAGCAAAAGCTTAGATGACCACAACAAATGTTTGAAAATAGTAACATTAAAATGCGCACACGTCTTGGCGATCCCATTATACGCATACTCTGAAAGAAATCAATGTACGTCTCGGAAAACAAATCCAAAAAGAACCACCATGGCAAATAGTTCATCCAAACATCGATACTACTCTAATGGCTAATCATAAAAGTGAAACTAATGTTTGCATTCATAAAGCTCTCTTCATTGAATCATTGAATAAAATAAGCAGTAAATGTTTGAAACAATAATATTACAACGCGCACATGTCTCGGCGATCCCATCATACGCATAAACTGAAAGAAATCAATGTATGTCTCCCGAAAACAAATCCAAAAAGAATCCCATAAGAACCAGCATGGCAAATGGTCCAAACAGCGATACGACACTAATGGTTAATCATAAAAGTGAAACTAATGCTTGCAATCATAAACCTCTCTTCCTTGAATCATTGGATAAAATCGAAATAAATGTTTGAAAACAGTAATATTTGGATAAAAAATCTCGTGTTACACTCACATGACTTTCTGTACTCTTATACAAACTATTTTTACAAACGCTTATTTTCCATATGCTTCATGTTAATCGAGATGTTAATCTTATTGCTAATTTTCTTGTGGGTGCAAGAGGAATATGGTAGGCTTTAAGCGATAGTCAAATATTTTAAGCGTTAGTTGCTATGTGGAGTATTTCATTCTCTTTGTATGTACAGGACATAAAAAAATGAATAACGAATTTGAGAAAAAGTATAAGTATTGGAAAATTTAAGGGAATAACAAGCAATATCTCGAAAATGGTTCACTAAACAAAAAAAAAATGTAAATGACATAAATCGTGTATTTTAACGCGATCTACATTTTTTGTGTAGTAAAATTTTGTCTATCTCTTATGGTTTACCAGTTATGCAAAAGTCATTCACAATGAAGAATACTTTTGGAGACATTCCCAGAAAATTCGAGATATACATTTTATTTTCCATGAAAATATCTTAAACATATGATATTTTAATCAAAATCATTAGAGCCGTTTTTGAGAAAATTAAAATTTTCGAAAAATGTTCCATGTAAAGGGTAGTCTGGGGTGGGGGGATTTTCTTGAAAACCTTCGTGTCGCATCCCTGGAAGATATTGAACCTAAATACCAAGTTTGGTGTTATCCGACTGTTCGTTTCTGAGTTATGCTGCTCACAGACACACACGAACATGTTTCCAAAAATACTTTTTTTTGGATTTAGGGGATCTCAAAACATGTATTTTCGGTGAAATCTCGGTATCGAATTTTTGGGGGGAATACAATACTTCCCCTACTTTACTATACGTAGTAGAGAAAGTAAAAATGAAGAACGAATTTGAGAAAAAGTATAAGTATTGAAAAATTTAAGAGAATAACATGCAATATCTCGAAAATGGTTCACTCAACAAAAAAATGTATATGACATAAATTGTGTATTTTAACGCGATCTACATTTTTTGTGTAGTAAAATTTTGTCTCTTATGGTTTACTAGTTATGCAAAAGTCGTTCACAATGAACAATGCCTTTAGAGACATTCCCAGAAAATTCAAGATATATATTTTATTTGTCATGAAAATATCTTAAACATATGATAGTTTAATCAAAATTGTTAGCCATTTTTGAGAAAATTAAAATTTTCGAAAAATGTTCCATGTAAAGCGTAATCTGGGGTGGGGTATTTTCATGAAAACCTTCGTGTCGCATCTCTGGAAGATACTGAACCTAAATACCAATTTTGATGTTTATCCGACTGTTCGTTTCTGAGTTATGCTGTTCACAGACACACACACGGACATGTTTCCAAAAATGCTTTTCTTGGATTCAGGGTGTCTCAAAACATGTATTTCCAGTGGAATCTCGGTATCGAATTTTTGGGTGGAATACAATACTTCCCCTACTTACTGTACGTAGTAGAAAAAGTAAAAAAAGATAGACGATCGCAAGCCAACGGATTTCAACACGCATGAGGTTTGTTTCTCTGAAATCCAATATATCTGCGATTAAGATAACATAGGCTCCCCAGTGTTATATCAGTCAGTTCTGCTCCTTCACTGAGCGTTCAGATTAGGTTTAACAGATTAGTTCCAACCACACTCCACATTTTTTTAAAGGTTTTGTCTTCTCAAAAATGGCTCTAACGATTTTGATTAAAACACCATATATTAAAGACATTTACAATATCTTTAATTTTCTGGGAATAGCCTGCTGAATCCTCTTCATTCGGAAGAATTTTGTGTAACATTGTACAAACGGTAAACGGTATGCGATAGACGAAAATGTACTACACAAAATGTAGATCTCTTTAAAGCACACAATTATTTCAAATAACCTTTTTTGTGGCATCAGCTATATCCAGATATCATTATTAATGGTTCCAACTGTTCAATACTTTGCCATTCATTAAAATTCCTGCAGAATTTCAGTTGTTTCTCGCGATGTCATGGAAAACGTTTGGAATTTAAGGCCATTTTATTTTCCCTTTGTATCTATTTGAAATGTGTAATGCAGTTATGTTCGTAAAGGTTCATCTCGATTAAAATGGAGTAGATAGGAAAATAAACTTTCGTAAGAATAATATGTATATCCACTAATAAGTGATAGTGGGTAAAAGTCATATGAATGTAAAACAAGTTTTTCTTTATATACGTATATTTACATTGTTTGGGCGGCGTCGAGGCCGAGTGGTTACACCAGTCGCCTCTCACCACGGCGGCCCGGGTTCAATCCCAGGGAACCGCATGTGGGATTTGTGGTGGACAAAGCGGCATCTGTGCGGGTTTTCACTGGTTTCCCCCGGCATTCATTCCATCAATTGCTCCAACACATTTCCTTTCATTCATCTCACCGTCATTTCATATCATCTCCTTCCACGCTCTCATACCAGGCTTCGGACTGATCACCCATTCCGGCTGTTCTTTCTGATCCATAGTCTGTGCTCCCCGACGGATATCAGGCCCCCGCTTGTAAGTCGTGGAGGGTGTAAGCCACAACAACGGGGAGGGTAAACAGGGAAAGTAGAAGATATTTACATTGTTTTAAACAGTTGTATTTTAATATTTTTAGTTTAAACAGTGTACTTATATATATTTATGTTGCCATTCTATAGTACAAATGAAATCACTAAATCGAGTAATACTAGACAATCCTTCCTCTTAAAACAGTGTTAATTTTACATAGGTGTAAAAGCAGCCTAGGGAATGTGTAAGGCGTTTTGAGCATGTCAGTAACTGAAGAAAGGTTGCAGCGAATCACTATTTTAACTACTCAGTCTCACTAAAGGATATAATCTTGCTGATCAACAATGTGAACTGATATTAACTTATACCATGCCCTTTAAGACCTACCGTTGAGCTTTCTGCTTATAGTACATCAAGCTGGATAACTTTTGACGTGGATGGTTACATGCGATAGGCATGACCTCCTAACTCCGATTAGCGCAGTTAATTACATTAATAATTTAAGGTCTTATATGCCAAGTTATCATAAGTCTTCTCGATGATAAATGGGTGTAAGTGGTGCAAATGACCCCGAGTCCTTTCGTGCGTAGTTACCTGGCACTAATCTCAATACGAAAAAGCTTCACAAAAAACTCACCAGGCAACTTGTTATTTTGCGGTCTAACCTGGTGGCCGTAGGAAACATGATGGGTAAGAGTTATGAATAACTTACAACAACCTAAGAAAGAAAGAAGAGAAAAGGAGTAACCACATATTTTTCGGAAAACTTCGGAAGCATTCGCTGACGCTGTCATTACAATTCACAATACCACTCTACATAGAGAGAGAGCCAAAAAACTACGAACCGGCTGCGCGGTGTTTTTACTGTCCGCGTCCTCGGCGCTCATTGCCGTCTGCCGCTACCATACAATATTTTTAAAACTACTTTTTAAGGCTTTACTTGCCAACTTTATGAAAAGAGATGCTGAAACTGGCCACATACATATTTGGCACCAATTTTTTTTCGAATCAATAGTTGAACCCCGTGCATTTGTGAACACACTTTTGCCCCTGTTTTTAGAGAATTAACAGACAGGGAACGTGATTTTGCCTTTTTTCAACAACACTCTGCAACAGCTCATACGGCCAATATTTCGATGAGAACAATTGAAATTGCGTTTGAGGACAGAATTATTAGTAGATATTTGTGGCACCCTCGGTCCTCCGATCTAACCCCCTGCGATTTCTATCTCTAGGGTAACTTAAAACAAAGTGTACACACAAACCCACACACCCTGGAAGAATTAAAACAAAATATCCGTGAACGTGAACTACGGCGAGTGATGGATAGTTTCCTAAAGAGGTGCCAAAAATGTATGGAGAACGACGGTGGCCAGTTTCAGCATCTCGTTTCATAAAGTTGGTAAGTAAAGCCTTTAAAAGTAGTTTTAAAAATGTTGTATGGTTTCATCTGCGCCTTTCTATGATTGTGGCATACGGCAACTAGCGCCGAGGACACGGACAGGGAAAACAGCGCGCAGCCGGTTCATAGTTTTTTGACTCTCCCTGTATATCTTCAGGATATTCGGTTAACGGGAAAATGCCTACCATTCTATGAAGCTAGTCATTTGCTGTGACGACTGAGCATTCAAGCGCAGTGTCTGATAATTAAGAGCTACCTGGGTTCTTTAATTTTTTGTTTCTAAAATTAATGTTTAACATAGCGCTCTGCTATACATTTTTAATGGACTGCAATCAAATGTGCCTGTGGTAAAGGATGGGGAGCGCCCAGGTAAAATAACGGTGTGATGGTACGAGGGCCTGATGACGACGGGGTTACATTTGACTGCAGTTACATGGATTTTGCTTTGTGTTATAAATCACTGCAGTAGCATTGAAATAAAAGAATATGTTTACGGTATATAATAGTTACAATTACTTATATTTTATTGTTGCAGACCAGTATAATGTGAAAATAATAAAAATACCTATAATATTCCAAATATGTTCTAAACATAGTAGGTTTGCATTGGACGTCTATACCTATACATCCATATCGGTAAAGAGGTTAATAGATAAGGTATATCCAGAATGAAAGGTACTTGAACACAATATGTTTCCAAAATAAATACCCTATAGAATGAGGGTAGTAATAGAAGCGAAGGCTTTACACATTCGAGATTAATTTATATTTATACTTTTTTGTTTAACAATACCTACTTATTTTGAAAACAAATAAAGTACTGCAATTAATGCAAAAATGTCTTAAACAAGCGCTTACAATCGGTAGTTCTTAAGCCTAGTTACCTTCTTAAAACCACTCGTCTGTCAGAAAACCGTTGACAGACAAAAGCTGCCTCGCGCGCAGGGATGGCAGTGTGAATCGACAGCTTAGCCCAGCGCAGCTTAGACAAATTTATGCTTTGCGTTTTGTTTGCTTTTTTGTCTATGGATCTGCATTGTTTATTTCTTGCACTTTTACACATAAGACTTATTTCATTCACATTTAGCTTGGAAAGCAATAAGAGTCTTTGGAGAGGGGGACACCTTTAAGTGAAATTGGAGAAATTATCATACACCATTCGAGATAAGCACAAATTCTCACTTCATTCAGGCAGGATAACTTTGCTCAAATAACTTACAGCAGAGGCACTACAAATCCAGGTTCTCTTTTTATTTTTGAGTTTTTAATCTATAAGTTTCCAGAGGCAATGAGTTTTTCCTCTTTCCTGCTTGTAGCCCTTTTTTCGTTATAAAACAGGTAGGTGTAAATCCTTTCTAATACTGGTAGCACAAAAATATTTATTCCACTGAAATATATTATCTGGCATTTTTGGACGAACCCATACCATGCTAATGCTATTTTATGTAACGTTTTAGTAATCGATGAAGTGATATCTTGTTCCATATACAGGGTGGACCATTTAAGTTGAGACTGTACAATATCTCTAAAACTAAGCGATGTAGAAAGAAATTTCCTGAATAAAAGTTGCTTGATATGGGACAGCACAACTCAAAAAGAAAAGTCGCACAAATACCAAACTCAATATTTAAGTTCAGTATCTTCCAAGGTTGCGACATGAAGATTTTCGAAAATCCACCACCCCAACTACCCTCTACTCGGAACATTTTTCGAACATTTTGATTTTCTAAAACATGGCTGTAACGATTTTGATTAAAATGCCATATATTTAAGATATTTACATGACAAATAAGATGTATATTTTGAATTTTTTAAGAATAGCCTTTGAAGTCCTCTTCATTCGGAAGGAATTTTGTATAATCTTGTATAATTGGTTAACGTTAAGAGATACACGAAAACGTACTACACAAGAAATGTAGATCTCTTTAAAACACACAACTTATTTCAAATATCTTTTTTTGTGGCATCAGCCATTTCCGAGATATCCGTTGTTAATGGTTCGAATTATTCAGTGCTTAGCCATTCCTGTCAGCATTGTTATTTTTCGCGGTTCCATTGAAACAGTGTGGAATTTTATGGCCATGTATAGCGTCCAGTTCTTAAACATGTGACTATCGCTGCTCCGTTTGTATCTATAACGAAATATGTAATGTAGCTGTTTCTGCAAAGATTTCCTTTGGATTGAAATGTAGTAGATAAAGAAACTTTAATAAGAATAGTTTTTATATCCACTAAAGAAAGAGGACAGAGAAAGTCAGGTGAACCTAACACAAATTGTTTCTTAAAATTCCTCTCACTTTTTTTTTAAGAAGAGGACTTGCTTATTTTTTTCTGAATGGGCGTTTTATTATGTTTCTTTCCCCTCACATTTCAGACCGAATATACAAGTTACTAACCTAGAATACCCCAAGTTTTCTTCTGTTACGAACTATAAGCACACATCCAAAATACGGAGACAAAAAGCACTTTGAATGTGAAAGCAAACAGGCGATCTCACCTAATGTGGTGAGGAATTCGTGACGTAGACGCTACTCTTGGCGCCACTGTGCAGTCTCCAAACAGTTTAGCAACCCGTTTCACCGCTGTATAGCGCCGCTGTACACGAAGGAAATGCTTGCAAGAATCAGACCGTGTTGGTGAGAACCGACTGGATAAGAAATGTCCGAGAGGTATACGAGGCACGCCTTCTGTTCAGGAAACCCGATCTTTGTGAACGACAGCAAGCCTCTGGAATCGTTTCCGGTTGAGGGTTTGGTGCTCAAGCATTAGTCATGATGATTTCATCACAGCCGGCGTTCTCATCAACGCACATCCTCATGAAATCCTTGCTTGATGCATGTACTGCTTTGCACTAGTACCATGAACAGCAAGCATACCATACTTAGGCTCAATCTTACGATTAATGACGCTTGGGATATTTCGCTATCCTTGATTATTCAAAGCACATGAAATGGACAGTACAAATTGTAATGATAAAATGTTATTTTTATTTTCTCTACCACATACATAGTACATTCCATCCAACAATTCGATACCGAGATTTCACCGGAAGTGCATATTTTGACGCCTCGTGTGTGTGTAAACAGCACAGCTCAAAAACGAAAAGTCGTATAAATAATAAACTTGGTATTGAAGCTCAGTGGCTTCCAAAGAAGCGACAGGAAGGTTTTCACCCCCACCCCGAAACTACCCTTACGAAATTATTTTCTCTCAAAAGTGGCTCAACGATTTCGATTACAATACCATATATTAAAGACATACATGACAAATAAAATGTACGTCTTGAGTTATTTTTGGGAATATCCTGTGAAGTCCTCTTCATTCGAAAGGAATCTTATATAATCTTGTACAACTGGTAGGTAAACGTTAAGCAATACGCGAAAACGTAAACAAACAATGCCGATCTCTTTAAAACACACGATTTATTTCAAGTATTTTTTCGTGGCAACAGCCATTTCCGAGATATCCCTTATCAATGATTCGAATTGTTTAATACCTTAGTCGTTCTGTTAAAGTTCTTCCGACATTCAGTTGTTTCCCGCGAAGTCATGGAAAGAGTATGGGATTTTAAGGCCATTTGACCATTGTTAATCTCTTTCTATACATAACGTCGTGTGCATTGCAGGTATTTTTGGAAACATTCATCTCTATCAAAATGAAGTAGTTATATAGGAAAATAAAATTTCATAAGAGTAATTTGTTTACCACTAAGAAAGTCAATGAGAATGCAACAGAAAAAATTTTCCTGAGATACAATGGCAGTCGTATTCCATGCAAGTCAGGACTCTGCGGGAGGTCGCAAATCGAATAGAATCGCAAGGTATGGTGCGGAGAGTGCAAGGGGACAAAGTGGCTACGATAGACAGACAGACAGACATACAAACTAGTGGTGGGGAGAGTATCTATCGATCATAAGCGACGTGACCTGGGTCACTCCATTCTGCAGCAATTGACGTTCTAAGTGCACTCCAGTTTATTTCAGAAGAAACTGTATAATTTTCACAACGTCAATGTGTACACATGAGCATATAAAACGAAGTCGATTTCTAGGAAAGGGGCAGTTTCATTTCTTAGCATTCATTTCAATAACACTGTCTAACCAAATGGTCAATTAATTTAGCTTTCGCTTTTCATTAACATATAACAGGCGCTACTTATACATCATAAAAAAGCTATTTCCACTTTAGGCTAGTCACGAGAAATGAATGAGAGAAAATGGTTTCAACAGAAACAGAAGATAGTTACATTCAAGATTGATATTTGCATCATAAGCCGGTGCAAATACGAAGGAGCCAGTGTGATTTTGTTGATATTTGTGTGCTTTTGAGTGCAGAAAATGAAATAAATTATATAAATCAACTGCCTTAAGGGTACCTATAGGTGAAATTTCTAAATCCTACAGTTTTTAACCAAATGTTTTCAACATTTTATCCCACACTGATCTACCTCAACTATAAACGCGTTTTAAATGTCATGCAGATCTTTTGATACTTTTGGGAAGAAAATAGTATTTTACTTTAATTATGCTGATTATTCCGGTGTTCCACCCGATGCAGAAGTCATAACTTTGAAAGAAATTAAAAATACCACCATATTATTTAAATACTAATGTGCAAAAATGCCATATGCAATTTTATTCACTAGTCTGATTGTTAGAAACCTTTAACTATAATTCCCAGTAATCGAATTAATTATGTCATTTCTTGAGTAATGTAAAAGTGTAGCAAAAACCATATTTCAGTCTTTTAAGTTCATTCATTCTGAGTTGGTGCTAAAATGTTTAACAAAATTGGTTTGCAAACTACATCACGTGGATCATTTTCAATACGCAAATGTGTAAGAAAAATCTGACCACCTTCTCTGGCCTATATCTTTATTAGTGGTCATACAAACTATTCTTACCAAAGTTTATTTTCCTATCTACTACATTTTAATCCAAATAAGCCTTTGCAAAAATAGCTACATTACACAATCCGTTATTAGAGATACAAAGAGAACAGCAACAGTCAAATGTTTAAGAACTGGACGCAATATGCTGGCCTTAAAATTCCATTTGTTTCCATGCAATCGCGAGAAACAACTGAAAATCGAAGAGATTTCAAAAGAATGATCACTGAACAATTCGAACCTATAATAACGGATATCTCATGCCACAAGCAACTTATTTTATATAAATTGTGTGTTTTAAAGAGACACGAAGATTTTCAAGAAAATCTCCCCACCCCAAACTACTCTTTAGATGTAGCAGTTTTCGAAATGCTTTGCTTTCTAAAAAAAATCTGATGTGTTACACTCACATGACTTTCTCTACTCTTGTACAAACTACTTTTACAAACGCTTACTCTCCATATGCTTCATGTTAATCGAGATATCGAGATGTCAATATTATTGCTAATTTTCTTGTAGATGCAAGGGGAATATGGTAGGTTTTAAGCGATAGTCAAATATTTAAGCGCTGGTTGCTATGTGGCGCATTCCATTCTCTTTGCATGTCCAGGACATAAAAAAATGAGAAACGAATTTGAGAAAAAGTATTATTGGAAAATTTAAGGGAATAACAAGCAATATCTCGAAAACGGTTCACTCAACAAAAAAAATGTATATGACATAAATTGTGTATTGTAACGCGATCTACATTTTTGTGCAGTAAAATTTTGTCTATCTCTTATGGTTTACCAGTTATGCAAAAGTCGTTCAGAATGAACACTTTTGGAGACATTCCCAGAAAATTCGAGATATAAATTTCATTTGTCATGAAAATACCTTAAACATATGATATTTTAATCAAATTGGTTAGAGCCATTTTTGAGAAAATTAAAATTTTCGAAAAATGTTCCATGTAAAGGGTAGTCTGGGGTGGGGGATTTTCTTGAAAACCTTCGTGTCGCATCTCTGGAAGATACTGAACCTAAATACCAAGTTTGGTGTTTATCCGACTGTTCGTTTCTGAGTTATGCTGTTCACAGACACACACACACACACACACACACGGACATGTTTCCAAAAATGCTTTTTTTGGATTCAGGGAGTCTCAAAACATGTATTTCCGGTGAAATCTCCGTATCGAATTTTTGGGTCGAATGCAATACTTCCCCTACTTACTTATACGTAGTAGGGAAAGTAAAAAGACTAACAATTTTGATTAAAATACGATATATTAAATATATTTATACGATAAAATATATATCTTGAATATTTTGGGAATAGCCTGTGAAGTCCACTTCATTTGCAAGAAATTTTGTATAATCTTGTACAATTGTTAAACGTCAAGTGATAGACGAAAACGTACTACACAAAAAATGTAGATTTCTATAAAACAAACAATTTACTTCAAATACGCTTTTGTGGGCTGGTCCTTTAGCTCAGTCGGTAGAGCACCTGCCTGTGTGTGTGTGTGTGTGTGTGTGTGTGTGTGTGTGTGTGTGTGTGTGTGTGTGTGTGTGTGTGTGTGTGTGTGAGATCTAATCATTGAAACCTAAAAAGTACAAGAAACCCAACGACAAAAGAAAACGAGTTAACAGCATTGCCAATAGGTAATAAGTTCCAAGGGAAAGGCCACCGATAGGACCAATGTAGTTAAAGGCAGGGTATAAATGGAACTGGAAAAAAAAGTTTTTGTAGCACAAGCTATTTCTGAGATATCCATTATTAAGTTTCCAATTGGTCATGTAAAGGTTCCTGCAAAGATTTATTCGGATTAAAATGCATTAGATAGAAAAATAAGCTTTAGTAAAAATAGTTTGTATACACACTAATAAATCATAGAGGGTAGAGAAAGTCATGTGAATGTATCACATTTTTATCTCTGGCTCTGATAACGTAATTAATGTTTTCCTCCCTTACCTATTCATTCTATCAGAAGTAGATGCTATGAAACATATGCCTTTCTACGATTAAAGTCTGTATCCACAAACGCGTCTCGCATAACAAACAATTCCATAGCACAAAGAAGCCTCTGGTAATTAAAAACAAAACTTATTTGGTAATCCTTGGCGATCGGCGATGATGGCGCCATATATTACTAAGACCTTCAAGACGGTAGTGGGATGAAGCAGTTGGCGAAATGAATGGCAACGGAAAACGATGTGGTAGGCAGAAGTCTGGGCAGACGCCATAATGTCCTCCATAAACTTTAAACGATATGCTTTCTCATGCGCAGTGGTGTGTGATATTAATCATAATAAGACTCGTGCATACTGGACTGTTTTAATAATACAGCTGCAGCGCAGTATCCAGAAATGTAAGGATACGAATGCTAAAGAAGACTTATTTGCTCCGAAGAATGGCTCCAAATATATACAAATGGATCCATCATCAACAAAAATATGCCGGCGGAGGAGTATACTGTAAACATTTTGCACAGTATCTAACATTAGACGAAACGTCAAACCACTATGATGAGAATTAACAGCTATAAAAGCAACATTACAGAACATTTTATATAGACCATACAATAAAACAAAAAATCTGATGTGTTACACTCACATGACTTTCTCTACTCTTGTACAAACTATTTTTACAAAAGATTATTCTCCATCTACTTCATGTTAATCGAGATAAACATTTGCAGACTCCATCTTATTGCTAATTTTCTTGTAGATGTAAGGGGAATATATATTTACAAGGGCAATATAGAAATACAGTAGCCTTTAAGCACATATATATCTCTTAATAGCTGGTTGCTAGGTGCAGCACCATTCCCTTTCCCACAGATTAATACTCTTTGCATATCCAAGACAAAAAAAAATGAATAACGAATTCCCATTTGAGAAAATAAGTAATGAAAAAATTAAGGGAATAACAAGCAATATCTCGAAAATGGTTCACTCAACAACAAAAATGTGTATGACATAAATTGTGTATTTTAACGCGATCTACATTCTTTCTGTAGTAAAATTTTGTCTATCTCTTATGGTTTACCAGTTATGCAAAAGTCGTTCACAATGAAGAATACTTTTGGAGACATTCCCAGGAAATTCAAGATATACATTTTATTTGTCATAAAAATATCTTAAACATATGATATTTTAATCAAAATCGTTAGAGCCATTTTTGAGAAAATTAAAATTTTCGAAAAATGTTCCATGTAAAACTTCTTGAAAACTTTCGTGTCGCATCTCTGGAAGATACTGAACCTAAATACCAATTTTGGTGTTTATCCGACTGTTCGTTTCTGAGTTATGCTGTTCACAGACAGACACACACAGACAGACACACAAACATGTTTCCAAAAATGCTTTTTTTGGATTCAGGGGGTCTCAAAACATGTATTTCCGGTGAAATCTCGGTATCGAATTTTTGGGTGGAATACAATACTTCCCCTACACACTATACGTAGTAGAGGAAGTAAAAATAGTCATCTTATCAGACTCAAAATCAGCCATAGATAGGATAGTAAATTACAATAATAAAACAACAAGAAATATTAAAGAAATAAGAAGCCTAATTAAAGCAGCTGAAACTAGAAATCATGTCACCCTACAATGGATCCCAGCACATGTCGGACTTTTGGGCAATGAACATGCGGATCAATTAGCAAAGAAAGGTGCAATACAACAAATAAAACCTGTTGGACAGCAGAGACTTGATGAAGAAGATAAATTAGAATATAAAGATTATAAGAAGGTTAAAAATAGAGTTGATATACAAAAAAATGACAAGGAAAACTGCAGTGGTCTTATTTAGGATGGTAACTGGCCACGATTGCCTTGCAGAACATCTCCACAAGATACGATGCCTACCTACACCCAAGTGCACTCTCTGTGAAGAAGATGTCATCCTGAACAAACAGCATCTCGCCAAATGCAAAAGCCTTAAAACTGATAACTTACAGACTTTATATTGGGAAGCCAGAGGGAAAATGATGCAGATCAATTAATCCCAGAGCCATGGTGAACAACATTTGCTTTAGACATTTATTCATAGGATGAAGTTTAATAATTGTATGCATGATGACCACATAATTTCATTTTAAATTGTTGTGTGCGATTTATCCGATAAATCAGTGTCAGCCAACTCAATAGTGACAGAGCAGATCCTTTGTGCAAAGGAGCAGTTTCGGAGAATCGTATATGTGAGGTACTCTCACACTCGCTTCCATTTATGCCGTCACTGCAGCTACAGGCGGCATTCTACTACCCTTCACAGGTGGAATATGCTATAAACAGGGTGGACCATTTAAGTTGATACTATACAATATCTCCAAAATTAAGCGTTGTAGAAAGAACTGTATTTAATAAAACTTGCTTGATATTATGGGAAGAGTAAATGCCATTAGTCGTGTTTTATTTGGAGGAAGTTATGGTAGTCATTTTAGGGTCAAATTAATTTTTTTAAATGGGAACCTATAACTATTATTACTTTCAAATGGGAAGAGTTCTGCTCTGCAGCGAATGAGGTGCATTTGCGTGCTCAGCGTTGCCGCCTCGTTACCCCCACTCTTTCCATATTTCCCTCTCACTCACACATCGGCCTGGCGCTAGAATGGTCGACGTAAAGCAACCCAAACGCGTAGCTTACGGCGAATGCAATATGACAACACAGCGGAACTCCGTTTGGTTGACGCTCTGGCCGCGCTCAAGGACAAACATCATCCCATTTGAAAATCACATTAGACTCGTTGACTAGACTAAATTGACCCTAAAATGACCATCACAACCTCCTCGAAATAAAACACGACTAATGGCATTTACTTTCCCCCATAATATCAAACAACTTTGATCTAGGACATTTCTTTCTACAGCGCTTAGTTTTGGAGATATTGTACAGTCTCAACTTAAATGGTCCACCCTGTACAGCAAGGAGGAGGTGTGTTATCTGTTTCACATGCACAGTTCTAGATTATTCACATATGAATACATAACTTTCACTAATTGCTTTACTCGCCATCCTTATAATAACTAGGCAGAGGGGTTTTAGTAAATAAACAGAGCAATTGTGTTACCGCACGGAGTATAGGTGAGGTCAGGTATGTACTGTGACGGACACTCTCCTCCCCTTCCCTCCAAAACAGCAAATTTCGTTGCGATTCTTCCAATTATTCGCTGCATACATACCATCAAAAATATCATCACAATATCACAGCGAGATTCGGCATGGAACACTTCAGCACAAATGGTGATACTAGCAGATGTAGCATTAGAGCCCAACGGACTTTTAAATCATGTTAACCTGCAATTCAATGAAACACAAGGAACGTGACATTATTAGAAAGAAACAATTAAGAAATTGGATTCTCAACATCCTCATAACCAAACTACGAATCAGAATTTTTCGAGGATCTGTGCCATAGGCTAATAAGAGTGGATAGTGGTTTAAAAAATCTGATGTGTTGTACTCACATGACATTCTCTACTCTTGTACAAACTATTTTTACAAACGCTTATTCTCCATCTACTTCATCTTAATCGAGATAAACATTTGCAAAAATATCTTATTGCTAATTTTCTTGTAGGTGCAAGGGGAATATGGTAGGCTTTAAGCGACAGTCAAATATTTTAAGAGCTGGTTGCTATTGAAGCATTCCATTCTCTTTGCATGTCCAGGTCATAAAAAAAACCAATAACGAATTCTCATTCGAGAAAAAGTATAAGTATTGAAAAATTCAAACAAATAACAAAGAATATCTCGGAAATGGTTCACTCCGCAAAAAAATGTATATGACAAATGTATATGTGTTTGAACATATTTGGTGTGGCAAAATTTTGTCTGTCTCTTCCGGTTTACCAGTTATGCACAAGCCATTCAGAATGAAGAGGACATATGGGTACATTCCCAGAAAATTCAAAATATACATTTCATTTGTCATAAAAATCTTTTAAACATATGATATTTTAATAAAAATCGTTAGAGCCATTTTTAAGAAAATCAAAATGTTCGAGAAAGTTTCATGTAAAGGGTAGTCTGCGATGGGGGCCGCATCCTCCTTGGAAGATACTAAACTCAAATACCAAGTTTGGTATTTATCCGAATTTTCGCTTTTGAGTTATGCTGTTCACAGACAGACACGCCCTGGTACAACAATAAACACATATTAAAGCAAGGGATACTACTATACTAAACTATACACAGATTTCTAGTTATATTTCACGCTTCATAACAGTCACAAAAATAGCAAACATCCCACAGCCACAGAACCCGAATAAAATAAGCATTTTATGTCAGGAAGTTGCCTTTTCAATTCACGTGGGCCATTACTGAATGTTCGCGCCCATTTACTACTGGTTACTAGGAGTCATTAGCGGTACAATAAAATTTTATATCCGCACGCTATTTCCTTTGTTACCCCAGTAAAGGGGGACCATAATCCTGATGAAGGATTAGACACACAGATAAGCTCTGGCCTATCATAGCAGTCTCCACCAATTAGCGCAGTAATTTGGGCAGTAATATATAACACAATAGAATTTAGTGATTCTTCATGTCCATAGTGAAAGGCCGTAAGGCTTTGAATCCACCCACAAAGTCTAAAAAGGCCTCCTTTGCCGTAAAGTCACATATACACCTCCGCTAGCTTACATCTTATGGGCAAACCGTTAAAGTTGGCAAGTATGAAAGCAAGAATCTGTTTCGATAGAATGCCGTAAATAAATAAGGATCTTTAGAATATCAATTTAAAACACGCAGCATTTTGTATGTTAAATATAAGATAATAAAACACAAAAACGTGACCAGCATTTATTGTTATTTTAGATTGTGAGTTTCAATAGATGCTATTGTAAATATTTCTTAGCAAGTGTTGTCAAGGAAATACACTAACATCCATATTTGGAGATTCAGACGAAATCACATCCATAATATTTTTCATTTGACTCGGAAAAGTTGCGTAAAAATTTCAGGTAAAAAACAAAATAAACTGCCTGCTAACCCGAAGCAGATGCTAACTGCAGATCCGGGAGTGTTACTATGATATATGTTGAAAGAAATCTGTATTCATTGCGACCGACGGCTATATTACAATCCCGTTATGGTGGATGAGTGTAATAAATCACCTCTAAGTTTATTCGCATCGCGATGTTCGTAAAGAAATACAGTGATGATGTGCATATGTTTCAAACATTTTAGTTAATTCAGTATTGCGTTAACATATCGTTAATATTGGCACTTGGAGTGTTATATTTCTAATTTCTGACAGCTTTGTTTTCTTACAGCCACCATACACGAGAAGAACTGGATAAAAAATGTTGACATATTGCATTTCATGACTGTGAAACGAGCAAAAGGCGGAAGAAGCTCAAAAACATGTTCACTATTCGTATGAATTTCTTACAAATCTCTCCAAAGACCATCCCATTTATAAACATGCTCATTTGTACCTCGCATTTTTTAATTTGTGTGCTTAATTATAGTAAGTATTTATAATCCATACAAAAATTTGATACGAGATTTCACCGGAAATATACGTTTTGAGACTCTTTTATTAAAAAAAACATTTTTAGAAAAATGCCCGGGCGTGCGCGTGTGTGAACAGCAGAACTAAAAACGAAAAGTCGGTTAAATAACAAACTTGATATGTAGTTCAGAATCTTCCAAGGATGCGACCTAAAATTTTTCAAGAAAATCACCCTGCTCCGAATACCCTTTGCATGGAAAATGTTTGAAAATGTTCATTTTCACAGAAATGGCTCTTAACAATTTTGACTAAGATTTCATTTTAAGACAAAATGTCTTAACAAATTAATTTTCTTTCTTTCTTTCTTTCTCTTTCTTTCTTTCTTTCTTTCTTTCTTTCTTGGAACAGCCTCTTAAGTTCTCTTTATTCTGGATGACATGTATAATTGGTAAACCGTAAGAGACGACAAAATCTTACTACGCAACAAATGTGAATCTCGTAAATTCACACTTTATGTCATACTTTTTTGTCTTAACTATTTCCGAGATATTCCTTGTTATTGGTCTAAGTTTTCTAATATATACTTTTCTCGACTGAGAAGTCTTATTCGTTCCTTTTTTCTTTCTTTTTTCACCCCTTCTTTTTTTCCCCCGCCTCGTGGTCATACAAAAGAGAATGGAATTTCGAAGCCATGAAATAGCAACACACCCTTTAAAATTCTATCACTGCTCCTACCTTATCCTACAGCGAAATGTGTAACCGTGAAGTGAAAATTTATCTGAATAACAAGTAACTAAGTAACAAGTAACTAGAAGAATAAGTTTTTGTAAGAATAGTTTGTAAAAGAGTAAGTTGAGAAAGTCGTATAAATGCAACACATACGAATTTTTTTCCTACAGAGGAAAATATTTGACCATTTATAAACCTCACTCGAAATCCGTTTTTAATATACATTTAGGGGTTTTTATTATACAGGGAGGTTAATCGGATTGCGGACCGCAGGAGTACGGCCGCACGTTTGGAGACCGATGCGGTAACGGAGTGGAAAGGGGAGACAGCTTCCCCGCACATTAAAACCATGACTTTTTTTTAAAGAAAGCATAAAATTATAATGAAAACGGATAATGATGACCTACATGTGTTATACGGGGTGCCAAAAATGATCTTCCTCGACAGCAATACTTTTTAAATACCTTCTAAAAACATCAAATTATAATCTATAGCATATACTCGTAACACTGCTGTTAATAATTTTTTGTTGTTTTAAGGAAAATTATGAAATTATGTGTCTTTAACCTCTGCTTGCTTCTTTAAAAGACTACGCATTTCTAGTTGCTGTGTTTAACAAGTTTCTTGTTAGATGTAACAGCACTATTACTTAGAAAGTATGACGCTAACCACAGTAGTTATAATTAACAGGAAATGAGCTAACATACTGGCAAAGCGATCTTGTCACATTTCCTTTCTTCTGTCTCAAATATTGCAAACGCTTCCAACTGCAAAAGCTGGGAGGAAACGAACTTGTAGAACCGGACTAAGACATATTCTAATACATCAGAAGCATGTGTCGCATTCCCAATTTCTCCTTGCATGCGCTCGTTCTCCCAAATTTGCATTTGCACCTTTCACCTAGAGTACTGATCTGTCGCTAGCAAAGTAATGAGTTTTAACCAATTTCGTGAGTTAGGTAACCAAAAGATAGCAAATACTAAAGGAGCAGCCCGAGTTACATTAAGTCGAACGGAAGTGTTTTCAAACTAGTAGAACGCCGTTTAGTGCATGTCAGCGTCAAGCATTCTCGAGTTTACTGACTCATTATGGATACTTCTGACGTAACAGCCACCGGCGCTGCCAAGTGAACAGCATTTGTCGCTATCTTAATGCTAGAAAGTCGCAAAAGAATATTAAAAATCTGTGTTACACTCACATGACTTTCTCTACTCTTGTACAAACTATTTTTACAAACGCTTATTCTCCATATGCTTCATGTTAATCGAGATATTAATCTTATTGCTAATTTTCTTGTAGATGCAAGGGGAATATGGTAGGCTTTAAGCGATAGTTAAATCTTTTAAGCGCTGGTTGCTATGTGGCGCATTCCATTCCCTTTGCATTTCCAGGACATAAAAAAGATTGAATAACGAATTTGAGAAAAAATATAAGTATTGAAAATTTAAGGGAATAACAGGCAATATCTCGAAAATGGTTCACTCAACAAAAAAAATGTATATGACATAAATTGTGTATTTTAACGCGATCTACATTTTTTATGTAGTAAAATTTTGTCTATCTCGTTATGGTTTACCAGTTATGCAAAAGTCGTTCACAATGAAGAATACATTGGAGACATTCCCAGAAAATTCGAGATATACATTTCATTTGTCATGAAAGTATCTTAAATATATGATATTTTAATCAAACTCGTTAGAGCCATTTTTGAGAAAGTTAAAATTTTCGAAAAATGTTTTATGTAAAAGGTAGTCTGGGGTGGAGGATTTTCTTGAAAACCTTCGTGTCGCATCTCTGGAAGATACTGAACCTAAATACCAAGTTTGGTGTTTATCCGACTGTTCGTTTCTGAGTTATGCTGTTCACAGACACACACACGGACATGTTTCCAAAGATGCTTCTTTTTGTATTCAGGGGATCTCAAAACATGTATTTCCGGTGAAATCTCGGTATCGAATTTTTGGGTGGAATACAATACTTCCCCTACTTACTATACGTAGTAGAGAAAGTAAAAAGTCTCCAAAAAGGAAGGCACTAAAAGCATTAGATTTACTATTTTATTTCTTGTACACATACGCGCGCAAACACACACACACACACACACACACACACACACACACACACACATATGGGACCTCGATATCGTCGATACTTCGATATTCTCGATACTCGGTGGTATCGAAGTATGTCTAGTACTTTGAGATGAACCTTCGATGCCTTTTCGATACTCTAAAATGTATTATTGAATTTTGTTACGTTTAATTTTATACTAGATAGGAATGAAAGAAGTTGAGACTTCACATTATTGCCTCGCACGTGTCCACAAAGAGTTGCTGGACTATAGGTATTGACAGATCTTGACTGCGTTTCTGTGGGTGAATCAATGCAACATTCCATAGGCTCCTGTATGTAAATGAAAACATGAGAAGTACTAGTGTAACAGTATGAATGAAGCTGATTAAGCTGACGGACAAATAGTACATTATGCAATGAGACCATAATGGTAGTAATTAAAACGCGAGGTTAATAATTATCATACGAGCGTTTTAAACAGCATTATAGTCAAGTTTCATACGACTGTTTATGCTCGACCATGTATCTAAATTAAAGGTTTCATAAGTATTCGTTTCCGGTTTGAGTGATGTGTTACAATCGTTATTCCTTTATCTATGGTTACAATGCAATTACCTTATAGCACCTGTGTCAAAGTTGCTAGCGTTGTGAGACGTACTACGCAGAATAATCGATACTTGCGCTTTCACAATGTTACGTGGCCACTTCTGATTTGTCGAATACCAATACTTTAATAAGGCCCATTAAAGTACTGCTACCAGTCGTATAAATACTACATTTTGGCATGGTCGAGCATAAATCATGTTTCTGCAGTAGCCTGGCTTGGCGACTCACTCTCAGCCATTACATTTACCTACTCCGGTGTCCAAAATCTGTGAAACCAGCAGAACAAATCATAACTTAAGACCTGAGATAATGCAGCGCATGGAAATATTTGTTCTTTCTTTCCAGTTTGTGTTTACACAAGTCAAACTAGGGTCACGAGCGTAGCTTAAGGTACGATTAATTTCCATCTTACGGATAGAAAATCCTTTAAAAGGAGGAGGTTTTCAGTACAAAATATAGTTAAATAATAAACAAAGCAAAGAAATTGTTATTATTGGAATTAATTATTCTTCCACAAAAGCCGTGTGTTGGACAGGATAGGAAAGGTAGAATCAGGCGACTGAAAATTCAATGCCATAGCCGGGATTTGAATTTTTCAGTCGCCTGATTCTACCTTTCCAATTATTATTATTATTATTATTATTATTATTATTATTATTATTATTATTATTATTATTATTAGCCTTGGCCAACAATAGGGGATATATAACCTGTGGCATTATCAGATAGAAAAACAAATTGCTGCAATTGGAGAATGTCAAATAGGAATAATTTCGAAATTTACATACAATGCGAAATTGGTTATATGTATTTATACACAGAAAACTACTAATAACAACATAATTCAGCGAACAAGCTATCGCATTTACAGTTTTCTATAATATGAGCATCGAGTATGGTACTCAAAAATCAGTATCGAGTAATAGTGGTATCGTCACATCAAACTCAATTTAAACTTAACTAATTCTAAATATAATATATACACAATATATTATATTATCAGAATAAGCCATATCAGAAGCAGGAACGGCGTAACGTAAGCAAAACGCTTTACCAAATCATAATGCGTTGGAATTTGATGATTACCTGCAACTTGTGTAGTGTGTATTAGGTAAAAGCGTGCAGTTAACAATTATAATCGACCTTTCGAGATAACAAAAATGTTTGGTCACAAATGCATTAGACAATTTAGCGATAAAAAATTTGCAATTTCGGCCCGTTAAGTTCAAAATTGAAGTAGAATATTTGTTGGTAGTTGGAAGATGCTTCATGTTTATCTGCCCCACGTATGGGAGCCAATTTGTCGCAGTAAGTTCGTGTTATCTTATTGCTGAGCACCTGTTATTGTATTAACTAGTTCGAATTTTGGGTTCTTTGTCCTCCGGCTAGCTGTTATTACTACTCAGTCGAGCATATCTCTTGAACAGGGTGTGTAAACGGAAAGGATTTATTACTGAAAGATAACACTGATAAAAGAATTTGTTTTTATACTTTTATTGCCGTCATACTTTATTCATTTCACATAATTATTCTTGATACACGCCCGACTGAAACGGTTATATTTTCTGTCACTATAATCACATATTTGCTGCGCATTATTAATTCACGTATTTCACATTTATAACTAACTTTACGACGCGAGAGATTCTGTAAAACTGCACGACGTATAACCTTTGTATGATTCTGTTGGACTGAACGACGTTTGCCTTGTGAATTATTCTGTCAAACTGCGCGTTACCCGTCTCTGGTACGGAATTTATACTCCCTCACTCGATATGCCTAAAGATTATAATCGAGCTACTATTGGTTAATAAAACGCGCCAACATTAGCGTCTATTTTTATATCCAATCAAAATTACGAACACATATGCTCTAGGGAAGATATTCCCTCCATTTCTACAGAAAAGCGCGCTACTCTGACGTCATTTGTTTCTCTTCTAATTCATAAACAACTCACCCCCTCGCTACATTGTTACCCGCTCCTATTGTCAGTTTCAGTGAGGCCGTGTAAACTTATTTCCTAACAATGCTTATAATTAACAAACATCTCAAATCAATGTCATACAATAATGCTTATTTACACTATAATCACTCTGGCATTTACATTGTTGTGATATAAAATATTGCCACAAAATATCGTCATATTTGTTGTCAGGTGCTAAATGAGTGAATCTGTCGCTAACGTAGCACTGAAAGTCGCTAGAAATGGCGACAAAGTCGCCACGTTGGCAACACTGACGGCCACCCTTCTGCTGACTGCATCTGGTGCCGTAGTAAAGGTGAAGCGAATTTTGGATTTGGTCGTGACTGTGCGAAGTCGTATATCGTTTTCCATTTAAAATCGTAAAACATAACATGTGGTTTATGTTTATTTCTTTAGACTCACCATGGTTTTATATTACAGTACAGTGAATAAGTAAATGCGCCGTAAAACAACTAGATAGTAAATGTCACTGTATAGTGTGCTTTTCGTGTTCTAAAAAAGATAAACCAACCTTTCACATTTATCCAAGCGGAGAAATTTATGTCATGCGCGATGCAAATCGATAGGAAAGATTTACACCTTCTTGTGTGTAAATTACACGTATTATGCAGCACATATAAAATACTTATGCCCAAACATAAACCGCCAAACCAACATAAAATCACTTAGCCTTGCAATTATACTTTTTGAGTACTCTGATCCTTCTAGTATCCACATAATTTACATTGCAAAATATTTTGTATCTTTTTATCTATTTTATCAATCACATCACATCCGTTAGAGTTTTATACGCCAGTATGTATCCATATTAACATAGCAAAGAGAAAAAAAATTGTGTAGGTACTCCTCACAAAATTAATGTGTTTTATTCCAGGAAATATACATCAATGGTTGCCATCTAAGCAAATAGGATAGACAGCAAGACAGTCGTGCTGTGCTTACAACGTTTATTCACTTTATTACATTTTATTAAAAAGTGTAAATGGCTGCAGTTAACATCAGAACCTTTAAGAAGCACTTATTCTAATCCTACAGATGCATATAGTGAAGTTTCTGAATACCGAGTCAGGGGAGACAGCGTAGACACTGTCTACCCAAGACATTGTTTTAGCTGATTTTGGTTTCAGACTTGGCATATTTAAATATAATTATTGTCTTTTGCTGTATATAAATAACTTGTGTATAATTATTATATATTATAAAAGAAATAGGTACTTCGCTCTCTTGCACAAAGCTGTCCTTCGGATAGGCATTTCATTGTGTCTATCTACTTCTGCTACAACAAAGCCTCTTGGATAGTCGCCTTGTCATCTGTATTCAGGAGCGTTCACAGCGCTACAACGCATGGTCCCTTTACCCCATTACTCATGTTCGGTGCCAGTTTTTGGTGGCCAGGATAGACATGTCTAACCGTATCCGTAAATACTGGGGCGTGTATATCGCTCACTGACACCGTTATTTATTTATTTTTGAGTATGCGAGTGTTTACGATAGATTTGTTAAAAGTATCTGTGAATTTTTAAACTATTAAGGGCCGATTTCACCAATGGATGCTAAATTTTAATAGATTGTTAAACTGATTTAACATTAAAGTTATCGCGAATTCTGTTTCATCAAAAAAGGTTAAATTTAACAATCTATTAAAGTCGGTGTGAAATTAACATTCCCATACCCCTGTGTTAAGGTGTTTAACAAATGTTAGAAATTGGAAAATGGCTACCCCAAACCAAGTTGTTGATGCGAGTTTGCTACAATTGTCATTTATGAAAGTCATTCCGAAGAGATGAGTAGCCGTACGTCACAATAAGTTTGAAACCCTGTAAAAGGAGAAATTTTTAAAGTGATATAGACTGTCCCAGGGGTCATGAGCATGGTTTTATGGGAAATAATAGAGATTAGAATACTACCAACAGAAGCATGCCTTTTCTCCTATGCTAAATGTTAATTAGGTACTTAGATTTTATGCTACTAACATTTTTCATTTACTTGCTGGGTGATAATGCTGGAATTTCCAAGGCTACCGTTTGCGGGTTTATCCGGAAGGTTTCCAAAAGCAATACCTTCAAGAAGCAAACTATATTTTTCGGGTCTGCTGGATTAATCAGCGATAACACATTTTCGTCCACTTTAGTTTCAATGCAGTGTCCACCACCAGTTTTAAACCTTCTTACGCTCTTCGCACCTAACGTTTCGCTGCTGCACACTCTGTTAGCATAAAACTGCAGCCGAAGTTGCTTAATGGACTTGGGAGAAACGCATTCATTACAATTAAATTATTCGTGGATTTTGTCCCAGGCTGCAATCTTATCCTTTAATGTAAGAACGTCAGCTTTTTCGCACTTGGCAATACGTATATACTTATTAACCAGATGTTAATTAACGCGTTTCAAACAGTGAAACATTTATTTCAGTTGCCATCGTGATTCTAACCTCAAACAACCAGGAACATCACATGGCCGTTGCCATGAATGTAAATAGTTGCCGGCTATTGATAAAGAGAGCATGGCGATATGTAGACAAAGGTGCATTGGAATACATTCAGAAGCAGTGTAGTTCGCTACCACCTTCTCGAAAGCTAGCGTCTTTGACGTTAACAAAATGTTAGCTATATAAAAATTTGAACACCGTGTTAACAAACAAAATGTTAAGAGTATTTTTAACATCGGTTGATGAAACCGGCCCTAATACAATTAAATACGGTATGTTCTCATGAAAGTAGTACGAACACTACGGTTTTCGATTCGTTGTTTTAATTAAACATTTCTTTATCATAACGACCTTCCAATAATAAACGCAGGTTTAACACTTGAAGCACGCTACGCCAAACTATCCTAAATAATGAGCCTAAAATTTTCATTAAGATCACGTCATTATTTTCGAGAAAAGTGTATCATAAATAGTAGACATACTGAAATTTTTAACAGTATTTTCAAATAACAATCAATTGGTACAATTTTACCACTAATAGATTTCATGTCATATGTTTGTGATCAATCAATGCAGGAAAGAGTTAATCGTCAGTCAAATTTGGTTGTCCTAACTAATGTGGGCTTAGGGAGAACTTATTTCACCTCGGGTGAATTTATGCATCGAAATTCTTACGCCTTCCCGACCCAGTACTACCCCAAAAATATGAAACATGAATGGCTGTTCTAAAGCAGTGCATAAGGACTTCCATTTTTATTTTTACTTTCTCTACTACGTATAGTAAGTAGGGGATGTATTGTATTCCACCAAAAATTCGATACCAAGATTTCACCGGAAATACATGTTTTGAGATCCCCTGAATCCAAAAAAAGCATTTCTGGAAACATGTCCGTGTGTGTGTGTGTGTGTGTGTGTGTGTGTGTGTGTGTGTGTCTGTGAACAGCATAACTCAGAAACGAACAGTCGGATAAACACCAAACTTGGAATTTAGGTTCAGTATCTTCCAGAGACGCGACACGAAGGTTTTCAAGAAAATCCCCCACCCCAGATTACCCTTTACATGGAAGAATTTTCGAGAATTTTAATTTTCTCAAAAATGGCTCTAACGATTTTGATTAAAATATCATATGTTTAAGATATTTTCATGACAAATAAAATGTATATCTTGAATTTTCTGGGAATGTCTCCAAAAGTATTCTTCATTGTGAACGACCTTTGCATAACTGGTAAACCATAAGAGATAGACAAAATTTTACTACACAAAAAATGTAGATCGCGTTAAAATACACAATTTATGTCATATACATTTTTTGTTGTTGAGTGAACCAATGTATATCTCGATTAACATGAAGTAGATGGAGAATAAGCGTTTGTAAAAAAAGTTTGTACAAGAGTAGAGAAAGTCATGTGAGTGTAACACATCAGATTTTCCTCCGGTTGCGTCCGTGACTTATGGAATGCATGTTCTCCGAGTAGAACTTGGATCAAAACAAGAAAAGGTTGCCTGCAGTTCCGCATCGCATGGCTTTGTGCACGCGTAAAAACTGTTTTGGGTGTAATTTACCTTAGCCAGTAGGTTTAAATTTCGTGAGAAATGAAACTAGAGCAAACCATTTTCGGCATATCGCAGCCATGTTGCCCAGTGGCGACCGTGCTGGCGTCGACTAGGTTTCATCGCAAAGGGGGACTTTATGACAGATTCTCACGCTATGGGAGAAGGTGGCATGAGTAGGTTGTTTTTCAAGCCCATGCACGTTGTATAATGGGACGAAATCTGTTTTGAATCCTCATATTTAAACTTCGAGCCCTAGCTATTTTGTGTGAACGAAATCTGATTAAATAATCCTTATAAATGCCTGAACGAAACTCGAGGGGCAAGGTTTGTATGCCTGAAGTGTAAACAAGTGCTCTAATGGTCCAAACTTACCGAGCGAAGGGGCAACTCCCATTTGCGAGATTCCGGGTTCGATCCGCGGTTGACATGAGTTTTTCTAAAATCACGAATCTTTCCGATCGCTCATTCCCCATCATTTCATATCACATTTCGGGATACATGGCTTGAATGGGTAGTTTGGTGGTGTGTGGTGGATATGCGCTCTGTGACTGTTTCTTCCTCCTCTGGTACGAAGGAAGAAACTCCTCCAGGGGCAGCTCGAACTTGTTCTTCAGGAGGAGCGCAGTATTTTTTTTTTTTTTTTTTTTTTACTTTCTCTACTACGTATAGTAAGTAGGGGAAGTATTGTATTCCACCCAAAAATTCGATACCGAGATTTCACCGGAAATACATGTTTTGTGACCCCCTGAATCAAAAAAAAAGCATTTTTGGAAACATGTCCGTGTGTGTGTCTGTCTGTGAACAGCATAACTCAGAAACGAACAGTCGGATAAACACCAAACTTGCTATTTAGGTTCAGTATTTTCCAGAGATGCGACACGAAGGTTTTCAAGAAAACCCTCCCACCCCAGACTACCCTTTACATGAAAGATTTTTCGAAGATTTTAATTTTCTCAAAAATGGCTCTAACGATTTTGATTAAAATATCATATGTTTAAGATATTGTCAAGACAAATGAAATGTATATCTCGAATTTTCTGGGAATGTTTCCAAAAGTATTCTTCATTGTGAACGACTTTTGCATAACTGGTAAACCATAAGAGATAGACAAAATTTTACTACACAAAAACTGTAGATCGCGTAACACAATTTATATCATATACATTTTTTTTGTTTAGTGAACCGTTTTCGAGATATTGCTCGTTATTCCCTTAAATTTTCCAATAGTTATACTTTTCTCAAATTCGTTATTCATTTCTTTTATGTATTCGACATGCAAAGAGAATGGAATGCGCCACATAGCAACCAGCGCTTAAAATATTTGACTTTCGCTTAAAACCTTCCATATTCCCCTTGCATCTACAAGAAAATTAGCAATAAGATTGACATCTCGATATCTCGATTAACATGAAGCATATGGAGAATAAGCGTTTGTAAAAATAGTTTGTACAAGAGTAGAGAAAGTCATGTGAGTGTAACACATCAGATTTTTACTTTCTCTACTACGTATAGTAAGTAGGGGAAGTATTGCATTCCACCCAAAAATTCGATACCGAGATTTCACCGGAAATACATGTTTTGAGGCTCCCTGAATCCAAAAAAAGCATTTTTGGAAACATGTCCGTGTGTGTGTCTGTCTGTGTGTCTGTGAACAGCATAACTCAGAAACGAACAGTCGGATAAACACCAAACTTGGTATTTAGGTTCAGTATCTTCCAGAGATGCGACACGAAGGTTTTTAAGAAAATCCCCCCACCCCAGACTACCCTTTACATGGAACATTTTTCGAAAATTTTAATTTTCTCAAAAATGGCTCTAACGATTTTAATTAAAATAACATTTGTTTAAGGTATTTTCATGACAAATGAAATGTATATCTCGAATTGTTTGGGAATGTCTCTAAAAGTGTTCTTCATTCTGAACGACTTTTGCATAACTGGTAAACCATAAGAGATAGACAAAATTTTACTGCACAAAAAATGTAGATCGCGTTACAATACACAATTTATGTTATATACATTTTTGTTGTTGAGTGAACCGTTTTCGAGATATTGCTTGTTTTTCCCTTAAATTTTCCAATACTTATACTTTTTCTCAAATTCGTTACTCATTTTTACTTTCTCTACTACGTATAGTAAGTAGGGGAAGTATTGCATTCCACCCAAAAATTCGATACCGAGATTTCACCGGAAATACATGTTTTGAGACCTCCTGAATCCAAAAAAAGCATTTTTGGAAACATGTCCGTGTGTGTGTCTGTGTGTGTGTGTGTGTGTGTGTCTGTGTGTGTGTGTGTGTCTGTGTGTCTGTGAACAGCATAACTCAAAAACGAACAGTCGGATAAGCACCAAACTTGGTATTTAGGTTCAGTATCTTCCAGAGATGCGACACGAAGGTTTTCAGGAAAATCCCCCCACCCCAGACTACCCTTTACATGGAAGATTTTTCGAAAATTTTAATTTTCTCAAAAATGGCTCTAACGATTTTGATGAAAATATCATATGTTTAAGATAATGTCATGAGAAATGAAATGTATATCTCGAATTTTCTGGGAATGTCTCCAAAAGTATTCTTCACTGTGAACGACTTTTGCATAACTGGTAAACCATAAGAGATAGACAAAATGTTACTATACAAAAAATGTAGATCGCGTTAAAATACACAACTTATGTCATATACATTTCTTTTGTAGAGTGAACCGTTTTCGAGATATTGCTTGTTATTTCCTTAAATTTTCCAATACTTATACTTTTTCTCAAATGCGTTATTCATTTTTTTTATGTCCTGGACATGCAAAGAGAATGGAATGCGCCACATAGCAACCAGCGTTAAAATATTTGACTATCGCTTAAAAGCTACCATATTTCCCTTGCATCTACAAGAAAATTACCAATAAGATTGACATCTCGATATCTCGAGTAACATGAAGCATATGGAGAATAGGCGTTTGTAAAATTAGATTATACAAGAGTAGAGAAAGTCATGTGAGTGTAACACATCAGATTTTTTTTTATGTCCTGGACTTGCAAAGAGAATGGAATGCGCCACATAGGAACAAGCGCTTAAATATTTGACTATCGCTTAAAACCTACCATATTCCCCTTGCATCTACAAGAAAATTACCAATAAGATTGTCATCTCGATATCTCGATTAACATGAAGCATATGGAGAAGAAGCGTTTGTAATAATAGTTTGTACAAGAGTAGAGAAAGTCATGTGAGTGTAACACATCAGATTTTTTAATTAATGGACGCTCTTTAACTGCTGTGGTCCTTAGCGCTCCATTCTATATTAGGCGTAAAATACGCTCCGATGCCTCTTTATCAGGCTTGAAGCTCTTTTACGTGACGTAAATCTACGACATGCGAACACCGGCTTTACTTCCCTTCCGAAGGAAGCCATGCTAAGGATTTTTACGCCCGAAAAAATCCATCGACCTCAGCCGGGTTTGAACCCGCCACCTCGGGAATTAGTGGCTAGCATGGTAAACACTACACCACGGAGGACGACTGGAGGGAGTGCCTGCAGGAGTGTTTCCAATTGTGAATTTTAGGGATGCCGCAATATCCGACCTGCCGCTATTTGATCTGGGTAACAAACTTCGAATCTTTCATCAGATCCTTTCCTCCCGGAAGTTGCATTAGGCACAATAGTCCTCTTGGCCGTATGCTCAAATCCTCCTCTGCCTCTTGCGAGAAAAATTATGCTCTGAACCTAGTATGTTTAAGAGTTTTCTGAAGATATTAAGAGAGGTTGTTTTCTAACTGAAGGATTTACTGAAGTAACTCTCAAACACACACTTATTCCTCTACACTACACAGTTTTCTTAATTATAACATATTTGTGTGATTGAGTTAATTTGAAAAAACATTTTCTTACAAGGAGGCCAATCACATATCATCATCTCGAAGCTGTGCTCTTTAATATACCTCTTACAGAACTGGAACACGAATTTTTTTTTTGTGTTATGACGATGTAAACAAGATCCTATTAAATGTTTCTACACTATAAAATTGTTGTGTTCACAACAGTGACGTGACACTTGTTTCCCGCGTATCAGCCACTTCTTTTAGACACCTCATTGGATAATTAAATAGCTAAAGGCAAAAGACAAGTACAGTGGTGGCGATTTATCCCTCCTGAATACTCGCGCAGTCCGTAAACAGAGGGAGTTGTTATACTATAGAAAGGTAAAATCCCTATCATAACTGCATTTTTGCTAACTGGTAAGGTATATTTCAAAATGCGTTAGGCCCTCCATAAAGGAATCCTGGATCCACTTTTCACTGTACTTATTATACCGACATATCAGAGTATGCTATTGCTCTCAAAATAGTTACGAGCCGTTTTTGAAGTAATAAAAACGAGAACTTTTTCCGTGTAAAATTCAAGAATTTATTCGACTTTTCTTTTCGAATCATGTTGCACACAGACGCACACAAAAACAAACGCACGCTATTTCTTTTCTAAAGATGCTTTCTCTTTACTTAGGTAACTTGAAAATGTGTAATTATGATAAAATTTCAAATTCTGGATGGTATAAACGATCTACATGCCACATGTAAGTCGTGAAGAGAAAGTTTAAAAAATCTGATGTGTTACACTCACATGACTTTCTCTGCTTTTGTACAAACTATTTTTACAAACGCTTATTCTCCATCTACTTCATGTTAATCGAGATAAATATTTGCAGACTAACTTATTGCTAATTTTCTTGTAGATGTAAGGGGAATATATATTTACAAGAGCATTATAGAAATACAGTAGCCTTTAAGCACGTACATATCTCTTAATAGCTGGTTGCTAGGTGCAGCACCATTCCCTTTGCTACAGATTAATACTCTTTCCATATCCAAGACAAAAAAATGAATAACGAATTCCCATTTGAGAAAATAAGTATTGAAAAATTTAAGGAATTAACAAGCAATATCTCGAAAATGGTTCACTCAGCAAAAAAAATGTATATGACATAAATTGTGTATTTTAACGCGATCTACATTTTTTGTGTAGTAAAAGTTTGTCTATCTCTTATGGTTTACCACTTATGCAAAAGTCGTTCACAATGAAGAATACTTTTGGAGACATTCCTAGAAAATTCAAGATATACATTTTATTTGTCATGCCAATATCTTAAACATACGATATTTTAATCAAAATCGTTCGAGGAATTTTTGAGAAAATGAAAGTTTTCGAAAAATCTTGCATGTAAAGGGTAATTTGGGGTGGGGGGATTTTCTTGAAAACCTTCGTGTCGCATCTTTGGAAGATACTGAACCTAAATACCAAGTTTGGTGTTTATCCGACTGTTCGTTTCTGAGTTATGCTGTTCACAGACAGACACACACGGACATGTTTCCAAAAATGCTTTTTTTGGATTCAGGGGGCCTCAAATCATGTATTTCCGGTGAAATCTCGGTATCGCATTTTTGGGTGGAATACAATACTTTCCCTACTTACTATACGTAGTAAGGAAAGTAAAAATGGCGAATTGTCATTCTACCGCATGCGCTTTGAGAAACCCTGATCTCAGTACCTAGAACTTTGTGTAAAGCTGCAGTATACTTTACAATTAAGTCCACAATGCGGCACTATAAAAGCACCAGAGAAAAGAATCTAATTCCGACATTCGATTCGTCGCCAAGGTATTCCTTTAGATCAAAACGGTGCATCAAGGCATTATATTTTGGAGCACGATGATATCTGTTCTCAGATTACACAAAAATATGCGGATATTGGAGTAAAGAATCCACGCATGGACGAGTATGAACTTGACGTGCCTTGACAACGTTTGGCAAACCCGTAATATCGAGTTTCATTGAAACCGGTAGTTCGATAATCTCTCTTCGTGACTCCAAGACGATGCTGTGAGCCAACCTTCAGCCAGAAAATATCCAGAGGTTGCGGCAAAGCGGTTTCTGTGTTAACAAACCCAGGTTTCCGATATAGTTTTTTGTATTGTTTTTTGGCAGCATCATTAAGTCGAAAACTTACTTTGTAATGCCTTTTTTGCTTGAGATTTTTACTTTCTCTACTACGTGTAGTAAGTAGGGGAAGTATTGTATTCCACTCAAAAATTCGATACCGAGATTTCACCGGAAATACATGTTTTCAGACCCCCTGAATCCCCCAAATTTTTTTTTTGGAAACATGTCTGTGTGTCTTTGAACAGCATAACTCAGAAACGAACAGTCGGATAAACACCAAACTTGGTATTTAGGTTCAGTATCTTCCAGAGATGTGACACGAAGGTTTTCAAGAAAATCCCCCCACCCCAGATTATCCTTTACATGGGACATTTTTCGAAAATTTTAATTTTCTCAAAAACGGCTCCAACGATTTTGATTAAACCATCATATGTTTAAGATATTTTCATGACAAATGAAATGTATATCTCGAATTTTCTGGGAATGTCTCCAAAAGTATTCTTCATTGTGAACGACTTTTGCATAACTGGTAAACCATAAGAGATAGACAAACTTTTACTACACAAAAAATGTAGATCGCGTTAAAATACACAATTTATGTCATATACATTTTTGTTGTAGAGTGAACCATTTTCGAGATATTGCTTGTTATTCCCTTAAATTTTCCACTACTTATACTTTTTCTCAAATTCGGTATTCATTTTTTTTATGTCCTGGACATGCAAAGAGAACGGAATGCGTCACATAGCAACCAACGCTTAAAAAATTTAACTATCGCTTAAAACCTACCATATTCCCCTTGCATCTACAAGAAAATTAGCAATAAGATTAACATCTCGATATCTCGATTAACATAAAGCATATGGAGAATAAGCGTTTGTAAAAATAGTTTGTACAAGAGTAGAGAAAGTCATGTGAGTGTAAGATCAGATTTTTTTCTATCTACTTCATCTTAATCCAGATAAACCTTTGCAGAAATAGCTATATTACACATTTCATTACACATAAAAGCCAAGCGCAACAGTCAGATGTTTAAGAACTGGACGCTATATGCTGGCCTTAAAATTTTGACTAAAGCATTGAATAATTTGAACCATTAATAACGCATATCTCGGAAATGGCTGAAGCCACAAAAAAGGTTATGTGGAATAAATTGTGCGTTTTAAAGGTATATACATTTTTTGTGCTGTACGTCTTCGTCTATCGTTTATCGTTTAACGTTTACCAGTTATAGAAGATTACGCAAAATTCCTTCCAAATGAAGAGGACTTTACAGGTTATTCCAGAAAACTCAAGATATAAACATTTAATTTGTCATGTAAATATCTTTAATATATTACATTTTAATCAAAATCGTTAGATCCATTTTTGAGAAAATAATTTTGTCAAAATGTTCCATGTAAAGGGTAATTGGGGGTGGGGGAGTATTCTTGAAAATCTTTATGTCGCATCTTTGGAAGATACTGAATTTATATACCAAGTTTGGTATTTATCCGACGTTTCGTTGAGTTATGCCGCTCACTCAGAGAGAGAGAGAGAGAGAGAGAGAGAGAGCGACGCGCAGCTTTTCTAAAAATCCTGTTTTTGGTTTCGGGGGTCCTCAAAACATGTATTTACGATGAAATCTCGGTATAGAATTTTTGGGTGTAATGCACTATCTTCTCTATCTACTAATAGATAAAGGACAACTTCTCGACCGTTGGGACATTGCGTTTTCATGTGAACCTAAATCAGAAGAAATCAAATCGCCATTGTTACGGAAGGCTTTAGAATTTTTAACGCTAACAGAAAATTAAAATGGTTTGAACTTTGTTTTCAATAGCTTTATTGCATCACTGCTTCTGGGTAAATCTTTATGGACGTGTACCGCTTACGCACGATTCTGAACATCAAAAACGCATTAAATATTCTATTACTTTTAGGTTTAATATTCTAAAATCTAATTTACTTCAGAAATCTGATGAGCTAGCCTTAATTAAGGAAATCAATAGAAACGATTAGATGTCGCGTATTAGTTCTGTTCTAAAACAAATCTGATGTGTTACACTCCCATGACATTCTCTACTCTTGTATAAACTATTTTTACAAACGCTTATTCTCCATATGCTTCATGTTAATCGAGATGTTAATCTTACTGCTAATTTTCTTGTAGATGCAAGGGGAATATGGTAGGTTTTAAGCGATAGTCAATCTTTTAACCGCTGGTTGCTATGTGGCGCATTCCATTCTCTTTGCATGTCCAGGACATACGAGTAAAAAAAATCTGATGTGTTACACCCACATGAATTTCTCTACTCTTGCACAAACTATTTTCACAAACGCTTATTCTCCATCTACTTCATGTTAATCGAGATAAACATTTGCAAACTCTATCTTATTGCTAATTTTCTTGTAGATGTAAGGGGAATATATATTTACAAGGGCAATATCTCTTAATAGCTGGTTGCTAGGTGCAGCACCATTCCCTTTAATACTCTTTGAATATCCAAGACAAAAAAAAGAATAACGAATTCCCATTTTAGAAAGTAACTATTGAAAAATTTAAGGGAATAACCAGCAATATCTCGAAAATGGTTCACTCAACAAAAAAAATGTATATGACATAAATTGTGTATTTTAACGCGATCTACATTTCTGTGTAGTAAAATTTTGTCTATCTCTTACGGTTTACCAGTTATGCAAAAGTCGTTCACAATGAATACTTTTGGAGACATTCCCAGAAAATTCGAGATATACGTTTTATTGGTCATGAAAGTATCTTAAATATATATTTTAATCAAAATCGTTAGTCATTTTTGAGAAAATTAAAATTTTCGAAAAATTTTCCATGTAAAGGGTAATCTGGGGTGGGGGGATTTTGTTTTAAACCTTCGTGTCGCATCTCTGGAAGATACTGAACCTAAATACCAAGTTTGGTGTTTATCCGACTGTTCGTTTCTGAGTTATGCTGTTCACAGACACACACACGGACATGTTTCCAAAAATGCTTTTTTTGGATTCAGGGGGTCTCAAAACATGTATTTCCGGTGAAATCTCGGTATCGAATTTTTGGGTGGAATGCAATACTTCCCCCACTTACTATACGTAGTAGAGAAAGTAATTACCAAATCAATTATTCCATTCCGAAATATTAATATTCGAAGATTTCACCACCATGGTCAGCGTAACCTGCAGCAAATTCGTTATTAATCACAACGCAGATACATTAGAATTACATCACAGCGGCAAACTTTATTGGTACCTGCAAAAGGAATGTGTTTTTCGGTATTTTCTATAACATTCTGCTTTGGACATTTTAAAATATCTGAAGACTTGCTAATAAAAACTGTTCTACTGCAGTATTGGATTGTAGACAAAATTGAAATCGGGGTTTTTTGATATGCGAAGAAATTCTTGTGTTATGGGGAACGTTTTGGTGCGTTAGATGTTGCTGTGGCGGAATTATTGGGCCCACCGGGACCACCCAACCGCCCACCTACCCTTCCTTTTATGGGGCCGATTTTGGCGACATTTTAAAGTGTTACCAACGTGAACCATTGGAGTTTTAGATGCGCAGATCCTGCGGCTACGCCCTGTCGTCACTTCGCAGTTACGGCTTTCGGCCAAAAGTGCTCCGCTCCTCTCCGTCTAAAAAAACATCCCTCGGCTACGCTTTGAGGCTATGGCCCTCATTCATATTTTCAGCTATGTTGGAATTTCAAATGTTGGCAGCAGAAAGACAGCGCAACCAACGTTCCCATGATGTCACGGATGAGATGCAATGGAACAAAAGTGTCAAATTATGCCATAAATTCATGAAAATACCTAAAGCACCAGGTTCATTGTTGTTTATTGTGGATAATGATGGTCTTGAAGACATAAAATGATGCAGTGTATTCGTGTGTTACATGTGTATAGTGATTTCGCCCTTCGATATCACTGTATATGCATAAAATCTTCTTTTTTCCCAAGGAAAAATTTTGTTTTAGAGCTTTTGTTTACTCAAGCCCTAGGCAGTAGTCTCTTAAAATTAATCCATTTTTCACCCCATAAGTGTGTTACTTGCAGCATGGAGGACCCCCTATGCGGACACTCTCCAATAAGATCTTGTGATTCGCAGGGTACTATTTACGCAACAGGGAGGAGCCGAGAACCGAGTAATCTCAATGTGCAGGGGTTGCGATATCGCGCAAACGCCAAACTGGTGTCTGATGCTGCGTGGACCAATCAGGATTGCGTGATTGCTCCCTCTGACATTCTCCACCCCTCGACACTGCAATTTGCACAGCAAGAGCAAGTTTCACAGGCGGCTACTTTGGTTCCTCTGCCCCTCCCTTGTAGCTCTCCATTTCAGGAGAGAACAGGTTGTCAATGTCCTGGGTACAAGTGGTTTCCCTTATGCGGTATACAGCATCAAAGCTAACGTTTCCATTAACACTTTATTGTTCAAAGTACTTTTCATAACACGAGATGCGCAAGGAAGAACTGTAACAAAATGCATCTACCAAGCAAAATGGTGTAACAGGTTGTTTCGTAGCTCGCAGTTCAGACACCGTGCATCGGTCAAACTGACCTCAATCGCCAGGTAAATACCGAATAGGATGTTCAATGTCACGGCCTAAAGATCTAGTCACAGAATAAACTAAATACAAATAATACACGGTAATAAATTGTTCTTCCACACAAGCCGTGTGTAGAACAAGAATAGATAAATAGAATCAGACTGAACAAAATCTGATGTGTTACACTCACATGACTTTCTCTACTCTTGTACAAACTATTTTTACAAACGCTTATTCTCCATCTACTTCATGTTAATCGAGATAAACATTTGCAGACTCTATCTCATTGCGAAGTTTCTTGTAGATGTAAGGGGATAATATATTTACAAGGGCAATTTGGAAATACAGTAGCCTTTAAGCACACACATATCTCTTAATAGCTGGTTGCTAGGTGCAGCACCATTCCCTTTCCCACAGATTAATACTCTTTGCATATCCAAGAGAAAAAAAATGAATAACGAATTCCCATTTGAGAAAATAAGTATTGAAAAATTTAAGGGAATAGCAAGTAATATCTCGAAAATGGTTCACTCAACAAAAAAAATGTATATGACATAAATTGTGTATTTTAACGCGATCTACATTTTGTGTGTAGTAAAATTTTGTCTATCTCTTATGGTTTACCAGTTATGCAAAAGTCGTTCACAATGAGGAATACTTTTGGAGACATTCCCAGAAAATTCAAGATATACATTTTATTTGTCATAAAAATATCTTAAACATATGATATTTTAATTAAAATCGTTAGCCAGTTTTGAGAAAATTAAAATTTTCGAAAAATCTTCCATGTAAAGGGTAATCAGGGGTGGGGGGATTTTCTCGAAAACCTTCGTGTCGCATCCTTGGAAGATACTGAACCTAAATACCAAGTTTGGTGTTTATCCGACTGTTCGATTCTGAGTTATGCTGTTCACAGACAGACAGACACACAGACATGTTTCCAAAAATGCTTTTTTTTGGATTCAGGGGATCTCAAAACATGTATTTCCAGTGAAATCTCGGTATCGAATTTTTGGGTGGAATATAATACTTCCCCTACTTACTATACGTAGTAGAGAAAGTAAAAATTTCTGAAGTGATACATTCACATGAGTTTTTCTACCCTGTCTCTTTATTAGTCGGTATACAAGCTATTCTTCCTAAAACTTATTTTTCTTTATACTGCATTTTAATCCAAATAAACCTTTGCAGAAATAGCTACATTACACATTTCGTTGTATACACAAAGAACAATTCGAACCTTTAATAACGGATATCTCAGAAACGGCGTGTGCCACAGAAAAACTTATTTAAGCAAATAGTGTGTTTTAAAGAGATTGCATTTTTTGTGTGGTACGTTTACGTCTATCGCTTAACGTTTACCAGTTATACCTACAAGATTATACAAAATTCTTTCCGAATGAAGAGGACTTCACAGGCTATTCCCTAAAAATTCAAAATATACATTTCATTTGTCATGTAAATATCTTTAATGTAGATTTTAATCAAAATCGTAAGAGCCATTTTTTAAAAATAAAAAATTTTCGAAAAATGTTCCATGTAAAAGGTAGTTGGGGTGGAGGGATTTTCTTGAAAATCTTCGTGTCGCACCTTTGGAAGGTACTAAACCTAAATACCAACTTTGGTGTTTATCTGATTATCCACACCTTGACATTTTTCTAAAAATGTGCTTTTGAATTCAGCGGGCCTCAAAACATGTATTTCCGGTGAAATCTCGGTATCCAATTTTTGGATGAAATGCAATACCTTCTCTACCCACCATGTATGTAGTGGAGAAAATACGTAATTCAATGCCATAGCCGGGATTTGAAGCACGGATCTCCGGTTTCCGTCAGGTAGCTCTAACCAACTGAGCTACCGTGGCAATATGCCGGCATGACATTAAATTCCTCAACTGATTCGCATTCTTCTCTGTAAATCTCAAGGACGTCTCAGATCCATTTCGAGATGACATGCCCCAATGGCGACTTACAAGGTCGTAAGTACTTTACGCCCCGGACTTCATAGTTTAACCAATGTTTAACTATTAGATCAATGAATTGTTAGTTGTTCTATCACAGAAGCTGTGTGTAGCACAAGGTTGGAAAGGAAGAATCAACACTGAAAAATCTTATGTATTACACTCACATGAATTTCTCTGCTCTTGTGCAAACTATTTTTACAAACGCTTATTCTCCATCTACTTCATATTAATCCATATGAAAAATTGTAGAAAATGTCTTATTGTTAATTTTCTTGTAGTGCAAGCGAACTTTGGTAGGCTTTATGCGATAGTCAAATCTTTTAAGAGTTGGTTGCTATGTGGAACATTCCATTCTCTTTGCAGGTCCAGGACATAAAAAAACGAATAACGAATTCCCATCCGACTAAAAGTATAAGTATTGGAGCATTCAAACAAATAGCAAGCAATATCTCAGAAATGGTTCACTATACCAAAAAAAGTATTACATAAATTGTGTGTCGTAACGAGATCTACATTTTTTAGAAAATCGAAATTTTCGAAAAATGAAGGGTAGTGTGGGGTTGGGGGATTTTCTTGAAAATCTTCGTGTCGCATCCTTGAAAGATTCATTCATTCATTATCTGTTTAGCCTCCTCTCATGTAGGACTTACACCCACCAGGACTTACAGACGGGTGCCTGGGGTCAGAGGCCCGTCGAGGAGCAGACACTCATGGATCAGACAGAATATCCAGGATGGGTGATCAGCCCGATGCCTCGTATGGGATGAAGGAAGTAGATGAAGCGAAATGTTGGTAAAATGGATAAAAGGAAAGGTGATGATGGAGCATTTGGTGGAATGAATGGCGGGGGAAACCGGAGAAACCGGAGAACCCGGAGAAAACCCGCCCAGACGCCGCTTCGATCCTTGAAAGATACTGAACCTAAATACCAAGTTTGGTATTTATCTGACATTTCGTTTTTGAGTTATGCTATTCACCGACACACGCACGGACCTTTTTCTAAAAATCATTTTTTTCAGGGGGCCTCAAAATATGTATTTCAGGTGAAATCTCGATATAGAATTTTTGGTTGCAATATAATACTTCCCCTACTTACTATACGTATTAGATAAAGTAAACGTTCAATGCCGTAGCGAGTCAGTTGGGAAATTTAATGTGCTCGCATGTTGCCAATGTAGCTCAGTTGTTTAGAACAATGGATGGAAACAAGAAGATCCATGGTTCAAATCTTGGCTACGACATTGAATTTTTCAGTCTGATTCTACCTTTCCATAAACAATAAATGATACATGAAGGCGATTATACAACTTATACCATCTTACGCATCTCAATGACTAGGAGTATCTGCACATATCATATCTTCATAAGAAGTCATCCTTAAAATTAAAACAACAGTAACGATCTATAAGTAGACTGTATAAAACAAACTACAACTGGGATAATCTAGCAGAAAATGGACCAGGAAGGAGACTATGGTACTAGGGGATGGACCAGGAAGGAGACTATGGAACTAAGGCCATCTGTCATGCACACTTCGAATCATGGGAATCGAAGAACCTACAGGTAAGTGTTCGCCATATTACCTAGATTTTGAAACGACGTTAAACAAATACAAATAAAAATAAGATTAATTTTGCAATGGTATGTCAATGATTTTTAGGCGTTTACTAAAAATCAGAAGTATAACAATGGCACGATTTTCTATACCCATTGTCAATTCATTGATATTTCCGTTCTAGTGTGTTTAAATTAAATTAAACCGAGTTTTATTTGTGGACGCTCTTTAACTGCTATGTTTCTTAGCGTCCCATTCTATATTGGACGTGAAAGACTGGTAATTTTGCTCAGAGGACTCTTTATCAGGCTTGAGGTTCTTTTACGTGCCTAAATCTACGACACGCAACCACCGGCTTTACTTCCCTTCCGAAGGAAGCCATGCTTAGGATTTTTAAGCCGAAAAAATTCCATCGCCCTCTGCTGGATTTTAACCTATATATTTAACGTTAGTGTGCACAATATTAGATTCTTTGAATAGTAAGAGTAGTAATCACTAAAACAACGTGATCCATGTTCTGCGCATGCGTCACTTTACGGTAACAAAACTACCCATAAACGATATTCAGGCTAACTTAGGGCGGACGGGAAGTCTGCGGTTCAAATGCCACCAGATCCGTTCTGCATGACTTTTTCCAGGTTTTCTTCAGTCCTTTCAACTGTCAAATGTTGGGGAGGTACATTAAAACTTAGGCTTGGAACGTTTCCTTCCAAAATTTCCTTTCCCCATTATTTCATTTCATGTATCATCAGTGGGCACAGCCTGTAGTGCCATACACTGTAGTAAGAACGGGAATTAAGCACAACTTAAAATAAACTAATTTAGTAAAGGTTTACGGTAAAAAATACTGGTGCAAGGGTATCAAGAAAGACTTCATTTCAACATAAACGATGATGTAATTCTGCTGCGCGAAGTAATTAGCGCAAACCCTTAAGGTTTATCAAAATTCATGGAAGTTCAGGACACTTACGTCAGAGCTGGTAGACCATAACCTCAAAAGCATCAATTATTCTCTTTAGATACATCTTTTTCGATATGAAATACTGTTCCCGTCGCTTAAATTACTTAAATCCAATTTAACATAGGTACCACAAAACTGGTCCTTGAACTATTCTTCCTTTAATGATGGATAACCACGTCCTCTAACAAATCTCTTTCAATGAGGCGTGGGCGATCTGAAATAAGTGATCCATCAATTACTAAAACCGATACCTTTAACCTAACAATGATTGAAATAATACTGAGAAGCAGGGTTTTGTACGCAATCTATCAACACATTTAATGTGAAAGAAATAACCAGTTGAATTTACATTGCTACGCTGTCATACACACAAATACGCACACTTTCTCTCTATAACGATAAAATAAAAGCAGTGAGCTTGCTTACTTACTTTACCTCTGTTAAAAGCTCCATTGAAACTTTTTTCATCCAATGTAAGAAAATTTTCTGCTTTTTGCTGTGCAATCTTTGTAATTTACTTTCACAAACACCAGTAACAAATGAATGCGGTTGGAGATACACTTCGGTCAGCCTCGTTTATTTGTGGTGTTTTGCACGCCTGACGCTAGGCGGTGCAAGTCTTTCTCTTTATACGTTTAGCAATTATAGTGGTAATGCTAGAAAATACAGCAAAACTTTCTTACATAAAGGTAAATAGAAGGATTTAGATACGAGGATCCAATTTTCCTTTATTTTGCTGCATCTGCTATTCTCTCAGTTATTAAATTGTGACCTTCTACGTATAATGCTTGTATTGAAATACGCGCGGTTTTTGTCATATAATACATTCATTTTCTGTGGAGTTATATCAACTGTTTTCAACTCCATTTGGGAGATTAACTACAATTAGAACATGTCTTATAGCCCATTCCTTTGGGAAGAACAGGGATTTCATTGGAGAAATAATTATCAAAACCAACTGCGTGGTCCCAAGATTACCCCCCCCCCACACACACACACACACACACACACACAAACGCACGCGCGCACGCATGCATGCAGATGTTTCTTTATATTAGAATAGAAGTTGAAGGTAAAACGCATATTTACGGTATTGGGTACAACAATACTTAATCATGTCATCATTTACTCTGTTCACCACTCACCGCCTCCAACCCTAAGTTCTGTATTAGTGACCGCAACAGGGAGGGACCGGTGGGTTCGCATAACTAACATAAATTACATAAAAATTTTAAAAAATTACACAATATAAAAAAGAAAAAAATAATATAATAAATATTTTGCATAAAAGTAATAATAGATATAAAATTAATAAGAATAAAATATAATATAGAATAAAAATGTAAAATATAATTTTGTACAATATAAAAAGGAACAAACAAATAACGAATAAGGATAATAAAGGAATAGTTAAAAAAAATAGTTACCTAGAATGTAAATTTATATTAATAATAATTAAGTTAATTTAAATTGAAATAATTTTAGAATGTTTTATAATATTGATAAAGGTGAAAAATAGTAATTTAAGTAGTAAAATAGTAATAACATTGTAATAGTAAATTTAATAATTGCCTATATATAAAATTTTGAAACTAATAAATATGTGTTAAATATTTTGAAATTGTGTGCTTTGTGATGTGTAGTTTATACGTAACGTATTTTGAATTTATGTATTTTCTTTTTCTTTTATTTTAGTATGATGTATGTATTTGTTGTTATTTTATTTATTTTTATTCTATATTATTTTGTTTTACTTTATTTTTACTTATATCTGTAAAATAGTTTATTTTTTGTGTTGTACTGCATAAAACTGTGAAATAAATATAAAGAATCTGGAATATAAGCCCTGGTTATTGAAATTGGCTAACAAGGTGAAGAATTACGTTTTTGTTTATTTTTATTTTGCCCACCGCTTGTTGTACTGTCTGCAGTTAGGACGAATGTTAAACGCTGCTACTACTATTACTAAAAAAAAAAAAAAAAAAAAAAAAAAAAACCCACAAGACGTAACGCAGGATGTCACGTCAAAATTAAATTATAATGCTTTAATCGACAGTTCTAAACCAAAAGAAACAAAGCCAGTGGCAAAAGCATCCAATGCGAGCACACTGAATGAGCGGGACTGACTAAAAGAACACGCTGAATGAGCGGGACTGACTAAAAGAACACGCTGAATGAGCGGGACTGACTAAAAGAACATACTGAATGTGCGGGACTACCTAAAACTACACACTGAATGAGCGAGACTGACTAAAAGAACACGCTGAATGAGCGGGACTGACTAAAAGAACACGCTGAATGAGCGGGACTGACTAAAAGAACATACTGAATGTGCGGGACTACCTAAAACTACACACTGAATGAGCGAGACTGACTAAAAGAACACGCTGAATGAGCGGGACTGACTAAAAGAACATACTGAATGTGCGGGACTACCTAAAACTACACACTGAATGAGCGAGACTGACTAAAAGAACACGCTGAATGAGCGGGACTGACTAAAAGAACATACTGAATGTGCGGGACTACCTAAAACTACACACTGAATGAGCGAGACTGACTAAAAGAACATACTGAATGAGCGGGACTACCTAAAACTACACACTGAATGAGCGAGACTGACTAAAAGAACACGCTGAATGAGCGGGACTGACTAAAAGAACATACTGAATGTGCGGGACTACCTAAAACTACACACTGAATGAGCGAGACTGACTAAAAGAACACGCTGAATGTGCGGGACTACCTAAAACTACACACTGAATGAGCGAGACTGACTAAAAGAACATACTGAATGTGCGGGACTACCTAAAACTACACACTGAATGAGCGAGACTGACTAAAAGAACACGCTGAATGTGCGGGACTACCTAAAACTACACACTGAATGAGCAAGACTGACTAAAAGAACACGCTGAATGAGCGGGACTACCTAAAACTACACACTGAATGAGCGAGACTGACTAAAAGAACACGCTGAATGAGCGGGACTACCTAAAACTACACACTGAATGAGCGAGACTGACTAAAAGAACATACTGAATGAGCGGGACTACCTAAAACTACACACTGAATGAGCGAGACTGACTAAAAGAACACGCTGAATGTGCGGGACTACCTAAAACTACACACTGAATGAGCGAGACTGACTAAAAGAACACGCTGAATGAGCGGGACTGACTAAAAGAACATACTGAATGTGCGGGACTACCTAAAACTACACACTGAATGAGCGGGACTGACTAAAAGAACACGCTGAATGAGCGGGACTGACTAAAAGAACATACTGAATGTGCGGGACTACCTAAAACTACACACTGAATGAGCGAGACTGACTAAAAGAACACGCTGAATGAGCGGGACTGACTAAAAGAACATACTGAATGTGCGGGACTACCTAAAACTACACACTGAATGAGCGAGACTGTCTAAAAGAACACGCTGAATGAGAGGCACTGTCTAAAAGAGCACACTGAATGAGAGGCACTGTCTAAAAGAGCACACTGCATTGAATGAACGGAACTGTTTAAAAGAATACATTGAATGTGCAGAACTGTTAAAAAACACTAAATTATTTACCCACAGAAAATAGGGTAGATCATTTTACCTTGTTGCATAGGTTACAATTGCTTATTTACAAATATCGTGAATTAACGACATATCGGATAAATAAAAGAATTGCTAATTTTGGATTCACGTTATAAAAAGTAATTTTAAAGTATTCCTAACGTAAGAAAAAAAATGTATATAAAGAATATATTCTTTCAGCCTGAAGTATTTATTCGTTTACATCTTTTGGATCAGATTCTTTCATTTGTAACGTATTTGTGCCGTCCAAAGTTTGGGTTTAGCCTTACCCATTGTTGGAAGCGAATAACACAAAACAAAAGTACTGAAATGCCTATAAGAAATACAGAAGGAATTTTATTACTTTCCGTCACAAGAAAAAGCTATAGACTCCAAAGTTATAGGTTTCAGAGTTCAATTGAGAGAATGCAACACTAAAAGTTCTATTTTCAAAGTGTTTCAACCTAATTTGAAAATTTCATCACAGGTTTGTTTTATGCAAAAACTGAAAGGTTATGAAAATCAACTTAATATCTGTTTTAAGCTTTCATTATATTCAAAAAATTCTAATACCTATTCTTGGCACTTATTTGATCATGGGGCACAAAACATTCATATAAAATTTTGTATCAGTTTTAGTTCAAGAGAACAACGCTTATTCTATTTCTAAGCTGTAGATTGCATTAACAAAATCTACACATTAAAAAAAGTATGCAGTATACAAAATTTGAGAGTCTAAGTTTGTTCACATTTCGGAATGTCCTGAAAACTTTCGAAGAATCCATTAAAACGCCATTAATGTTTTTAATAAAACGGTATTGAGAAAAAGCCTTTCCAAAAATCCATATTCTGGACGAAAAACGTTGTTACTTTGCTGAAAATGAAGGTGTTTGCAACATTAAAAATGCATGTAGACTTTTAAATCCAGGCCAAATATTTTCAGAATCCACAAAAACTCGTATTTTCCGTAGATTTTCACCAGATTTCAGTTGTACACTCGCTTAAGTAATAGTGGTATGCAAGAAAAAATACCTACCAAAACAAATGGATGTGTTATCGCAAACAACATCTCAGATATAATTTGGGGTCTGAACCGCTAAGCAACGCATGTAGAGAACGTTCGCAGTTTGACAATCGAGATTGCGGTCGGTATACCTCGATAGTACCCTACCGTTTTATGAAGACCGGGAGCAGAAGATGATGAGCCCATTATGAGGAGGGAGGAGAAAGGCGACCACACCCACTGCATGTTGCCACGTTGCTTCGCCAGGCGCGCCACTCCATGCCACTTGCCTCTGCTGGATCAATGCGCCGTCCACGTTCTTGCTACCTCATCACGCTACCACCCAATCCTTTAGGAAAACCTTATTGTGATAGCAATTAATTTCCATTAGCTTCTTGTGGCGTTTAAAAAAGCTTAATTCCTTGCTCAGTCTGTGTTTTCATTGCTTTCTGTGTCTCTTAAGGCACTTCGAATATGTATTTAGGTAGGCAGAAGAGAGCACAGCTAACTCCGAAAAACCTGATGTATTTACACTCTCACGACTTTCTCTGACACCTATTGTTCATTACTGGGTATACAAACTATTCTTACGGAAGCTTTTTACTTTCTCTACTACATATAGTTAAGTAGGGGAAGTATTGTATTCCACCCAAAAATTCGATATCGAAATTTCACCGGAAATACATGTTTTAGAGACCCCCTGAACCCAAAAAAAGCATTTTTGGAAACATGTCTGTCTGTGAACAGCATAACTCAGAAACAAACAGTCGGATAAACACAAAACTTGGTATTTAGGTTCAGTATCTTCCAGAGATGCGACACGAAGGTTTTCAAGAAAATCCCCCACCCCAGACTACCCTTTACATGGAACATTTTTCGAAAATTTTAATTTTCTCAAAAATGGCTTTAACGATTTTGATTAAAATATCATGTGTTTAAGATATTGTCATGAGAAAGGAAATGTATATCTCGAAGTTTCTGGAAATGTCTCCAAAAGTATTCTTCATTGTGAACGACTTTTGCATAACTGGTAAACCATAAGAGATAGACAAACTTTTACTACACAAAAAATGTAAAAATACACAATTTATATCTTATACATTTCTTTTGTTGAGTGAAGCGTTTTCGAGATATTGCTCGTTATTCCCTCAAATTTTCCAATACTTATACTTTTTCTCAAATTCTTATTCATTTTTTTTTGTCTTGGACATACAAAGAGAATGGAATGCGCCACATAGCAACCAGCGTTAAAATATTTGACTATCGCTTAAAACCTACTATATTCCCCTTGCATCTACAAGAAAATTACCAATAAGATTGACATCTCGATTAACATGAAGCATATGGAGAATAAGCGTTTGTAAAAATAGTTTGTACAAGAGTAGAGAAAGTTATGTGAGTGTAACACATCAGATTTTTTATCTAACTACTTCATTTTAATCGAGATAAACCGCTGCAGAATTAGCTGCATTGCAAAGGGAAAAGCGATAGTCAAATGTTCTAACTGGAAGCTACACGGTGGCTTTAAATACTCTTTCCATGCAATTGTAAGAAACAATTGCATATCGAAGGAACTTAAAAGAAAGTATTGAACAAATCTAAGCAAGCTGGCCCCGTAGTGACGTAGCTCAGTCGGTAGAGCAACTGTCTGTTGTGCTAGGGGACCCGGGTTCAATTCGCGGCTGCGGGTGGGAATTTTTCTCTGGCCAAGATTATTCCTTGCCCTCCCCAGAGTCTGGAAGTATGCATGAGAGTGTGAATGTGTGTATGATCTAATGATTAAAAACCAAAGCGCAAGAAACCCAACGACAAGAGTTACACGAGGTAACACCATTGACAAGACCGCCGATAAACCAATGCAGTTTAAGGCGGGGTGTAAATGGAATTAAAAAAAATCTGTCATTGGCCAGGAATGGCTTGAGTCGAAGAACAATTAATTCCATTAACTGACCTAATAGTAGTCGAAACTATGAAGCCCGGGACTTACATTATAGTAAGTCGCCATGGTGGTATGTCATCTCAATACAATTTGAGATCTCCTTGTGGTTGCGAATCAGTTGGGGAAGTTACCGCCATGGTAGCTCAGTGGTTAGAGCAACCCCTAGGTTCAAATACCCTATGGCATTGCATTTTTCAGTTGTCTGATTCTACCTTCCCAACCTTGTCCAACACACAGCTTGTGTGGAAGAATGATTAAATCTAAGCATTAATAAGAATACCTCGGAAATGGCTGATGGTACAAAAAAGTTAAAACTGTGTGTTTTACAGAGATCTACATTTTTGAGCAGTATGTTTTCGTCCATAGTTTAATATATACCAGTTATATAAACTTATACAAAACTCCTTCCGAATGAAGGGAACATCACAAGCAAATGTTTTATTTGTCACGTAAATACCTTTACTATATGGCATTTTAATCAAAATCGTTATAGTCATTTTTGAGAAAATCGAAATTTTCCAAACAATTTTCCATGAAAAGTGTATTTTGGGATGGGGAGATTTTCTTGAAAGCTTTCATGTCGCATCTTTGGAAGATACTGAACATAAATACCAAGTTTGTTATCCGGGTTTTCGTTTTTGAGTTATGCTGTTCACAGACAGGATATGTGAATCCGCACGCGCGGATCTTTCTCAGCGGTATAATTTCAGGGCCGCCAGTTTGCATTTTGCTTTCTACTTGTAAACATTTAGGAAAATTTTTATACAGAATTTAGGTAACTATAAAAAATTAACGTAGTATTTAAAATTCACAACAGTCTTCAACATTTTATTACTGCCTATAGAGAAAGCAATTAGTTGCAAATTCAGGACAGTATCCAGTCCCACATTTTAATACTACACCCCTCCTTTAAAACCTTCAGCGCCCGGAGGTTCGTGGTTCACGGTTTGAGAACGAGAGCTTTAAAACAACACCGAACTTCGAATAACAAAATACCTAGGATCGCTATTAAGATAAAATGTGGTCTTTTTTCCGACAATTTCGCCGTCTTTAAAACAAAAACCTAGTAGTGAAGTCTAATTTCCATTTATGCTGAGTTCTTAGTCACGCATCCGTTACTGACAAAGGATGGAGTGGATGACTGCTTCCGTGTTACTCAGCAAAATTTGCACGCTATTATAGCGGTAGTTCTGAACATCCCCGTTCTTCCGGTCCCCTGCCTCTAATTGGCGTAGCAATGTTTCTTTAACTATCCACGCTGTAAATGCACGTTTATTAAGCAATAAATGACTCCCGGATTTTACTAACTTCAAAACTTGTCTGTTATCAGTTTTTAAAAATATCGTTGACTTATTTTTAATGTTAGATGAACACAATTTTCTCTCTTTATACAATTATTTAACATGCCCTCCTAAGCATATTTTTTTAATTCAATTTTTACCCCGCCTTTAACTACATTGGTCTTATCGGCGGCCTTTGGAACTTATTGCCCATTCTCGTTGGGGAATATGGTAGTATTTAAGCGATAGTCAAATCTTTTAAGCGCTGGTTGCTATGTGGCGCATTCCATTCTCTTTGCATGTCCAGGACATAAAAAAATGAATAACGAATTTAAAAAAAAAGTATTGGAAAATTTAAGGGAATAACAAGCAATATCTCGAAAATGGCTCACTCAAAAAAAAATGTATATGACATAAATTGTGTATTTTAACGCGATCTACATTTTTTATGCAGTAAAATTCTGTCTATCTCTTATGGTTTACCAGTTATGCAAAAGTCGTTCACAATGAAGAATACTTTTGGAGACATTCCCAGAAAATTCGAGCTATACATTTCATTTGTCATGAAAATATCTTGAACATATGATATTTTCATTAAAATCGTTAGAGCCATTTTTGAGAAAATTAAAAATTTCGAAAAATGTTCCATGCAAAGGGTAGTCTGGGGTGGGGGGATTTTCTTGAAAACCTTCGTGTCGCATCTCTGGAAGATACTGAACCTAAATACCAAGTTTGGCGTTTATCCGACTGTTCGTTTCTGAGTTATGCTGTTCACAGACCTGACACACACACGGATGTTTCCAAAAATGCTTTCTTTTGGATTCAGGGGGTCTCAAAACATGTATTTCCGGTCATAGTTCGGTATCGAATTTTTGGGTGGAATACAATACTTCCCCTACTTACTATACGTAGTAGAGAAAGTAAAAATTGCTTTAATCTTAAGAGAAAGGAAGTTATAAATAATATTCCATGCTTTTTATACACACTATATACATTGCTTGAAATTAACTCTCCGGCATTTGTCTTATTTTACGTGCATATTCTGTGGAGTAGCACTATTTTCTACTCCATGGTATTCTCATTTAAAAGTAAAAGTTTTTTATACTTCCAATTTGCTCGTATTCAAGTACAAGGGCTTTGTAAATCTTATAGACCATATCCGTCAGAAAGAATTGGACTTTTCAATGATGAAAGAATTATAAAAATCACTTGATTGGTTTTCAGATTCTCTCTCTCTCTCATACACACACACATTTTCTCTGCCCACCTCCAAGCTATGGGGATAGTGTGCCTGCCTCACTTTCAAGAGATCCCCAGTTCGGTTAGGTTACAATTATTCGGATAAGGATTTTGGGGGGTTTTCCCTTGTCCTTAAAGGTGAATGTCGAATAAGCTGTGTGAACTCCGGGGCTCATTTGAGCATTATTTCGCTCATTTCATTCATCGTCGCATATGACCTACGTAGTTAAATGATGTTTAAAAAATATATCCTTATAGTAATGGGATCATACCACTATTTCTCGATACACGATACCGATACTGAGTTCTGAGCATCGTAACACGATACTCATTCATTCATTATCTGTTTACCCTCCTCTTATGTAGGACTTATACCCCCCAGGACTTACAAGCGAGTGCCTGGGGTCAGAGGCCCGTCGAGGAGCATCCAGGATGGGTGATCAGCCCGATGCCTGGTATGGGATGAAGGAAGTAGATGAAACGAAATGGATGAAAGGAAAGGTGATGATGGAGCAGTGGGTGGAATGAATGGCGGGGGAAACCGGAGAACCCGGAGAAAACCCGCCCAGATGCCGCTTCGTCCACCACAAATCCCACATGCAGGTCCCTGGGATTGAACCCGGGCCGCCTCGGTGGGAGGCGAGCGGTCTAACCACTCGGCCACGGCGCCACGATACTCACTTTATAAAAAACTGTAAACGCGATAGCTTGTACACTGAATTACGTTCCTGTTAGTAGTTTTCTGTGTATAAACGTCTGTAACTAATTTTGAATTGTATGCTAATTCCGAAATTGTTCCTATGGCATTCTCCAATCGGCAGCAGTTGTTTTAACCTGATGTCCTATTATTAGGCAAGGCTAATAATAATAATAATAATAATAATAATAATAATAATAATAATAATAATAATAATAATAATAATAATTTATTGCTTCGCGTTTTATGTAACTATATTTTGTGCTGAAAACTTTATTTTAAAGAATTTTCTATCGATATTGTGGAAATTAGTCTTACGGTATACCTGTAAGCTACACTCGTGCCCCGAGTTTGACTCGCGTAATCACAAAATAACAGGTGAAAGGAAAGAACAAATACATGCATGCACTACATTATCTCATGTTCTGATTTGTTTCTGCTGGATTCATAGTTTTGTCACCAGAGTTGGTAAATGATACAGCTGAAAGAGAGTCACCAAGCCAGGCTATTGCAGAAACGTGATTTAGGGCCGGTTTCACAGTTCAGGCTTAAGTCGAACCTTTACTAAGCTACGGACGCAGCTTAAACAAAACTTAAGCTTTGGTTAAAGCTTTGCGAGTTTCACAGTAGGGCAACCACGTTTGGCTTTACTGAGCTGAACAACTCCTCGGAACTTAAAGTTGGTAACGCTTGCGCATGCGCATCGAGCGAATTCCCATCATTTGTTTATGGCGGCGCTGTTCCTGAAAGTAAGGTTTTATAGGTTACTCAAGATACACACACTAAAATGACCGAAAAATCAGTCAAAACTGCTAACTTCACTTCTCAAGAAGTTAGCATTCTGTTAGAAATTGTAAAGCAGTATAAACACATAATAGAGTGCAAGCAATCTGATAAGGTTCTGTGGAGCAGGAAGAACCAAACGTGGGGGAAAATTGCGGAGTTATTCAATGCAAAGAGCGGAATAATATACAGAGATGCTACCATGTTGAAGAAGAAATATGACAATTTGAAGAAAGTTACAAAAAAATAAATACGCCGACGAGAAATGTGCTATTCGGGGTACAGGTGGAGATCCTGCTGTGCCATCGTTAATTACGACAATCGACAAGGAAATAAAGGAATTAATTGGTGTCCAAATTGATGGATGTGAAACAATTTTCACAACCCTGCATGCTGTAGATTTTGAGACGCCGGAAAAATCTCCAGCTACAATTAGCATGCTTCCACTTGCATATAACCTCAACGTCAAAAGAATCATTGCTTCTGACGAGAGGGCTTTGTTCCTCAAATATAAAGTAATAATACCTTATGAGCGATAAAGTATATTATAAAGGTATAAGAATAAATTTAATATTAGGTTTTACTTACCAGTCTGTTTTATGTTTAATTGCATCAACAATAATCTCTAGTACCGTCAGCGTTTACTTAACCGAAACCTCTCGTAGAATTCTCGGTCATTCCATATGTGGAAATGATTTGGACGCATTCTAAACTCTTTAGGCCGTCTTCTGTTGTGGATACGGTTTAAAATAATTTGCATTTCCTCGTCACTAAAATCGTCGTCCTCAGATAACATGGCGACTCCTCAACTTAAACCGCAGTTCAGTACGGTTTAAGTCGAGTCCCTTATAATCTTGGCTTAGCGCTTGAACTACGCACTGTAAAACTCAGCTGAAGCTTAACTCTCCGGTTAAGCCCGATTCGAAGTTTAAGCTTATACTGTGAAACCGAGCCTTAGTATATCAGCTGAATCAACTTCATTCACAACTCATTTAACGCTGCATGTGACATGAGTACCCCATTGTTTTGCATGTTTTCATTTAGACACAAGAGTCTATGGAATGTTGCATTGATTCACCCACAGGAAATGCAGTCAAGATCTATCAAGAACTATAGTCCAGCAACTCTTTGGGGACACGTGTGAGGCAATAACATGAAGTCTCGACTCCTTTCATTCCTTATCTAGCATAAAGTTAAACGCAACAATTCTCAATAATGCAAAACTTGAAAATTTTTTGAGTATCGAATGTTTATTTCAAAGTACGAGGGTGGTCTCCGACCTCAACATGAAGATGGCAGCACTCGTAAATAAAAGCCAGTGAATTTCATGCTTCATGTGTTGACAGTTACCCACCAAAGTCTCAGCCATTTTGGACGCTCAGTTGTTATGTAACAGTCGTTTGAGTGAGGTGATGTGAGTGTTTTTATGAAAATGGACAAAATCGAGTATCGAGCTGTCATTAAATATTTGTTTTTGAAAGGCAATACGCCTACGCAAGTCAAAGATGAGTTGGATTCTGTGTATGGGGACTCTGCACCATCATTTACCACAGTGAAATTTTGGGCAGCTGAATTTAAACGTGGTCGTAAGAGCTTGGGAGACGATGAACGTTCGGGACGTCTAAAAATTGCAATTACCGACGAAAACATCCCAAAGTTCACCAAATGGTGCTAGATGACCGCCGAATTAAAGTGAGAGAGATAGCAGAGGCTATGAATATGTCAAAAGAGCGTGTTTGTTACATATTAAATCAACGTTTAGACATGAGAAATCTGTCCGCGCGTTGGGTGCCACCTTTGCTCACGTTTGACCAAAAACGTGTTCGAATGAACATTTCCAATGCTCTGTTGGCGCAGTTTAGGCGCAATAAATCCGAGTTTTGGCGCCTATTAATTACTGTACATGAAACTTGGATACACTATTATACGCCCGAAACAAAAATACAGTCCAAACAGTGGACTGCAAAGGAGGAACCAGCACCAAAAAAAGCAAAAACTGTTTTTTTCGGCTGGGAAAGTGACGACTACTGTTTTCTGGGATAGTCATGGAGTTATTTTAATGGATTATCTTCAAAAAGGAAAAACCATTACAGGAGCATACTACTCATCATTACTTGATAAGCTGAAGGCAGAACTTGCGGAAAAACGGCCACATTTGCAGAAAAAGAAAATCCTGTTTCACCAAGAAACCTCAGCGGTTTCAATGGCGAAAATCCACGAATTACGGTTTGAACTGCTTGACCATCCGCCTTACTCACCAGATCTAGCCCCAAGCGACTTCTTTTTGTTCCCTCATCTGAAAATTGTGCTCGGAGGACAGAGATTTTCGTCAAATGAAGAGGCAATCACCTTCGTGAACAATTATTTTGCGGAGAAAAACGCCGAGTACTATTTGGACAGGTTGCAGAGATGTGAGCATCGCTGGGAGAAGTGTGTAGAGTTACAAGGAGACTATGTTGAAAAATAAAAAAAATAAAATCTGAAAAAATGTCTTGTATCTTTATTAGGTCGGAAACTTTTCAGACCACCCTCGTATAAGACATACTTCAATACCACAAGGTATCGAGGTCCCATCCCTACCTTATAATATTAATATAGATCGTATAAACCTTGCATATACAAGCTAAGATTTATCGTGATTAATGTAAGTTAGAAGAATAACTTTTTACCTGAACGTCAAAATCAAACTTTAATTGCTATTTCTCTGTAATTTCGCAGTACTGTAAAAGCATACCCTCAAATATCTCTTGCTTTAATCTTAGATGTATACTTTCCGATAACATAGCACACTAAGTACATTCTCTACATACCCCAGAAGTGGAGTAAGAGGGAAAGCAAGAACGCCAAGCACATACATACCTCCTTCCAACATTAGCAATCGATTTAATTACCGCATTTTAAGAGAACGGCGCCAGCTAGACTTTGAGCTCCCTTTCACCGGAACGTTGTTGGCGCGTCCGTTAGCAGTAAATATTGTCGCCATCGCCACATCACCTGCATCTGCATACAGCCATAAACCAGTCGCCATCTTTTCGACTACTTTTGCCTAGTAACATATATTACAGTTCTCCCCTCTCCTCGTCTCCATGGCGACGTTTTTCTATATCATTTGTCAGCTGTTCCTGAATGACGTGTTCATTAATTCTGAAGCTAAACGTATGGTTTAATAAACCAGCTTCTCTATGTTTGTATTGTCACTTGTGAAGAAGTTTCAAGTGATAACATTGTTTTATTAGCAAAATGTTGAATTATGTAACATGGGTGAAGGTCTAACCTAACTGGTGCTTCAGCTGTGCTTTTGAAACGCTAATATCTTAAAAGTGAAATTCTCTTTGTAGTTGGAAGTTATATATGACACTAAAAGTATAGAGCAAGAGAAAACACATGTATAATTTGTTATGGAATCAAACGAAACAGAAATTACATAATTCGTTATTCCTTGGCTACAATTTCTTGCACTACCCGCGGCAAATCTGCTCTAATTTTACAGCAGTCCCTAGTTCAATGCTCAATAACTCAGTGCTATTTGTAAGGTATAATATACGCAGAATGCAACAGTAAACGCTTAAATGTTGACACAAAAGTACAAGTAAACTAGATTAATTGATCAGTAGACATTGCAGAAATCAGTTTATCTCAGTCTCGCTTTCATTTATTTGTGCAAACAAATGAAAGGCAGAGAAAGTGTTGTACTCCATAAAAAAATTCGGTATGGAGATTTCACCAAAATACCTGTCTTTATCCCTTTTTCTTTTATTTGGGATTAAAGGTTTTCTTTTAAAGGTTTAGTAGAGTAAATTTAAAAAGAAAATTATTTTGTGAAGATTTTTAATTGCTGTTTAATTTGCATATTCACATATTAAATTGAATTATTCAAAGGATATGATTTTGGAAGTGGTTTCTTTAAGACATTTAAGGTTTACTGCTTGCTTAAAAAAAGATCCGCGCATATGTGAGAGAGAGAGAGAGAGAGAGAGAGAGAAAGAAAGAAATTCTGTGAACATAACTTGAAAACAAAAGATCGGATAAACACTAAATTTCATATTTGACGGACACCGTTTAAGCATGCCATACGAAGATTTTCTTGAAAATAATTTTTATGCAGAAAAAATTTCGTTGTCTCAAAAATAGCTCTTAACGATTTTGGTTAAAATGTCACATATTAAAGTTATTTGCCTTACTAAAAAAATGAACCCTTTGAGTTGTATATGAATAGCCTGTGAAATCTTATTCTGTTGCATTTTCTATAACTGGTAAGTAGACCAGTTATAGGCTAAATGCCTATTTTTATGTGCACGAATAAACTAAAACTAGTTAAATATCTTCACGTTTCAAATAAACTATTAATCTATCGAAAGGTTTTTTTTGGTGCCTAAAGTGCCCTTTTTTGACAAGTGATACCTATTTTAAAGTTTTGGAGCCTAAAAATGCATTTCTTTTTTTCCATTAACTTTTACGTGCAGTAATAAAGTATTTATATCATGGAATTGATTTCATTCAAAAACTTTATGATAATTTGGTTGTAGGAATGGGCCATTCTGAGAAAAAGACTGATTTATTTTAACGCTTTAGCAGGTTGATTCTATCGTTTTGTAGAAAGAGAAACAGAATATGTTTTGCGCCCTCTAGGTCCCTTTGTCATACTTCGGTATTGGTCGGTGACTGCAGCACGGCAGAAATTCCTTTTAAATGGCGTATTTCCCATTGTTTCGTGACTCACATATATCATCCTCTTCATTATCTGCTAAAATGCACATATTTCCAAGATTTCTCCAGGTTTCCTCTGCTGCTTTTCAAATGTAGTTCATACAGTTCTTTTACACTGCTGTTCTTGACGATATATTTATTGTGCTTGGGGGGTGGCTCCACGATAGCTCTAGAGCATTTAAGTCACAATGATTTATCTGTAGTGTACAGTGCATTTCCGCTGTGATCTATTCAGTTAAGTTTAAGATATATTTTTGAATTTATAAGCTCATTATGTACCACCAACCATAAAATCATAATCTAAGACATAATAAAATCTTTCTGTGGATAATAATCTAGTAAATGTACTAATTTTGCTGTTGGTAACTTGTAATGGGGATTAATTAATTACATTTTTAAACTTTAAAAGTGGAAATACATTTTAGATACATCAAATCTAATGTTTACCTCTTAAAAACAACATTTTTGGCGTATAAAACTTACTTTACTGTCTATTTTTATAATTTAAGAGCCTATTTTAGGTACCTAAAAATTGGTTTTTAAAGGCCTAAAAATCCGAAGTCTACTGATAAGCCATAATAAACAAAGCTAGCTGCATGAAAAAGAGTGACGTTATATCAAATAACTTTTAGCTTAAAACATTTTTGTCACACCTAAGCTTTCCCAGCTGCATCTAAATACTTATTTATGTAACTGGATAAAAAAAGGAGTTTTTTTTCAAAGACGAGTAGGATGCTGCGCCCAAGCGAAGCTGAAAAAAACCACTTTGCTGCAGTTACCTATAATATCTTGTTTCAAACTAGGCTGAAATAGTTTATATACTGTATTACAACCTATTTTTCTAGTTACCGTGGTAATGCATATTATGTTGGACATGGACGCAGGTATATGTTTCATATGCTCATTGCAGGGCCAATGTTGTTGTTGGAGTACGGAAAGTAACTAAACGGAAAAGTTCAATTTGACATACTGGTTTGGAGACGGTAAAACAAGATTTCGGATGTGAACAAAACAGGTCACACGAACTTTTTCCCCCTCAAATGTATATTAATAACAAAAGCTGACGCGATATGCGAAAAGTTATATTTATTGTTTTCTGTATATGCATGCAATCACGCCCATATCCTTTGAGATAAATTGTAGGCAAAAAGGTATTTAAAATGAGCAGCGTAATGAGAATACAAGAATCACTTTTGTCAGTAATATAGTATACGAGATAAGGGAGAAATCTGTATGATTATACTGACTATATATTTGTACGTGCCCGCCTCTGTGGTGTGGTGCCTCACATTCAAGAGTTCCTGAGTTCGAATCGTGGTTAGGGTGAGTTATCGGATACGTTTTTTTTTCGGGGGTTTCCCTTATCCTGAAAAGACGAATGTCGGGTAACTTTAAGCTCTATGTACCCCTGGTTTATTTGAGCATCATTTCACCCATTTTGTTCTTCGTCCGATATGATCTAACCGGTTAAAGGACGTTAAACTAAAAAATAAAACTTAAAAAAAAATGTACGAGTAGGATGCATTTGCTGGAAGCAGATTTTACAAATTCTGTAGAAAACCTAGGGTTTACATAACAATGCTGTAATATATCATTATTTGACGCATGTTGTGAGTAAAATCGCGGTCTTCGGTGTACGCTAATTGCTATAGCCTTCGGAATTACTCCGCTTGCTTGGATCCATCACATTAATTTACATCGGGTAATTTTCTTTACTCAGCTGTTACCATTAAGCTAGGTTAGTTAAACTATTTTATATTTTCACATTATGCGATCTACAGCAAATATTAAAAAAGTATTTTGTGAAGATTTTTCAAAATTTCGTTTACGCTTTTTTTACTTTCTCTGCTACGTAGAGTAAGTAGGGGAAGTATTGCATTCACTCAAAAATTCGATATCGAGATTTCACCGGAAATACACGTTTTGAGTCCCATGAATCCAAAGAAAGCATTTTGGAAACGTGTCCTTGTGTGCCTATGTGTCTGTGAACAGCATAACTCAAAAACGAAAAATCGGATAAATACCAAACTTGGTATTTAGGGACAGTATCTTTCAAAGATGCGACATGAGTATTTTCAAGTAAATCCTCCCGCTACAGACTGCCCTTTACATGGAAAATTTTTCTAAAATTTTGTTTTCCCAAAAATGGCTCTAACGAATTTGATTAAATATCATATGTTTAAGATGCTTTCATGGCAAATCTTCAATTTTCTGGGAATGTCCACAAAAGTTGTCTTCATTGTAAATGAATTTTGCATAACTCGTAAGAAACAGACAAAATTTTACTACACAAAAAATATAGATCTCGTTAAATCACACAGCTTATGTCATACATTTTTTGTCGAGTGAACCATTTCCGAGATATCCTTGTTATTTGTTTGAATTTTCCAATACTTATGCTTTTTCTCAAATGGGAATTCGTTATTCTTTTTCTTTTTTTTTATGCCCTGGACATGCAAAGAGAATAGAAAGCTCCACATAGCAACCAGCTCTTAAAATATTTGACTATCCTTAAAGCCTACCATATTCCCCTTGCACCTACAAAAAAATTAATAAGATAATTTCTGCAAATGTTTATCTCGATTAACATAAAGTAGATGGAGAATAAGCGTTTGTAAAATAGGTTGTACAAGAGTAGAGAAGATCATGTGAGAGTGACATATAAGAGCTTTTTTATTGTTACTTCTTGATTTTACGACTATGCATTGTAACACACTATTGTTTACAATAATGTATAGTAATAATGAAAAAGCAGACAATGTTTAACATTCTCAAACATGCATAAAGTAATTCTTAAGTATTCATAAAACTTGTTCTTCATACAGGAAGCTTTCCATAGCTTGACGATATCCCACTTAATTTGCAACTATGACATTACAAAAACTGGTTTGCTGATTTTGACATATATTTATGCTATCCGTCGTCCTCCGTTGTCTAGTGGTTACCAGCTAGACTCCTATTCAAATCCAGCGATGGAGATTTTCGGGTATAAATATCTTAGAATGTCTTCCTTCGAAAAGAAGTAAATCCTTCACATCTTAAAAGAGGTGCTTCCTGAGTAAAATTGTCAGCCATTTCACGCCCGCTACGGTGCTCGTTTCCCTCCCACCATGCGCGCCTAGTAGACTGTAGAAATTCATGTGATTTCAGTAAGCATCCTTAGGGTGTACCTATACAGTATGTAACATTCTTATTTGTACACATCAGATTTTCAATAAAAAGTCATTCTCTACTTGCTAAAAAACTAGTGTTTTTCTGTGAGTCATTTATATGTTAATTATTAATCTAATTCAAACAGATTCCAATGAAAAACGCATTTCAAAACCTACACTATTGCATGAAACAGCAATGTTGAAGAAATAGCTCACAATTTTATAGAACTTTCATATTCGTACATTTTTTAAGACAACTGCGTCATAAACAGCTTCAACATGCACGTGTTTCAAAGGTCGTTTAGGCTACTGCGGTCGCAGTTGTATACGTTCTGTCAGTAGTGATCGAAATGGACAAGCAAAAGGAGCTTAGTTCTGATCTGAAGCAAGTAGTTATAAACTTGGCACTTAGATGGTATTCTCTCAGAAAAATAGGACAAACAGTAAATAAACCAAATTCTACCATTCAATACGTAGTCACAAAATTTAGGGAGGAAGATTCTACAAAGAATTGATCAAGAAAACCTAAAGAAAGTTGGCTGAATGCACGAGAGGAACGTTTCATTGGAAGCCGAATCCAATAAAATCCAAAATTAGGTGTCCCTCAGTTACAACCATTAGTAGAAAATGGTCTGGAAAGAAGATGTCTGACCAAACTGTTCATCGTGTCTTATGGAGTATGGATACCATGGCGAACACCAAGGAAGAAGCCTTATGTAAGTGCAGCAAACTGGAAGAAACGAGTTGCATTTGCTAAAGATCACATCCATAAGGATCAGAACTTTTGGAACAGAGTGATATGGTCAGACGAGACTAAGCTAAACCTCTTTGGGTCAGATAGGGTAAAGAGAGTCTGGAGAAAGCAAATTTAGACAATGAACCAGAAACACTCTTCCCACAATTAAACATGGTGATGGTTCCATTATGCTCTGGGCCTGCATGTCATCCAAAGGTGTTGATAATATGCAATTTATTGATGGAATATGGACAAACATATGTATTTTAACATTTTACAGAATGTAAAGCAGAGTGCCCAGAAAATGGGCATGGCAGCTAGCTTCAGCAGGATAATGAGTAAACACGAGGCAAGACTGAACATGAATTGGTTGATATGAAATTTACCCAAACTACTACAAACACCACCTCAGTGTCCAGACTTGAATCCAATCGAGCATCTATGGACAATTCTGAAGAAACGAGTCCGTTAAAGCCGAGTAACATATAAACAAGGGTTTAAAAGTGTTGCGGAAGAAGAATGGAATTAAATCAGCCCAGAAGAATGCAAAAACCTGGTTACTTCTATGAAGAGACGGTGTGAGGCAGTTATTAAAGCCAAGGGGTACCCAACAAGGTAATAAACTATCAGTGGTGTCTTTGTTATTTAACTATTATTTCTATTGTACGAATAGAAAAATTGTACGAACATGGCCATATTTCTTTTACAACTTTACTTAATTTAGTTTGTAAGTTCATAAGTTAGCATTTAGTTAATTCCTAATATAGCATTTGTTATATTGTTCAATATGTATGGAAAAAATATTAATTAAACTGTGCCCTCTAACAAATATTAAAGTATTTTCTCAGAAAACTGAAGTGTACGAATAAGAATGTTATATACTGTATATGCCAATGGCATTAACCTAACCTAACCTAACCTAACAACCACCACAACCACCACCACCACCACCACCACTACCACCACCACCACCACCACTACTATCCTCAACAACCACATGTATTGTATACGATTCTGCTTAGCATTTTACAATAATTCATCTTGTTGCATCGATTTTTTCCTGTTATACATTGTTGAACTTCTAGATTCATTGAATTAATTTTATGCCATTAATTAGAACCCTAGTGGTCACCTACAATTGCTGGGCATTAATTTGAATAAAAAATGACAAAATGATTCACGTAACTTGAAGTAAATAACTTATTTAAATGTATATCACGCAAACAGTTATATATTATTCAAATGTCGTTTTAGATATCTTAAATTTCAGGAAAATAAAATTCCCAAAGTTTTGGCATGTTGATTTTAAATGAAGTATTGCACAATAGAAAAAATTGTTACATTCTCATGACTTTCTCTACTCTGTATCATTTATCAATGGGTATTAAAACGTGCCTTACGAAAGATTATTTTTCTGACTACTTCGTTTTAATCGAGATAAACATTTGCAGAAATACCTACATACACACTTCGTTATAAATGCAAATAACAATGGCCAAAAAAACTTAAAAGCTATTTGCTATGTATTGTAATGGATTAAACATTGAATTAAAATATAATAAACATTGAATTAGATGTAAATTCAGAAGCTCGCAAGGCCCAAAGTTTTTAAGTTTGTCCACGTCAAACATAAGAAACTAGCCAATCACAGAGCGATTCTCATCACGTAATCATTATGCCATCTCACATCAGATTTTCCGTTGTCACGTGTTGCCTCGCTGACACACTTTCTGTGTAAGATCGCGGGCCAGGAATCACTGATGTATCTATAAAAAATCCCAGCCAAACAAATTGTTACTGTAGATGATGCTTTCTTGCGCGTTACACATCATTTAACCGTGTAGCTAGCTCTTGTTCATTTTGATGCAAGCACATAACCTCTTTTGTCGGTGATCGCTTCCCAATTCGCTATATTAGCTCAGCTGCTTAGCCCTCTCTTGCGATTGGCTACTGTTTAAGTTTGCAATTGTCGATGTGAATGATACGCATCCCCTTAAGTTTATGTCACTGTTTTACGTCTTATGTCGATGCTTAATTTTCATTCTGAATGGTCCTTACACAATCGTGGGAAACAACTGAATGTCGACAGGACTTCAAAAATGACAAAGTATTGAAGGATTAGAACCATCAATAACGGATACCTCAAAAATGGTTTATGCAACAAAAAAGTTACTGGAAATAAATTGTGCGTTTTAAAGAGATCTACATTCTTTGTGCAGTATATTTTCGTCTATTGCATAGAGTTTACCATTTATACAAGATTATACAAAATTCCTTCCGAATGAAAAGGACTTCACAGGCTATTCCCACAAAAATCAAGATATACATTTTATTACTTTCTCTACTACGTATAGTAAGTAGGGGAAGTATTGTATTCCACCCAAAAATTCGATACCGAAATTTCACCGGAAATACATGTTTTGAGACACCCTGAATCCAAAAAAAGCATTTTTGGAAACATGTCCGTGTGTGTGTGTGTGTGTGTGTGTCTGTGAACAGCATAACTCAGAAACGAACAGTCGGATAAACACCAAACTTGGTATTTAGGTTCAGTATCTTCCAGAGATGCGACACGAAGGTTTTCAAGAAAATTCCCCCGCCCCAGATTACCCTTTACATGGAACATTTTTTGAAAAGTTTAATTTTCTCAAACATGGCTCTAACGATTTTGATTAAAATATCATATGTTTAAGATATTTTTATGACAAATGAAATGTATATCTCGAATTTTCTGGAATGTCTCCAAAAGTATTCTTCATTGTGAACGACTTTTGCATAACTGGTAAACCATAAGAGATAGACAAAATTTTACTACACAAAAAATGTAGATCGCGTTAAAATACACAATTTATATCATACACATTTTTGTTGTTGAGTGAACCATTTTCGAGATATTGCTTGTTATTCCCTTAAATTTTCCAATACTTTTTCTCAAATGGAAATTCGCTATTCATTTTTTTGTCCTGGTAATGCAAAGAGAATGGAATACTTCACATAGCAACCAGCTCTTAAAATATTTGACTATCGCTTAAAGCCTACCAGTTCCCCTTGCATCTACAAGAAAATTAGCAATAGGATTAACGTCTCGATATCTCGATTAACATGAAGCATATGGAGAATAAGCGTTTGTAAAAATAGTTTGTACAAGAGTAGAGAAAGTCATATGAGTGTAACACATCAGATTTTTTAGTTCTGCTGTTACAGACTCACGGATCTTTTTCTAAAAATCTTTATTTGAATTCAGGGACCTCAAAGTATGTATTTTCGGTGAAATCTCGATATCGAAATTTTGGGTGGAATGCAATACCTTCTCTATCGTGGCAAAGTAAGTAAAAAGGCAAGGAATTGTTGACAAGTATTTTAATGAGCCACGTATATTGGTTGTTGATCTGCATATGAAGCACACGCGACTATTCGTGTAACAAAAGGCTACGTGACCACTATAGAATTAATAAAGGTTTAACTATTTCGCCCACAACCCTGGAATTAACTCCGCACACACGCATTTCATTTCATTTCCTAGCTCTGAGACCTGAGGGTCTAATAAGCTTAAGCTGTTTGAACACCTGCTGGCTGCGAGCCTCTTAAACGCAAGGGCAATGCTATTTATACACTACTGCATTAGAGAGAATACCTTGGGAAGTTCACGGCGGTCACAGACCTCCTTCTGGGCGATGGGACAGGTTCTGACGGTCTGGTCTGGTCGAGCCAACTATGTGGGACGTGCCCCGACTGCAAACGTGCCTGTATCAGGTCGCGGCCTGCAGGCACAGACGCGTCTTCACTTATCGCCTACCTACCGGATGTTCTTCAGCATTTTACAGCGTTCCCTGCTTCCGAAGGGCTACTGAATTCCGTAAAGAACACCATATTTTGTTACCTATCCTTATCTATCGTATTTATGGACTGTTTCATCAAGCTTCTTTAAATACAAACCTGTTTGCTTTAACCATCGTGTCTGTAGGTAAACCTTGAAATATGGTTGGTTCGTTGGTTGCTAATGCTCAGCATATTGGTGTTTTTCCATTCGCCTTCTTGCTTACCAGTAGCGTGTGAAAGATCTGCAGCTGTTAAATTTTGACACTTCTGAAGTTGAGTCGAGAACACTGTTGAATCCTCCTCTCTACAGAATACACGATTTGGAGTAAAAAGGATGTTTAATTTATGTAGATGGACAGCCAAACATGTCTTGTACGTAATCGGAAGAGAGCAACAGTTTTTAATCGTGGACATTCTGGAATTATTGTTTTGTTCAGCAATGCTTACCTCCTCATTGTATGACTTACATGCCAATGCCTTGGGTCAGTAGCCTCTCTAGGAGCAAGCAAGCTCTGGATCATAGCATATCCAGGATGGGTGATCAACCCAATGCCTGGTATGGCGGTGAAGAAGGAAATGAAATGAAGTGATGAAAGGGATGATAGGAAAATTCGTGGATGGAATTATCCAACCCGGCATTCGCCTAGCGACTGAGGAAATCCGCAAAAAACCTTTGAGACCTTTGAACCTGGGGCCTCCCGAATGCAGGCCATAGACGTTACAGCTTGAGCCATCCTACTCAATGTTTTCCACTTTTTGGATGGTTTTCTGAATTATTATTTTTTATGACTGAAACGACAAAAAGGCCTTTCAAATTTGGTGAGTCATTGTCCTTTGTGCATCTGCCTTTTCATCACAACGGATTCTACAGTGTGAAGAAATCCACTGCAAAACTATCAATTTATGAAGAGATTGTAAGTGCTTAATACTTTGGTAGATTTCAGCCGCTCTTTCTGCCGTGTATACTTGGTGTAAATGGCTGGTAAAGCAGATTTAGAGTTACTAAACGTGACAGCTTTATTGAAGAGATTGTGGTAGAAGAGTTGTTTCAATGCGGAATTAGTTATTTCAAGTTTTCCATCAAAATGGGCTGAGTTTTGACCAAGAGATATATAAGAACAAAATAATTTGCTGTATATACCAGTACCTGCTGTATTGTTAAAATTATGGCCAATTTTAGAGCCATCAGTGCAAATATGTATCCTCTCATTTTTACTTTCTCTACTACGTATAGTAAGTAGGGAAAGTATTGTATTCCACCCAAAAATTCGATACCCAGATTTCACCGGAAATATATGTTTTGAGAACCCCTGAATACAAAAAAAAAGCATTTTTGGAAACATGTCCGTGTGTGTGTCTGTGAACAGCATAACTCAGAAACGAACAGTCGGATAAACATCAAACTTGGTATTTAGGTTCAGTATCTTCCAGAGATGCGACACGAAGGTTTTCAAGAAAATCCCCCCACCACAGATTACCCTTTACGCGGAAGATTTTTCGAAAACTTTAATTTCCTCAAAAATTGCTCGAACGATTTTGATTAAAATATCATATGTTTAAGATATTTTCATGACAAATAAAATGTATATCTTGAATTTTCTGGGAATGTCTCCAAAAGTATTCTTCATTGTGAACGACTTTTGCATACCTGATAAACCATAAGAGATAGACAACATTTTACTACACAAAAAATGTAGATCGCGTTAAAATACACAATTTATGTCATATACATTTTTTTTGTTAAGTGAACCATTTTCGAGATATTGCTTGTTATTCCCTTAAATTTTTCAATACTTATTTTCTCTCAAATGGGAATTCGTTATTCATTTTTATCTTGTATAAGCAAAGAGTGTTAATCTGTGGCAAAGGGAATGGTGCTGCACCTAGCAACCAGCTATTAAGAGATATGTATGTGCTTAAAGGCTACTGTATTTCTATATTGCCCTGGTAGATATATATTACCCTTACATCTACAAGAAAATTAGCAATAAAATCTGTTTAAACATTTCGCTGTCTGTGGAAGCTTTCGGTTTCCTCAAAATGTAGTCAGTTCATCGCAAAACTTTTGTCCCATGAAATGGTTCGCAGTTAAACTCTTTAACGCATTACACCGGTGTAATTTTCCTGCGTGTGGATTTGGGAGAGGACTGGCCGGATTGAATATCACAACGTGGGAGACGTTAGCTTTTAAGGCTTCCCCTTCCCCTTCTTTCTTTTTTTCTTTTCTGTTTTTTAATGGTGGTTAACGCGTGTTCTTACTACACTCAGCGCCACAGGCGGTGACACCGGTGATAAATGAAATAATTGGGAAATAAAATTTGGGAAGGAAACGTTCCAGCTCTAAGTTTAGAGCACCTTCCGGCATTAGGAAGTTATGTGGACCGAGGAAAACCTGTTCAGGGAGGACGGCCTGACAGGTCTGTGCCTTAACGACCTTGGCTACCCATGTCGTACCCATGATATCTTCTTCACGGTGGGGCAAGGAAAAGTATTGTATTTTCGGGAGTTTGGCGCAGGGTGATTGGAGAGATAAGTAGACGCGGTAGAGCTTATGCCCAGCGTAGACACCAGAGGCGCTATAGACAGATTACCAGAATCTTCTGGAAGCTTCCCTTCTCCCCGCCTCCAGAAAAATCTAGAATGTTCTGTGAAAAATTCCAGCGGTTATATAAACCAGCGTGTTCGCGCGCGAGTTGGTGAGTGCGTTTTTGGTGCAACAAAAATGCTGTTCTCCGAGGAGTTAGTGACGACTGCTGTGGCGTGTAGTGAGTGCTGATATTACAAGAGATTAGAGAGATGTGTTCTACTCCCCAGCGGATAAACCGTCCGGAAGAAGAGACTACACCGTGTGTATTTCTTTACGTCGCGAAGAAAGTAAGGCGGTAGTGAGAACTAAGTATATCACATTGAAGTGACAGTGAAAACTGGACAAAGTCTCAGTATAGTGTGAACTTAAAACCGGGAGGGCAAAAAGAAATACACACATTCCCTATACCGGACATAAGATTTGCGAGAGACTGTACCTAAATTTGATTTATATTGAAATTAAACGTTATTATCGCTGAAGAAATTGCTTACCTCCTTAATGCATGCAGCAGTAATTTCAAGGCTATGTCAATATAATCACCATGGTACAATTAAACTTTACATGTTATTTTATAGCTTTGTTTTGTACTTTTATTCTATCCCTTTCCGAGATTTATTTTACCCTTCACAACAACAATTAGAAAAGAAAAACTAATTTTAACTAATGCGCGCGTGCATCAATTTATTTTCGATCAAAGCAGCTTTTCAAATCTGATGACATGCCATGAATACCTCTGCCCTTAATTATGTTACTGAGTGTCGCGCCTCTAATAGTATTTAGCTCGTTCAATATTGATTGGCACTCCCCCTATTGTGTCGATGTATGCGTGAAGACAAACTTTAGTACTGTCTACTACCACCAGGTGATGTTGCTGCCTCCCTACTCTGTATTCACTCTTAAGTTGATCCGCGTCAAAACAAACCCCAGGTGACCAGTGCACCGCTATAATATCCTTCCGCCATTCGCACTAGAAATACTGTCACACTTTCAGACCAGCGGCACGTAGCGCAAAAAAGAACAGAGTCCTTATTTTGACAACTGAAACGGCGACTAGCATATTCTGTTAAGGGTTAAAGATGATAAGATTGATAGTCCCCCCCCTGGGTGTAACCACTTTTCTCGTTTCAGATTTTTCTGCACAAGCACTGTTTATATTTGTACTCGAATCACCGGTGAACTCAGAAGTTAATTTCACCATTTCTTTCGCGGAAAGTGTTGGACATTTCTCACATAACTTATAATAAAGATTCAACACTATTGTTTTTTCACCACTAGTCAATGTTTTGCGCGGCTAATGTTTTGCGTAATTCGACGAAAACACGAGAACAAATTCATCGTCCTGCATGATACTAAACACAACTGTTGGTTTCTGGCTGTAAACAATATTCTGCGCCTATCCGGATGTCAGGTGACTCATACGAATTGCATCATGGGACTTGTAGCTCTGTTTTACGGTATAAATCAGCGTCAAATATAACCTTAGGTATTTGTATAGAATATTATACTATTTAAGGACTGCATGAGACTACTTTCCCGCGCGCATTGCTACCGTGTTGCACCACGGTGCACAGACCACGTGGGTTTGTTTTGCCGCGAATCAACCTAAGAGTGAATATAGTGTAGGTAGGGCATTGCAGCAGCAATTGTTCCGGCTTGCGAGTACACTTGTGGACAGCGATAAAAGACAACATGGAAGCAGACAAGCATGGGCAACGGTGGATAGTGTGGTTTCTCTGGAGGGAAGGAGAGACGGCTTCAGTCACCCACAAGAGGTTAGTAGTCATATGTGGGGAGACAGCACCAAGTCGCAGATCCGTGTTTCGTTGGGTATCAAGAGTTCAAGATGAAGGTGTGTGCACAATGGGTGCCCCGTACCCTCACCAATGCGCAGAAACAAAAGCGTATGAAGATATGCCCACAGCTAGTGCAAGTACATTGCAGATCCAGCGGAGTTCTTTGAGTTCTGGTCACCGTCCACGAGTCATGGTCTTCCACGAGACTCCAGAAAAAGAAACGGCAGTCTATGGAGTGGAAGCACACTGGGAGCCTTCGTCCCAGCATGTCACGGCCGAGACTATTCGTGCAAAAACAAATGGTGACTGTGCTCTGGGATCAGGAAGGGATAATTTTGGTGGCCTGGCTCCCTCCCAGTAAGACCATCAACAGTGATCGGTACCGCAGTCACTGCACTAATTCCGCCGACGCATTCAACAACGCCGCCACGAAAATGGGGCCGTGATGCTCCTTTCCAACATGACAATGCGCGGCCACATGCCAGTGCCCAGACCACTCTACCGTAGCGTTTACTGTGCTGCCACATCCTCCAGATTCCCAGACCTGGCTCCTAGAGAATATGCCTTATTCGACACAATGGAAGAGGTCATGTGGGGTAAGAAGTTCACCACCAATGACGAACTTTATGTAGTTGTCCACCAGTGGCGCCAATGAAGCTACCAGAACGATGGCGAAAGTAAATAGACATTGGCGGGGAATATTGTAATATAATCTGTATTCTTTTGTTCAGTAAATGGTTCCTTAAAACACAAAGATTGTAGTGCCAATCATTTTCCAACGCCTCTAGTATAAATATGAGTTACGTTGGTTTTTCTTTTACAACCTGAGTAGAGGTATTACAGTATACAATAATGCATTTCCAAAATGCTTGGAACTAAAACCATTGCTGTTAGTACATAGGCAGTTTTTATATTTTGAAGGACGTCGAGGACTGAGGACATTGAAGGTCCACTTTCCTCATGGTTCCTTTCTGATAATGCCACACATCTCATGTAATCACAGTGTTGTTTAACGTGGTGTTTTAAACGTCCTTTGACATCATATATAAATGGAAGTGTTACTTAACAAATTCCGCCACAAATGATGCTAATTGTGATGATTTTTATATGTGAACTAGACATATTGTCACAATTCTCCACCAAAGAATTATACCCTCTGCTGGGGAAGGGAGCAGAGTGTCCTTCTCAGTACCTAGCGTCACTTATGCTCCGGTGGTAACATGACTGCTCTGTTTACTCACTAAAACCGAGCTGGATGGCTCAGGCGGTAACGTCTGTGGCCCGCATTCGGGAGTTCGTGGGTTCAATTCCCACAGCCGACCTTCCCGATCCACAGGATTTTTCGGGGGTTTGCCCAGGTCGCTAGGCGAATGCTGGGAAGGTTTATTACATCCTCCGAATGTCCCTTTGTTTCGCCTCAATTCTCATTTACCTTCATCTTTCACTTCACCACGGTCTATTTCAGGGTTTAAAGTCTTGGTGTTGCATGGCAGGGGAAGAGGATGCTCTATATAATCCTTCGTCCCCCGAATAGGGGCAGTCTCGAGTCTCGGGGCCCCCAGTAGGATGTGTAAGCCTGCAGGGGGGAGGGGAGCCGGTTATACCAGCTGCCATCCTGGGAGTTTCACTATGTCAAAGGTAGGGACCCTGCCCTGTCGTGTCTCCTAACCCGTTCCTCCCGGGGCACCCCGTCAAGGGCTCAGGCACAGAAGATCTTGTAGGTCGAGGTGCTAAGTCCCTCTCCGTACCTAGTCCTACTCCTACTCCTACCAGTTATACAGTACCTTCGTTTTATGCCAAGGCCACAACCGCCTTATGTGCGTATCGGCCGAGACAACAGTGACCTCGGTATTACGCCACAGCGCAGAAGGGACGAAAGACGTGTCAAGGATACGTTTATCAGCTGTGAGCTGTCTCCGTAGTTGCTTTGCCTTCGTGTTGTGAAGTGTTCGACAATACTTGTGTTGTGTGTGATTTGCTTAGGAATGTTATTCTCTTATTAGTCCACGAAAATGCCTGCCAACAAATTCGCGCTTGAACAGCGTACGTGAAAACTGAATCATGTAGACAGGTGTGTAGGCAATTTCAGCAGCAATTTGCTGGTTATTCAGTAATGGGTAGAGACACTGTGAGATGTTTGGCCAATGAATTTAGAACAACGGGATCGTTAAACGCTAAAAAATAAAGCTTATAAGAACAATCCTCACACCATAGACGAACTTAAGGACAATATAAAACTAGAAATTGTGAACATTACGCAAGAACTTACGCGTGTGGATGGCAATTTCATCCGACGATGTCATGAATGCCTCAATGCAGATGGAGACTTTCAACACTTATAACAAGGTTAGTACTCATTATATATACGTTACTAACACTCGTGAGAAAGTAACGCGGGAGTTACGGAATGGAAAACCCCGCAGTGTAATGGACCGTGTGCCGAGCACGCATTCGCGCGATCCGCGGCCTTGGCATAAAACGGAGGCACTGTACTAGATTATACAAAATTGCTTCCAAATGAAAAGGACTTCACAGGCTATTCTCAGAGATTTCAAGATATACATTATATTTAACATGTAAATATCTTTAATATCTGGTATTTTAATCAAAATCGTTATAGTCATTTTTTTAGAAAATATAAAATTCGAAAAATATTTCATGTAAAGGGTTCTTTGGGGTGGGCGATTGCCTTGAAAATCTTCTGTTGAGTCCTAGGAAGGTACTAACTTACATATCACGTTTGCTGTTTATCCAACATTCCATTTTTTAGTTATGCTGTTCACATATATACGGACAATTTTCTAAAAATGTTTTTTTTTTATGCAGGGGGTCTCAAAATAATATTTTCGGTGAAATCTCGGTATCGAATTCCTGGCTGGAATGACATACCTTCTCTACGTACATGTACAGGTAGAAAAAGTAAAAAACACTATCGTAGTAAAAGCGTATTCTTCAGCTTGAAAATATTGTACCGGAAACCCAACACGTTGAGCGAATATTATGCTGTTTCTGCAACCATCGCCAGCGGTATGCTAAACTTGGGTGCTAACACGGCAAAACAGTGTTAACATCAATAAACATCTGTCTGCGGAAGTGAAGCGTGTTGTCTTGAGACGGAAGGACGCGTGCCCCTGAAACGGGAATCTGGCATACCAGATTCGGTTCTGATCCCATCTCCATTTATTTCATTGCCCGAGTTGAAAAGGATGCTACAGTAAACATAATAGGTAACCTGTTGTAGCTAACTTTTTATTACTTTCTCTACTACGTACGGTAAGTAGGGGAAGTGTTGTATTCCACCCAAAAATTCGATACCGAGATTTCACCGGAAATACATATTTTGAGACACCCTGAATCCAAAAAAAGCATTTTTGGAAACATGTCCGTGTGTGTGTGTGTGTGTGTGTGAACAGCATAACTTAGAAACGAACAGTCGGATAAACACCAAAGTTGGTATTTAGGTTCACTATCTTCCAGAGATGCGACACTAAGGTTTTCAAGAAAATCCCCCCACCCCACAGTACCCTTTACATGGAAGATTTTTCGAAAAGTTTAATTTTCTCAAAAATGGCTAACGATTTTGATTAAAATATCATAGGTTTAAGATATTTTCATGACAAATAAAATGTATATCTTCAATTTTCTGGGAATGTCTCCAAAAGTATTCTCCATTGTGAACGACTTTTGCATAACTGGTAAACCATAAGCGATAGACAAAATTTTACTACACAAAAAAATGTAGATCGCGTTAAAATGCACAATTTATGTCATATACTTTTTTTTGTGTGTGAACCATTTTCGAGATATTGCTTGTTATTCTCTTAAATTTTTCAATACTTATTTTCTCAAATGGGAATTTGTTATTCATTTTTTTGTCTTGTATATGCAAAGAGTGTTAATCTGGGGCAAAGGGAATGATGCTGCACCTAGCAACCAGCTATTAAGAGATATGTATGTGCCTAAAGACTACTGTATTTCTATATAAGATAGAGTCTGCAAATGTTTATCTCGATTAACATGAAGTAGATGGAGAATAAGCGTTTGTAAAAATAGTTTGTACAAGAGTAGAGAAAGTCATGTGAGTGTAACACATAAGATTTTTTGATGTTTCTGATGTCAAATGACAATCTGCAGTTTTAAAAAGTTCCTATAGTCGTAAGAATATATAAAATTCGCAATGTCGTTCACGATTATCAATTATTGTATAATGTACAGCAGCCTTTCAGTATTTAACAATCAGATGATGAAACTAGTTACAACCATGTGTCGTAAAAGGTATACACTCGTTCCCTGAGCGGCAACCATCTCTGAAGTAGCACGTAAATATCCACAGGAAGAGAGATTTCTACCGACCATTTAAAAAAGCAAAAAGAAAGGCTGTAAAGTCAACATCAGATTCAAGAGCCCTCTCTAATGGAACCGGTCTCAAAAAAGCTAAACCGGGAGAGCACGTGATGCCGCAGAAAATGGAAAGAGGCGGTGGAGATTAACCACTATAGAGCGCAATTTCTTTTAACCACTAATGGTATTAGCTGTACTATTTTGTGAATACAATTACTAGGCAATATTAACGCTGGCATCACACCATAATTCAGCTTAATATATACCTTATATCCTATTTAAATCAAAGGTACATTGCCATCATTTTAGTTTGTCAACCGCAAACAACTGAAAATCAGATGTGCGCAATACAAACAGTTAAGCATCAGTTGCGCTAACTTTATATCAACAGGTAGTCAAGATTGGTTGAAACTGAAGCCCTTCCTAAAATGAATTATCAGTGTTAAACTTCTCGCAAATGCCTGGAATAGTCCCCAAAAGCGAAAAACACACTATTCAAATTGAATCTCATAGTACCAAAAACTCACAAAATGTTTTTTCGACTGTTCTACGTTCGAGAGGTTAGAGCTCTTTGGTTTCTCAACATCGAGGTCCCGAATTCGATTTCCGACTGGGGCGGTTAATGTATCTTTAAGCAGAATTATTCCTTATCACCCCCGAATCTGGAAGTGTAAATGATATTGTTTAATAGTAAAAGACTGATAAATACAATCTTAAGAAAACCTGCATTAGAACGAGCTTCTCAAATCAAAGCCCTCGATATGGCCTAAGGAGTTAAAAGGGAGCTATACAAATTAAACTTCTTATTATTGTTATTATTAAAATAATAATGTTTACACTTTAAGATTGCTAGTTTGGGGGAAGCACCTGAAAATTTTGGTGTTTTTCCTTAGAAGCTGCTTGATTTAAAACTAAGAGAAAAGAAGAAAGAAGGTGGAGGAACCGAGTGGTCCGCAACGTCCCTTTTTGCTTCCACCATGATCCAAGGGCGATCCGGATGACGACGGGCGTAACCATGGACGGGGTCCCTAACGTTTCCATATCGAACACATCCGACGCCGCCCGGATACACCCACAAACCTTCAGATCCCCGGCGGTCCCCCCTTGGTGGGACCCACTCGGATGCTAACTAAGCAGTCCCGCTACGACGCCAGGGAAGAACCTCTATAAAGCACATATCCACCACCCAGCCGCAACCTGCCAAATGAGAATGAAGGAGATAATGATTCGTGGTAGAAGAGGAACCACCCTAGCATTCCCTACCGAGGCGGGGAAACCACGAAAAACCTATGGGTCAGAATGGGCGGTCGCCGGGGATCGAACTCCGGACCTACCGAACGTAAGTCGCACAGCGGAGGCCACGCGTCACTTCGCTTGGTATAAAAAAGAAAGAAACAAACAAAACAGAACTGACCTTTGCCAGAAAATCCCTTCTTTTTTAAACAACCTAAACATGTATTATCGTTACTGAATGTTTGGAAAAAATCTGTGTTACACTCACATGACTTTCTCTACTCTTGTACAAACTATTTTTACAAACGCTTATTCTCCATATGCTTCATGTATATCGAGATATCGAGATGTCAAACTTATTACTAGTTTTCTTGTAGATGCAAAGGGAATATGGTAGGTTTTAAGCGATAGTCAAATCTTTAAAGCGCTGATTGCTATGTGGCGCATTCCATTCTCTTTGCATGTCCAGGACATACAAAAAATGAATAACGAATTTGAGAAAAAGTATAAGTATTAGAAAATTTAAGGTAATAACAAGCAATATCTCGCAAACGGTTCACTCAACAAAAGAAATGTATATGACATAAATTGTGTATTTTAACGCGATCTACATTTTTCGTGTAGTAAACTTTTGTCTATCTCTTATGGTTTACCAGTTATGAAAAAGTCGTTCATAATGAAGAACACTTTTGGAGACATTGCCAGAAAATTCGAGATATACATTTTATTTGTCATGACAATATCTTAAACATATGATAGTTTAATCAAAATCGTTAGAGCCGTTTTTGAGAAAATTAAAATTTTCGAAAAATGTTCCATGTAAAGGGTAGTCTGGGGTGGGAGGATTTTCTTGAAAACCTTCGTGTCGCATCTCTGGAAGATACTGAACCTAAATACCAAGTTTGGTATTTATCCGACTGTTCGTTTCTGAGTTATGCTGTTCACAGACACACAGACACACACACACACACACACACACACACACACACAGACACACACACGGACATGTTTCCAAAAATGCTTTTTTTGGATTCAGGGAGTCTCAAGACATATATTTCCGGTGAAATCTCGGTATCGAATTTTTGGGTGGAATGCTATACTTTCCCTACTTACTATACGTAATAGAGAAAGTAAAAAAAGAAGAAAAGAAAGCATTTTAAACAAACAATATCTCGAAAATGGCTCACTCAACAAAAAAATCTGATGTGTTACACTCACATGACTTTCTCTACTCTTGTACAATCTAATTTTACAAACGCCTATTCTCCATATGCTTCATGTTAATCGAGATATCGAGATGTCAATCTTATTGGTAATTTTCTTGTAGATGCAAGGGGAATATGGTAGCTTTTAAGCGATAGTCAAATATTTTAACGCTGGTTGCTATGTGGCGCATTCCATTCTCTTTGCATGTCCAGGACATAAAAAATCTGATGTGTTACACTCACATGACTTTCTCTACTCTTGTACACACTATTTTTACAAACGCCTATTCTCCATATGCTTCATGTTAATCGAGATATCCAGATGTCAATCTTATTGGTAATTTTCTTGTAGATGCAAGGGAAATATGGTAGCTTTTAAGCGATAGTCAAATATTTTAACTCTGGTTGCTATGTGGCGCATTCCATTCTCTTTGCATGTCCAGGACATAAAAAAATGAAAAATCTGATGTATTACACTCACATGACTTTCTCTACTCTTGTACAATCTAATTTTACAAACGCCTATTCTCCATATGCTTCATGTTATTCGAGATATCGAGATGTCAATCTTATTGCTAATTTTCTTGTAGATGCAAGGGGAATATGGTAGCTTTTAAGCGATGGTCAAATATTTTAACGCTGGTTGCTATGCGGCGCATTCCATTCTCTTTGCAAGTCCAGGACATAAAAAAATGAATAACGAATTTGAGAAAAAGTATAAGTATTGGAAAATTTAAGGGAATAACAAGCAATATCTCGAAAACGGTTCACTCAACAAAAGAAATGTATATGACATAAGTTGTGTATTTTAACGAGATCTACATTTTTGTGTAGTAAAATTTTGTCTATCTCTTATGGTTTACCAGTTATGCAAAAGTCGTTCACAATGAAGAATACTTATGGAGACATTCCCAGAAAATTCGAGATATACATTTCATTTCTCATGACATTATCTTAAACATATGATATTTTAATCAAAATCGTTAGAGCCATTTTTGAGAAAATTAAAATTTTCGAAAAATGTTCTATGTAAAGGGTAGTCTGGGGTGGGGGGATTTTCTTGAAAACCTTCCTGTCGCATCTCTGGAAGATACTGAACCTAAATACCAAGTTTGGTGTTTATCCGACTGTTCGTTTTTGAGTTATGCTGTTCACAGACACACACACACAGACACACACACAGACACACACACACACACACACACACACAGACACACACACGGACATGTTTCCAAAAATGCTTTTTTTGGATTCAGGAGGTCTCAAAACATGTATTTCCGGTGAAATCTCGGTATCGAATTTTTGGGTGGAATGCAATACACCCCTACTTTATGTAGTAGACAAAGTAAAAATGATTAACGAATTTGAGAAAAAGTATAAGTATTGGAAAATTTAAGGAAATAACAAGCAATATCTCGAAAACGGTTCACTCCACAAAAGAAATGTATATGACATAAGATGTGTATTTTAATGCGATCTACATTTTTCGTGTAGTAAAATTTTGTCTATCTCTTATGGTTTACCAGTTATGCAAAAGTCGTTCACAATGAAGAATACTTTTGGAGACATTCCCAGAAAATTCGAGATATACATTTCATTTCTCATGACATTATCTTAAACATATGATATTTTAATCAAAATCGTTAGAGCCATTTTTGAGAAAATTAAACTTTTCGAAAAATCTTCCATGTAAAGGGTAGTCTGGGGTGGGGGGATTTTCTTGAAAACCTTCGTGTCGCATCTCTGGAAGATACTGAACCTAAATACCAAGTTTGGTGCTTATCCGACTGTTCGTTTTTGAGTTATGCTGTTCACAGACACACAGACACACACACACAGACACACACACGGACATGTTTCCAAAAATGCTTTTTTTGGATTCAGGAGGTCTCAAAACATGTATTTCCGGTGAAATCTCGGTATCGAATTTTTGGGTGGAATGCAATACTTCCCCTACTTACTATACGTAGTATAGAAAGTAAAAAATGAATAACGAATTCCCATTTTAGAAAATAAGTATTGAAAAATTTAAAGGGAATAACAAGCAATATCTCGAAAATGGTTCACTTAACAAAAAAAAAAGTATATGACATAAATTGTGTATTTTAACGCAATCTACATTTTTTGTGTAGTAAAATTTTGTCTATCTCTTATGGTTTACCAGATATGCAAAAGTCGTTCACAATGAAGAATACTTTTGGAGACATTCCCAGAAAATTCAAGATATACATTTTATTGGTCATGAAAATATCTAAAACATATGATATTTTAATCAAAATCGTTAGAGCCATTTTTGAGAAAATTAAACTTCTCGAAAAATGTTCCATGTAAAGGGTAATCCGGGGTGGTGGGATTTTCTTGAAAACCTTCGTGTCGCATCTCTGGAAGATACGGAACCTAAATACCAAGTTTGGTGTTTATCCGGCTGTTCGTTTCTGAGTTATGCTGTTGACAGACACACACACGGACATGTTCCCAAAAATGCTTTTTTTAGATTCAGGGGATCTCAAAACATGTTTTTCCGGTGAAATCTCGGTATCGAATTTTTGGGTGGAATACAATGCTTCCCGTACTTACTATATGTAGTAGAGAAAGTAAAAAAGAAAGAAAGAAAAAAAAAACAATTACCAGTGAATGCGACTACTTCTGAATTTGATTTAATAACTTTTCAGAACTTTGTTGCCAAGTAGTTACTTGGAAAATATCACTTATCAAAACGCGAAAAACGCTGTTCCAAATGCACTAACCACTAGCTCATTAAGCTGCACTGTGGCCGGAGCACAAGTTGTGTGTGCTTTTTTCATTCTTTCGTGACACATGATTTATGCCCCTCTTTAGGAGGAAAAGTAGCCCATTTTAAGCTTTATGCTGATCGATTTCGTGCATGCCGACAAGAAGATTCCTTTAATAAACCCCACTTTAAATTTCAGAGCTCTTATAAGCTGTAGAACAATGCTGCAGACGGTGTAAGCTATTTTTGGACAACCCTCGATTTCTAATGGAGCAGGAGGGGTGGTCGGAGATGTAGGGGAGCGGCTCGTCGCGCTGGGCTCTTTTTATTTAGCAATCATACAGCCTTTGTGTTGGTGTATCACATGCTGCGGGGAGGAAGAAAAGCCTGGTAAATTGAGAGATTATTGTCCAATTAGATACTAGAGGGCATTGTTCAACTCAAAGGGTTGACAGACACCTCTCATAACTGTCGGTTAGAGTGCTTGTCTCCAAGAACTGGCACGGAGAATCTGCAGTTCATCTTTTCAAGTACCTAAACAAATCTCTTTTCATCACTGCTCTGCGCATCGGATATTCCAGATTAAAGATATGTTTAATAACTGGACCGAAGAAAACTATGTTTAGCAAACAGGTCTAAACTGTGTTATGTACATTTTCACATTATTTCCACATTATTTCCACATTTCCACAAACATCATAGTGAATGACCTACACTAACAATATTTGAGTTGGTTCACCATACTATCCCAGAGATCAGAATGTGGGGATGCGAAAGTGTTTTGTTAATTGCACCAAAGTGGAGTTCGCAGTGCCTGTTTTCCTGTTTCAAGATGTTGCGTGGAAGCGAATGTGGGATACATTAATGATTTGCATGATATTTAGTCGCTTGTTAAACTAGATCCTTATCGTCGAACCTGTGGTGCTAAAGAATAATTTGCTTGAGCCCGGTTTGACCGGTACGCTTAAACTCAATCTATCTTCTTGCTGAAGAAACGGATGTAACATGAATAAAATTGAATGGATGTTCGCAAAAACGGGCTAACTACCAATTAAAATACATTACATGCATCGATCTACTGCAGAAACAGCAATACATCCTCTCTGAGTTCGACTAACCATAAGGAAATCTGTGTGATGGGACACAAAACTTGTAATCTTATCACAGTTTACTGAAAATATACGATTTTGCTTTGTTGTAACATTTTGTTCTGATAAAATGAGATTAGGCCGTTTTTGTGAACAGCCATTTAATTGATGTCTTGGAGGGGACTCCATATTAAAGCATTTCTTTATCTGCAATGTGTCCAGCGCAACCCTTGAGTACTTAAGGTAAATGTAGGACGAAGTACGTGGCTACGCTCTTTCAGGGTGTCAGCTGTTTATTAAGGGCCACTGTTTAGCTTTCCGTGGCAAAGATGCTTGCAAGAAGTAACTACAATGATCTTGACCCCATTCTGCAGCTACAGCTTTTTGTGGCCTTTTATATTTAATGTCTGTACAGTTATACTGTGGCGAGCACATGGAAATTTAGTTGGGTAAGCCTGACTTGAGTCGACGCTCCCAGAATGGACTGGTAGTCCTGTTCCGGAAGGATCAACTCAACGTTTGGCAGCATTATATTTGTTCTAGAGACATCCAGAATATACATGTTACTTGAGTGACGCGTTGACAGTAATTATTGGTGGGAATGATTAACTATATATCAATTGGGATTGCTTGATTCGCTCTCTTTAAACATCAAGCCTTAATAGTAAAAAGTGTTTGCGGCAAGAATGAGTTTTGAGTAATGACTTATTTGTGAACAGAATGTGAATCTAGGTAAAAATATCTTTTGTTATTAAATTTGTCATGTGTTAAAATTGAAATAACTTCTTATTTTGGAATTTCATTACAGATCCCGGTTAATCTTTAAGTTACAAGCTTTAGTTGTGTATGCTCTCTGATGCCTCGTCATCGTTTGTCATGGTTTTAAGTATGAAAAGGTCAGGGAATTTGCTAAATTAGTCTACAGTCGTGACAATATAACAAAGGGCACGTCCTTACTATTCTGTACTACGAGGGTAATCCAGAAAGTCCCAGACGTTTTGAAATAAACAATTAATAAAATGCAAATATCAACGTTTATTAGCTACATTTGAAAGGTACACTCTTAAGCTATTTTTCTACATAATCGCCATTCAAATTGAAGCATTCATCATAATGTGGCATAAGTTTTTCAATACCCTCTCTAGAAATCTGCCGCCTGCGACTTCAACCAATGGTTTACACCGGCATGCAGTTCAGCGTCAGTATCAAAGCATCAATTTGATGCACCAAACTCTGTGAAATTTGGGAAAAATGTTCCCAAAGTTCTGTAATCGTGAAACGACGATTTTCACAATTTTTGTCATTGATTTACATTGACAGTTCATCACTCATAAGGCTAGGCCTACAACTGCGATCCTCGTCGTGAACATGGGTACGGCCATTTTTAAAATCAATGCACCATTACCTGACTCGGCTTTCGCTCATTATTCGCTGCCCGTAAAAATCACAAAGTTGACGATAAATTTCAACTGGTTTGTTCTTTTTAGCCAACCGCACTTCACAAGTGGCAGGATTTTCTATTGCAGCGCACATTTTAACAACTCACAGAGAGCACAGTAAGGAAGACACAGTCCTCACGCTACCACAGCTGGATGCGTACTGAATGTAGGAACACCAAGATGGCGGCTCTAGCCCTACTCATCGCCACGATAGGCCAAACGTCTGGGACTTACTGGACTGCCCTCGTATTATATTACCAGTAATTTATGATCGGTAAAAACATAGGTCGCTATACCACCGATTTGCTGCACTATTCCTGTCCTTTTATACGCTTTGCAAACAGTACGAATATTATGTGTATCTTCGCAGAATGCATTGCTACACGTTTACGTGGCGTTCGAAACCTTTGGGCAACAAAAACAACGCAACAATTTTTGCAAGCTATCAGCCAACTTACTTCGCAATTCAGTTGGACAAAAAAGACACTGTAATTTAAAAAAGTCTGATGTGTTACACTCACATAACTTTCTCTACTCTTGTACAACCTAATTTTACAAACGCCTATTCTCCATATGCTTCATGTTAATCGAGATATCGAGATGTCAATCTTATTGGTAATTTTCTTGTAGATGCAAGGAAAATATGGTAGCTTTTAAGCGATAGTCAAATATTTTAACGCTGGTTGCTATGTGGCGCATTCCATTCTCTTTGCATGTCCAGGACATAAAAAAAATGAATAACGAATTTGAGAAAAAGTATAAGTATTGGAAAATTTAAGGAAATAACAAGCAATATCTCGAAAACGGTTCACTCAACAAAAGAAATGTATATGACATAAGTTGTGCATTTTAACGCGATCTACATTTTTTGTGTAGTAAAATTTTGTCTATCTCTTATGGTTCACCAGTTATGCAAAAGTCGTTCATAATGAAGAATACTTTTGGAGACATTCCCAGAAAATTCGAGATATACATTTCATTTGTCATGACATTACCCTAAACATATGATATTTTCATCAAAATCGTTAGAGCCATTTTTGAGAAAATTAAAATTTTCCAAAAATCTTCCATGTAAAGGGTAGTCTGGGGTGGGGGGATTTTCTTGAAAACCTTCGTGTCGTATCTCTGGAAGATTCTGAACCTAAATACCAAGTTTGGTGCTTATCCGATTGTTCGTTTTTGAGTTATGCTGTTCACAGACACACACACACACACACACAGACACACACACAGACACAGACACACACACAGACACACACACACACACAGACACACACACGGACATGTTTCCAAAAATGCTTTTTTTGGATTCAGGAGGTCTCAAAACGTGTATTTCCGGTGAAATCTCGGTATCGAATTTTTGGGTGGAATGCAATACTTCCCCTACTTACTATACGTAGTAGAGAAAGTAATATAACACAATGTTCATACTTTCTGAATTTTAAATCACACTTTTTACTTTGTGTACTATCTATAGCAAGCAGAGGAAGTGTTGCATTCTACCCAAAAATTTGATACCGAGTTTCCACCCGAATTACACGTTCTGAGGTTCCCTGGATAAAAAAAGAAGCATTTTTAGAGAAACATCTCGCGCGCGCGCGCGCGTGTGTGAGTGTGTGTTTCTCTGTGAACAGCGTAACTCAAAAAATCTGATGTGTTACACTCACATGACTTTCTCTACTCTTGTACAAACTATTTTTACAAACGCTTATTCTCCATCTACTTCATGTTAATCGAGATAAACATTTGCAGACTTATCTTATTGCTAAGTTTCTTGTATATGTAAGCGGAATATATATTTACAAGGGCAATATAGAAAAACAGTAGCCTTTAAGCACATACATAGCTCTTAATAGCTGGTTGCTAGGTGCAGCACCATTCCCTTTGCCACAGATTATAACTCTTTGCATATCGAAGACAAAAAAAAAATGAATAACGAATTCTCATCTGAGAAAATAAGTATTGAAAAATTTAAGGGAATAACAAGTAATATCTCGAGAATGGTTCACTCAACAAAAAAAATGTATATGACATAAATTGTGTATGTTAACGCGATCTACATTTTTTGTGTAGTAAAATTTTGTCTATCTCTTTTGGTTTACCAGTTATGCAAAAGTCGTTCACAATGAAGAATACTTTTGGAGACATTCCCAGGAATTTCAAGATATACATTTTATTTGTCATAAAAATATCTTGAACATATGATATTTTAATCAAAATCGTTAGAGCCATTTTTGAGAAAATTAAATTTTTCGAAAAATCTTCCATGTAAAAGGTACTCTGTGGTGGGGGGATTTTCTTGAAAACCTTCGTGTCGCATCTCTGGAAGATACTGAACCTAAATACCAGGTTTGGTGTTTATCCGACTGTTCGTTTCTGAGTTATGCTGTTCACAGACAGACACACACACGGACATGTTTCCAAAAATGCTTTTTTTGGATTCAGGGTGTCTCAAAACATGTATTTCCGGTGAAATCTCGGTATCGAATTTTTGGGTGGAATACAATACTTCCCCTACTTACTATACGTAGTAGAGAAAGTAAAACAAAACGAAACGAAAAGGCTGTTGAGTACCAAACTTACTACATATTTAAGTTCGGCATCTTCCAAGGATGTGACACGAAGATTTTCAAAAATCCCCCTGCACCATACTCTCCTTTATATGGAAAGGTTTTCGTTAACTTTTATTTTCTCAAAAATGACTCTTAACGGTTTTGATTAAAATACCATAGGTTTAAGATACATGACAAAATGTATTTCTTGTGAATGGCTTGTCAAATCCTCTTCATTCTGAATGAATTTTGTATAATTGGTAAACCAAAAAGTTAGACAAAATCTTACATTATACGTTAAATCACACCGTTTATGTCAAACTTTATGCAGCGTTAAGCATTGCCGAAATATTCTTTGTTATTGATTTGCATTTTCAAATAATCATACTTTTCTCAGGTGTTAAGTCGCTATTCTTTTCTGTGGTTAACTAAAGAGCATGGAATTTCAAAGGCATTACATTGCGATCCGCTTTTTAAAAATCAGATGTGTTACATTCACATAAGTTTCTCAATCCCTTATCGTTTATTAGTGGATATACGAGGTATTCTTAGGAAACTTGAAGTTGCTTGTTTCCGTGGAATCGCGAGAAACAATTGAATGTTGACAGAACTTTAAGAGAATGCCACAAAAAACTTATTTGAAATAAATTGTGCTTTAAAGAGATATACATTTTTTCTGTAGTACGTTTTCGTCTATCGCTTAACGTTTAGCAGTTTACAAGATTATACAAAATTCCTTCCGCATGAAAAGGATTTCTCAGACTATTCCCAGAAAATTCAACATATACATTTTATTTGTAATGAAAATATATAACATATGGTATTTTAATCAAAACCGTTAAGAGCCACTTTTTAGAAAATAAAAAATTTCGAAAAATGCTCCATGTACAGGGTAGTTGAGGTGGGGGGGGATTTTCTTGAAAATCTTCGTCTCTCATCCTTAGAAGATACTGAAGTTAAATATCAAGTTTGGTACTTAGTCGACTTTTCGTTTTTGAGTTATGCTGATCACAGACACCACACACACACACACACACACACACACACACACACACACACACACACACACACACACACACACACAGATATTTTCTAAAAATGCTTTCTTTTTTGTATTCGGAGGCTTCAAAACATGCATTTCCGGTAAACTCTCGGTATCGAATTTTTGGGTGGAATGCAACACTTCCCCCACTTACTATACGTAGTACAGAAAGTAAAAATGTTTTCTTTTTGTATTGGGGGGCCTCAAAACGTTTATTTCCGGTGAACTCTCGGTATCTTTTTTTTTTTTTTGGTGGAATGCAATACTTTCCTTACTTACTCTACGTAGCAGAGAAAGTAAAATGCTGTTCCTTTTGTATTTGGGGGCCTCAAAACATGTATTTCGGTGAAATGTCTTTATCTCGATTAAAGAGAAGTAGACAAATGAATAAGACTGTAAGAATAATTTTAGGAGCGTGAGTATAGAAATTCATGTGAAGGCAACACAGATTTTTTTTTAAATTTTTGTTTTCTTTTGTATGTTTTAACTATTCATTTACTGTTATCTCGCGAGGTAATTTTAGTATATGAACGGCATTATAGCCATAAACAGGAAGTTTGTATACTTCAGAAATGTGTTGCTTTTGGAAAATGTATTTTAGAGCTACTAAAAGAAAAATTTCATCAAACTGTTATCTCAATCCTCTGATTTATCTAAGAAAATTTGACAGTTTTAATGTTCTCAATTGGAACGTACATCCTTTCCATTTCCTAGTAGTACATGCTGGTGTAATTTTACAACAGACTGTCCTATAGTACATTTGTGCCAAGCAAGTATGCAAATATCCGTTGTAAAGTCTTAGCGAAAACTGCTTAACAATCCTAGCCACACTGTGTGATCATTTCTTGGAAGTACGGCGTCGACTCTCCAGGGGATCTTTGCTGCACAACGAGTTATTTCTATCTTATCTCATGTGCCTATGAACGTACAGACTAACTGCCTACTATCCCTTATACTGTTAATGTCATAAACAACAAAGTTTACACTATACCTTTAGCACACTCTGAAGTGTAAATAATACTATTTACATTCGGTGGGGAGAAGCAGGTGGAAGTGAGACGCATTTATGTGCATTTAACCTTTGAAGTTGCTGCTTCCTGTAACATAATATCTGTAAAATTCCTATGGAGAATTTCTGTTTCCTAGCAATTTTATGCAGAATTGGAATATGTCCTGTTGAAACATCGCTCCTTTCTCAAAATATCGAAAATATTTCATTTTTGAGAATCCGAATCACCTTATTTAATTTTAAGAATTGTATAAATGTGGAGGTACTTTCTACCAAGACTTCTACTTTCCCCCATTTCCTCTCATTGCATCTCTCTCTTTCATGTTTCAGGTGTGTATTCGCCTCTACTGTTGCGCGGGTGTTCAAGCAAGAATCTTAAGGACTTCTGCGCGTCTCTGCGGACCAACGACCTCCTCCGGCTCCTTCACCTCATCCCTGCCTCCCAGAGGATGTAACCACAATAGATCAAGCTGGTCGCTATGGCGGGGTGTCCCCCTCTGATAAACACATCCCACTCATCTTAAATTTAGATTACTTCTTCTTTATAGGAAAGGCAACAGATGCCACAAGATTGGCGAACAGCACAAGTAATGTCCATTTCTTAAGAAAGGCAAATGAAATTACTGTAATAATAGAGGAATATGTCTGGTATACACTGCACATAAAGTACCCACAAGAATAATTAACCAGCGTTTCCAAAATATCTCGAATCTCTACTGCTATAGAAAAGGCAGATCCTGCATAGACAATACTTTTGCAAATTATTTAAAAACATCGTGAGTATAATAAAGAAAGACACATGGCATATATTGACTTCAAAAAAGCTTTCGATCGAATAAATTGAAATAAATTATGGCAAATACCTATTGGAAGAAAAAGGATGCCCGCAACATTTTATAAAAACTGTACAATGCCTCTCTCAGCTGAGGAAAATAACCATAAAAACAATTCTAAGATATCTCAAGTAGTATCTGTAAATCAAGGTGTTCGTCAAGGATGCAGTGTGTCACCCATTATTTTTTATATTTATATTGAAGATCTAACTTGAAAATGGAGAAAAAATTAGTGAGTCCTACTTTTAAAACACCATGTGACAGATACTAGAATATATTACTTTATCTACTACGTATAGTAAGTAGGGGAAGTATTGTATTCCACCCAAAAATTCGATACGGAGATTTCACTGGAAATATATGTTTTGAGATCCCCTGAATCCAAAAAAAGCATTTTTGGAAACATGTCCGTGTGTGTGTGTGTGTGTGTGTGTGTGTGTGTGTGTCTGTGTCTGTGAACAGCATAACTCAGAAACGAACAGTCGAATAAACACCAAACTTGGTATTTAGGTTCAGTATCTTCCAGAGATGCGACACGAAGGTTTTCAAGAAAATCCCCCCACCCCAGATTACCCTTTACATGGAAGATTTTTCGAAAATTTTTATTTTCTCAAAAATAGCTCTAACGATTTTGAGTAAAATATCATATGTTTAAGATATTTTTATGACAAATGAAATGTATATCTCGAATTTTATGGGAATGTCTCCAAAAGTATTCTTCATTGTGAACGACTTTTGCATAACTGGTAAACCATAAGATAGACAAAGTTTTACTACGCAAAAAATGTAGATCGCGTTAAAATACACAATTTATGTCATATACGTTTCTTTTGTTGAGTGAACCGTTTTCGAGATATTGCTTGTTATTTCCTTAACTTTTCCAATACTTTTTCTCAAATAGGAATTCGTTTTTCATCTTTTATGTCCTAGACATACAAAGAGAATGGGATGCGCCACATAGCAACCAGCGTTAAAATATTTGACTATCGCTTAAAGCCTACCATATTCCCCTTGCATCTACAAGAAGATTAGCAATAAGATTAACATCTCGATTAACATGAAGCATATGGAGAATAAGCGTTTGTAAAAATAGTTTTACAAGAGTAGAGAAAGTAGTGTGAGTGTAACACATCAGAATTTTTTTTATTTGCTGACGATGTGGTTATTATCCAGGATAGTGAATCTGTCCTACAATATTCAGTCTTTACACTTTACCATATCTGTGAAGAATAAATTAGAAAACAACCACAGAGAAAATAAAAGTAATGGCATTTCAAGGAAAGGAACCAATAAGAATAACAATAATAACAATAAAAATAAAAAATCAAATCTTAGAACTAGTGACCTATTTCAGCTATTTAGGAAACTATGTTAGCTATGATAAAGAGCGCACATTGACATTAAAAATAAGCAAACTTCAAAGTATATGTGGCATCGTATCTTAAGAAATAATGTAAGAAGAGATACAAAGTTGAAATTTTATAAGGTAAAGGCTATACCTGAGTTATCCTACTGGAAATGGAAGATCTTTGAGCAGCTATGGCTATACGTTGGTGTGTAGAAGAATTCTAAGAATCGAATAACCTTCTATTATTATCCTGCGAATTCACTGCCCTTGGGAATGTGAAATGCTTTTGAGCGTAATTAAAAACGTACACACAAAACGCAAAGCGGAATTTCTAAACAAATGAGTGTACTACAAGGGCCGTTTCCTTCACACTGCGCCAACTGTGCGTCATTTGTTTGTGGCATTGTTATAAAATTAGAAACCAGCTTGACAGTTGAACTCTAATCTGTCGGTGTGGCAGACAACGCTAAGGGCTATTTTTTCACCAAACAGCCTTCCTCGTGGTTAGGCCAGACATAAATGACAAAGCGTATTGCTCCGAAAAGACTGATTCTCTCTGTGAAAACTGATGTAGGTCGCTAGGAAACCCTTCAAGTCCTTGGGTATCGTAGGTGGACTCTCGGATGTCCTTGTGGTTCTCGATACATAAACTTACGGCATAAAAGATCCTGTTTAACAATCTGCTAATGTGGGTGTAAAAACAACTGATATAAACAAGGCATCTTCCTATAAACTTGGCATTTCAGACTAGGTGTCTTTTCAAATAATTGATTTATATCTATAAGATCTCAATTAAGTGTGAAATTATTACTTTAGTGTTCAGTTTATCCAGCGAGTTGGTAACGTGTAAGGATCGCATTATGTTCGATTCATCGACCGCCCTCTCTGACCTTAGCTTTCTCGTGGTTTTCCCTAGTCGAGAATTTTCCCTAGATGAGAAACCAACACTCTGGTGTGGTTTCTCATCTACTACAATTTGCTTTTCCTCATTTCCCTTTCATTTCGCTTCCTTCTGGTGTTTCAGCTCTGCTTCTAGGGTTCGTGGAGTAAGGTGGTGCTGTACATGCCGCGGATGCTTGCTTCAAGGAAAGAATATTCCCCGTGGACACTAGAGGGCTGCCTGGTTGAAGGGGTCGTTCATCACTCATCCAATAGTGGGTCGGATCTTCGAGCCAGGAAATGTTAGGGTCATCCGCGCGTCTTTGTGGCCTGTCCGCCTGTATCTTCCTACGCTTGCTTCAAGGAAAGAATATTCCCCGTGGTCACTAGAGGGCTGCCTGGTTGAAGGGGTCGTTCAACACTCATCCAATAGTGGCTCGGGTCTTCGAACCAGGAAATGTTAGGGTCATCCGCGCGTCTTTGTGGCCTGTCCGCCTGTATCTTCCTATGCTTGCTTCAAGGAAAGAATATTCCCCGTGGTCACTAGAGGGCTGCCTGGTTGAAGGGGTCGTTCATCTCCCTCTCTGGCCAGCTCCAATAGTGGGTTGGGTCTTCGAGTCAGGAAATGTTAGGGTCATCCACGCGTTTTTGTGGCCTATCCGCCTGTATCTTCCTATGGTTCATTCATTTCATCCCTTCCTCCTGGAGGAAGCCGCAATACACCTCACGCAGGTTGTAATGCGCGAGGTGTCCCATTCCGTTGCATATCCTATAGTGTTCAATTTCATTAAGGCTAGGTGGCATTATCAGGTGTTGCACCATGTCAAAAATTCGAACTGACCTTCAACCCTCAAGATGAATTTCAGGCAGTTCAGATGTTTAATTAAATTTACTGTCATTAGTCCTACACTAGTAAGAGTTCTTGGGACGTTTGATGCAAAAGCGATTGAGGTGGAAAGTAACGGGAAGACTCGCATTCACAAACTGTCGCCTGATCCTACAACCCTCAAACAGATGACAAGGAAGATGATGGGTACGGGAAGCAAGGGGCAGGGGAGTCATAGTAAAAGATGAAGCACCCCAGCATTCGCCTGCCGACCCGGGAAATCCCCGAAGGTGTGTTTGCCCGAAAGCACCCAGACACGGGTCCTAACCGATCTATCTCTGGAACGACGTTAGGAAGAAATCTCCATAGAGTGCACAGCTACCGCCCAGACGCAACCCGCCGAACACTGTCGCCTGATCCTACAACTCTGAAACAGATGACAAGGAAGATGTGGCTACGGGAAGTAAGGAGCAAGGTAGTCATAGTAAAAGATGAACCACCCCAGCATTCACCTGCCGACCTGGGGTAACCACGAAAAACCCATGGGTCAGAGTAGGCGGTCACCGAGGGACCTTACACATTACCGCGGCGCCACGTCGCTCGGTTTTGAGAGTTACGATCGTGATTTTAGTTACCAACATGGTGTTCCGATATATATATATATATATATATATATGTATCTGAAAATAACCCTAATTTATTTCCTATATGCCTTACAAGAGGACTATAATATACATATTTTGGCGTTTCTTTTGTGTACACTAATCCGCCCACCCGTTTACTAATCTAACGTTACACCGGGAAACGCGGCCCACCAGTTCCTCAACCATTAAGAGTTTTATCATCTTGTTGCACGACTATTGTAATTACAGGGGGCGTCTGTTCATTCAAAACGGCGACTTGGTCCCCTCGGGCTGTAGTCGGCAATAAAATAACAGTTAATAATCCCGGCTCGCGCATGCGCTCAATTACATCAGACCTTATGCCGGTTATTTGCTGGACGCTCCACGCTCTTGTCAATGCGGTTTCTTCCCCATCCGCCAGAGTTTGGGCTACCACATTTGCGGTGATGCAATCGGTAGAACACAAATAAAAAAAATCTGATGTGTTACACTCACATGACCTTCTCTACTCTTGTACAAACTATTTTTACAAACGCTTATTCTCCATATGCTTCATGTTAATCGAGATGTCAATCTTATTGGTAATTTTCTTGTAGATGCAAGGGGAATATGGTAGGTTTTAAGCGATAGTCAAATTTTTAACGCTGGTTGCTATGTGACGCATTCCATTCTCTTTGCATGTCCAGGACATAAAAAAAATGAATAACGAATTTGAGAAAAAGTATAAGTATTGGAAAATTTAAGGGAATAACGAGCAATATCTCGAAAACGCTTCACTCAACAAAAAAAATGTATATGACATAAATTGTGTATTTTAACGCGATCTACATTCTTTGTGTAGTAAAATTTTGTCTATCTCTTATGGTTTACCAGTTATGCAAAAGTCGTTCACAATGAAGAATACTTTTGGAGACATTCCCAGAAAATTCGAAATATACATTTCATTTGTCATGAAAATATCTTAAACATACGATATTTTAATCAAAATCGTTAGAGCCACTTTCGAGAAAATTGAAGTTTTCGAAAAATGTTCCATGTAAAGGGCAGTCTGGGGTGGGGGGATTTTCTTGAAAACCTTCGTGTCGCATCTCTGGAAGATACTGAACCCAAATACCAAGTTTGGTGTTTATCCGACTGTTCGTTTGCGAGTTATGCTGTCCACAGACAGACACACACACACGGACATGTTTCCAAAAATGCTTTTTTTTGGATTCAGGGTGTCTCAAAACATGTATTTCCGGTGAAATCTCGGTATCGAATTTTTGGGTTGGAATACAATACTTCCCCTACTTACTATACGTAGTAGAGAAAGTAAAAAACTGGACAGAAGCAGATTTTGTAAGAACAGTTTGCATAAGAGTGAGTAGATCAAGTCATGTCAATGAAACACATTAGATTATTAACGTTTGCAATTCTATTTCACGCTATTATTGGCAATTACGTTTCACTTTGCGCATAGTGCGGATAAGGCTTCATATTGTTGCCTTGCATATGTCACCAAAGTATTGCTAGACTCATCAATGTGACCCCTGCTTACAACTGCGTTTGCTGTAGGTAAATCAATACAATGTTCCATTGGTACTTGCACCTAAATAGAAATATATGTATAAAACAATGGGAGGGAAGGAACTCCTGTAATACGCAGAGTTGTGAATGAAGCAGGTTTAGGTGGTGTGCCATACTGCGTTGTTTCTGCACTCGCCTCGCTTCGTAAGTGACTCGATCTCAGCCTTTACGCCGATGACCAAAATCGGAAAATTCAGCAGAAAAGATAGACTTTAGATGAAAGATAATTCAGCGTATGTGTGTGTAAAATATGAGTACTTCCCTTAACAAATGTTTCTTCCATTTGTTGCGCTAGATTATGTAACACCGTGATATTAAATAAAGTAAGAGTGAAGTGTGGAACTGCTTTAAAGTGGTTGCAACTAATAACAATTGAGTGGTGTGCAAAATATGTGGTCAACCATTTTTTCGAGATGTTAAACACAATACATCAAATGTCAGTAAGGTTTACAGAAGCAATGTGCGAGTCTAGAATATATTACAAAATAAGACAGTTGCAGAGTTAGCATATAATATAAAAATTGTTTATAAATATTTCTACATTGAAAACGAAAAATAACGCCATAATAATTAAATGAAAGATAGGAATGTTCTATAACGGTGTCTCGAGTAACGAGCATCGGAGCTCAAAAATAAGTAGGTATGTATGGAATAACGAAAAATAGTAGCACGTGCTGGTTTAAATCATAAATTTTATAATGTGCTTAAGAGCTTCAAGTTATCTGCACTCAAAGCAAAGACTACAAAATAACACAGGCCAAGAGTCACTTTCAGGCAGATAAAAACCGGTCCGAGTGTTGTCTGCAAATGCCAAAAGACTGCATGAGGAATGGTCTGTTATCTACAACCTCCCTGGCCGAACGAGATGGCTCAGGCGGTTCCGTCTGTGACCCGCATACGGGAGGTCCCGGGATCGATCCATGCCGACGCCCATTCTGGCCCATGGGGTTTTCGTGGTTTCCCCGGTTCGGCAGGTGAATGCTCGGGTGGTGCATCTTCTACCACGACTCTCCTTCCTCGCATTTCCTGTACGCATCAGCTTCCTTGTCATCTATTTCAGGGTTGTAGGATCAGGCGACGGTGTTGGGCGGGTTGCGGCTTGCCGGTGACTTGCGCTGGCGTCGCTGCGGTACCGCTCAGTTAGGTCTCTTATCAGCGTGGGGCTCCGCTTCGGGGTTCTTGGCTTAGTAGGGACCGTGCGGCGTCGGAAGTCTTCTATCTGGAAACGTTAGGGACTCCGTCCAAGAATGCGCCCGTCGGCATCTGGATCTGGTCGCCCTTCGGGTCTCTTCCCTCATCCTTTCTTTCCAGGGGCACGTTGGAAGCACAATGGGCCGACTGCCTGCATGCGGTGCTCTGCCCCGGTTCTGGGGGCCCCTCGTGATGCGTGCCTTTACCCTTACAACCTCCCTGCCTATAGTCCAGTGACAGTTCAACCTTATTTCCCTCCGCCCTGTTAGTAGTAATGCTTAGTATTTCTTATGGCTGATAATAAGCTAGTGAAAAAGTACATGATTACTTGTCTGGGGCATAATGTTTCGTGTTATTCTGATACCGAGTCTGCTAACGAAAGTTTTAATTTTCAGCAGGCTTCTAATTGGTTGCAACATAGAGGGAATACCCTCAAAGTTTCTAATGTTAGGTAAGTAGTTGATTTTAAATATTTCAGTTACAAAACATCTAGTTGTCGCGGTAATCTCTCGTGTTATCTTTTTTTTACTTGGCGCCTGTTATTGTTTTACTATTTTGAATTTTGGGCTCTTTGTCCTCCGGCTAGCTATTATTATTCAGTCGAGCAAATATCTCTTGAACAGGATGTGTAAACGGAAATGAGTTGTTACTAAAAGATAACACTGATAAAAGAATTTGTTTTTCACTTTTATTGCCGTCACACTTAATTAATTTCACATATTTAATCCTGATACACGCCTGACTGAAACTGTTATATTTTAGAATGTAACTACAATCACTTATTTGCCGCGCACTATTAATTCGCGTATTTCACATTTTGTAACTAACTTTACGACGCGATAGATTCTGTAGAATTGCGTAATGTGTACTTCGTGAATGCTTCTGTTGAACTGCGCGACGTGTAACCCGTGAATGATTCTGTAGAACTGCGCATTACCTGTCTCTGGCTTCAGAATTTATACTCCCTCACCCCGATATGCCTAAACATTATAACAGAGCTGCTATTGGTTAATAAAGCGCGCCAACATTAGCGTCTATTTTTATATACAATCAAAATTACGAACACATATGCTCTAGGGAGAATATTCCCTCCATTTCTACAGAAAAGCGCGCTGCTCTGACGTTATTTGTTTGTCTCTCCTAATTGATAAACAACTCACCCCCTCGTTTCATTGTTATCCGCTCCATTGTCAGTTTCAGTGAGGCCGTGCAAACTTATTTCCTAACAATGCTTATAGTTAACAATCATTGTCATACAATAATGCTAATTTACACTACAATCACTCTGGCATTCACAGTGTTGTGATATAAAATACTGCCTCAATTTTACTGTAAGTAACTGATCGTTATTGTTTGAGAGCTTAATTCTTATTACGAAGTTATTTAATGGTAAGTGTAAAGCGTATTCGATTCGGCCCATCTAATTTCTTTATTTCATTCTTTTCGAGCTAGTAGAACATATTTTGAGATATAATACACCACTATGACAATTCATTCATTAATTGTACACACGAGTAGATATCATCTGGTTTAAATAAATAAAATAGAAGTAAAAGTCGGTTCTAATTTTACCAAAGAAAGCTAACATAACCTTAAGTGTACTGTTCGTCATATTTTGTCTATAATTAAGGGGGAGAGCTATAGTCCCTCTTAGCCCCTTCCTGGGCCCGCCCAGAAGTACAGTGCAGACACAACTTCTACCTATATAATTACTAGACATCGGATCTGTATGCAAATACTTATTTAATTTGTTTCTACCTGTGAAATGTAATCCAGTTTTGCAATATAGGTTATGTTCTTCTGCGCATGTATGTAAAATTTTGCACATTTTCGATGTTATTACATATTTCATCATTCAGCATATAACAAACGTATTTTTAAACTTTTTATTTTAAAATTAATATTTAAACACTATAGTACAGTATTTGCAGAGGGACTTGGTTGTAATCAAACGACAAAACACTTCAAAAAATCTGGTTTGTGTTTATCAATTCTCAGTGAGGTTCAGCGTAAACTGACTGCTCCTTGAAAGTATGTAGGAAAATAAAGCTTAAATTGTGCGGTGTTTTAGACAGTAATCCTGTAATTGAAGTTTTATGTCCAGTGTATAATATATTCAAATTGAAAACGTGACGATTCCTGAAGAAACTTTTCCAGAGTTAATAAGGGCTTAAAAGGTTTGCCCAGTAACATTTATAGACATGCAAAGATCTTTCTCAGCATAGAAACTTCTGTTAACGGATAAAGGTCATACACTTACACCTGAGCATTTGGAGAAAACGTACACTGCATACTGCAATTTAAATTTTAACGACCGAAATGATGTCTGAGGAAGTATTTACATTGTTAAGTAACAAAAGATATAAGCTTAAAGTTAATAATATTAGTGCATGCTAAGTAAACATATTTTAAAGATTTTGGCAGCATTCGTGTATACATATTTTAGATATTTTTGGTGCATACAAAAACCGATTTCTAATAATTACATATCATGAGAATCGTCCTACAAAATAATACACCATTCTACCCTTATAAGAATTCAGCACTGAAAATTTAGGCCACAGCATAAAAGAAATCATGTTTTTATATTGTAACAAGCCAGCAAAAGTAAATAGCAGTTTTGCTTGTTATACGTGACTGCAAATGTATATACATGTGTGTGCGCGCGCGCGCGCGTGTGTGTGTGTGTGTGTGTGTGTGTGTGTTTCAGTAGTTCAAATCCGAAGTTTCCAAACATAAAATACTTCATACTTATTCTTATGTATTTGTCATGATTTATTAGGGATTATCCCAATGGCTTCTCTAGATTTTTTCAAAATATTTGAAGTAATAATCTCACCTCATACGTAAAAGCTCACTTTGCGCCCTTGTAACGTAAACAAATATTGAAGGTTACGTAACATAGTATATGTTATCCATATATCAGCTGCTATAGATGTATTTCTATCTCATCAGAATCAACATTCCTAAAGAAATGCTTTCCCTATTTTTCCCATCCGCAAATGTCGATGATTCACGCAGAAGCAATTTACCTTACTGCTGTATGGAACGCTTTTTCCTCCAAAAATGAAGCAAACCAACAGAACATCGACGTTGCGTGAGTTAAATGGCCTATTTTAATAATTGAAATTCCCAGAATTAGACAAAGTGTTTCTAACAAAGTGCCAGTCGCGTACACATTCGAATAGTTCTCATTAAAGCAGCCGAGCGTTGGTTTTATGGCGAAACTAAAATATTACGCACAAAGCGTAATGATTCTGTGGCATGACAGGGCTTTCAAACGTTGAAAGGATGGTCATATACAAACCAGCTGACAAAGCGATTTAACTAAAAACGATCTTGTGTTACTCTGACATGATTTTCTACGTATATTATACATATACATGTAGATATATAGATTATTCTTACTAAAGCTTATTTTCTACTTCAATTTAATCCAGATAAACCATTACGATTTCGTTATACATACAAAGGGAAGAGCGATAGTCAAATGTTTGGTGCAGTACATTTTCGTCTAACACTTAAATTACCAGTTATGCAAGATTGTATATCTTCACTTCCGAAAGAAGAGGACTTCACAAGCTATTCCAAAAAAACTCAAGGTATAATTTTTATTTGTCGGGTAAATATCTTTAATACGTGGTATTTTAATAAAAATCGTTAGAGCCATTCTTCAGAAAATCAAACAATTTGAAAACCGTTACACGTAAAGAGTAGTTTAGAATGGGGCAATTTTCTTGAAAATCTTCTTGTCGCATCTTTGGAACGTATCTATCACTTAAGCTTACCAGTTATGCAAGATTATATAAATTCAGTTCCGAAAGAAGACGACTTTACAAGCTATTCCAAAAAACTATGATGTGATACACTCACATGACTTTCTCTACTCTTGTACAAACTATTTTTACAAACGCTTATTCTCCATCTACTTCATGTTAATCGAGATAAACATTTGCAGACTCTATCTTATTGCTAATTTTCTTGTAGATGTAAGGGGAATATATATTTACAAGGGCAATATAGAAATATAGTAGCCTTTAAGCACATACATATCTCTTAATAGCTGGTTGCTAGGTGCAGCACCATTCCCTTTCCCACAGATTAATACTCTTTGCATATCCAAGACAAAAAAATGAATAACGAATTCCCATTTGAGAAAATAAGTACTCAAAAATTTAAGGGAATAACAAGCAATATCTCGAAAATGGTTCACTCAACAAAAAATATGTATATGACATAAATTGTGTATTTTAACGCGATCTACATTTGTTGTGTAGTAAAAGTTTGTCTATCTCTTATGGTTTACCAGTTATGCAAAAGTCGTTCACAATGAAGAATACTTTTGGAGACATTCCCAGAAAATTCAAGATATACATTTTATTTGTCATGAAAATATGTTAAACATATGGCATTTTAATCAAAATCATTAGCCATTTTTGAGAAAATTAAAATTTTCGAAAAATCTTCCATGTAAAGGGTAATCTTGGGTGGGGGGATTTTCTTGAAAACCTTCGTGTCGCATCTCTGGAAGATACTGAACCTAAATACCAAGTGTGGTGTTTATCCGACTGTTCGTTTCTGAGTTATGCTGTTCACAGACAGACAGACAGACAGACACACAGACAGACACGGACATGTTTCCAAAAATGCTTTTTTTGGATTCAGGGTGTCTCAAAACATGTATTTCCGGTGAAATCACGGTATCGAATTTTTGGGTGGAATGCAATACTTCGCCTACTTGCTGTACGTAGTAGAGAAAGTAAAAATGATAAAAGTATTGGTAAAGCTCAAATCAATAACGACAGGTATCTCGGATATGAATGATGCCACAAAAAAGTTATTTTAAATAAATTTTGTGTTTTAAAGACCGATACATTTTTATGTATAGTTATTTATCTATCATGTTTACCAGTTATACAAAATTATACCAAATTGCTTCCGAATGAAGAGGCTATTTCCAGAAAATTAAAGATATTATGTATTTTATTTGGCATGTAAATATCTGCAACATATGGTATTTTAATCAAAACTGTTATAGCAGTTTTAAGAAAATTAAAAATTTCAAAAAACTCTTATCATGTTAAGAAAGCATTGGACTATATTTGTGCAAGAAAATATTTTGAGATTGTGTATAAACCTTTTATGTTAAAGCCACCCGAATTTAAAAGGGGCACTTAGGAGAAACGTTATGGATATGACTTAAGCTTCTCAAAGAATATAATTATTCGAAAGAATGGGCGGTGGTTAGTGAAAAGTAATATTTGTTTTCGAGGTCAAAAAATGCAACCTTGGATTAAGACAGCTATTCTTGGATAAATAAAAACCTTAGATAATAAAACTTTGGATAGAATGATACAAAGTTAATTTACAGAAAGATAACAGAACAAAGGAAAAACTGGTCAGTTAATATAGACCTTCGAACCGCAACACCTGCAACATTTTCTCCTTAGTTCCAGATTCAACGTAACTGTGGATATGCACGAAAGGAACAAAATTAACAATAAACGGAAATTGAATTAAACTCATATAAACTTTATTATTTTGAAAATAAATTGTAAAATTCCACAAGAAAATAAAAGTTCTAATAATGTTCATGTGAGTAATTCTGACGTCCAGTCTAACTGCGAGATATGAACGCTATGGCCGATTCCTTTCTTTTCTAAAATCAGAATTTAGCAAACATAGTCATCTATATTAACCGAATATACGAGGGGCGTCCAATAAGTAAGTTTCCCTATTTTATAAAAAACATTACACACAATTGATCATGTTAAGTTAATTTTATGTATATTGTACAATCCTTCTGTTACTTTTCTACATAATCAACATGTTTTTCCAAGCATTTTTGGGGACGTGACACAAGTTTTTCCAACCAAGTGTTATACCAGGTCGGGTCCTCTGCTCGCAACCAGCTGTTCACTGATTTGACTTCATCATCGGTGTTAAAAGTGCTTAGCTTTGAGTTGGAGGAGCATGTGAAAATCACTTGGGGCAAACTCGGTGAATACGGAGGATGCGAGGAAACTTCCAAGTTGAATCTTGACGCAGGCGGAGCTCAGAAGATTCAACTGGGAGGTTTTCTCGTATTCACCGGAGCTTGCCCCAAGTGATTTTCACATGTTCCTCCAACTCAAAGGTAAGCACTTTTAACACCAATGATGAAGTCAAATCAGTGAACAGCTGATTGCGAGCACAAGACCCGACTGGCTTGGAAAAGCTTGTGTCACGTTACCAAAAATGCTTGGAAAAACATGTTGACTATGTAGAAAAGTAACGGAAGGATTGTACAATATGAATAAAATTATTTCAACATGGTAAATTTTGTGTAATGTTTTTATAAAATAGGGAAATTTGCTTATTGGACGACCCTCGTATACCGCTACTTGTCTGTATCTGTGGTAATAGACCAGAATTTCTCTTCGTATGATTCTTTTGTTCATGGCTTCATTATTATTTTGACACTAGCCTTGCCGCTAACTTCACAAATTAACACGTTTTCTTCTATTACCAACGGTATCGGGGTACTAACTTTATTAAACACCCGAAAGAAAAAAAAACTGTGATTGAAAGCTTTCACTTCTCGCTAATTTTATTATATTGTTTCATCAAATAGTAATTCACCTTACTAATCCAAAGCAATTACTTTGTTACAGTGTTATTTTGCACTGTCGATACCTTCTCCATCCTAGTATTGCAGTTACTTGTGGTAACAACGGCCGACGGGTGGAGAACTAGGCTTCATTTGGCACAGCCCTATTAGCTCCGAAACGAGAATCTAAAATCTGTAATCTTAATTCTACTTTCTCTACCACCTACCTATAGTAGGTAAGACCACCACATACGTTTTGAGGCCCCCTGAATAAAATAAAAGCATTTTTAGAAAAAGGTCCGTGTGTGTGTTTTTGAACAGCATAACCCCAAAACGAAATATCAACCAAACTTGGTATTCAAGTTAAGCATTTTGAAAGATGCGACACGAAGATTTTCAAGAAAATCCCCCACTCTAAATTACCCTTTACATGGAAGATTTTTCGAAGTTTTTAATTTTCTCCAAAATGGCTGTTAACAATTTTCATTAAATGCCATGTGTTTAAGATATTTGGACATTTTCCTATGATAAAATGCAGGTATATCTTGAATTTTCTGGGATTAGCCTGTGAAGTCCTCTTCATTTGGAACGAATTTTATTTAACTGGTAAACCATAAGAGGTAGACAAATACGTACAAAAAATAGATATCTTTAAAATACACACTTTATTTCAAATAACATTCTATGGCACTAGCCATTTCCAAGATATACGTTCTTTTTAGTTTGAATTTTTCAATAACTTGTCATTTTTTTAAAGTGCTGTTGCTATTCAGCTGTTTTTCGCGATGTTTTGGAAAGAGTACGGAATTTGTAGACTAGCAATAAAAGATTTGACTAAGGTTTCGGTTTCCTCTATCCCCGGTTCTACAGGATGAGCTAAAAACCTACGAACCGCCTGCGCGGTGTTTTTTTCTGTCCGCGTTCCCGGCGCTTGTTGCCGTCTGCGGCATTATAGATACTGATGGATAGTTTCCTAAAGAGGTGCTAAAAATGTATGGACAACAGTGATGGATAGTTTCAGCATTTCCTATCATAAAGTTGGCAAATAAAGCCTTTAAAAGTAGTTTTAAAAATGTTGTATGGTTTCATCCCCGACTTTCTATGATAGTGGCAGACGGCAAAGAGCGCCGAGGACGCGGACAGGAAAAACACCTTAGTTTTTTTGGCTCAGCCTGTACCTTACAGGAAATGTGAGCTATTTTTTGCAAAGATTTATCTCGATTAACGTTATGTAGATAGGAAAAATAAAGCTTTCGTAAGTATAGTTTGCGGATGCTATATAAAAATACACGAGGGAAAGTCATGTAAATGTATTTTGCTTTCTACCAAACATCTCTTATCGAAATGTGATACGAGTGCCCAAAATATTCTGGCTTATGCAATAAACCAACTTGATAGATGCTTCATTTCACTCAAGCGAATAAAGAGTTATAGACAACTTTTTACAAAACACGCCGCTGTAAAGTGCCTCTGTTTTTGTCAGTATACCAAAGGGCCTTTGCTTTGGAGGAATTCCGGAATGGCTACGTTTTATTGCGTAATCTTAGAGAAGCTGATAGTAAAGTGAAGAGCTATTACCCGAATAAGGTATAGCTTTCTACAGCACTTTCCTAGGCAGAATAGCGTTAAGTCAATAGTTCCCAAGTGGTTCGATCAAAGTGCCTATTTCGTTAAATGTAAAATAAAATGCAGTTTTATTTAAAAATTGACTTTGTATTTTCAAAATTTTAGGAATGCTTCCGAGGAGGAGGAGCAGGTTAAAAATAAACTTAATTGGGCATCAGATAAAGTGGAAGAAAAACTGAGCGCAAAATGCATGCAGAAGACGAATTAAGGCTTGAAGGACTTGTGCGCAGCAGTAGACATTCTTATAGGATAGTGTGCATTCCTGCCCAACATGTGAAGTTTATGTAAAACGTTATTACTTTCCCTACTACGTATAGTAAGTAGGGGAAGTATTGTATTCCACCCAAAAATTCGATACCGAGATTTCACCGGAAATACATGTTTTCAGACACCCTAAATCCAAAAAATCTGATGTGTTACACTCACATGACTTTCTCTACTCTTGTACAAACTATTTTTACAAACGCTTATTCTCCATCTACTTCATCTTAATCGAGATAAACATTTGCAGAGTCTGTCTTATTGCTAATTTTCTTGTACATGTAAGGGGAATATATATTTACAAGGGCAATATAGAAATACAGTAGCCTTTAAGCACATACATATCTCTTAATAGCTGGTTGCTAGGTGCAGCACCATTCCCTTTCCCACAGATTAATACTCTTTGCATATCCAAAACAAAAAAATGAATAACGAATTCCCATTTGAGAAAATATTGAAAAATTTAAGGGAATAACAAGCAATATCTCGAAAATGGTTCACTCAAAAAAAAATGTATATGACATAAATTGTGTATTTTAACGCGATCTACATTTTGTCTGTAGTAAAATTTTGTCTATCTCTTATGGTTTACCAGTTATGCAAAAGTCGTTCACAATGAAGAATACTTTTGGAGACATTCCCAGAAAATTCAAGATATACATTTTATTTGTCATAAAAATAACTTAAACATATGATATTTTAATCAAAATCGTTAGAGCCGTTTTTGAGAAAATTAAAATAACCAAAAATCTTCCATGTAAAGGGTAATTTGGGGTGGGGGGATTTTCTTGAAAACCTTCGTGTCGCATCTCTGGAAGATACTGAACCTAAATACCAAGTTTGGTGTTTATTCGACTGTTCGTTTCTGAGTTATGCTGTTCACAGACAGACATAAAGATGCGACACGAATATTTTCAACAAAATCCCCCCACCCCAACTATCCTTTACATGGAACATTTTTCGAAATTTTTTAGTTTCCCAAAACTGGTTCAAAAGATTTGGATAAAGTTACCATATATTGAAGGTATTTACATGAGAAACAAAACGCATATCTTGAATTTTCTGTGAATAGCCTGTGAAATCCTGTTCGTTCGGAAGAATTTTATAATTATATAACAAACGTTAAGCGATAGACCAGAACTTACTACATAAAAAATGTAAATCTCTTTATAACACAATTTATTTGGAATAAATCCATTATTAATGGTTCGAATTGTTCAGTACGATCACTTTTTAAAGCCCTGTCGACATTCACTTGTTTCTCGGATTGCATGGAAAGAAGTAATTTTAAGGCCAACATTATAGCTCCAGCTTTTAAACATTTGACTATCGCTGTTGTCTTTATGTCGTAACGAAATGTGGAACGTAGCTATTTCTGCATAGTTCTATCTCGATTAAAATGATTTGGGTGTACAAATTACTCGTAAGAAGTAATGTGACTGTAACACATCAGATTTTTATGTTCATTTTACTGTTTTGCTGCACAATTTTAGAGCCTATTTTCAGTAGACTAAATGAGATGCTGAAACAGCCTGCATTAGGCATCTTAAACTGCTGTTTTTACAACCAAACGTCCGCGGTCACCATCATGAACTTAATGTCTGGATAAATTCTTCTCGGCAATGGAAATAAATGGTAGTATAAATAGGCTGGTATTTATAATATGCATACCGTGTTCGTCAGCCATAAGTCCCGATATTACAATTGAACATTCTAAGCATCAACCGTATATTTCAGATGAATAATATAAGTTTTGAGTCACCGACATCCCAATTCTCCCTTCGTTTTCCTGTATGGCAGCAATTAACTCCGAATTCATCAAAATTGAAATAATAAACAACACTCTGTACACATTTTGAAGCGCATCTTTGGGATGAGGATTTGACACGGGGAAAAATACGTTTTTAAGCAAAGAAATCCTGTATCACGTTAAAAATAGAAGTAAATTTCAAAATATCTATATTACGGATTTCTCTGAAGATTAACGCTAGTGCTTACGTCATCATAAAAATTACAAATTCCATTTTGTGTGACTCGAATTCTGGAATCCTTTTCTACTGTGGAGCTATGTTAAGCAGATAATTTATCTTGGACAGTCCTTTATCTTATGCAGTATACATTTACGTTTAAAAATCTAATTAATTAAATAGCTTAGCAATAAAAAAAAGTCCGGAAATAGAACAGCAAGTGGGGGTTCCCGATATCTAAGGGCATATCTACCAAGATGGCTCTTAGTTTGTGATCGAGCCAGAAGATCTTAACAGATGGCTCTGCTGGTAAAAACCGCACCCCAAAATTCACCGCCCTATGCGCTTACGAGCAGCGCGGTATGAGTGCGTGGCATCGAGGCGCGGTTCGGTATTATCACGATAGAAAAGGGCGGGGATTTCATTGGTGACGCTAGTTATTTATCTTCTGAAACGAACCTTGGTTCAACATCAACCTCACCTTTGACCTGTTTATCGAAAGACGCTAATTAAAGCGTTATCTTATCGGGAGTTTAGAACCTTTGATATCATCTGTGCAAAAATTTACATTTCGCATAACAGTTTTGTTGTTTGTTTTTTTGATGAAGAGAGTTGATTTATTATTTTATTTGCTGATTTCTCCAGAACTGCAACATTTTCACTGCTGGTGCTCAACCGGCGTTTTTCGCTTGCGGCTTACGTGTTCAGAACGAATGTTTTTGAAAGGGAGTACATGTAAAATTAGAGGGCGTACCACGCAGATATCCAAATTAAATAGAAAAACAAACTTACCTGGAGCAGTGGAGACAGTTTGTGAAAGAACCACAGTGTGAAGCTCATTTTCACATAGCACTGTGATACAACGAACCGTTCAACACCGACTGAGAGACCAACCCGTACCTCGGCAAGCCCGCTAGGCCCTCCTGCTTGCTGCTTGCTTGATGAAGGGGACCCGCCCCTCGCACCCTGCCATCTATCCCCGGAGTTGCTAAACTCCTCAGCACACTAGCGCCCTACCAACGATCTTCCTTTGCAGAGATTATAGCATTTCAGAAAAAAATAAGATGGAATATCATGAGCACATATTTTATTGTACCAGAAGAGCGTCGAAACATGCACGAGAATTTAAACAGAGCTTAGAGGGAGATAATCTCTATCCCGTCAATGTTAAATCTAATAAATTCATGACCTTTGTCTTAGAGTCTAACATATCAGCCTGAAACTTTGTTCACTGAGCTACTTTTATCAATAAGTTTGTCAATTAAGGAAGATAGGATTATCTTTAATTATACTATCTTTTAATTAAACTTCATCAGCAATTATTTATTTTAAAAAACAACCATGTTTTAGCATCAAAGAAGATCCACAACTTTTTTGGTTACCCTAAAATCTCATTTAGCTATCTTTAATGGTTTCTGAGAAAACGGCTCATGTATTGTAAAGTTGTTAATCACTTCACCTTACACCATTTTATATTTCGCACCTAACTTAGACACCATAGATAATTAACAACGAATAGAAGGTTAACTCAATATTTAAAAATTGGTCTCGCATTCCGCTTCCGGCGATTGACGCGCCACCAAACGTTCCCATACGGCAGTCATCAGAAAAGTATACTAGGATAAATCGCTCAAACCGGTTGGACCGCGATGAGGACAACCAAATGGGTAAAATCATTAAAGCTTCCCATGTTGACAGACAAATATTAACAATTTACCATTAAGAAATAACAGATTTTGCCTTGTTTCAACAAGACTCTGCAACAGCTTATGCGACCAATATTTCGACGAGAACAATTGAAAGTGTGTTTGAGGACAGAATTATTAATAGAGATTTGTGGCCCCCTAGGTCCCCCGATCTAACCCTCTGCGATTTCTATCTCTGGGGCAACTTAAAGTGTACAAGACAAACCCACACACCCTGGAAGAATTAAAACAAAATATCCGCCAGGAAATTACCAGCGTTTTCTCAACGTGAATTACGGCGAGTAATGGATAGTTTCCTAAAGAGGTGCCAAAAATGTATGGACAACGACGGTGGCCAGTTTCAGCATCTCTTTTCATAAAGTTGGTAAGTAAAGCCTTTAAAAGTAGTTTTAAAAATGTTGTATGTTTTCATCCGCGCCTTTATATGATAGCGGCAACGAGCGCCGAGAACGCGGACAGGGAAAAACACCGCGTAGCCGGTTCGTAGTTTTTTGACTCTCTCTGTATTACGGCCATTCTAGACACGCTTAATGAATTCTATAAGAATTAAACTGCTTTAGTGCTTTTTATTCGTACTATGTTAGCTTTATAACGAAAATTTGTTTACAGAATACTCATAAACGTTTCAAATACCACCCACACTAAAAACGTTTACCTATAATTTTATAAGTTAGAATATATCCATGCCAAGGATATACCATACAGGGGGCATAAGTACGTATACAGTTCTATAATTGTCGTCCTTCGTGGTGTAGTGGTTACCATGCTAACCTCTAGTTCCCAAGGGCGCGGGTTTAAACCCGGCGGAGGGTGATGGATTTTTTCGGGCGTTAAAATCCTTGGCATGGCTTCCTTGGGAAGGGAAGTAAAGCTGGTGGTCCCGTGTCATAGATTTACGGCACGTAAAAGAACCTCAAGCCTGATAAAGAGGCGTCTAGGCAAAATTACCGGTCTTTCACGCCCAATATGGAATGGGACGATAAGGACCATAGTAGTTAAAGAGCGTCCATAAATAAAACTCAATTTAATTTTAGTTGTATAGTTGGTACATTTGGTGGATTGAGATGAGTAATTTTATTGTTTATGGCTACTTATCTTGTCATTAAGTTTACCAGTCATGCTCGGTTTGTCTTTTGTTACTTGTAATTCTTGTGTCGCCATGGCTAGGAATTTGATTAAAGATCCGATAATCTGGATTATGAAACGGTACTGGAAGATAGAAAATTGCAACGATTTTGAGGGAAGTGAGAATTTGAAACATCTCCATCTAGGATAACAATTTACGGGTTGTTTCGACCGGTCATTGTTACAATGCCTGAAAATCAAGACTGCCTCTGTGGTCTGGTGTTAGGGATGCTAGCTTATAAATCCAGAGGTTCCGGATTCGATTCCCGACTGGGAATTTTTCTTTAACCAGGATTATTCCCCATCCTCCCTAGGGTCTGGAACTATGAGTGAAAATGTAAATGTGTGTGTGTGAAATAAATGTTTAAATAACAATCCAAAATAAACAAACCAAAATATTAACACGATAGTAAACGAGTGAACATCAGTGTCGATAAGCAATTGTTCCAAAGGCAAAAGCCGCCGATATACCTCAAATGTTAAACGCGGCAAGTAACTGGAATAAAATAATTAAAACATAAATAAGAACAGCCAGGGAACTGAATATAGCACGCAGATCTTTGTATACATAACTAAGCATTACAGTATACAGGGTGTCTACTGTCTTGAAGGTACGAGGGTTGTCGCAGAAGTACCCGACCTAACAAAGAAAACACAAGCATTTTGGGAAAAAAAACATCTTTATTGCTCTACATAGTTTCCTTTCAGCTCGATACACTTTTCCCAGCGACAGTGAGAACCGTCGAGTTCTGCAAAATAGCCATCAACTGCTGAATCTATCTCTTCATAGTTGGCAAATCTTTTACCACCAAGCCATTTCTTCAACTTTGGAAACAAAAAAATAATTATAGGGGGCGAATGGGTGCATGAGGAAGCAATTAGAACTTTAACTCATTGATTTTGGCCATGGCGATAATGGATCTGTGAACTAGTGCATTGTCTTGATGAAACAGAACTTTCTTTTTCGCTAAATCCAGCCGTTTTTGCTTGATTTCATTATTCAAGCATTCATCATTCATAAGTTTGCATAATACTCGCCATTGATTGCTTTTCCTTTTTGAAGATAAATAATGAAAATTATCCCACGCGCATCCCAAAAAACTGACGCCATGACCTTGCCTGCAGATGGAACTGTCTTCGTCTTCTTTGGACCGACTCTCCTCTTTCAATCCACTGTTTTGACTGTTCCTTCGTCTCAGGTGTGAAGTGATGGACCCATGTCTCATCCATGGTTATGAATCGACGCAAAAACTCGGCTTTATTGCAGCGAAACATCTTGCGCACAGCTTTCTAGTGCCTAAATTTATAGTCAGTATGCGATGTACAGCACTTTTTGAAATGCCTATAATGTCTGCTAGCACGCACACTTTCAGTCGACGGTCATCCAATACCATTTTGTGGATTTTCCTCACAATTTCTGGCGTGGTCACCTCATTTGATCGACCATTGCGATTTTCATCTTGGCAGCTCGTATGACCTCGCTTAAACTCTGCCACCCAATATTTTACTGTTGTAAACGAAGGAGCAGACGCCCTGAGAGTAGAATCTAGCTCAGCTTTAATATTAGGTGAACTAAGACCTTTCAAATGAAAGTAGTGTATCACATAACGATGGCCAGTTTTATCCATGTTTACAAATTCGTTGAGAGAGTTCCCTATTACTGGCTGCCAAACAATTACTAAACAACGTAGCATCATCAAACTTAAACTTTATAAGGACAGTACTTTCTCCATCATAGAATTTCGTCTATAGTAGGCCTATAGTAGGTAGATGAAGTATTTTATTTTACAAAAAGCTTCCATATTGAAATTTCAACGAAACCACACGTTTTGAGGTGCCGTAAACAAAACAAAAGCATTTTTGTTTGGTTGCGTGTGTGTGTATGTGCTCGCGCGCGCGCGCGCGGGCCAGAACAGTGTAACTCAAAAACTAAAAGTTGGAAGAATACCGAACTTTGTATTGTCCAGTACTTTTCAAAATTATAATACGAAAATTTTCACAAAATCATCCGCTCCTGAACTACTCTTTAACATTAAAATTTGTCGTTAGCTTTTATTTTCTCCGAAAGCTTTTTATTGAGTATCATATATTTGACACACTAAAATGAAAAAATAAATATGATGTGATAAATTCACATGACTTTCTCTTCCCTCTATCATTCATAAATGGATATACAAATTATTCTTACTAAGTTTTATTTTTCCAAATAAGCCATTGCAGAAATAGCTACATTACACATTTCGTTACGGTCACAAAGGGAACAGCGACCTTAAAATTCCATACTGCTTCTATGCAATTGCAAGAAAGAACTGAATGTTGGCAGGAATTTAAGAGGAACCAGGAAATGAACAATTCGAACTTTTAACAACGATATCTCAGAAATGGCTTATGCCACAAACAACTTTTTTGAAATAAACTGTGTGTTTTAAACAGATCTACGTTTTTTTGTGCAATCGTTTTCGTCCATGGTTCACGTTTAGCAGTTATACAAGATTATACAAAACTGAAGAAATACATTTTATTTGTCAGGTAAATATCTTTAATATATGCTAGCTTTAGTAAAAATCGCTAGTCATTTTTAGAATAAAAATTTCGAAAAGTCTTCCATGTAAAGTATGGTTTGGGGTGGAGGGATTTTCTTGAAAACCTTCGTGTCGCATCTCTGGAAGATATTGAACCTAAATACCAAGTTTGGTATTTATCCAACATTTCGTTTTTGAGTTATGCTGTTCACAGACACACACATGCGGACCTTTTTCTAAACAGCCTTTTTTGGATTCAGGGAGCCTCAAAACATGTATTTCCGGTGAAATCTCAATATCGAATTTTTGGGTGGAATGCAACACTTTCCCTACTTACTATACGTAGTAGACAAAGTAATATATGTATGTCTTGAGATTTCTTTAAACGTTATGGAAGTCCTCTTCATTTGTACCGAGCAAAATGGCGCCGCTGTAAAGTGTGAGGCACGCATTCGGGGGATCCCAGATTGGATTCCCGTCGGACCGACCAGTCTGGCCTTAGGTTTTTTTCGGATTTTCCCAGGAGAGTGCTGGGATGGTTTTTCCTCTACTTCGAATTGCCTGTCCATTATTTCCTGTCCATATCATTTTTTTTTATCTGTTTCAGGGTTGTAGGACCAGGAATAGTGGCGGATCGGTGGAATTTGCGCGTTTAAGGATTTCTCCCTGGCTCTTGGATGGCCAGGTGGTGATCCTTCCTGGGGGGAGGCGTCGTTCCTTCCGGGATCCGGGTTGAAAATAGATCAGGTAGGCTCGAGCGATCGTCGGGATTGTGGCATAATTCTGGAATCGTTAGGGACCCCGTCGTTACTAGCGCCATGTCGTTAGGATCTAGTCGTCCCTCTGGTTTCACCTTCATCTCTTCAGGGGTCCGTAAATCACAAAGGACCTGTAATGGTCTAAGTGCAGTGCTGAGCTCCAGTGGCTAGGGGCTCTCTCTGTCCATTAATCTAATCGTAATGATGTTCATTCATACTGAATTTTGTGTAAGAATGTCTAACTGAGAAACCATAACACATTGATAAAAGCTTAATACAGGAAAAGTGCAAATATCGTTAAAATATACAATTTATGCCAGGGATGGGACCTCGATACTGTCGATACCTCGCTACTCGTGGTATCGAAAAATGCCTACTAAGATATTGTTCGATACTTTTAAATTTTTAAGTTTTGCATTATTGAAAGTTGTTTCGTTTAACTTTATGCTAGATAAGGAATGAAAGTAATCGAGATTTCAGGTAATTGCCTCGCACATGTCCCTAGAGAGTTGCTGGACTACACTTTTTGATAGACCTTGACTGCGTTTCCCGTGGGTGAATCAATGCCGTATTCCATAGTGCATTGTGTCTAAATGAAAACGTAAGACAATGGGGGAAGGAAAAGAGGTACGTAACATGCAGCGTTAACTGAGTTGTGAATGAAGCTGACTTACCTGACGCACTAAATCACGTTTCTGCAATAGCCTGGCTTGGTGACTTAATCCTAACCAATACATGTACCTACTCCGGTGATGAAAATCTGTGAATCAGAACTTAAGACATGAGATACTACAGTGCATGGGAATATTTCTTTCCTTCCTCCGTTAGTTTGTTTTTGCTAAAGTCAAACTCGGGCCACGTACTCAGCTTACTAATTTGCATAATATGGATACACGATATATTATTATTATTATTATTATTATTAGTATTATTATTATTATCCCTGACTAACAGTAAGGTATAGGGTCTTTCAACAAGAGTGTTCTATCTTTGAACTTAAATAAAACACGTTCTATAAATGACAGAGGTTTAGTTCTTTTTTACTTTCTTTACTACGTATAGTAAGTAGGGGAAGTATTTTATTCCACCCAAAAATTCGATACCGAGATTTCACCGGAAATACATGTTTTGAGACCCCCTGAATCCAAAAAAAGCATTTTTGGAAACATGTCCGTACGTGTGTCTGTGTGTCTGTCTGTATGTCTGTGTCTCTGTCTGTGAACAGCATAACTCAGAAACGAACAGTCGGATAAACACCAAACTTGGTATTTAGGTTCAGTATCTTCCAACGATGCGATACGAAGGTTTTCAAGAAAATCCCCCACCCCAGAGTACCCTTTACATGGAAGATTTTTCGAAAATTTTAATTTTCTAAAAAATGGCTCTAACGATTTTGATTAAAATATCATATGTTTAAGATATTTTCATGACAATTAAAATTTATATCTTGAATTTTCTGGGAATGTCTCCAAAAGTATTCTTCATTGTGAACGACTTTTGCATAACTGGTAAACCATAAGAAATAGACAAACTTTTACTACAAAAACAATGTAGATCGGGTTAAAATACACAATTTATGTCATACATTTTTTTGTTGAGTGAACCATTTTCGAGATATTGCTTGTTATTCCCTTAAATTATTCAATACTTATTTTCTCAAATGGGAATTCGTTATTCATTTCTTTTGTCTTGGATGTGCAAAGAGTATTAATCTGTGTCAAAGGGAATGGTGCTGCACCTAGCAACCAGCTATTAAGAGATATGTATGTGCTTAAAGGCTACTGTATTTCCAAATTGCCCTTGTAAATATACATTCCCCTTAAATCTACAAGAAAATTAGCAATAAGATAGACTCTGCAAATGTTTATCTCGATTAACATGAAGTAGATGGAGAATAAGCGTTTGTATAAATAGTTTGTACAAGAGTAGAGAAAGTCATGTGAGTTTAACACATCAGATTTTTTTATTTTGGAACATAATTAATGTCATTACGTGTGGAAGAGAACATCAGTTAAGTGACCGCCGCGACTTCGTTGGGTTGCGCGTATACGGTTGACCCAATTTTCAATGACAGAAGAATGTAAATTAGGTCGAACTTCACGAATAACACGCGTCATGTTATTCATAAGATCATTTACTGTTTCTGGCTTGTTGGCATAAACTGAGACTTAACATAAGCCCACAAGAAGTAATCCAACGGCGTTAAATCACATGACCTCGGGGACCAGTTAACATCACCACCACGGGAAATGATGAAACCTCTGAACTTCTCCTTCAAAAGATCGATTGTTTCGAGAGCAGTATGAGATGTGGCACCATCTTGGTGGAACCAGATGCTTCCGAGATCCATACCATCCAATTGAGGCCAAAAATAGTCCCTTATAAGAGCCCGGTATCTTTCTCAATTGACAGTTAGAACTTCTCCATCTTCAACTTGGAAAAAATATGGGCCAATGATTCCACCATACCAAAATCCACACCGCACAGCAACCTTTTGGGGATGAAGTGGTCGTTCCTGAATCTGCATTGGATTGCGATTGCTCCAATAGCGCGAATTTTGTTTGTTAACACAACCATACATCCAAAAGTGGGCTTCGTCGCTGAAGATGATTTTTCGACAAAAATCCGGGTCAGCCTTCAATTACTCCATAGCCCAGTCAGCGAATACACGGCGTGGGCTTTATTTCTTGAGTTAACACCAATTTGTAAGCGTGAAACTTCAAGTCCAGATGCAGAATTCGCCAAGTTGTGTTCGGCAAAGCCCCAATTCTTGCGCTCGACGAGCAATTGATTTGTTTCCGTTCTCGCGTACACTACCACGAACGGCGCCTATGTTTTCGTTGGAGAGCTTACGTCGATTACGTACAGGCGTTCTTTGATCGCTGACAGAACCACTTCTTTCAAATTTATCGAACAAACGCCGAATCGTTCTCTCGCAGGGGCGATTATGCACACTGTAAACTTCACGCAATACACGGAAGGTTTGGTGAACAGATGATCTATTTTGATAATAAATTTTCACAACTTCTACGCATTGCTGAATGCTGTAACACTTCATGGATATTTGTCAATAACAACTATAACCACATGAAAGAAAAAAATTATTGCTGTAGCTCAATAACAACGGTAGCTATCACATGTTAAAGATAGGACACTCTTGTTGAAAGACCCTTTATATATAAAGTGTGGCATTATCAAGATAAAAGCATTGCTGCCAATTGGAGAATGTCAATCAGGAACAATTTCGGAATTAGCATACAATACAAAATTCTGACGTGTTACACTCACTTGACTTTCTCTACTTGTACAAATTATTTTTACAAACACTTATTCTCCATATGCTTCATGTTAATCGAGATATCCAGATGTTAATCTCATTGCTAATTTTCTTGTAGATGCAAGCGGAATTGGTAGGCTTTAAGCTATAAAATATTTTAAGAGCTGGTTGCTTTGTGGAGTATTCCATTCTCTTTGCATTACCAGGAAAAAAAATGAACAACGAATTTCCATTTGAGAAAAAGTACAAGTATTGGAAAATTTAAGGGAATAACAAGCAATATCACGAAAATGGTTCACTCAACAAAAAAACTGTATATGACATAAATTGTGTATTTTAACGCGATCTACATTTTTTGTGTAGTAAAACTTTGTCTATCTCTTATGGTTTACCAGTTATGTAAAAGTCGTTCACAATGAATACTTTTGGAGACATTCCCAGAAAATTCAAGATATACATTTTATTTGTCATGAAAATATCGTAAACATATGGTATTTTAATCAAAATCGTTAGAACCATTTTGAGAAAATTAAAATTTTCGAAAAATGTTCCATGTAAACGGTAGTCTGGGGTGGGGGGATTTTCTTGAAAACCTTCGTGTCGCATCTCTGGAGACACACACACACACACACACAGTCACACACACGGACATGTTTCCAAAAATGCTTTTTTTTTGGATTCAGGGAGTCTCAAAACATGTATTTCCGGTGAAATCTCGGTATCGAATTTTTGGGTGGAATACAATACTTCCCCTACTTACTCTACGTAGTAGAGAAAGTAAAAATTGTTACATGTGTTTACACACAGACAACTACTAATAACAACACAATTAAGTGAATAAGCCTTTATAGTTTTTTATAAAGTGAGTATCGAGTATCGATAAATAATGGTATCGACTCATCACTAATTTATGCCAATAAAGATGTTGTTGGTATCAAAGCGATCCGATTTTTCTCGTATTTGACAATTCCCTCAGCATGCTGTATGCCTCTGCGTACATACAACAAAACGTGTAACGAAAGCATTTCTGAAAACATTTATCTGGATTAACATTATGTAAAAATAAGACTTTTTACGAATACTTTCTAGAATAGATAAAAAATTTAAATGACGTGAGTAGGGAAAACCATGAAACTGTAAAGCAGTTGTTTTGCTGTTAATATTATTAACAATTTTAATAAAAATATTGTGATTCAATTTGAATTTCCTTAAAGCATAATTCTATTTTTGACATAAGCTCCAGGAAAAAACAAACGTTTACGCTTTCTTCAACGAAAGTTTAAATAAAAATATTTTCATGTAAAGGAATTTTTATATCTTAGTTTGGTATGGAGCATGTTTTACTCGTTCTATAATCCTAAACAAATGCTTACTTAATATGGTACAAATTATTATTTTGTAAAATTTTTGCTGATTCAATTAATCACCATCACTTACATATTTACTTTCTCTGCCACGTACCTAGTATGCAAAGGAAGTATCAAAATATATACAAAAAACGGAAATATGAAAAACAAAACACCGGATAAAAAACAGACTTGGTTTCAAATTCGATAATCTAAAGCGTTTAGCTCATGTTCTCTGTGTTAGAAGTTCTACTTTAAGGCCATCCTGTTCAAAAACATGTATACAATATTAATACATACCTACCCACTAATTTTTTACTTTCTCTACTACGTGTAATAAGTAGGAGAAGTACTGCATTCCACCCAAAAATTTGATATCAAGATTTCATCAGAAATACATGTTTTGAGGACCCGTGAATCCAAAAAAATATTTTTTAGAAAACAGCATAACTCAAAAATCGGATAAATACTAAACTTGGTATTTAGGTTCAGTATCTTTCAAAGATGCAACACGAAGATTTTCAAGAAAATCCCCCCACCCTGACTAACTTTTATATTGAACATTTTTCGAAAATTTTGTATTTATCAAAAATGGCTCAACCGATTTTGATTAAAATATCATATGTTTCAGATACTTTCATGACAAATGAAGTGTATATCATGAATTTCATGGAAATGCCCCCAAAAGTCCTCTTCATTCTGAATGGCTTTTGCGTAACTGGTAAATCGTAAGAGATAAACAAAACAAAATTTTACTACACAAAAAATGTAGATCTCATTAAAACACACAATTTATGTATATACATTTTTTTGTCGAGTGAACCATTACCGAGATATCCCTTGTTATTTGTTTGAATTTTTCAATACTTATAGTCTTACTCAAATGGGAATTCCTTATTCTTTTTTTTTTTTAAGTCCTGGACATGTAAAGTGAATGGAATGCTCCACATATCAACCAGCTCTTAAAAGATTTGACTATCACTTAAAGCCTACCATATTCTCCTTGTATAAGAAAATTAGCAGTAAGTTTCTGCAAATGTTTATCTCGATTAACATGAAGTAGATGGAGAATAAGCGTTTGTAAAAATAGTTGTACAAGAGTAGAGAAAGCCATGTGAGTGCAATAATCAGATCTTTTAAATATCATACAGTTGTAGTTATTCCCAGTTCAGTGCTGAAGTGGTAAAGCCTAAAAAATCCTAAATGAATAATTGCTACTTCCATTTTTGGCAACTGCTAATGAATTTAACTTAGGTAATTAAAGATAGGGAAATATCGTTTTTAAAATGTGTTGTTAAGTTATTCGAGACGACAACGTCTTCTTCGAGTAATCTCGAGCATCCAGACAATCGATATCAAAAAGAAGTCTAAAAATAATCGCAGAACCTGGACCACAACTATTCCTTTCGCGCAGTTTGCAGAAAGTGTGCAACTTAAATGGCAGTAGAGTGTTGCAAGTTGCGCGCCATTAAGGCGTTTCCTGGGTAGCCTATAGTCAAAGCACTCGGTAGTCGCAGCATTACGTTACGAGCAGCTTTAAGAGTTTTATTGTTTACTTGACGTGTTACTGATATTAAAAACATAATAAATATCTATATTTTGCTTTCCCTTTCTTTCAGCTTAAACAAAGAAAAGCGGTTTATTAGTTTTTGTAGCTTATTTATTCAAAGAAGAGTTGCAAAAGATTAGAAATAATATTTGTTAGCTCGGCCCTAATATTTGTAATACCTCATACCTGTTATTCACTTGAAGTTGTGAAATAAATCACACATACACATACACACATTTGTTAATGCTGTTCGTATTTCGTATTTAATACCTTGACATAAAAGCATATAATTTCTTCAGTATAATTGTAATAGTACTTTCGTTATTTATGTGTAAGTAAAACATGCATACGAGTACAATAATAATTAGGACTATAATATGTAGGTTCTGGTATCCTTCGCTTTCTATTCCCTTAAAACAAGCCTTTTAAGGCTTTCTTTGTGGATGGTTAATTCTAACACCAGTAATTTTCTCTTTTTCTCCTTTTAGGCTATAACCCATGATTTAAGTTTATGTGCGCCGAAAATAGGTTTTGTTTAATAAATATAGACATCAATAATTTTTACTTTTGTTCCATCTTATTACGATTTACTTAAAGGTAATATTTGACAAGCGATTACCTTACCACAAACTACTCACAAGAAAACCTACACTTGATAAATTTCACTGCTTATCTTGTTTATTTTTGGCGATGCAATAGATGATCATTAGCTCCTCAAATTTTCTGACATGTACGTTTGCTCTTATCACGCAGCACATTTTTATGAAAAAATCTGATGGGTTACATTCACATGACTTTCGTTTATTAGAGGGTATGGGTACAAATTATTCTTACGAAAGTTTATTTTTCTATCTACTTCATTTTAATCCAGATAAACCTTTGCAGAAACAGCTACATTACACGTTTAGTTAGGATACAACTAGAACAGTGATAGTTAAGAACTGACGATATACGCTGGCCTTAAAATTCCATTCTGTTTCCATTCAATCGCTAGAAACAACTGAAAAGGATGACAAAAGCTTAGAACAAATCAAACCATTAATAACGGATATTTGGGAAATGGCCAATGCCACAAAAAGTTATTTGAAATAAATTGTGTGTTTTAAAGCGATCTAAATTTTTATGGAGTACGTTTTCGTCTATTGCTTAACGTTTACAAGCTATACAAGATTATACAAAATTCCTTCCTAATGAAGAGGACTTTACAGGCTATTCCCAGAAAATTCAAGATAAATGCTTCATTTGTAATGTAAATATATTTAATTTGGTATTATAATCAAAATCGTTAGAGCCATTTTTATAAGATACAAAATTTCGAAAAGCATTCCATGTAAAAGGTAGTTTGGGATGGGGAAGTTTTCCTGAAAATCTTCGTGTTGCATCTTTAGAAGACAGTAACCTTAATACCAAGTTTGATGTTTATCAGACTTTTGGTTTTTGAGTTATGCTGTTCAAAAACACATACACCTACATACCTGGACCTTTTTCTAAAAACGCTTTTTTTATTTATTTATTCAGGGTGCCTCAATATACATTTCTTTTGAAATCTCGTTATCAAATTTTTGGGTGGAATGCAATACAAGTAAAAATCTGATGTGTTACACTCACACGACTTTCTCTACTCTTGTACAAACTATTTTTACAAACGCTTATTCTCCATCTACTTCATGTTAATCGAGATAAACATTTGCAGGCTCTATCTTATTGCTAATTTCCTTGTAGATGTAAGGGGAATATATATTTACAAGAGCAATATAGAAATACACTAGCCTTTAAGCACATACATATCTCTTAATAGCTGGTTGCTAGGTGCAGCACCAATCCCTTTCCCACAGATTAATACTCTTTGCATATCCAAGACAAAAACATGAATAACGAATTCCCATTTGAGAAAATAAATATTGAAAAATTTAAGGGAATAACAAGCAATATCCCAAAAATGGTTCACTCAACAACAAAAATGTATATGATATAAATTGTGTATTTTAACGCGATCTACATTTTTTGTATAGTAAAATTTTGTCTATCTCTTATGGTTTACCAGTTATGCAAAAGTCGTTCACAATGAAGAATACTTTTGGAGACATTCCCAGAAAGTTCGAGATATACATTTCACTTGTCATGAAAATATCTTAAGCATATGATATGTTAATCAAAATCGTTAGAGCCATTTTTGAGAAAATTAAAATTTTCAAAAAATGTTCCATGTAAAGGGTAATCTGGGGTGGGGGGATTTTCTTGAAAACCTTCGTGTCGCATCTCTGGAAGATACTGAACCCAAATACCAAGTTTGGTGTTTATCCGACTGTTCTTTTCTGAGTTATGCTGTTCACAGTCAGATAGACACACACACACACACACACACACACACACACACACACACACACACACACACAGACAGACAGACACACAGACACACACACGGACATGTTTCCAAAAATGCTTTGTTTTTGGATTCAGGAGGTCTCAAAACATGTATTTCCGGTGAAATCTCGGAATCGAATTTTTGGGTGGAATACAATACTTCCCCTACTTAATATACGTAGTAGAGAAAGTAAAAAAGGCTCTTTCTACAGAACGTGACGTCATTGAAGCATAGGTCATAGATGCCATTGTTGCAAGCTCTAGAGTTGGTTTTCCTGTATATTTTTCACCGTTCAGTACTGAACAAATCAGCGTTGTGTCTTAAAAAATAAATTCAAATATCAGGTGGCCCACACAAGCCGTCCTTAGTTGAAGTTAGTTTATATCGGATAGCGCGGACACCAAAAGGTTTGCTTAAGCAGAACTGCATTCCGACAGAAAGGAGAGCACTAAATGAAAGACCAATGCTTGAAAACGAACACTTTAACTGTTATTACTGGTCCCTAAGATCATTCGGTAGAGAAACTGCCTGCTATATGAAGTGTGCCGGGTTCTTTTTTTTTTTTTTTTTTTTTTTTGAGGGGCGTTATCGGTTATTTAATAAGGAATTTGCTCATTAACAAGAATTCAGGATTGCCGCTTGACGCAAACCTGAGCACATGCGTTAAACCATTTAGTTCCATAACATTTAATCTACAATCAGTACAACTATATGGCACCAATTGGTGCCGCAAAGTTAACAAGATTAAACAAAATTTTATTTTTATATTCATGTATCCTTAAACGTGATTTAGAAATTATATTGTATTAGTGAGATATTCATAATAGGTATGTGCAAAAACATGCCCGCCTTGGTGGTCGAAGTGATGAAAGGGCCTCTCAGGCCCACGTTCTACTTGGAATCATCCATAATTTCTTAATATTATTTCCGTAGTTAAAAAAAAAGTGTTTGAAAAAGTTCAGAACACAACCTTCGAGCCTCAGCTGCATTCTGATGCGTCTCCGCACAGATCGTAACCATATCTGTGTGTTGTTATTAGTGAATCTTACATGTTCGTTTTAATGATCTGTCTCGAACTGCATGCAGGCAACCACGCGATATTTATCAGCACGAAACTACCACGTGAACAGCCACAGACAACAGCACTATCTCAGTAAACTTTCGTTTTGTAACTGCACTGTCCCTTTGAACAGCAGTAATGCGGCAACTTCTTTTGTGCCTAAGTATGCGGGAAACATAAATCTGCAAAGGACGGCTTGTTTGCGCCACATGGTGTATGCAAGGGAAACAACAATAGGGACTCTCAGGTAAATACGTATTTATTCTCTGAAGAACTGAAAATCGTGATGTAGATTTTAGTTCGCAATCCCTTCTTTGGGCATTTTTAGCTTCTGTGAAATTTATTTATTTATTTATGACCAGAAGTGTGAAAAACATCAATATCCTGAAAATTGACAAGGAACAAAATAGGCTAAAACCTAAGAATCCGGACCCTAATCATAACATCACGATTATGGATAACCTAAACGTTGCCATTTGTAAAACGTTTGGCAAATGATTTAATAAGTAATGACACTGTACACCATTATTTGCTTGATTGTGGTAAAAATAAAGCACTTTTTTATTTTTAATTGGACTATTGAATTAAATGTAAAGTATTTCTTTTAAGAACCGAGTAAAGTAGAAATTGCCAAGTCATAATGCATTTTCCCTGCTCTCATCTGTTTCCTTAAAAATTCTTATCTTATACATTCACATGGCTTTCTTTACCCCTCTATCTTTATTAGTGGGTATACAAACTATTCTAACTAAAGCTTATTTTTCTTTTAATGAAAATAAACCTTTGCAAAAATAGCTACATTACACATTTCGTTATAGGTACAAAAAGAACTGCAATAGTCAAATATTTAAGAACTGGGCGGCATATGCTAGCTTAAAATTCCATATTGTTTCCATGCAATGGCGAGAAACAATTAAAAATCTATGGGAGTTATAAAGAATGACAAGTATTGAACTATTCTAGCCTTTAATAACAGATATCTCAGAAACAGCTTATGCTACAAAAAAACTTATTGGAATTAAATTGTGTGTTTTAAAGAGATCTACATTTTTGTGAGGTATGTTTTCGCCTATTGCTTAACGTTTACCAGTTATACAAATTATACAAAATTCATTCCGAATGAAGAGAATTTCATAGGCTATTCCCAGAAAATTCAAGATATACATTTTATTTGTCATGCAAATATCTTTAATATATGGTATTTTAATCAAAATCTTTAGAGCTATTTTTTAGAAAATTAAAATTTTCGAAAAAAGTTCCATGTAAAGGGTAGTTGGGGTGGAGGGATTTTCTTGGAAATCTTCGTGTCGCATCCTTGAAAGACACAACTGAAATACCAAGTTTGGTATTTATCCGACTTTTCGTTTTTGAGTTATGCTGTTCACAGACGGACGCGCGCGGACATGTTTGCAAAAATGCTTTATTTGGATTCAGAGGGCCTCAAAACTTGTACTTCCGGTGGAATTTTTGGATGAATGCAATATCTTCTCTACCTACTATCGTGGTAGAGAAAGTAAAAGCAACAATGGTCTGAATATGGGCATTACAGGTACGCGGGAAGGTAACCAACTTTATTTGATCTCGGATTTGGTTGTAGAAGTTGGTAGCATTTCACTCGAGAGAAAATGGGAGAGAGAGAGAGAGAGAGAGAGAGAGAGAGAGAGACACTTGTTTCCGAATATGCATGGTCAGTTCATCAAAGTTATCTACTGTCGTAAGATAGCAAGGACATGTGAGACACGATTCGAGATCGTGTCGCTTTGCCATTTTATTTGAAAGTTAGCTATCAGCGGTAGACAAAAAAAGACAAGAAAAGGATTTATAATGCGTATAAGCCGAAGCAAGAGAACGTGGGTCCCCCTGTAATTTATAGTGAATTAAATTTGTTAACTTCTATGTATATCTATAATAAAACTGTAATGTATTTTTACTTTCTCTACAACATATAGCAAATAGGGGAAGTATGCATGTACTATTCCACCCAAAACTTCGTTGTGTAGATTTCATCGCAAATTATGTTTTGAGACCACCTGAACCTTAAAAAAAATTGGTATTTAAGTTCAGTTCCTTCTAAAGATGCGACACGAAAATTTTCAAGAAAATCTCCCAAACCAAACTACTTTTAGTACATGGAAAATTTTTCGATTTTTTTTATTTTCCAAAAAATGGCTGTAATGATATTGATTAATATATAATATATTAGTCATATTTACATGAAAAATAAAAAGCATATCTTGAATTTTCCGGGAGCAGCCTGTGAAGTCCTCTTCATTCGGAAGGAATTTTGTATAATGTTGTATAATTGGTAAACGTTAAGCGGTAGACGAAAACGTACTACACAAAAAAATAGTTCTCTTTAAAACACACAGTTTATTTCAAATAACTTTCTTTGTGGCGTAAGCCATTTCTGAGTTATTAATGGTTCTAATTGTGCAATACTTTTCCTATCGATTTTCAGTTGTTTCTGGCGATTGCATGGAAAGGGTATGGAATTTTAAAACCAACGTATAGCGTCCAGTTCTTAAACATTTGATTATCGTTGTTTCCTTTGTATCTATAACGAAATGTGTAATGTAGTTATTTTTGCAAAGGTTTATTTGGATTAAAATGAAGTAGAAAAATAAGCTTTAGTAAGAATAGTTTGTATACCCACTAATAAACGATAGAGGATAGAGAAAAAATGTGAATGTAACACATCTTATGTATATATATATGTATATATATATATATTTGTTACTTTGAAGGGATAATATACACAAACATATGTAAAGGAATATCGTGAAAGCAAAATTGGCATTTTTGTAATGGAAATTGATACATAATATACCTTAGGTACCTATAGTATCTTATTTTACTTAAAGGGGTATGGGGTTTCCAATGGCGCACAAATTAAAAAAAAATAGAAGGTATTAATCAGCTTTTTAATGTAATATAGCAAAACTTTATAAACATTATATGCCTGGAAAGTCTTGTCATTTGCAAAATTTAGATTGCAGGATGAATATTTAAGCAGTTATACAAACTTTTGTTACTATTTTTCGTGTATACAAACCTGTTATCACGAGTCAATGTTTCCGACAGCATTGCAAGTGTACGGAACAGGCACCACTTCTGTGCTGTTGAACCTGTTACTTACGCTTTAATTGCTGCCAACACTCCAATAAAGGGAGTTTTAATATCAGTTTCCAAAAATCTCAAGCAGCCTTCATGTTGCACAAATTGAAAGGAAAAGAAAGTGTGAGGAGAAGGAAGAGAGTGGAAGAAAAGGGAAGAGGAGGAGAGTTACAATGAGAGATAATGGGGATAGAGAAAGAGAGAGAGAGACAGAAAGGGAAGGAGAGAGCGAGGAGGTTGAGTGATAGCGGGAGAAGGAAAGATATAGGATACGGAATGAAAGAGTGGGGAGGGAGAGAGAGAGAACGAGAGAGAGAGAGAGAGTCCTCTACACAGTTAACGCAATGACGCGAACGGAGCTGCGGGTTCTGCCAGTAACTCATAGATTTATGTGATATTTCTTTCATAATTTTCAGCTAGTTATTAATGAAAGAAACTTAATAAATTTGCTAAGTCAAAGTAAAATCACAAATCCAAGAGAGTGGACCAGAATTCAACATGTATGATTATTATTATTATTATTAGTATTATTATCATTATTATTATTATTACTATTAATGCATTATGTCATGAATAATCATTATTGTTCGAAAATACTATTGCTGTAAAAATATTTGCAAAAAGCATTTGTATGTTGTGAAAGCGTAAAGGGTCCTTTGAGAATGTATTAATTGTAAACAAGAAAAAGAAAAATCTTATATGTTACACTCACATGACTTTCTCTACTCTGATAGGCTTTAAGCGATAGTCAAATATTTTAAGAGCTGGTTGCTATGTGGAGTATTCCATTCTCTTTGCATTACCAGGACAAAAAAAATGAATAACGAATTTGAGAAAAAGTACCTATAAGTATTGGAAAATTTAAGGGAATAACAAGCAATATCTCGAAAATGGTTCACTCAACAACAACAAAAATGTATATGACCTAAATTGTGTATTTTAACGCGATCTACATTTTTTGTGTAGTAAAATTTTGTCTACCTCAGTAGGATATATAGGAGAGAGCTGGCTCACTTTTTTGCGATTATATGGGAAAGGATAGGGAAAACGAAGGTAGATGCTAGGTTGAGAGAGCCTTCAAGGAGGAAAATGCGTTTATATGGGAGAGATAGGGAATACGAGGACTGACGCTAGGCTAGAGAGTGGTAGGAGGGGGAGTGCGCTTTATATGTTTGAGAAGTATAGGAACAGGAAGAGGGTGCTAGGCTAGACAGAGGTTGAGGAGTAGAGTATAGGTTATATGAGAGGTATAGGAAAACGAGGGGAGGTGTTAGGCTAGACAGAGGCTGAGTAATGTATGGTTTATATGAGCGGTATAGGAAAACGATGAGAGGTGCTAGGCTAGACAGAGGCTGAGTAATGTATGGTTTATATGAGCGGTATAGGAAAACGATGAGAGGTGTTAGACTAGACAGGGCTTGAAACGTAGTGCATGGTTTATATGAGAAGTATAGGAAAACGAGGAGAGGTATTAGGTTAGGAGAATTGAGTTTGTGTTTATAAGGAGAGACGAGAGAAAACGGAGAGAGATCCTATGATAGGATAGACAGGTGTTAAAGTTAGGTTAGATAGGAAACCAAGGAGTGATACTCAGCTAGAGGGGGGGGGACAGGAGGGAATGCGCTTTTGAGAGGTAGGGGATACGGGGAGTGGTGTTAGACTAGACAGGGCTTGAAACGTAGGGCATGGTTTATATGTATGAGAAGTATAGGAACAGGAAGAGGGGTGCTAGGTTAGACAGAGGTTGAGGAGTAGAGTATAGTTTATATGAGAGCTATAGGAAAACGAGGAGAGGAGTTAGACTAGACAGAGGTCGAGGAGCAGAGTATGGTTTATGTGAGAGTCATAGGTAAACGAGAGAGGCGTTAGGCTAGACAGAGCTAGAGGAGTAGAGTATGGTTTATATGAGAGGTATAGGAACAGGAGGAGAGGTGTTAGGCTAGACAGGTAGTGTAGCAGTAGGAATATGGGCTTATATACAGGAGAGATAGGGAATAGGAGGTGCTAGACTTGAAAGCGACTTTAGACGTGAACTTAGTGGAAAACTGTTTCATGTCAATGTTCTAGACATGCCCATCACGTAACCTATTCAGGGAAAAGGTGACTCGTTCAGGGGAAAAAGGCGACTGCTCAGGGAAAAAGGAGGCTCACAAAGGGAAAAAAGATGACTCGTTTAGGGGAAAAAGGTGACTGCTCAGGGAAAAAGGTGACCCACAAAGGGAAAAAGTTCACCAGCAAAGGGAAAAACGTGACCAGCAAAGGGAAAAAGGTGACCAGTAAAGGGAAAAATGTAACCAGCAAAGGGAGAAAGGTGAACAGCAAAGGGAAAAACGTGAACAGCAAAGGGAAAAAGGTGAGCCATAAAGGGAAAAAGGTGACCTGCAACGGGAAAAGCTAACCCACTAACACTAACAGGTAAGTAATTCAGGTAGTATTGCAAGAGGCTGACTGGATCATAGCAGTGTATGATTTCACAGGTAATTCAGCTAGTATCGTATGTATTTAGGCTAATTCGTCTAATAACACAGGATAGATTCCAGATGCTAACTGCATCATGGCTCTGCATGATTTCACAGATAATTCAGCTAGCATCGTGGGCATTTAAGGTAATTCAGCTAGTATCACAGGAGGATAGAATCTAGGGTTGGGTATAGCATAGTTTCATATTTCACAGGTAATTCAGGTAGTATCACGGGTGCTCGTGCTAATTTAGAGCAGGAATTCGTATCAGAGCTAGTTAAGGTAATTTCACATGATTCGGGTAGTATCACAGGTATTTAAATCATTTTCACAGCCAATTCAGCTAGTATCTTGAGCATTTAAGCTAATTCAGCTAGTATCACAGGAGGCTAGATTCCAGAGGCTAACTGCATCATAGCTATGCATGATTTCACAGCTAATTCAGCTAGTATCGTAGGTATTTAGGCTAATTCAGCTAGTATCACAGGAGGTTAGATTCCAGGGTTGGGTATAGCATAGTTTCATATTTCACAGGTAATTCAGAGGGTATCGTAGGTATTTAGGATAATTCAAGTAACATAGGTGTTTAGAGTAATTAAGCAAGCATTACAGGAGGGTAGGTTCCAGGGGTTGGTTATAGCCTAGTTTCGTATTTTACAGATAGTTCAGGTAATATCGTAAGTATTTGGGTAATCAGCATAGTTTCACAGATGCTCGTGATAATTTCGATCAGAGATTTGTATCACAGCTATTTAAGGTAAATGCAGGTGATTCAGGTTGTATCAATGGTATTTGTGTCATTTTAACAGGTAATTCAGATAGTGTCTAGGTATTTGGGCGATTCAAGCATCATAGGTGTTTAGAGTAACTCAGCTAGTATCACAGGGGGCTAGATTCAATGATCAGGGTTTCGTATCAGAGCTATTTAATGTAATTTCACTTGATTCGAGTAGTATCACAGGTATTTAAGTCATTTTAACGGGCAATTCAACTAGTATCACAGGTACTCATGGTAATATAGAGAGTAATTAAATTATAAAACATTTCTCATCCAACGTTACAACAATTTATATACTTTTTCTAAATCTTACAAACTTATTATATGTTAAACAGTTATTGTACGATGCGGAGAGGGATAAACTGCATATTGGTTCACAAATTGAAAAGCTTTACGTCAACATACCTTTATTTTAGTTCGGTGTAGATGTCTCTCCCCTTTTATCTAGGCTTGAGACTAGCACTAGGATTGCTCCTAATGGCAGGGTTACCACCTTCCCTTCCATCTTCTTCTTTCATCAGGCGTCAGCTATCTGCATATACAGCACACAGATAACCTTCTTTTTTAAGATTGTAGACTCACGATAAAATCTTTATCTTTAACTTACATTCTTTTAAGCACTGTTTGTAATGGCGTAATGCCCATACGCATATGTCGTTATCCCATCCTCAGCAATAATTCTTTTATCATCAAACGGAGTCAATGCAATTTTATTCACTTGCACTGTAGCAAGAGCATGCTTTCGTGATAGGATCAGATTCATAGGTGTTCTGATGATTTCACAGGTTTTAAGACAGTCTGTATAGCTGTCAAACGAAATGTACTGCTTAATAGCGCTACGTTTTATACCTTTAATCTTTTTTATCATTGACCCTTGAATATCTAAGGCATACATCTTAGGACGTAGTCCAACAAAGCGTAGAATGATTTTGCTATTAGCCTCATCTTTAAATTTTCCCAATACCTTCTTGTTCTGAGTAGAGTAACATATATGGTTGGCAGGGTAATCAGCTGTATCGAGATGCTCAAGAAAACGTAGCTTGTCCTGGTACACATCTTCAGTTGTTACACGATGAATGAACGAATCAGTGTCCATATACATAAGCTTCAGGTTTTCAGCTCCATAATAAGGCAACAAAACGTCGTAATGATAGTTATACATTAATGTCTTGGAGATATCCAACACACTCATACCAATGTATATAGGCTTGTTGAATACAATCTGACGAGAGGCCATATGTACAGCAGCTAGATTATCAGCATATATCGTCCTGTCGATAAACGTAGGCTTGGCGATCAGCTTCTCTAGAGTTTTTTCATTGGTCACCAGTCGTATATCCATACGGTTACGCAGGTTCTCCATAGTTTTTCCAAACATAGCGTTGTTAAAGAGCTTGTAGAGATCCTTCTCGAAATCATTTGCAGCTTGTTGTCGTAGCCTGTTGTTAAATTCCACATAAGGTTTCAACCACTGAGACTGTCGGAATTGTAGCACACGATGGATTTTTGTTAGTCGTAGTCCATGACTAAGAGCTTGCTTCAAAGCCATGTAATGCACTACATACTTCTTTCGAGGTCCAAGATGGGGTATCAGTTTCTTTGTAGATGCTTCCAATGGTTTCATACACTCTGGCAGGAAAGGTAGATCGTTGTGTAGATCGTGAAGTTCTGCAGGATACTCGATGTCAACTTCTAATATGTACCCATGAGGATCATCTTCTTGTAGTGTTTCTAAGTTGATTTCTTCAGGTGACACCCACTGAAATCCAGCAAAAGGAAGAGCGTGACACATTGCCCACCCATATTGGTTATTAGCGTCCTCGTATGTGATAAATTGGGTTGGTCTCGACGGATCAAACTTATCCATATAAGTGTTATTAGCCTCAGCATACCGATGGGAAACTTGGCATAAACCTCCTCTTATACCTGATTCCACCATGAGTAGTTGATCATAATCTTGTAACAGCTCTAACTTAATCCCAGTATACAGTAACATGGCGTCCCATGTAAGACCTGGAGAGGTAAAATAATGGGCAGGATCAACTTTGTGTGTTTTAAGGGTTTGCTCTCTGAACGTCTCAAAGACATCAGCTAGGAGAAGTACATCCGAAGTTAAGTAGAGATCGCTGTACTCTCCCAGGTTTCTCACATTGAACAGCTCCCATACATTTCTAGCATGATCGTAGTCAGTATCAGTAATTTCTTCTTCATTTAATCTATTGTAGAAGGAGTCCTTAGGAGGCAAGCAGGTCTCGTTCAGGACATCCCATGACGTAACAAAATCATATGGAAATACACCCTTACGGGTCATCAACTTCAATTTGTCTTCTCCAAAGTACTTTAGCGTTTCAGGATACGAGGTTAGATTTTTTACCAACTTATCCAAGCTTGTACTGAGGAATCGGAAGCTATCCACAAATCGAAGCTTTATATCTCCTACATACTTGGTGAATGAGATATAGCTTTCTTCAGAGTTAGGAATTACCTCCAAACGTTCACTTGTACACCCCAGCTCCTTAACAATGAAATGCGAGTCATATCCGCTAAGGTTATGCATGAAGACTGGTATATATTTAGGTGTTTTACAGGCTAAATTACATTCATTATGAAGACTTCCACGATATTCACCGCTGATGTGATCATGGTCGCGTACTTTATAGTTCTCTTCTGTAAAGGGTTTTCCACACAAGTAGCATGCTGAAGAAGACTCAAAATCCTTTTGCTGTTGATCCGTAAGTTTCAGAGGCTTAGCAGATTTGTATATATTACCAATCATTTTTGCAAGAGATGTCAGGTACAGCATAAACTTCTGAGCAGCATCAGCACCACGATACACATAGGGTTGCTTAGGAAGATCAGTTTCGAGATGTTCAACACTGGAGGTAGGCTTCACGTAAACACAGAAGCTCATTGGTGTGTGCTCTTGATAAGGGGTTGTATAGGAAGTTTCAGGATTGGGTATACACGTATGGCATGGAGTGAGAATACTCTCAAAATCAGCATAGATGACATAAGGTACTTTCAGCATCCTCTCAACATTTTTAAACTGAACAATTGATTTCTCCTTGGTAGGCATATCTACCCTCGCAACACCATGTTGAATACAGACGGCTGCATGTTCTTGTAGTTTTTCCAGTCCACTTCGTCCATATCGGTTATCAAAATGTATAAAACAGCGCTTACAAGTATAAACCCGTCCATTATGGTTAGTTTTCTGGCGTCGAACGAGTTTCTCAAAATTCTTTATATACACGTAGTGATGTTTTCCACTGCTGTCATTCAATAGTAGCAGGTCGCGATGTTCAGGTAGTTCAATGTCAGCAACCTTTATTGGATACACTTCATGCTTCTCATCCAGCCCGAAAACGTTAATGGATATCTTGTTAAACTTCTCAAATTTAGGTATTTGAGAAAGTGGAGTAGGGTAGGAAACACAGCTGAAGTCGTACTTGTCTTGAAGTTGTTTGTATTTGTTCACACGCAGTGCATTCTTCCCTATGAATTTAGCTAATACAGAGTACATGAAACATTTCTCGTCGCTAAAGTTCTGGATGTTTATACATGCTTTCCTTGCTTCAACAGCTGACGGTAGTGGTATGTAGCTACTTCCTCGTAACGGGTTGTACTTGTTGATACGAAGTCGAACTCCTTCCACAGCAAGCAAAGCCCAGCTGCTACCCTTAAGCTGAGACTCCTCCATTTCAGTCACCAATTTCTTGAATTTCACTTCCATCGTTGAGTCCAGATCAGTTTCCAGGAAAACAGCTTGATTCCGTGTTTTAAATGTTTTGTCACAGGTTTCTCCAATACTGTTAACAAATCGACACTCAGCCAGCAGATTAATTTTAACACTCTTATGAATGCTAAGCTCTTTATGCACAGCCTGGATTATACGTTGTTTTGCCTCTTGCAGATACATATTTAGGTCCTTAGCTGATTCGCATCGTATAAAATACGATTTCAATCGTCCTTCGAATGAAGTTTCGTATTCTTTCATATCACAGTCCTCCATTGTTGACAGTAACTGATGTTTAGTTGGCTCCAATCTTCTTTTCTTCTGAGGGCTGCTTATTTCACATATATCTTCGTGTCGCTGTCCCTTATAACAATCTTTGAAGGTTACATTACAATGTTTACATTTGAAGAGCTTCTTGCAGCTCATCTCGTGTCTTCTCTTGTCATAACCTCGGAGGAACTTCTTCCCACATTTTCCGCATGCATATCCAGTAGCGCTTGGAATAATATCCTTATACGCTGAGTTATTCATCTTTATTCTTGATGTAATAACGTATTAATCACTGATCAATGAAATGTAGACCTCTTCACCTTGACACCACTTTAGAAAGCTGATTATTCTTGGAGAGAACACGATGTTAACACCTCAAGACTAATTAGCACAATGAAGTCCAATGCCCTAGATCACCATATTTATAGAGGGAGCACGAACCTTTTAGATCAATCATAAACTCGCTCCATAACCACCTGTATATTATCGCTCAACGTGTACTAACCCCCCAGCCATATAACCTCAAGTCTAGAGACAGGATGTTTATGACGTCACACCCAGAGACAGGATGTCTGGCAGCATCAAACACGTTTAAACTCGTCTCATAACTACCTGCTTATGCTGTCACACCAGCAAGAGAAGTATTCCCACACGCTCATTCAGACATATATTTCAAATTCAAGCCCACCACCACCATCACCACCTATTGTACCAAGGTTAATTCAAGCTGTATTATCACAATACTTAAAAGTAAAAGCTTAAAAGGAAACCTAGAAGATTTTCCCCCTTATTTACTTAATTATCTCATGTTTTCATTCCCTTTTCAATTCTTCCTTTCCATCTTCTCACAGAAAGCCCATTACATTTCACTACAATCATGAGAAAAGCAATTTTTCCATAGTTACACAGATTCTAAGCTTCTAAATCGAACCGGGTAATACTTTTAATAAATGTATTTTAGCTCCCCAATATCAGCATCTACCATTTAATCTTTACTCGAACCTGATATGATCCATAAGCTTGAAGATATATGAAATCACCCCTTCGGGATTCGATCTGAGTACTTTAAAGTAATATTTGTCACGATAACGATATTTAAGGACTAGATACTCTGTTTGCGTTTACCTTGACATGTTTATCTAAATTAAATTACGAGTTATTAAATTTATAATTAAATTACATTTTATCGGTATTCGAACCCAGAACACCAGGAACAAGATAATTTATAATATTAGTCTGACATGTTTAAAGGTGCTGTATGCAGTTACATCATCGATCTAAGTGATATATTCTAGTGTACAGAGGAAAATTAAGAAAGTCATTAAAAGATGGGGAATCGAACCAAGCACAACTGATTAGCAATTATATACAGCATTAATCACCCAGTACAGAACCTATCAATCATGCTTTAGTCCACTCCTCTACCTCACTTAGTTCCCGAGATAATGAAAATTTAAAAATCAAGGATCGAACCCAGGACGTCAGGTATCTAATTACACATTTACAAGATACTACCTAATAACATAAACGCAATAAAGTTTATTTGGCGTCTTTATCTTAATTGGTTTAGGAGTTATTAAATTTAAAAGTAAATTCCATCGAATCAGTATTCGAACCCAGAACACCAAGAACAAAATAATTTATAATATGAGTTTGGTATGCTTAAAGGTGCTGTATGTAGTTACAGCATCAATCTAACTGATATTTTCTAGAGTATAGAGTAAAATTAAGGAAGTCATTAAAAAATCAGGATTCGAACTAGAGACAAGTGATTAAAAATTATATACAGTATTAATTACACATTATAACAGCTATCAAACATGCTTTGGTCCATTCCTCTAGCTTTCTTAGTTTCCGAGATAATAAAGTTTTTAAAATTAAGGATCGAACCCAGGACACCAGGTACCCAAATATACATTTACAAGAAACTACCTAATGACATTAATGTCATAAAGTTTATTTGACGTCTTTATCTTAATTAGTCTCTGAGTTATTAGAAGATGAATTTGTAATCACCCGTAGGATTCGACCCCAGGCATCCAGGTCAACTTGGAACAATACCCTAATGACGCGGCGCATTCCAAAGAATTGATTAGTTTTTATCCCATTGTTCTATCTCTTTTCATTCAGGAGATATAAGCGATTAAACAGTAGAAATAAAATGTATGTTCTGGCACACAGAGAGATGCCGACATCTGATAAAGTTCTTTGATCTATGCCGGCAAGCTCCGCCCATTTTATTTCTACTGTTTAATCGCTTATATCTCCTGAATGAAAAGAGATAGAACAATGGGATAAAAACTAATCAATTCTTTGGAATGCGCCGCGTCATTAGGGTATTGTTCAAAGTTGACCTGGATGCCTGGGGTCGAATCCTACGGGTGATTACAAATTCATCTTCTAATAACTCAGAGACTAATTAAGATAAAGACGTCAAATAAACTTTATGACATTAATGTCATTAGGTAGTTTCTTGTAAATGTATATTTGGGTACCTGGTGTCCTGGGTTCGATCCTTAATTTTAAAAACTTTATTATCTCGGAAACTAAGAAAGCTAGAGGAATAGCCCAAAGCATGTTTGATAGCTGTTATAATGTGTAATTAATACTGTATATAATTTTTAATCACTTGTCTCTAGTTCGAATCCTGATTTTTTAATGACTTCCTTAATTTTACTCTATACTCTAGAAAATATCAGTTAGATTGATGCTGTAACTACATACAGCACCTTTAAGCATACCAAACTCATATTATAAATTATTTTGTTCTTGGTGTTCTGGGTTCGAATACTGATTCGATGGAATTTACTTTTAAATTTAATAACTCCTAAACCAATTAAGATAAAGACGCCAAATAAACTTTATTGCGTTTATGTTATTAGGTAGTATCTTGTAAATGTGTAATTAGATACCTGACGTCCTGGGTTCGATCTTTGATTTTTAAATTTTCATTATCTCGGGAACTAAGTGAGGTAGAGGAGTGGACTAAAGCATGATTGATAGGTTCTGTACTGGGTGATTAATGCTGTATATAATTGCTAATCAGTTGTGCTTGGTTCGATTCCCCATCTTTTAATGACTTTCTTAATTTTCCTCTGTACACTAGAATATATCACTTAGATCGATGATGTAACTGCATACAGCACCTTTAAACATGTCAGACTAATATTATAAATTATCTTGTTCCTGGTGTTCTGGGTTCGAATACCGATAAAATGTAATTTAATTATAAATTTAATAACTCGTAATTTAATTTAGATAAACATGTCAAGGTAAACGCAAACAGAGTATCTAGTCCTTAAATATCGTTATCGTGACAAATATTACTTTAAAGTACTCAGATCGAATCCCGAAGGGGTGATTTCATATATCTTCAAGCTTATGGATCATATCAGGTTCGAGTAAAGATTAAATGGTAGATGCTGATATTGGGGAGCTAAAATACATTTATTAAAAGTATTACCCGGTTCGATTTAGAAGCTTAGAATCTGTGTAACTATGGAAAAATTGCTTTTCTCATGATTGTAGTGAAATGTAATGGGCTTTCTGTGAGAAGATGGAAAGGAAGAATTGAAAAGGGAATGAAAACATGAGATAATTAAGTAAATAAGGGGGAAAATCTTCTAGGTTTCCTTTTAAGCTTTTACTTTTAAGTATTGTGATAATACAGCTTGAATTAACCTTGGTACAATAGGTGGTGATGGTGGTGGTGGGCTTGAATTTGAAATATATGTCTGAATGAGCGTGTGGGAATACTTCTCTTGCTGGTGTGACAGCATACGCAGGTAGTTATGAGACGAGTTTAAACGTGTTTGATGCTGCCAGACATCCTGTCTCTGGGTGTGACGTCATAAACATCCTGTCTCTAGACTTGAGGTTATATGGCTGGGGGGTTAGTACACGTTGAGCGATCATATACAGGTGGTTATGGAGCGAGTTTATGATTGATCTAAAAGGTTCGTGCTCCCTCTATAAATATGGTGATCTAGGGCATTGGACTTCATTGTGCTAATTAGTCTTGAGGTGTTAACATCGTGTTCTCTCCAAGAATAATCAGCTTTCTAAAGTGGTGTCAAGGTGAAGAGGTCTACATTTCATTGATCAGTGATTAATACGTTATTACATCAAGAATAAAGATGAATAACTCAGCGTATAAGGATATTATTCCAAGCGCTACTGGATATGCATGCGGAAAATGTGGGAAGAAGTTCCTCCGAGGTTATGACAAGAGAAGACACGAGATGAGCTGCAAGAAGCTCTTCAAATGTAAACATTGTAATGTAACCTTCAAAGATTGTTATAAGGGACAGCGACACGAAGATATATGTGAAATAAGCAGCCCTCAGAAGAAAAGAAGATTGGAGCCAACTAAACATCAGTTACTGTCAACAATGGAGGACTGTGATATGAAAGAATACGAAACTTCATTCGAAGGACGATTGAAATCGTATTTTATACGATGCGAATCAGCTAAGGACCTAAATATGTATCTGCAAGAGGCAAAACAACGTATAATCCAGGCTGTGCATAAAGAGCTTAGCATTCATAAGAGTGTTAAAATTAATCTGCTGGCTGAGTGTCGATTTGTTAACAGTATTGGAGAAACCTGTGACAAAACATTTAAAACACGGAATCAAGCTGTTTTCCTGGAAACTGATCTGGACTCAACGATGGAAGTGAAATTCAAGAAATTGGTGACTGAAATGGAGGAGTCTCAGCTTAAGGGTAGCAGCTGGGCTTTGCTTGCTGTGGAAGGAGTTCGACTTCGTATCAACAAGTACAACCCGTTACGAGGAAGTAGCTACATACCACTACCGTCAGCTGTTGAAGCAAGGAAAGCATGTATAAACATCCAGAACTTTAGCGACGAGAAATGTTTCATGTACTCTGTATTAGCTAAATTCATAGGGAAGAATGCACTGCGTGTGAACAAATACAAACAACTTCAAGACAAGTACGACTTCAGCTGTGTTTCCTACCCTACTCCACTTTCTCAAATACCTAAATTTGAGAAGTTTAACAAGATATCCATTAACGTTTTCGGGCTGGATGAGAAGCATGAAGTGTATCCAATAAAGGTTGCTGACATTGAACTACCTGAACATCGCGACCTGCTACTATTGAATGACAGCAGTGGAAAACATCACTACGTGTATATAAAGAATTTTGAGAAACTCGTTCGACGCCAGAAAACTAACCATAATGGACGGGTTTATACTTGTAAGCGCTGGTTTACACATTTTGATAATCGATATGGACGAAGTGGACTGGAAAAACTACAAGAACATGCAGCCGTCTGTATTCAACATGGTGTTGCGAGGGTAGTTATGCCTACCAAGGAGAAATCAATTGTTCAGTTTAAAAATGTTGAGAGGATGCTGAAAGTACCTTATGTCATCTATGCTGATTTTGAGAGTATTCTCACTCCATGCCATACGTGTATACCCAATCCTGAAACTTCCTATACAACCCCTTATCAAGAGCACACACCAATGAGCTTCTGTGTTTACGTGAAGCCTACATCCAGTGTTGAACATCTCGAAACTGATCTTCCTAAGCAACCCTATGTGTATCGTGGTGCTGATGCTGCTCAGAAGTTTATGCTGTACCTGACATCTCTTGCAAAAATGATTGGTAATATATACAAATCTGCTAAGCCTCTGAAACTTACGGATCAACAGCAAAAGGATTTTGAGTCTTCTTCAGCATGCTACTTGTGTGGAAAACCCTTTACAGAAGAGAACTATAAAGTACGCGACCATGATCACATCAGCGGTGAATATCGTGGAAGTCTTCATAATGAATGTAATTTAGCCTGTAAAACACCTAAATATATACCAGTCTTCATGCATAACCTTAGCGGATATGACTCGCATTTCATTGTTAAGGAGCTGGGGTGTACAAGTGAACGTTTGGAGGTAATTCCTAACTCTGAAGAAAGCTATATCTCATTCACCAAGTATGTAGGAGATATAAAGCTTCGATTTGTGGATAGCTTCCGATTCCTCAGTACAAGCTTGGATAAGTTGGTAAAAAATCTAACCTCGTATCCTGAAACGCTAAAGTACTTTGGAGAAGACAAATTGAAGTTGATGACCCGTAAGGGTGTATTTCCATATGATTTTGTTACGTCATGGGATGTCCTGAACGAGACCTGCTTGCCTCCTAAGGACTCCTTCTACAATAGATTAAATGAAGAAGAAATTACTGATACTGACTACGATCATGCTAGAAATGTATGGGAGCTGTTCAATGTGAGAAACCTGGGAGAGTACAGCGATCTCTACTTAACTTCGGATGTACTTCTCCTAGCTGATGTCTTTGAGACGTTCAGAGAGCAAACCCTTAAAACACACAAAGTTGATCCTGCCCATTATTTTACCTCTCCAGGTCTTACATGGGACGCCATGTTACTGTATACTGGGATTAAGTTAGAGCTGTTACAAGATTATGATCAACTACTCATGGTGGAATCAGGTATAAGAGGAGGTTTATGCCAAGTTTCCCATCGGTATGCTGAGGCTAATAACACTTATATGGATAAGTTTGATCCGTCGAGACCAACCCAATTTATCACATACGAGGACGCTAATAACCAATATGGGTGGGCAATGTGTCACGCTCTTCCTTTTGCTGGATTTCAGTGGGTGTCACCTGAAGAAATCAACTTAGAAACACTACAAGAAGATGATCCTCATGGGTACATATTAGAAGTTGACATCGAGTATCCTGCAGAACTTCACGATCTACACAACGATCTACCTTTCCTGCCAGAGTGTATGAAACCATTGGAAGCATCTACAAAGAAACTGATACCCCATCTTGGACCTCGAAAGAAGTATGTAGTGCATTACATGGCTTTGAAGCAAGCTCTTAGTCATGGACTACGACTAACAAAAATCCATCGTGTGCTACAATTCCGACAGTCTCAGTGGTTGAAACCTTATGTGGAATTTAACAACAGGCTACGACAACAAGCTGCAAATGATTTCGAGAAGGATCTCTACAAGCTCTTTAACAACGCTATGTTTGGAAAAACTATGGAGAACCTGCGTAACCGTATGGATATACGACTGGTGACCAATGAAAAAACTCTAGAGAAGCTGATCGCCAAGCCTACGTTTATCGACAGGACGATATATGCTGATAATCTAGCTGCTGTACATATGGCCTCTCGTCAGATTGTATTCAACAAGCCTATATACATTGGTATGAGTGTGTTGGATATCTCCAAGACATTAATGTATAACTATCATTACGACGTTTTGTTGCCTTATTATGGAGCTGAAAACCTGAAGCTTATGTATATGGACACTGATTCGTTCATTCATCGTGTAACAACTGAAGATGTGTACCAGGACAAGCTACGTTTTCTTGAGCATCTCGATACAGCTGATTACCCTGCCAACCATATATGTTACTCTACTCAGAACAAGAAGGTTTTGGGAAAATTTAAAGATGAGGCTAATAGCAAAATCATTCTACGCTTTGTTGGACTACGTCCTAAGATGTATGCCTTAGATATTCAAGGGTCAATGATAAAAAAGATTAAAGGTATAAAACGTAGCGCTATTAAGCAGTACATTTCGTTTGACAGCTATACAGACTGTCTTAAAACCTGTGAAATCATCAGAACACCTATGAATCTGATCCTATCACGAAAGCATGCTCTTGCTACAGTGCAAGTGAATAAAATTGCATTGACTCCGTTTGATGATAAAAGAATTATTGCTGAGGATGGTATAACGACATATGCGTATGGACATTACGCCATTACAAACAGTGCTTAAAAGAATGTAAGTTAAAGATAAAGATTTTATCGTGAGTCTACAATCTTAAAAACGAAGGTTATCTGTGTGCTGTATATGCAGATAGCTGACGCCTGATGAAGAAAGAAGAAGATGGAAGGGAAGGTGGTAACCCTGCCATTAGGAGCAATCCTAGTGCTAGTCTCAAGCCTAGATAAAAGGGGAGAGACATCTACACCGAACTAAAATAAAGGTATGTTGACGTAAAGCTTTTCAATTTGTGAACCAATATGCAGTTTATCCCTCTCCGCATCGTACAATAACTGTTTAACATATAATAAGTTTGTAAGATTTGGAAAAAGTATATAAATTGTTGTAACGTTGGATGAGAAATGTTTTATAATTTAATTACTCTCTATATTACCATGAGTACCTGTGATACTAGTTGAATTGCCCGTTAAAATGACTTAAATACCTGTGATACTACTCGAATCAAGTGAAATTACATTAAATAGCTCTGATACGAAACCCTGATCATTGAATCTAGCCCCCTGTGATACTAGCTGAGTTACTCTAAACACCTATGATGCTTGAATCGCCCAAATACCTAGACACTATCTGAATTACCTGTTAAAATGACACAAATACCATTGATACAACCTGAATCACCTGCATTTACCTTAAATAGCTGTGATACAAATCTCTGATCGAAATTATCACGAGCATCTGTGAAACTATGCTGATTACCCAAATACTTACGATATTACCTGAACTATCTGTAAAATACGAAACTAGGCTATAACCAACCCCTGGAACCTACCCTCCTGTAATGCTTGCTTAATTACTCTAAACACCTATGTTACTTGAATTATCCTAAATACCTACGATACCCTCTGAATTACCTGTGAAATATGAAACTATGCTATACCCAACCCTGGAATCTAACCTCCTGTGATACTAGCTGAATTAGCCTAAATACCTACGATACTAGCTGAATTAGCTGTGAAATCATGCATAGCTATGATGCAGTTAGCCTCTGGAATCTAGCCTCCTGTGATACTAGCTGAATTAGCTTAAATGCTCAAGATACTAGCTGAATTGGCTGTGAAAATGATTTAAATACCTGTGATACTACCCGAATCATGTGAAATTACCTTAACTAGCTCTGATACGAATTCCTGCTCTAAATTAGCACGAGCACCCGTGATACTACCTGAATTACCTGTGAAATATGAAACTATGCTATACCCAACCCTAGATTCTATCCTCCTGTGATACTAGCTGAATTACCTTAAATGCCCACGATGCTAGCTGAATTATCTGTGAAATCATGCAGAGCCATGATGCAGTTAGCATCTGGAATCTATCCTGTGTTATTAGACGAATTAGCCTAAATACATACGATACTAGCTGAATTACCTGTGAAATCATACACTGCTATGATCCAGTCAGCCTCTTGCAATACTACCTGAATTACTTACCTGTTAGTGTTAGTGGGTTAGCTTTTCCCGTTGCAGGTCACCTTTTTCCCTTTATGGCTCACCTTTTTCCCTTTGCTGTTCACGTTTTTCCCTTTGCTGTTCACCTTTTTCCCTTTGCTGGTTACATTTTTCCCTTTACTGGTCACCTTTTTCCCTTTGCTGGTCACGTTTTTCCCTTTGCTGGTGAACTTTTTCCCTTTGTGGGTCACCTTTTTCCCTGAGCAGTCACCTTTTTCCCCTAAACGAGTCATCTTTTTTCCCTTTGTGAGCCTCCTTTTTCCCTGAGCAGTCGCCTTTTTCCCCTGAACGAGTCACCTTTTCCCTGAATAGGTTACGTGATGGGCATGTCTAGAACATTGACATGAAACAGTTTTCCACTAAGTTCACGTCTAAAGTCGCTTTCAAGTCTAGCACCTCCTATTCCCTATCTCTCCTGTATATAAGCCCATATTCCTACTGCTACACTACCTGTCTAGCCTAACACCTCTCCTCCTGTTCCTATACCTCTCATATAAACCATACTCTACTCCTCTAGCTCTGTCTAGCCTAACGCCTCTCTCGTTTACCTATGACTCTCACATAAACCATACTCTGCTCCTCGACCTCTGTCTAGTCTAACTCCTCTCCTCGTTTTCCTATAGCTCTCATATAAACTATACTCTACTCCTCAACCTCTGTCTAACCTAGCACCCCTCTTCCTGTTCCTATACTTCTCATACATATAAACCATGCCCTACGTTTCAAGCCCTGTCTAGTCTAACACCACTCCCCGTATCCCCTACCTCTCAAAAGCGCATTCCCTCCTGTCCCCCCCCTCTAGCTGAGTATCACTCCTTGGTTTCCTATCTAACCTAACTTTAACACCTGTCTATCCTATCATAGGATCTCTCTCCGTTTTCTCTCGTCTCTCCTTATAAACACAAACTCAATTCTCCTAACCTAATACCTCTCCTCGTTTTCCTATACTTCTCATATAAACCATGCACTACGTTTCAAGCCCTGTCTAGTCTAACATCTCTCATCGTTTTCCTATACCGCTCATATAAACCATACATTACTCAGCCTCTGTCTAGCCTAGCACCTCTCATCGTTTTCCTATACCGCTCATATAAACCATACATTACTCAGCCTCTGTCTAGCCTAACACCTCCCCTCGTTTTCCTATACCTCTCATATAACCTATACTCTACTCCTCAACCTCTGTCTAGCCTAGCACCCTCTTCCTGTTCCTATACTTCTCAAACATATAAAGCGCACTCCCCCTCCTACCACTCTCTAGCCTAGCGTCAGTCCTCGTATTCCCTATCTCTCCCATATAAACGCATTTTCCTCCTTGAAGGCTCTCTCAACCTAGCATCTACCTTCGTTTTCCCTATCCTTTCCCATATAAACGCAAAAAAGTGAGCCAGCTCTCTCCTATATATCCTACTTACCTCTTATGGTTTACCAGTTATGCAAAAGTGGTTCACAATGAAAAATACTTTTGGAGACATTCCCAGAAAATTCGAGATATACATTTCATTTGTCATGAAAATATCTTAAACATGATATTTTAATCAAAATCGTTAGAGGCATTTTTGAGAAAATTAAAATTTTCGAAAAATGTTCCATGCAAAGGGTAGTCTGGTGTGGGGAATTTCTTGAAAACCTTCGTGTCGCATTTCTGGAAGATACTGAACCTAAATACCAAGTTTGGTGTTTATCGACTGTTCGTTTCTGAGTTATGCTGTTCACAGTCACACACGGACATGTTTCCAAAAATGCTTTTTTTTGTATTTAGGGGGTCTCAAAACATATATTTCTGGTGAAATCTCGGTATCGAATTTTTGGGTGGAATACAATACTTCCCCTACTTAGTATACGTAGTAGAGAAAGTAAAAATGAATAACAAGTGTTGTAAAATCTAATGAATATAACAAAAGAGAAAATCTGAACTGCAATATGTTTTAAAAGGAATTAGAATTGTAAATATTTATTCGTATTATTATATGATTTATTTAACTACAAGAAATTGTAAATTAAATGTATATATTTTATTATGGTTACCAACCAAGCACATAAAAGTAAACAACATTCAACTTTTTCATGGACGTGAAAATTTTTCTCAAGAAGAAGACTGTTTCTAAAAAGCTAAAGTCTCACCTCGATTCGCAAGGCGAATTACACTGCATTGTATACAATAAAGGGTAAATAATTAACTGCGGAACTATAAAAGAAAGTCAACAAGCATTATTATAAAAATGTAAGTAAAGAATTGTATTTTGAAACATAAATATTGTTTATCGTTTACGCAATTACACTACCCGGGAAATAAAATTCACTTATTAGTGAAATTAAATTATTATAATTATTATTTAACTGTCTTACCTTACAAACACGAAAATACACCCTAGAGAAGAGTCAGTTGCTATAAACTGAGCTATACGATTTTAAATAATTTAAAGCACACCGGACAAATAAACTAAAGCAAAATTATTACGAGTAACACATTAACTAAGAAAAGGAAATTTCCACCAAGAATCACTTATGCCAAGCCAGGCAATACGTATACTACCAACTGCTTTAATCAGCGCGGTAAATTCAAATCAGGCAATTCAAAGTTACAGCATCCGAGATTACAGATCATCGAGAACTTCGATCAGAGATCAATCCACCAACTTCGTAACTGAGAAACAGGCAGGCAAACCGCTTCAATTTTATTAGAGGTGCTAAATATTAGGTTAAGTATTTATCTCTTCGTTTGTTTCTATGTGTGTACCTCGTTTTATGAAATATGTGGTCTAGAACAGTCGCACAACTTCCTCCGTCCACTACTTTGTGTATACAATACTATTCATGCTAAAAGAGTTATGTTTTGTGGCAGTATTTTATATCACAACACTGTAAATGCCAGAGTGATTGTAGTGTAAATTAGCATTATTGTATGACAATGATTTGAGATATTTGTTAATTATAAGCATTGTTAGGAAATAAGTTTACACGGCCTCACTGAAACTGACAATAGGAGCGGGTAACAATGAGCGAGGGGTTGAGATGTTTATCAATTAGGAGAGACAAACAAATAACGTCAGAGCAGCGCGCTTTTCTGTAGAAATGGAGGGAATATTCTCCCTAGAGCATATGTGTTCGTAATTTTGATTGGATATAAAAATAGATGCTAATGTTGGCGCGCTTTATTAACCAATAGCAGCTCTGTTATAATGTTTAGGCATATCAGGGTGAGGGAGTATAAAAAGCCAAAGCCAGAGACGTGTAACGCGCAGTCCAACAGAATTATTCACGGGTTAAACGTCGCGCAGTTCTACAGAATAATTCACAAGGCAAACGTCGCGCAGTTTTACAGAATCATTCACGGGTTAAACGTCGCGCAGTTCTACAGAATAATTCACGCGTTACACGTCGCGCAGTTCAACAGAATCATCCACGGGTTACACGTCGCGCAATTCTACAGAATCTCTCGCGTCGTAAAGCTAGTTATAAAATGCGAAATACGCGAATTAATAATGTGCGGCAAATAAGTGATTATAGTTACATTCGAAAATATAACAGTTTCAGTCAGGCGTGTATCAAAAGTAAATCTGTGAAATTAATGAAGTGTGACGGCAATAAAAGTGTAAAAACAAATTCTTTTATCAGTGTTATCTTTTAGTAACAACTCCTTTCCGTTTACACACCCTGTTTAAGAGATTTGCTCGACTATAGCTAGCCGGAGGACAAAGAACTCAAAATTCAAAATAGTAAAACAATAACAGGCGCTCAGCAATAAGATAACACGAAAGTTACCGCGACAGTTTATCAACAGTATTCTTACTAGAGGTTTTTATCCATCTAGAGTAAATGAAAACTCGAGTGGGATTTAATGAATATCTGGCTATTAAAGGAAAGTATACAAAGACTAGGGGCCTGTAGCAGCTGCCTTTTAGTTGGTGGAAGTTTGTAAACTTATAAAAAGGAAACACATTAAACAAAGACAAGTAATAAGAGTAAAGAATTATGTAATATTTTTCACTGAAGCAAATTAATTGCACAACAGAATGTGGTAATCACAATACCAGAAGCAACTTGACACTGTAGAATGTGTTATTGATTTTCACTGAAGCAAATTAATTGTTATATGAGGTTTAGAACAACACAGCCTGCACCAGATTCAATTCCACACTCTGTCAACAGAGTAGTCTCGTTACAACAGTATTTCTGTGTGCACAATGCTTAGTTTCTCTACTACGTATAGTAAGTAGGGAAAAGAATGCATTCCACCCAAAAATTCGATATCGAGTTTTACCGGAAATGCATGTTTTCAGGCACATTATATCCCCCAAATTTTTTAAACACATCCGTGTGTATGTCTGTGAACAGCATAATTCAAAAACGAAAAGTCGAATAAATACCAAACATGGTATTTAGGTTGAGGATCTTTCAAAGTTGCAACAGAAGATTTTCAAGAAAATACCCCACCCCAGACCACCTTTTGCATGAATCATTCTTCGAAAATTTTGATTTTCTCAAAAATGGCTATAACGATTTTGATTAAAATGTAATATATTTAAGATATTTTCATGACAAATAAACTGCATAACTTGAATTTTTTTGGGAATGTCTCCAAACGTCCTCTTCTTTCTGAATGGTTTTTGCATAGCTGGTATAAACCGTAAGAGATAGACAACATTTTTCCACACTAAAAATGTAGAGCTCGTTAAAACACAATTTATATCATATATTTCTTTTGTCGAGTGATCCATTTCCGAGTTATTCCTTATTATTTGTTTGAATTTTCTATTTTCTCAAATGGGAATTCGTTATTCGTTTTTACTTTCTCTACTACGTATAGTAAGTAGGGGAAGTATTGTATTCCACCCAAAATTTCGATACCGAGATTTCACCGGAACTACATGTTTTGAGACCCCCTGAATCCAAAAAAATACATTTTTGGAAACATGTCTTTGTGTGTGTGTGTGTCTGTGAACAGCATAACTCAGAAACGAACAGTCGGATAAACACCATTGGTATTTGGGTTCAGTATCTTCCAAGGATGCGACACGAAGGTTTTCAAGAAAATCCCCTCACTCCAGAGTACCCTTTACATGGAAGATTTTTCGAAAATTTTAATTTTCTCAAAAATGGCTCTAACGATTTTGATTAAAATATCATATGTTTAAGATATTTTTATGACAAATAAAATGTATATCTTGAATTTCCTGGGAATGTCTCCAAAAGTATTCTTTATTGTGAACGAATTTTGCATAACTGGTAAACCATAAGAGATAGACAAAGTTTTACTATACATAAAATGTAGATCGCGTTAAAATACACAATTTATGTCATATACATTTTTTTTGTTGAGTGAACCATTTTCGAGATATTGCTTGTTATTTCCTTAAATTTTCCAATACTTATACTTTTTCTCAAATTCGTTATTCAATTTTTTGTCCTGGATATGTAAACAGAATAGAATGCGCCACATAGCAACCAGCGCTTAAAAGATTTGACTATCGCTTATAACCTACCATGTTCCCCTTGCATCTACAAAAACATTAGCAATAAGATTGTTATCTCGATATCTCGATTAACATGAAGCTTATGGAGAATAAACGTTTGTAAGAATAGTTTGTACAAGAGTAGAGAAAGTCATGTGAGTGTAACACATCAGATTATTTATACATATATGTCCTGGACGTGCAAAGAGAATGGAATGCTTCAAATAGCAATCAGATCTTAAAATATTTGACCATAACTTCAAGCCTACCATAATTATTCTCCTTACACCTACAAGAAAATTAGCAATAAGATTAACATCTCATACCTCCATTAACATGAAATAGATGGAGAATGACGTTTGTAAAAATAATTTTGGTCAAGAGGAGAGGAAGTTATTTGAGTGTAACACATCAGATTTTTACTTTCTCTACTACGTATAGTAAGTAGGGGAAGTATTGTATTCCACCCAAAAATTCGATACCGAGATTTCACCGGAAATACATGTTTTGAGACACCCTGAATCCAAAAAAAGCATTTTTGGAAACATGTCCGTGTGTGTGTGTGTGTGTGTGTGTGTGTGTGTGTGTGTGTGTCTGTGAACAGCATAACTCAGAAACGAACAGTCGGATAAACACCAAACTTGGTATTTAGGTTCAGTATCTTCCAAAGACGCGACACGAAGGTTTTCAAGAAAATCCCCCCCACCCCAGATTACCCTTTACATGGAACATTTTTCGAAAATTTTAATTTTCTCAAAAATTGCTCTAAGGATATTAATTAAAATATCATACGTTTAAGATATTTTCATGACAAATAAAATGTATATGTTGAATTTTCTGGGAATGTCTCCAAAAGTATTCTTCATTGTGAACGACTTTTGCATAACTGGTAAACCATCAGAGATAGGTAAAACTTTACTACACAAAAAATGTAGATCGCGTTAAAATACACAATTTATGTGATATACATTCTTTTTGTTGAGTGAACCATTTTCGAGATATTGCTTGTTATTCCCTTAAATTTTTCAATACTTATTTTCTAAAATGCGAATTCGTTATTCATTTTTTGTCTTGGATATGCAAAGAGTATTAATCTGTGGGAAAGGGAATGGTGCTGCACCTAGCAACCAGCTATTAAGAGATATGTATGTGCTTAAAGGCTACTGTATTTCTTTATTGCCCTTGTAAATATATATTCCCCTTACATCTACAAGAAAATTAGCAATAAGATAGAGTCTGCAAATGTTTATCTCGATTAACATGAAGTAGATGGAGAATAAGCGTTTGTAAAAATAGTTTGTACAAGAGTAGAAAAAGTCATGTGGGTGTAATACATCAGATTTTTTATACACACAGTTTCGCCATCTTGGCCCTGCTCACTTGTAGTTTGAATAAAAACTTTGATATCTTCTGGATTCTTCACACGACTGAATGCCACATAGAATTGTCCATGAGTAAACACTGGCTTAAGGAAGATACATGCCAAGCTTCTTAATTGTCTGCCCTTGTGCCTTGTTTATACTCATCGCAAATGCTAGCCGTAATGGGAACTGTAACCTTGACATAAGAGAAAGGCATGTTGGGAACAGTAGAAATTAACTTTACTCTTGGCATGAAGATAATATTTCCCTTTCCAGCTCCCATAATAACTTGCAGTGTTACAGATATTTCCATTAAGGCACGCAGCACCATGTGAATTCCATTCACTAACGCCAACCCAAGTTCATATTCCTGATGAGCATAATTAGAACCTGCTTTCAGAATGAGTTTATATGGTGGCACTCTTGAAGGAGTAATGGAACTAAGGTGTTCTATGGAATGTTAAGCCTTTCTGTTGGTCATCGGGATGGATCATCTAGATCGCTTTTGAAAGTTATTTGAAATAAACTGTATATACACTTTTTGGTAGGAATGTTTTGTCACTATCTTATGATTTTCCTTTATAGGAAATTATAAGAAATTCAATTCCAAATGAAGAGGACTTAAGAGGATATTCCCCAAAAAATTGATAATAGGCATTTTATTAGACATACAAGTATAAAAATTGAAGAAGCTATATTGTTGTAGGAGTTGTATTATATTTCAACTGTTGGGGAGGCGAACACTTGTAGTAATTGCAACCGCACGTATAGAAAACAGTTTCCGGTAGCCTTGGCCCCAAATGTACTTTCAGGTGGCCTTTGCCCCAAGTTTAAGAAAAAATTAACTTTGAATTCAACTGCTTCTTTAAATATTCAATATTTATGTTTGCCTCGGCTGCGTCAGTATTTATTTTAGAGACACGTCTCTCTTAGCAGGGTTGTGATGCGACAACCCTGTAGGCTTACACAGATTATAATTTTACTTCACTCCTTTTATTAATACTTGATACGATTTAAATAACACTTCACTGATAGAGAGCTGTGAGATTCTTTTATTAATTAATTATACTTTTTTTACACGTAAACTTATTTTTCGTCTCACACGAATACATATTATATTTATTGTGGACAATTTTTGCGTCTGGTTAGTAACTCTGTCTGCAGGCAACTGACTTCTAGATTTGTAAATTTTGCTATATTTCAGTTTCTGATTGGCTAATCCTAGTGCAATAGAATACCTTCATTTAACTAAAGCTTTTTCTGGTTGTTGATTGGCTATTTTATAAACTGTCACTAAAATTACATTATTGCTTCCAAGAATCACAAGTAGTATTGTTAAACTCTCAAACTCATATTGCCTCAAGGTTACCTCATTGTTAGCAACTTTTAACTTCTCACAGCTCCTACATAATTAAATTACGTAATATATTCACATAACATTATTGAACATGTTTACGATAATATAAGCATATGCAATGACTGTTACATACATTTTACAAATTATTACATACACATTGTTTCAATGCGGGCTGTTATTGAATTTACATATTATATAATTAGACTGAAATTATTTAAGTGTTAAAAATACTGCCTCAAAATATGCTATTTTAATCATAATCGTTAAAAGCATTTTTTGAGAAAATATAAGATTACGAAAATATTTCCATGAAAAGGGTATTGGGGTGGGGGTTTTCTTGAAAATCTTCGTTTCGCACATTGGAAAATACTAAACTTAAAGGGCGAGATTGGTATTTATGCAACTTTTCGTTTTTGAGTTATGGCGTTTACACACACACACACACACACACACACACACACACACACACAAACACACCGTCAAGAAAGTATTCGTCTGTACTTTAAAAAATTCTAACAGTCAAATTAATGGAGGGAAAATCTAACTTTTTGGACATGAAGATCAAATGATAATACAGTTTACGTGCTTTGGCGGCTTTTCAGATCGTTCACTTTATCAGTTTTATACATTTTTGAAAATTATGGCAAAATTACAACTCTTTTGTACGTGGTGTTTTCAAAATTATCTTACATAATTATCTTGAGTAGAGTTTTATTTATTTATTGCGTATTACTCGATTTTGTGGTGAAAATAGGATTTTACTTGGCGGAAGATTGAAATGTCAAAGTTGGGAATTTTCAACGTTTTTGCCTTAATTCCTCACTTTTTGCTCACTTTTAAAGAATTCACAAGTTTATTTCTCAACCAGAGTAAGTCACATGTCGATGGAGTGTGTGGATGTATGCGAGCTGTATATAAGCGAGCGCGCTCGCGAGTTAATGAGATGCGAGTCGTTTCTGGTGCGACATAAAATGGTGACTATTCAGTGCGTTCTCCGAGTGAGGTTGCGATTATCGTTGTGACGTACCGTGAGTGTTATTACTGCGAGACATTAAGAGAGGTCTTATGTACGACTCTCCAACGGTGAACCATCCGAAGAAGAGGCTGCGTCGGGCACATTTGATTATACGCTACATCGCGAAGAAAAATGAAGTGACAGGGGAAAATTGAACTGTATCACTAAAGCCCCTTATACACGATCAAACTTATTTTTCAATTCAAGAGTTTACAAGAAAAATTGTGAAATGTTTTTCAATATGTGACAAATTGGAAAAGACTTGGCAAGACTTGATAAACTTGGCAATGTCAAAAATGTGTATTTACAAGTTGTCTCTTCGCGAAACTGAAACCTTTCAAAACTCATTAATAAATAATTTATCACGCACAAAGCAATTTACTATTTGCGTCACGGTATAACAGTTTGCAATGAAATACCGTTCTATACTAATATTATGTAGCACTTTCACGTGTTATATCCAATGAAATGACATTACGAGTGTGGAATAGAATGGAAATAACACCAACTGATTGGTTAACCACACTATATAACATTGCATTAATGTACACAAATCTGCCTGGAAATTATTTCTTCATATGCCTTCAGCTGCTTCATCCTGTGGTAATCCACAGAGTCTTAGACATACGGAAATGAGCAGCTTATGTATAACCTAATCAGTTCGCATACAACATACCTTGGCCGGGTAACCATTTTACTTTCTCTACTACATATAGGAAATAGGGGAAGTATTGTATTCCACCCAAAAATTCGATACCGAGATTTCACTGGAAATACATGTTTTGAGATCCCCTGAGTAGTATAGAATTGCGGGGACTGGCACAGTTAATTTATGCATGGCTATTCATATGCAAATGAGCTCCCCCACCTCTTCTCCCCCCACCTCCTCTCCCCCCACCCCCTGCTACTTGGCATGCGGGGACTGGCACAGTTAATTTATGCATGGCTATTCATATGCAAATGAGCTCCCCCACCTCCTCCCTCCCCCTCCCCCACCCCCCGCTGTGCCTTGGTAGTTTTAGTTGCAGCTGCGGTCGTAAATCATGTTGAGTACAATGGAGGCTTGACAGTTAAGCAATTAAGGCTGTCAATCAACTGTCAAAACGAACAAAGGGGTCATAAATTTAAGGTTCTGTAACAAAGGCGAGATGTTTTTCCTACCCATTCCACATCCGGCCACTTCTGCACCTGGTCAGTTACCCACTCCACTCCTATTGTTCTCGAACACGTGGCAACCCAATAACAAAGCCGGTCCCTTTCCATTGTGTAAGAGATACTATTGTGTGTGCCTTTCTATTGTCCGATGCAAGCATTCTTTAGAAAGACCACCTGCTCCATAACAAAGCCTGACCCTTTCCATTGTGTAAGAGATTCTATTGTGTGTGCCTTTCTATTGTCCTTGGCAAGCATTCTTTAGAAAGACCACCTGCAGCGTTCCCATCCCAATAACAAAGCCTGACCCTTTCCGTTGTGTAAGAGATTCTATTGTCCTTGGCAAGGCTAGTTTAGAAAGACACCTGCAGCGTTCCCATTGTTTGGCCACCTGCTAGTTTAACAAAAGAATTCGAGGGTTGCTTTATACTCGTCCTGTCCTTGTTTGTGTGAAAGAGAGAGAAACTTGTTTACCAACTCTGCGTGACGTCATACTTTAGAAAGACACCTGCAGCGTTCCCACAATCCAATAACAAAGCCTGACCCTTTCCATTGTGTAAGAGATTCTATTGTGTGTGCCTTTCTATTGTCCTTGGCAAGGCTAGTTTAGAAAGACACCTGCAGCGTTCCCATTGTTTGGCCACCTGCTAGTTTAACAAAAGAATTCGAGGGCTGCTTTATACTCGTCCTCTCCTTGTTTGTGTGAAAGAGAGAGAAACTTGTTTACCAACTCTGCGTGACGTCATAGTCGGCCATCATGATTTTGCCTGAGGGAGTTCTCTCCGATGTTTTACGATCTCCTACGAATATACCCGAGCATAGTTAACAAGCATTCTGTTTCAGCCAACGACTCCGAAAAAGCGCCTAATATCCATTACATTACGTGCATTAAACCTCTGAGTGATATCCATAGATCGGTGTTCGATTCTTACTGTAATCAAAAGTTTATTGCTAATGAGAAATTAATGATTGATATTATTATATCATTACCCTAATTAATAAAAAGGCGTTCAGAGAATTCTAGCTCGAGTCTTACCAAGTGAAACTCTAACGCGTAATAACTATTAAACTATGCAAGGTCAGATTAAAAAAATGTATTTATCAATTATAATTTAAATTTTTATATATCATTACCCTAATTAATGAAAGGGTGTTCAGAGGGTTCTAGCTCGAATCTTACCCAACGAAACTCTAATGCTTAATAAATATTAAACTATGCAAGGTCAGATTTAAAAATGTATTTATCAAATATAATTTTTTTATACATCATTACCCTGATTAATGAAAGACCGTTCAGAGGACCCTAGTTCGAATCTTACGCAGCGAAACTCTAATGCTTAATAAATATTAAACTATGTAAGGTCAGATTAAAATGTATTTAACAAATATAATTTAATTTTTATATATCATTACAATAATTAATAAAAATGGTGTTCAGAGGGTCCTAGATCGAATCTGCGAAACTCTAATGCTCAATAACTATTAAACTATGCATGGCTAGATTAAAATGTATTTAACAAATATGATTTAATTAATGAAACTGTGTTCAGGGGGATCCTAGATCGAATCTGCGATACTCTAATGCTTAATAAATATTAAACTATGCGAGTATTGGGCGGCCAGATTAAAACGTGTTTAACAAATATAATTTAATATACACGACATTACAATGTTTAACGATCTGTATTCTTAGGAACCAGAGGTCCATAGTTCGAATCCTGCCCTGCGAAATGCTATAATAACTATTAAGTTATTGAAGCAGGGGGCGGTCGGATTAAAATTCCAATTAGCAAATATAATTATTTATATTAAACCCTGATGCATACTTAGATATCTCGATGCCTAGACAACATTCTTTCTTCTTCTCCTCTCTTTTTCTTTCTATCTCTTTCTTTCTCCACGACTTGCACACATTCAGGCGTTCACATATACACGAGCACTTGTACACACATCAGCAAACATACACTGGTGCACGCATGCACACACACGCACACACACTCACATACATACAATAGTACACACACACACATACACGCATTCACACAACTCATGCGTATACATACATACACCAGTGCTCTTACACACATACATATACATGGACACACACACATGCACACACATACACCAGTGCACACACGCATACACGCACATGTAAGTACACACACGCACACACGCACCCACGCAAGCACATACACCAGCACATACACACACACATGCACATACATACACCAGCACATACACACACACATGCACATACATACAACAGTACACACACACACATACACCAGTACACACACGCATTCACGCACCTCATGCGTATACATACATACATACACCAGTGCTCTTACACTCACACATACATATACATGGACAAACACACACACGTGCAAGCACATATGCCTGTTCACTTACACCCAACAGCACCAGCCCACACACGCACACACCAACTCACGCGCATGTCCTGAATGAAAAGAGACAAAATGATGCAATAAAAACTAATTATAGCTCGGGATGCAAGGCTCCATTTACGATTGCTCGAAACCGGTCTTCTAATAACTCCAAAACTAATTAAAATAAAGACAGTAAATAAACTTTATTACTTTTATGCCATTAGCTCGTTTCTTGTGCATGTATATTAGAGTCCAGGTGTCATGGGTTCGATCCTTAACTTTAAAATCTCAATTATCTCAGAAACTAGCAGGGATTAAGGTGCGGACCAAAGCACGATTTTTAGTTCCTACGATGAACAATTAATGCTTTATATAATTTCCAATCAGTGTCCCTAGCTCGAATCCCGATCTTTCAGTGACTTCCTTAATTTTCCACTGTGTTCTAGAATATATCACTTAGATCAATGTTGCAACTGCATACAGGTCTTTTAAACACAAGCTAATATTATAAATAATTTTGTTTCTGGCGTTCTGAGTTCGAATACCGATTCAATGAAGTTTACTTATAAATTTAATAACAGTAAATAATTAAGACAAAGGTACCAAATAAACCTATTACGTTTATGTCATCAGATAATATCTTGCGGGCGTATATTAGGGTACCTGACGTCCAGGGTTCGATCCTTAAGTTTAAATCTCAATTATCGCAGAAACTAGCAGAGATAGAGCTGAAGACGAAAGCATGTTTGATAGCTCATACAATGAACAATTAATGCTGTATATAATTTTCAATCAGTTGCCCCTAGTTCGAATCCCGATCTTTCAATGACTTCACTGATTTTCCTCTGTACTCTGGAATACATCGCTTAGATTGATGCTTTAACTGCATGCAGCTTTGTGTAACGACATTATGGATGTACTCTGTGTGAGAGAGAGCGAGAGAGGGAGAGAGAGAGCGAGAGAGGGAGAGGAAGTGAAACAAGCAGGGATAGAAGTGCTGAGGGCCTCTGCGCATGCGTAGCAAGAGATGATGTCATTGGCTGCAATAATCACGTGACGTGTAAGCATCACAGCCATGATGACGTGCAGGCATCGCCTGGAGGGGGTTTAGACCACTATGTAAACAGACATCTGTCCCATGTTAGAACTGCTGTGTACTTATTAACTTTACATTCAAGTTTTAAAGAGCTTTAAAAGCAACGTGAGCTGCAGGCCGTCTACACATTCAGCACATATCAAAACGGGGCAATGCAAGGTGAGTTTTAAATAACTATACAAAATCACTGTTGGCTTTTACAATACATTTAATTTTATTTAAACGTTACAGTACATGAAAGACGATTCGTTACAAAGAGCATCATATTTTCTAATCTGTGCTTTACATTCACATGGATTTCACTGCATACTCTTCTTCAGTTCACATGATTTTCGCCACATATTCTTCTTACATAAACATTCATACGACTTTCCCCTCATTCTTTGTTTCACTATACACTCACATGATTTCCTCTACTCATTCTTTATTCCACCTACAGGTTCATGCTCTGTTAACATTCACATGACTTTCTCTTCACATTCTTTGCTTCCATTAACATTCACATGACTTTCTCTTCACATTCTTTGCTTCCATTAACATTCACATGATTTTCGCCACACCTTCTTCTTACATAAACATTCATACGACTTTACCCTCATTCTTTGTTTCACTATACACTCACATGATTTCCTCTACTCATTCTTTGTTCCCATGCAGGTTCATGCTTTGTTAACATTCACACGACGTTCTCAGCTCATTTCTCTATTGACATTCACATGATTTCTCCTCGCATTCTTACATAAACATTCATACGATTTTCCCCCCTCATTCTTTGTTTCACTATGCATTCTTTGGTTCTCTGCTGGCTCATCTTCAATGAACATTCACATGATTTTCTGTACTTATTCTTTATTTCTCTACACCTTCATAGACTTACTTACAAAACATACACACCCTAGTTCTTCAACTTGAATAATGTAGTGAAAATAATAATTCATGGCAATGTCTGTTACAGATTGTTTAGCTGATAGACTTAACAAGATGGTGGAAGAGCGTAGTTTCCTACCGACTCGTCGAGTTCAAGATCTCGAAATAGGTCTTAACTATGAGATAAAGTCCTTAAAGAGAGTTCAAACAAGATATGGTACCAGGATCGTATCTTCGCTGGAGGATTGTCAAGTGTTCTTGCCAGAGCGCTATAATTCGTTAACCGATCAAGAGATTGCAGAAATACCTGGGAGCGTATACCTACAGTATAATGGCATGGCAGAGACGGGGAAATTTAAGACATGTAAATTGTCTTTTTTACACGCAAAGAAGGTGCGTAGAAGTGTCAAACTTAAGTATTGAATGTTCTCCCATTTCACAATGAAAAATTCATAAATAAAACAACTGACTCATTGATATTACATATAAAGATACAAAAGATGCATATTATAGAATTTTATAAAAAATTAACGAAATTACAATATCACATGCTTGAGTTTAATTATATCTAGCGCATTGAAATAACTCTAAATATCCGAATGTTTATACAAATCATTGTGCTTCTTTTACTTGTGCCATATGCTTCATTTTACATGTATCATAACAAAAAATGTAATTCTTTCCAGGTTGCCTTTACTTGACCAAGATAGTTTTCTAAGACTTTCATTGTGCAATGTTTCAGGGTGTGCAATAAGAGGAAGAAGAAGAGGAATAGCCTGCTGCCTTGCAAAGGATGCTGACGCTATTGGAGGGTAGAATACCTACAAGAAACATTTCGGCAAGAAACGGGTGCTGAGACATCTACATCACCGAAACACATTAAGACAGGATCCTTATATAACATTACAGGGTATACAATGAAACAATACGGTCAATTTTGTATACAATTCAATGCATGGCTGAGAGTTAGCTCGAACTAGTCTCCCTATATTCACTGAAATTAAGCATTGTGAGCAATAATTTAAGTGACTGTGAAAATACTTTAAGTAATGGTGAAATTTGTATCCTAAAAGACTTGAGCCCTGTATACATTAACAGCATTAAGACTGTTTGCCACGCTGGAATACAAATTATGAAAATAAAAAGACTTTCATTTAAATAATAAGGAAATTTGCATAACCTGCTGTTACAAGTGTAATGACATATACAGAAACAATGAGTCGGACGAGAAAGTGATGGAAATGTAAGATAAATAATAACAATAAAAGAATTAAGGTATGCTTTTACATAGTGTTTTTATTCATTAAAAATCCTTGCATTCCTAATGAAAAATAAATCATTACAATGATTAGTTTAAGTTATGTCACAATGATCAAAAAGAGAACCGTCTTTAGATGCATTACTCGATCTTAAGTCAGAGCACCAAAAAAGACAAATCACGGCTTCTCCATTTTAGATGTGGTGTCACTATTCAGGTAAATTCCTGTAACACAGCAGGTTGAGTATGCAGATCCGTGGTCCTAAATGGGTGAAACAGAGTCTTATCCAGCTTAACAGTCTTGAGCTCTCAGCATCAGAAAGTCGAATCACAAGCCTTCTCCACTCGATGAGTACAGGTTTAACAACAGCATTCTCTTCACCCTGAGACGGTGTAATGTATATAAATGTTCAACTTGACAAGGGATTCTAAACTCGTTATTAGAGTCCAGAGCTGATGTATTATATGGTGAAAACACATGTTCCTCTTCTTAGTGATCTTGTCGTCGAATCTCGGTGTCATTGAAGATGTCCATGATTATAGGATTCCGAAGCCCAAAAACTGTAGGAACTGCTGATTGCGTGATGTTAACCTGATGGGCATCAAGGGCAGAGCATGATGTGTACGTCGAATCATTCCATCATTATATCCTCGACGTCGTTGACGTCTTCTAAAAACTATAGGCATTATGCTTATATCCTTGTTTCTAAAGGCAATGATATTGCTGTTAGGCTCCCCTGTTTGCTCTATGAAGCGGATCTTTATGAACAACAGGTAAAATTTGATTTGATGGTTCCTGTGAAATACGTTATCCAGCCGTAACAGATGGGGAAACTGGTAGATGGAGTGTCCACTTTTACTATAGAGGAAGGAGACTGATGCAATACTGCGCTAAATTCGTATGATGCTCAACTTAAATATATTCACTAGGAAATCAGATTCAGACAGCTGATTAGATGGAATAACTTTGTCACTGAAGGGCCACAGAACGTTCCTATAGAACAATCACTGGAAAAAATCAAGAGTGAAAGGACATTTTAATGACATTTTTATTATTATTATTATTATTCACTGATCTAATAAAGAAGACATTCGCATCCTAATATGAGGAATCTTTAAACGTCGGGCGTACAAGTCAAGGTCTATGTTACTCAATGTTTTTTCCGGGACAAGTATAGCCCTCTGCCAGAGTTTTTTGAATTCCCTTTCATGCTCTGTCTCCTCTTCGTTTCTGTGTTTCTTCCCTTATTCTTCTTCACTCGAAAACCTCTCCCTCTTGCTTCAATTTCTCTGTTACGTCTCATCATTTCAGCAAGTTGTTTATCTGCTGCCTTTTTCTTATTTACTGCTGAGGCAATTTGGGCTGCACCTCCAGCAGCAGCGTCTAGAGCTGCAATAATTGGTATGAAAGGTAGAAATCCTCCTCGTTTCTTCTTCATGGTTACTGTACTTGGAGCTACCTTTCCCTTCATAATTGCTGTTACTAGTCACGCTGCCAACTTTTTCACCTAATGTAACATCAGATTGCACGCTTTTTCAAGTCGTTTCAGTCAGATCTTGGCAGCAATGTTTCTCGAAGCAGAGACCTTATGCTGAGCGTTGGCAATGCCGCTAAGATTACACGAATCGTCTAACGGAATGATTCCAGGGTCTCCTTTCTTTAATTTTTCTCTAGCTTTACCACAGTTCCTCAGCCTATGTAACCAGGTAAATGTACTTCAATGGTTGCAGGCTAGTGAGACAGTTAATTAAACCGAAACCTCTTGCGAGCTTAACCACCTTAGCTCTCACGTTATACTAATCGATTTTTATTCGGGATAGTTCTTTTGTACTTTCTCATTAGCGTATATACATTAAGAGCGATTTATTTTACTTTAGCTGTCAAGCTAGAGAGGATGAAACAAGAATGCTCACAGCCTATTGATATGTTAGGCTTTGAAAGCGACTTTAGATGTGAACTTAGTGGAAAACTGTTTCATGTCAATGTTCTTGACTTGCCTATCATGTAAACCATTCAGGGAAAAGGTGACCAGCAAAGGGAAAAGGTGACCAGCAAAGGGAAAACCGTGACCAGCAAAGGGAAAAACGTGACCAGCAAAGGGAAAAAGGTGACCAGCAAAAGGGAAAAAGGTGACCAGCAAAGGGAAAAAGGTGACCAGCAAAGGGAAAAAGGTGACCAGCAAAGGGAAAAAAGGTGACCAGCAAAGCGAAAAAGGTGACCAGCAAAGGGAAAAAGGTGACCAGCAAATGGAAAAAGGTGACCAGCAAAGGGAAAAAGGTGACCAGGAAAGGGAAAAAGGTGACCAGCAAAGGGAGAAATGTGACCAGCAAAGGGAAAAAGGTGACCAGCAAAGGGAAAAAGGTGACCAGCAAAGGGAAAAAGGTGACCAGCAAAGGGAAAAATGTGACCAGCAAAGGGAAAAACGTGACCAGCAAAGGGAAAAACGTGACCAGCAAAGGGAAAAAGGTGACCAGCAAAGGGAAAAATGTTACCAGCAAAGGGAAAAAGGTGACCTGCAAAGGGAAAAAGGTGACCAGTAAAGGGAAAAAGGTGACCAGCAAAGGGAAAAATGTGACCAGAAAAGGGAAAAATGTGACCAGCAAAAAGAAAAAAGGTGACCAGCAAAGGGAAAAAGGTGACCAGCAAAGGGAAAAAGGTGACCAGGAAAGGGAAAAAGGTGCCCAGAACAGGGAAAAAAGGTGACCAGGAAAGGGAAAAAGGTGACCAGCAAAGGGAAAAATGTGACCAGTAAAGGGAAAAAGGTGACCAGCAAATGGAAAAAGGTGACCAGCAAAGGGAAAAAGGTGACCAGGAAAGGGAAAAAGGTGACCAGCAAAGGGAGAAATGTGACCAGCAAAGGGAAAAAGGTGACCAGCAAACGGAAAAAGGTGACCAGCAAAGGGAAAAATGTGACCAGCAAAGGGAAAAACGTGACCAGCAAAGGGAAAAACGTGACCAGGAAAGGGAAAAAGGTGACCAGCAAAAGGGAAAAAGGTGACCAGCAAAGGGAAAAAGGTGACCAGGAAAGGGAAAAAGGTGACCAGGAAAGGGAAAAAGGTGACCAGCAAAGGGAAAAAGGTGACCAGCAAAGGGAAAAAGGTGACCAGCAAATGGAAAAAGGTGACCAACAAAGGGAAAAAGGTGACCAGGAAAGGGAAAAAGGTGACCAGCAAAGGGAAAAATGTGACCAGCAAAGGGAAAAACGTGACCAGCAAAGGCAAAAACGTGACCAGCAAAGGGAAAAAGGTGACCAGCAAAAGGGAAAAAGGTGACCAGCAAAGGGAAAAAGGTGACCAGGAAAGCGAAAAAGGTGACCAGCAAAGGGAAAAAGGTGACCAGCAAAGGGAAAAAGGTGACCAGCAAAGGGAAAAAGGTGACCAGCAAAGGGAAAAAGGTGACCAGCAAATGGAAAAAGGTGCCCAGCAAAGGGCAAAAGGTGACCAGGAAAGGGAGAAAGGTGACCAGCAAAGGGAGAAATGTGACCAGCAAAGGGAAAAAGTGACCAGCAAAGGGAAAAAGGTGACCAGCAAAGGGAAAAAGGTGACCAGCAAAGGGAAAAATGTGACCAGCAAGGGGAAAAACGTGACCAGCAAAGGGTAAAACGTGACCAGCAAAGGGAAAAAGGTGACCAGCAAAGGGAAAAATGTTACCAGCAAAGGGAAAAAGGTGACCTGCAAAGGGAAAAAGGTGACCAGTAAAGGGAAAAAGGTGACCAGCAAAGGGAAAAAGGTGACCAGCAAAGGGAAAAATGTGACCAGCAAAGGGAAAAATGTGACCAGCAAAGGGAAAAAGGTGACCAGCAAAGGGAAAAAGGTGACCAGCAAAGGGAAAAAGGTGACCAGCAAAGGAAAAAAGGTGACCAGCAAAGGGAAAAAGGTGACCAGGAAAGGGAAAAAGGTGCCCAGCAAAGGGAAAAAGGTGACCAGGAAAGAGAAAAAGGTAACCAGCAAAGGGAAAAAGGTGACCAGCAAAGGGAAAAAGGTGACCAGCAAAGGGAAAAAGGTGACCAGCAAAGGGAAAAAGGTGACCAGCAAATGGAAAAAGGTGACCAGCAAAGGGAAAAAGGTGACCAGGAAAGGGAAAAAGGTGACCAGGAAAGGGATAAGTGTGACCAGCAAAGGGAAAAAGGTGACCAGCAAAGGGAAAAAGGTGACCAGCAAAGGGAGAAAGGTGACCAGCAAAGGGAAAAAGGTGACCAGCAAAATGAAAAATGTGACCAGCAAAGGGAAAAACGTGACCAGCAAAGGGAAAAACGTGACCAGCAAAGGGAAAAAGGTGACCAGCAAAGGGAAAAAGTGACCAGCAAAGGGAAAAAGGTGACCAGCAAAGGGAAAAAGGTGACCAGCAAAGGGAAAAAGGTGACCAGCAAAGGGAAAAATGTGACCAGCAAGGGGAAAAACGTGACCAGCAAAGGGTAAAACGTGACCAGCAAAGGGAAAAAGGTGACCAGCAAAGGGAAAAATGTTACCAGCAAAGGGAAAAAGGTGACCTGCAAAGGGAAAAAGGTGACCAGTAAAGGGAAAAAGGTGACCAGCAAAGGGAAAAAGGTGACCAGCAAAGGGAAAAATGTGACCAGCAAAGGGAAAAATGTGACCAGCAAAGGGAAAAAAGGTGACCAGCAAAGGGAAAAAGGTGACCAGCAAAGGGAAAAAGGTGACCAGCAAAGGGAAAAAGGTGACCAGCAAAGGGAAAAAGGTGACCAGGAAAGGGAAAAAGGTGCCCAGCAAAGGGAAAAAGGTGACCAGGAAAGAGAAAAAGGTGACCAGCAAAGGGAAAAAGGTGACCAGCAAAGGGAAAAAGGTGACCAGCAAAGGGAAAAAGGTGACCAGCAAATGGAAAAAGGTGACCAGCAAAGGGAAAAAGGTGACCAGGAAAGGGAAAAAGGTGACCAGCAAAGGGAGAAGTGTGACCAGCAAAGGGAAAAAGGTGACCAGCAAAGGGAAAAAGGTGACCAGCAAAGGGAGAAAGGTGACCAGCAAAGGGAAAAAGGTGACCAGCAAAATGAAAAATGTGACCAGCAAAGGGAAAAACGTGACCAGCAAAGGGAAAAACGTGACCAGCAAAGGGAAAAAGGTGACCAGCAAAGGGAAAAATGTTACCAGCAAAGGGAAAAAGGTGACCAGGAAAGGGAAAAAGGTGCCCAGCAAAGGGAAAAAAGGTGACCAGGAAAGGGAAAAAGGTGACCAGCAAAGGGAAAAATGTGACCAGCAAAGGGAAAAATGGGACCAGAAGAGGGAAAAACGTAACCAGCAAAGGGAAAAAGGTGACCAGGAAAGGGAAAAAGGTGACCAGCAAAGGGAGAAAGGTGACCAGGAAAGGGAAAAAGGTGACCAGGAAAGGGAAAAAGGTGACCAGCAAAGGGAAAAAGGTGACCAGGAAAGGGAAAAAGGTGACCAGCAAAGGGAAAAAGGTGACCAGCAAAGGGAAAAAGGTGAGCAGGAAAGGGAAAAAGGTGACCAGCAAAGGGAAAAAGGTGACCAGCAAAGGGAAAAAGGTGACCAGGAAAGGGAAAAAGGTGTCCAGCAAAGGGAAAAAGGTGACCAGCAAAGGGAAAAAGTGACCAGGAAAGGGAAAAAGGTGACCAGCAAAGGGAAAAAAGTGACCAGCAAAGGGAAAAAGGTGACCAGCAAAGGGAAAAAGGTGACCAGGAAAGGGAAAAAGGTGACCAGCAAAGGGAGAAAGGTGACTAGCAAAGGGAAAAAGGTGACCAGCAAAGGGAAAAAAGGTGACCAGCAAAGCAAAAAAGGTGACCAGCAAAGGGAAAAAGGTGACCAGGAAAGGGAAAAAGGTGACCAGGAAAGGGAAAAAGGTGACCAGGAAAGGGAAAAAGGTGACCAGCAAAGGGAAAAAGGTGACCAGCAAAGGGAAAAAGGTGACCAGGAAAGGGAAAAAGGTGACCAGCAAAGGGAAAAAGGTGACCAGCAAAGGGAAAAATGTGACCGGCAAAGGGAAAAGGTGGCCAGCAAAGGGAAAAAAGGTGACCTGCAAAGGGAAAATGACCAGTATCTCCCTTAACTCTCGCATTCTCTGTGCTAACTATCAAGAAAACTTGTACTCTTACCTCTATGAATCCATTTCTAGCTACTTGAATCTGCTTGTGCTTAATGAGATAGTTATAATTAACGAAATTACAACTATTATGCGGAAATGCTACAATATTTTGCTTAGTCTAATTCGGGCATGGCTGTTTATATGCATCAAAACCTGAGTACATATATAAATACATAAATGTTAAAAAATAACTCAGTCTCGTGTTATCGTATACGAATTCAACATCTACAGTATACATTGACTAGTTTATATATACTGCTTGAGCATGAACACTCACAAAGACGGACAATTACAGTCAATTTACGAGAATCTTGATTTTTCGTATGTTTCCCAAGGGGGGAGTAATCGCTTTGTTAAGTGCTGCATATGTAATAGAACTTTAAAAAACAGGACAATTTCAAGGCTTAAGCAACATAGGAGACGATGCTGTAAAGCAATGGCCAGCTGTGCATTGACTACAACACCCAAACGAGATCCTGAAATCTTCTCAAGTCCCGAAGAGCGGGATTCAAGATGTACCGTGCTTGGAGCCAGTTCAAGCGACCCTGTAATAACATCAAGAGCTACCACTAATGAAGCAATGAGAGCAGTTTCTTTGAATGAGCAAGCTCTGAATAAACACACCAATGAAAGCAAGCATACTAGTGACAACTCACCTAGATTAGAAGATATATCCAAAGCGCTTACAGAGGACATGCTATGCCGCTACACCGATCCTAATGATTTGGTAAACACGCTAAGGGTACTCATGACGCTTCATACACCTGATAAAAATGACTTTTCAGATGCGATTAACGACATTATTCAGGATTTAAAGCTGGGTGGTTTTATAGCGTGATTAGCATTTGCAAAACCATGAAAGAGTTAGAAAGATTCCTCATATTAGGATGCGAATGTCTTCTTTATTAGATCAGTGAATAATAATAATAATAATAATAAAAATGTCATTAAAATGTCCTTTCACTCTTGATTTTTTCCAGTGATTGTTCTATAGGAACGTTCTGTGGCCCTTCAGTGACAAAGTTATTCCATCTAATCAGCTGTCTGAATCTGATTTCCTAGTGAATATATTTAAGTTGAGCATCATACGAATTTAGCGCAGTATTGCATCAGTCTCCTTCCTCGATAGTATAATTGGACACTCCATCTACCAGTTTTCCCATCTGTTACGGCAGGATAACGTATTTCACAGGAACCATCAAATCAAATTTTACCTGTTGTTCATAAAGATCCGCTTCATAGAGCAAACAGGGGAGCCTAACAGCAATATCATTGCCTTTAGAAACAAGGAAATAAGCATAATGCCTATAGTTTTTAGAAGAAGTCAACGACGTCGAGGATATAATAATGGAATGATTCGACGCACACATCATGCTCTGCCCTTGACGCCCATCAGGTTAACATCACGCAATCAGCAGTTCCTACAGTTTTTGGGCTTCAGAATCCTATAATCATGGGCATCTTCAATGCTACCGAGATTCGACGACAAGATCACTAAGAAGAGGAACATGTGTTTTCACCATATAATACATCAGCTCTGGACTCTAACAACGAGTTTAGAATCCCTTGTCAAGTTGAACATTTATATACATTACACCGTCTCAGGGTGAAGAGAATGCTGTTGTTAAACCTGTACTCATCGAGTGGAGAAGGCTTGTGATTCGACTTTCTGATGCTGAGAGCTCAAGACTGTTAAGCTGGATAAGACTCTGTTTCACCCATTTAGGACCACGGATCTGCATACTCAACCTGCTGTGTTACAGGAATTTACCTGAATAGTGACACCACATCTAAAATGGAGAAGCCGTGATTTGTCTTTTTTGGTGCTCTGACTTAAGATCGAGTAATGCATCTAAAGACGGTTCTCTTTTTGATCATTGTGACATAACTTAAACTAATCATGTAATGATTTATTTTTCATTAGGAATGCAAGGATTTTTAATGAATAAAAACACTATGTAAAAGCATACCTTAATTCTTTTATTGTTATTATTTATCTTACATTTCCATCACTTTCTCGTCCGACTCATTGTTTCTGTATATGTCATTACACTTGTAACAGCAGGTTATGCAAATTTCCTTATTATTTAAATGAAAGTCTTTTTATTTTCATAATTTGTATTCCAGCGTGGCAAACAGTCTTAATGCTGTTAATGTATACAGGGCTCAAGTCTTTTAGGATACAAATTTCACCATTACTTAAAGTATTTTCACAGTCACTTAAATTATTGCTCACAATGCTTAATTTCAGTGAATATAGGGAGACTAGTTCGAGCTAACTCTCAGCCATGCATTGAATTGTATACAAAATTGACCGTATTGTTTCATTGTATACCCTGTAATGTTATATAAGGATCCTGTCTTAATGTGTTTCGGTGATGTAGATGTCTCAGCACCCGTTTCTTGCCGAAATGTTTCTTGTAGGTATTCTACCCTCCAATAGCGTCAGCATCCTTTGCAAGGCAGCAGGCTATTCCTCTTCTTCTTCCTCTTATTGCACACCCTGAAACATTGCACAATGAAAGTCTTAGAAAACTATCTTGGTCAAGTAAAGGCAACCTGGAAAGAATTACATTTTTTGTTATGATACATGTAAAATGAAGCATATGGCACAAGTAAAAGAAGCACAATGATTTGTATAAACATTCGGATATTTAGAGTTATTTCAATGCGCTAGATATAATTAAACTCAAGCATGTGATATTGTAATTTCGTTAATTTTTTATAAAATTCTATAATATGCATCTTTTGTATCTTTATATGTAATATCAATGAGTCAGTTGTTTTATTTATGAATTTTTCATTGTGAAATGGGAGAACATTCAATACTTAAGTTTGACACTTCTACGCACCTTCTTTGCGTGTAAAAAAGACAATTTACATGTCTTAAATTTCCCCGTCTCTGCCATGCCATTATACTGTAGGTATACGCTCCCAGGTATTTCTGCAATCTCTTGATCGGTTAACGAATTATAGCGCTCTGGCAAGAACACTTGACAATCCTCCAGCGAAGATACGATCCTGGTACCATATCTTGTTTGAACTCTCTTTAAGGACTTTATCTCATAGTTAAGACCTATTTCGAGATCTTGAACTCGACGAGTCGGTAGGAAACTACGCTCTTCCACCATCTTGTTAAGTCTATCAGCTAAACAATCTGTAACAGACATTGCCATGAATTATTATTTTCACTACATTATTCAAGTTGAAGAACTAGGGTATGTATGTTTTGTAAGTAAGTCTATGAAGGTGTAGAGAAATAAAGAATAAGTACAGAAAATCATGTGAATGTTCATTGAAGATGAGCCAGCAGAGAACCAAAGAATGCATAGTGAAACAAAGAATGAGGGGGGAAAATCGTATGAATGTTTATGTAAGAATGCGAGGAGAAATCATGTGAATGTCAATAGAGAAATGAGCTGAGAACGTCGTGTGAATGTTAACAAATTATGAACCTGCATGGGAACAAAGAATGAGTAGAGGAAATCATGTGAGTGTATAGTGAAACAAAGAATGAGGGTAAAGTCGTATGAATGTTTATGTAAGAAGAAGGTGTGGCGAAAATCATGTGAATGTTAATGGAAGCAAAGAATGTGAAGAGAAAGTCATGTGAATGTTAATGGAAGCAAAGAATGTGAAGAGAAAGTCATGTGAATGTTAACAGAGCATGAACCTGTAGGTGGAATAAAGAATGAGTAGAGGAAATCATGTGAGTGTATAGTGAAACAAAGAATGAGGGGAAAGTCGTATGAATGTTTATGTAAGAAGAATATGTGGCGAAAATCATGTGAACTGAAGAAGAGTATGCAGTGAAATCCATGTGAATGTAAAGCACAGATTAGAAAATATGATGCTCTTTGTAACGAATCGTCTTTCATGTACTGTAACGTTTAAATAAAATTAAATGTATTGTAAAAGCCAACAGTGATTTTGTATAGTTATTTAAAACTCACCTTGCATTGCCCCGTTTTGATATGTGCTGAATGTGTAGACGGCCTGCAGCTCACGTTGCTTTTAAAGCTCTTTAAAACTTGAATGTAAAGTTAATAAGTACACAGCAGTTCTAACATGGGACAGATGTCTGTTTACATAGTGGTCTAAACCCCCTCCAGGCGATGCCTGCACGTCATCATGGCTGTGATGCTTACACGTCACGTGATTATTGCAGCCAATGACATCATCTCTTGCTACGCATGCGCAGAGGCCCTCAGCACTTCTATCCCTGCTTGTTTCACTTCCTCTCCCTCTCTCGCTCTCTCTCTCCCTCTCTCGCTCTCTCTCACACAGAGTACATCCATAATGTCGTTACACAAAGCTGCATGCAGTTAAAGCATCAATCTAAGCGATGTATTCCAGAGTACAGAGGAAAATCAGTGAAGTCATTGAAAGATCGGGATTCGAACTAGGGGCAACTGATTGAAAATTATATACAGCATTAATTGTTCATTGTATGAGCTATCAAACATGCTTTCGTCTACAGCTCTATCTCTGCTAGTTTCTGCGATAATTGAGATTTAAACTTAAGGATCGAACCCTGGACGTCAGGTACCCTAATATACGCCCGCAAGATATTATCTGATGACATAAACGTAATAGGTTTATTTGGTACCTTTGTCTTAATTATTTACTGTTATTAAATTTATAAGTAAACTTCATTGAATCGGTATTCGAACTCAGAACGCCAGAAACAAAATTATTTATAATATTAGCTTGTGTTTAAAAGACCTGTATGCAGTTGCAACATTGATCTAAGTGATATATTCTAGAACACAGTGGAAAATTAAGGAAGTCACTGAAAGATCGGGATTCGAGCTAGGGACACTGATTGGAAATTATATAAAGCATTAATTGTTCATCGTAGGAACTAAAAATCGTGCTTTGGTCCGCACCTTAATCCCTGCTAGTTTCTGAGATAATTGAGATTTTAAAGTTAAGGATCGAACCCATGACACCTGGACTCTAATATACATGCACAAGAAACGAGCTAATGGCATAAAAGTAATAAAGTTTATTTACTGTCTTTATTTTAATTAGTTTTGGAGTTATTAGAAGACCGGTTTCGAGCAATCGTAAATGGAGCCTTGCATCCCGAGCTATAATTAGTTTTTATTGCATCATTTTGTCTCTTTTCATTCAGGACATGCGCGTGAGTTGGTGTGTGCGTGTGTGGGCTGGTGCTGTTGGGTGTAAGTGAACAGGCATATGTGCTTGCACGTGTGTGTGTTTGTCCATGTATATGTATGTGTGAGTGTAAGAGCACTGGTGTATGTATGTATGTATACGCATGAGGTGCGTGAATGCGTGTGTGTACAGGTGTATGTGTGTGTGTACTGTTGTATGTATGTGCATGTGTGTGTATGTGCTGGTGTATGTATGTGCATGTGTGTGTATGTGCTGGTGTATGTGCTTGCGTGGGTGCGTGTGTGCGTGTGTGTACTTACATGTGCGTGTATGCGTGTGTGCACTGGTGTATGTGTGTGCATGTGTGTGTGTCCATGTATATGTATGTGTGTAAGAGCACTGGTGTATGTATGTATACGCATGAGTTGTGTGAATGCGTGTATGTGTGTGTGTACTATTGTATGTATGTGAGTGTGTGTGTGCGTGTGTGTGCATGCGTGCACCAGTGTATGTTTGCTGATGTGTGTACAAGTGCTCGTGTATATGTGAACGCCTGAATGTGTACAAGTCGTGGAGAAAGAAAGAGATAGAAAGAAAAAGAGAGGAGAAGAAGAAAGAATGTTGTCTAGGCATCGAGATATCTAAGTATGCATCAGGGTTTAATATAAATAATTATATTTGCTAATTGGAATTTTAATCCGACCGCCCCCTGCTTCAATAACTTAATAGTTATTATAGCATTTCGCAGGGCAGGATTCGAACTATGGACCTCTGGTTCCTAAGAATACAGATCGTTAAACATTGTAATGCCGTGTATATTAAATTATATTTGTTAAACACGTTTTAATCTGGCCGCCCAATACTCGCATAGTTTAATATTTATTAAGCATTAGAGTATCGCAGATTCGATCTAGGATCCCCCTGAACACAGTTTCATTAATTAAATCATATTTGTTAAATACATTTTAATCTAGCCATGCATAGTTTAATAGTTATTGAGCATTAGAGTTTCGCAGATTCGATCTAGGACCCTCTGAACACCATTTTTATTAATTATTGTAATGGTATATAAAAATTAAATTATATTTGTTAAATACATTTTAATCTGACCTTACATAGTTTAATATTTATTAAGCATTAGAGTTTCGCTGCGTAAGATTCGAACTAGGGTCCTCTGAACGGTCTTTCATTAATCAGGGTAATGATGTATAAAAAAATTATATTTGATAAATACATTTTTAAATCTGACCTTGCATAGTTTAATATTTATTAAGCATTAGAGTTTCGTTGGGTAAGATTCGAGCTAGAACCCTCTGAACACCCTTTCATTAATTAGGGTAATGATATATAAAAATTAAATTATAATTGATAAATACATTTTTTTAATCTGACCTTGCATAGTTTAATAGTTATTACGCGTTAGAGTTTCACTTGGTAAGACTCGAGCTAGAATTCTCTGAACGCCTTTTTATTAATTAGGGTAATGATATAATAATATCAATCATTAATTTCTCATTAGCAATAAACTTTTGATTACAGTAAGAATCGAACACCGATCTATGGATATCACTCAGAGGTTTAATGCACGTAATGTAATGGATATTAGGCGCTTTTTCGGAGTCGTTGGCTGAAACAGAATGCTTGTTAACTATGCTCGGGTATATTCGTAGGAGATCGTAAAACATCGGAGAGAACTCCCTCAGGCAAAATCATGATGGCCGACTATGACGTCACGCAGAGTTGGTAAACAAGTTTCTCTCTCTTTCACACAAACAAGGAGAGGACGAGTATAAAGCAGCCCTCGAATTCTTTGTTAAACTAGCAGGTGGCCAAACAATGGGAACGCTGCAGGTGTCTTTCTAAACTAGCCTTGCCAAGGACAATAGAAAGGCACACACAATAGAATCTCTTACACAATGGAAAGGGTCAGGCTTTGTTATTGGATTGTGGGAACGCTGCAGGTGTCTTTCTAAAGTATGACGTCACGCAGAGTTGGTAAACAAGTTTCTCTCTCTTTCACACAAACAAGGACAGGACGAGTATAAGGCAACCCTCGAATTCTTTTGTTAAACTAGCAGGTGGCCAAACAATGGGAACGCTGCAGGTGTCTTTCTAAACTAGCCTTGCCAAGGACAATAGAATCTCTTACACAATGGAAAGGGTCAGGCTTTGTTATTGGGATGGGAACGCTGCAGGTGGTCTTTCTAAAGAATGCTTGCCAAGGACAATAGAAAGGCACACACAATAGAATCTCTTACACAATGGAAAGGGTCAGGCTTTGTTATGGAGCAGGTGGTCTTTCTAAAGAATGCTTGCATCGGACAATAGAAAGGCACACACAATAGAATCTCTTACACAATGGAAAGGGACCGGCTTTGTTATTGGGTTGCCACGTGTTCGAGAACAATAGGAGTGGAGTGGGTAACTGACCAGGTGCAGAAGTGGCCGGATGTGGAATGGGTAGGAAAAACATCTCGCCTTTGTTACAGAACCTTAAATTTATGACCCCTTTGTTCGTTTTGACAGTTGATTGACAGCCTTAATTGCTTAACTGTCAAGCCTCCATTGTACTCAACATGATTTACGACCGCAGCTGCAACTAAAACTACCAAGGCACAGCGGGGGGTGGGGGAGGGGGAGGGAGGAGGTGGGGAGCTCATTTGCATATGAATAGCCATGCATAAATTAACTGTGCCAGTCCCCGCATGCCAAGTAGCAGGGGGTGGGGGGAGAGGAGGTGGGGGGGAGAAGAGGTGGGGGAGCTCATTTGCATATGAATAGCCATGCATAAATTAACTGTGCCAGTCCCCGCAATTCTATACTACTCCCCTGAATCCAAAAAAAGCATTTTTGGAAACATGTCCGTGTGTGTGTCTGTGTGTCTGTGTGTGTGTCTGTCTGTGTGTCTGTGAACAGCATAACTCAGAAACGAACATTCGGATGAACACCAAACTTGGTATTTAGGTTCAGTATCTTCCAGAGTTGCGACACGAAGGTTTTCAAGAAAATCCCCCCACCCCAGACTACCCTTTACATGGAACATTTTTCGAAAATTTTAATTTTCTCAAAAATGCCTCTAACGATTTTGATTAAAATATCGTATGTTTAAGATATTGTCATGAGAAATGAAATGTATATCTCAAATTTTCTGGGAATGTCTCCAAAAGTATTCTTCATTGTGAACGACTTTTGCATAACTGGTAAACCATAAGAGATAGACAAAATGTTATTACACAAAACATGTCGATCGCGTTAAAATACACAATTTATGTCACATACATTTCTTTTGTTGAGTGAACCGTTTTCAAGATATTGCTTGTTATTCCCTCAAATTTTCCAATACTTATACTTTTTCTCAAATTCGTTATTCATTTGTTTTATGTCCTGGACATGCAAAGAGAATGGAATGCGCCACATAGCAACCAGCGCTTAAAAGATTTAACTATCGCTTATAACCTACCAATTCGGCAATTCCCCTTGCATCTACAAGAAAATTAGCAATAAGATTGACATCTCGATATCCCAATTAACATGAAGCATATGGAGGATAAGCGTTTGTAAAAATAGTTTGTACAAGAGTAGAGAAAGTCATGTGAGTGTAACACATGAGAGTTTTTGTTTACTTTTCGCCTTCAGCCATGTTGCAGATTTCATGACCCACTGTGAATGCTCGCATTTCATTGGCCAAAGCCATCAAATCATTGTCAAATGTTTGACAGTTTAGAGTATGTCCTTATTTGCTTTCAAGACTTTCAAAGACTTTAAAAGCATAGAAAGCAATTTAACAAGAAAAGTTGTTAAGTTGTAACAACTCTTGAAAAGTCTTGTAAAGTATTGAATTTGACAAAACTTTGATCGTGTGCAAGCGGCTTTAGTAAAGTGTCCGAGAAAACTGCACAAAGTCACTATATGTGTGACTATCTCTAATGGTTTCATAAAGAAGTAAAATTTGTAGTGGTATTTGTTAGCCCCACGTTTGCGCGCCAATTTGAAGTGATTATTTGTTGGTAGTTGGAAGAAGATTCAAGTTTATATGCACCACGTATGGGAGCCAATTTGTCGCGGTCACTTCGTGTTATCTTATTTTTCAGCGCCTGTTATTGTTTTACTACTTTGAATGTTGGGTCCATTGTCCTCCGGCTAGCTATTATTTCTCGGTCGAGCAAATCTCTTAAACAGGGTGTGTAAACGGAAAGGATTTGTTACTCAAAGATAACACTGATAAAAGAATTTGTTTTTACAGTTTTATTACCGTCACAATTAATTAAGTTCACATATTGACTCGTGATACACGCCAGACTGAAACTGTTATATTCTCTAATATCACTATAATCACTTATTTACCGCACTTTATTAATTCGCGTGTTTCACATTTATAACAAACTTTAAGACGCGAGAGATTCTGTAGAATTGCGTAACGTGTACTTTATGTATGCTTCCGTTGAACTACGGGACGTATAACTCACGAATACTTATGTTGAACTGATCGACGTATTACATGCGAATGCTTCTTCTGGACTGAGCGACGTGTAATGCACAAAAGTTTCTGTTGGACTGAGCGACGTATTACCCGCGAATGCTTTTGTTGGACTGGACTTGCCTCTGACTTTAGCTTTTTATACTCCCACACCCCGATATGCCTAAAGATTATAACCGAGCTGCTATTGGTTAATAAAGCGGGCCAACATTAGCGTCTATTTTTATATCCAATCAAAAATTACGAAAACATATGCTCTAGGGAAAATATTCCCGTTATTTCTAAGAAAAGCGCGCCAATCTGACGTAATTTGTTTGTCTCTTCTAATTAATATTCAACTCACCCCCTCGCTCATTGTTACCCGCTATTATTGTCAGTTTCAGTGAGGCCGTGTAAACTTATTTCCTAACAATGCTTATAATTAACAAACATCTCAAATCAATGTCATACAATAATGCTTATTTACACTACAATCACTCTGGCATTTACATTATTGTGATACAAATTACTGCCACAAATTCAACCGGAATTATGAGCTCTTTAAGTCCAACTCACAAACATTTCAAGACATACACTTTATTTCTTGTGTCAGTATGACAAACATATTTTAATCAAAATCGCTGAAATCGTGTCACTTAAATGAAACCATTTCCGATGGACGTTTATCGTGATTAGCACGAAGTAAGGAAACAAAAAAGTTTTAGAATCACACGAATGTTTCTAGCCACTATCATTAATGTTCATATGTGTTTTAGAAATTATTTCTCTAAAGCTTATTTTTCATTTCCACGAAAATGTTTATCTATTTAAATGTTTGCAGAAATTATTTATTATCCAATTACACACTCACATATGTACACATGCACCTTTTTCTAAAATTTATTTGATGGGGTTAAGGGATCTCAAAATATGTATTCCGGTGAAATATCCATATCAAAATTTTGGATGGAATGTAAATCTTCCTCTACCTTTTATAGTGGTGGTGCAATTAATAACATTCAAATCAAATGTTTACAATATTTTCATTAGTATGACATGCACATGCTTGAGCCTGGGTTCAAACAAAATAAAATCGAATGACCTAACATGTTATAGCAATAAAGAGGGTAATTCCGGGAGAGATGGACCAGTTAATTATTTCTCGAACCGGCCAGTAGAGTGAGTTAGCGGTAGTGTCACCTGCTAATGGCAGATGTGAATGTGTGACAGTGTTGTTTTCGTCTTGATTTGTTGAAGCATTTCACTTTATATACCGCATAATTAAAATCAGGTATGTCAATTTTTTTTCACTATTTATATAGTTAGGTTTTATACACACTATTTGATATCATACTTTTACCAAAGCTTCGTAGGAAGCGTATAACAAGCAAATGCACCCCCATGGCGTGTTCTGGTGACGCTGGTCCCAAGCGAAGCAAAATGGCAGGCTGGTCCATCTCTCCCTGACATTCGGGAGAGTTGGACCAGGTCCTCACGGGAGAGATGGACCATATTTTTTATAACTTTAATGTTTATATATTCCTTTTTTGGTAAAACGTTAGTGGTTATAGTGTTATATATAAATAAACATTTGTCTACTTATTGACTAATGACATAGATATATTCATATACATGTATATATAGTGTGAGTATCGATAAATCGTTTATAAAACAAGAAATAGAGATAGATGTCTTTATTATTATTATTATTATTATTATTATTATTATTATTATTATTATTATTCTTTTCAGAGGAATGCCAACTACCTGCAAAAGGAAACAGGGCTCTACAAGAGGATGTTGGAGTGTAGAACACTTACAAAAGGCTGTGGATGCAGTAAAAAAGCAACTTATGGGAATCAACGAAGCTGCTAGATATTTCAAATGATTTACCTTTGACTGATGCTTCAAGTTCCACACGTCCTCAAACTGATGATTTCTTGGCAGTTCCTGGGACCTCCTACGTGGAAAACAATTCCCTAATGAAACTCAGGTAGACAAAGAGAAACCAAATACCAACACCAAGTAAACTCCTTAATGACATTTTCCCAATAGCAACTTTGAAGAAGAAAACTACACTAAGTGGTAAGGCAGCCAGTGTTTCCAAGATACCGAATTCAAAGGACAATAATGTTAACCTTTGGAAAGCTAAGAAGAGTAGAGCTAATAGAAAATCTAATGTGTCAAAAACTAAGAGGCCAAGAACCAGAAGAAGAGGGAGCGACAATTCTGATTCCGAAGAGTCCCTAAACGATGATGTTGTATGCAATGACAGTGACGATAATCATGAAGAGTGGAATGAAAATGAATGTGCTGGGTGCGGAGAGGACTACAACGCAACCAAAAGCAATGAAGACTGGATCCAATGCCCAATGTGTTCCCTTTGGCTTCATGAGAACTGCACCAAATAGGGCATGAAGTGCGACTTATGTGGGAGTAGAGAGTAAATCTAAAAAACATACTCCAAAATGAACTCAGTAAAACAACAAATTTTTGTTCTACATGATAAATGATTTACAATATACCAATAAGTACTAATTAGGAATGTATCATTTAATTCTCCTCCTATTTTATGCAGGTCCATCTCTCCCATATACCATGGTCCATCTAACCCGATGTGTAATTTTTTGTTCATAATTTACAAGTCTGTTAATACGTCTTTTGCATGTATACAGCTATATATGGTTTATTGATGGCACCAAAATCATAAGGTACTACCATTTTAACCACTTTTACTAAAAATAAAAGAAATATGGGAAATTCAGAAAAGGGGGTCTATCTCTCCCGGAATTACTCTAAATAATTAATTATATCAATTCTTTTGACAAATTAATCGAATTAATAATACTAATAACATGCAAATTCAAATTAAAAAAATACCAATAGATTACCTCTGTGGCCAATCGGCAGCGGTCTGTCTTCTCAATCCAGAGATCCCGAGTTAAATTCCTGACTGGTGCGGGGAAACTTTTCTCTAATTAGAATATTTTCCTAACCTCCCAGAGTCTGGAGGTATGCTAGTGGGAATGACGTGAGAGTGTTTAACAATTATTAAAAAATCAACATTAAAACAACCTACAGTCAGTCAACGAGTTGTTTCTCAAGTCAAAGCGTCCGATAGACGTTTAAGTATATGTATAAATAAATAATAGTATATATACTATTGCCATGCTGCATACAATGGACAGATTTAATAATTGTTTCAAAATTATATTTTACGTACGTCATATGGGCTAGTTACAAGACTTGAAAATGTGCTTCATTTGTTTCTGTTGTGGAAGACGGATAAATTCTGTGGTGTATTAATAATTTTGGGGGTTACGTTATTGTTCTACATTGCCATTACCAGACACATTGTTGTTTACATCACTCTTGGCTGGTAGCCTTGCTAGCCACGAATAGTGGGGGATAGCGTTACTTTCAGTTAGAATTCCGTGAGCAACGGACCGCGTGTGTAAGCCGGGCTTTGGATCGGTGGGCATCTCCTCCCACCTTCCATTTTAATAATGTAGGAGCCCCAAAAGGTTGGGAAATAAATCTAGGAATGTGTGAGTAGATTTGTGTTATGGATTTTGTATAGTAAAAACCCACGCCTTCCTCTTAACCTCCACACCACGTTTCGGTCCTCCGCAGCCAAGTAAGTATACGTCCCCTCAATGTACGTGTTGGGTATTAGAAATTAATTTAATTTTCAAGTGAACTTTTAGGCATGTAACAATATCAAACTTGGTATTTAGGTTCAGTAACTCCCAAAGAGTAACACGAAGGTTATCAATAAAATCTCCACACCCCAAATTACCTATTACAGTTTTAGAAATGTTTTATCTTCAAGAAATGGTCATAACGATTTTTTATTAGAATTCCCTATATTAAAGATGTTTGCATGTCAAATAAAATGTTAACTTTATGGGAATAGCTTGTAAAGTCCTCATTCAGAAATAACTGGTAAACGTTAAGCGAGAGACAAGAAAGTACTGCATAAAGCTGTAGATCTCGTTAAAACACACAATTTACTTCAAATAACTTTTTTGTGGCATAAACCATTTCCGAGATATCCGTTATTAATCGTTCGAATTGTTCAATACTTAGTCATCATTTTCTAGTCTTCTCGATTTTCAGTGTTTCTAGCGATGTCATGGAAAGAGTGTGGAATTTTAAGGCCAGCGTATAACGTCCAGTTATTAAACATTTGACTATCGCTGTTCCCTTTGTATCTATAACGAAATGTGTAATGTAGCTATATCTGCAAAGGTTTATCTCGATTATAATGAAGTAGGTAGAAAAATAAACGTTCATTAGAATATTTTGCATACCCACTAATAAACAACAGAGGGTAGGGAAAGTCATGTGATTGTAACCATCAGTTTTTTTTAGATAAATAAATTTTTATATCCCAGAAATCCCCGTCTACATTGGAAAATTTAAGTTTCTTCACCTTTATGTAATACCCACTTGTCTGTAATTGGAACTATGGGAGATAATGAAGACAGGTGGAACAGTGATCTAAATTCCAGTATGCGAGCATGTGGCGCAGAAAAATATGCACGTATCTCCAGTAATAACTAGCTCCTGTCCTTGGTTGGATTCCGTGTTTAGCCGTGAAGGAAAATTGCTAGCGGTGGAATTACAGTGAGCGTTTAAAAATAACACGTACTTGCAGGAAAACATGTCAGCGCACGGCCCGTTTCAAAATTACTCTTAGCAATCTCAAACAGTTTACGAAACATTCTTCAGGTATATGCTATCCATGTCTCTTCCACTATACTTCCAGCATTCAAAATCACAGCTTTCAATATTAGCTAAACACGTTTCAAACCAAATAAAGGAATTTTATGCTTCTGTGACTATTTTCAGCGTTAATGTTATTTCTTATCTTGAATGTCTACTGCGAGGCCTATATTGTGTGTATTTTTACTTTCTCTATGACGTACGTAGTAGGTAGAGAAGGTATTGCATTCCACCCAAAAATTCTATAACGAGATTTCACCGGAACAGGCACCTTGAATAAAAGAAAAAGATCAGTGTGTTGAAAAACGAAAAGTCGGATAAATACCAAACTTGGCATTTAGGTTCAGAAGCTTCCAAAGAATGCGACACGAAGGTTTCAAAGGAAATCCCCCACAAACCACCCTTTACTTAGAACATTTTTCGAAATTTTTTATTTTCTAAGAAATGGCTGTAACTATTTTGATTAAAATACCATATATTATTGATATTTACACGGCAAATAAAATGCATATTTTGAATTTTCTGGGTATAACATGTGAAATCCTCTTCACTTGTAAGAATATTGTATAATCTTGCATAACTGGTAAACGTTATGCAATAGACGAAAACGTACTAAACACAAAATGTAGATATTTTTAAAACACAAGACTTGTTTCAAATAAACTTTTATGTGGCATCAGATATTTCTGAGATATCCGTTATTAATGATTCGAATTGTTCAAAAGTACCCTCGATTTTCAGTTGTTTCTCACGGTTGCATGGAAACAGTATGGAATTTTAATGCCAGCGTATAGCGTCCAGTTCTTAAACATTTGACTATTGCTGTTCCCTTTGTGCCCTATCGAAATGTGTAATGTCGCTATTTCTGCAAAAGTTTATCTTGATTAAAATGAAGTAGATAGAAGAATAAGCTTTCGTAAGAATAATTTATATACTCACTAATAAACAACAGAGGGTAGAGAAAGGCATGTGATTGTAACACGTCAGATTTTTACTTTCTCTACTGTTTACCTAAAATAAGTAGAAGAAGTATTGCATTCTACCCAAAACTTCTATATCGATATTTCACTGGAAATACTCTTTTGGGGTCCACTGAATGAAAAAAAATCTGATGTGTTACACTCACATGACTTTCTCTACTCTTGTACAAACTATTTTTACAAACGCTTATTCTCTATCTACTTCATGTTAATCGAGATAAACATTTGCAGAGTAAAGGGTACTCTGGGGTGGGGAGATTGTCTTGAAAACCTACGTGTTGCATCCTTGGAAGATACTGAACCTAAATACCAAGTTTGGTGTTATCCGACTGTTCGTTTCTGAGTTATGCTGTTCACAGACAGACACACACACAGACACAGACAGACACACAGACACACACACGGACATGTTTCCAAAAATTCTTTTTTTGGATTCAGGGTGTCCCAAAACATATATTTCCGGTGAAATCTCGGTATCGAATTTTTGGGTGGAAAACAATACTTCCCCTACTTACTATATGTAGTAGAGAAAGTAAAAATATACTTAAATATACCCAAAAATTCGATACCGAGATTTCACCGGAAATACATGTTTTCTGACCCCCTGAATCCAAAAAAAAGAATTTTTGGAAACATAACCGTGTGTGTCTGTGTGTCTGTCTGTCTGTCTATCTGTGTGTCTGTCTGTGAACAGCAAAACTCAGAAACGAACAGTCGGATAAACACCAAACTTGGTATTTAGATTCAGTATCTTCCAGAAATGCGACACGAAGGTTTTCAAGAAAATCCCCCACCCCAGATTACCCTTTACATGGAAGATTTTTCGAAAAGTTCAATTTTCTCAGAAATGGCTCTAACAATTTTGATTAAAATATCGTATATTTAAGATATTTTCATTACAAATAAAATGTATATCCTGAATTTTCTGGGAATGTCTCCAAAAGTATTCTTCATTGTGAACGACTTTTGCATAACTGGTAAACCATAAGAGATAGACAAAATTTTACTGCACAAAAAATGTAGATCGCGTTAAAATACACAATTTATGCCATATACATTTGTTTTGTTGAGTGAACCATTTTCGAGATATTGCTTGTTATTCTCTTAAATTTTTTAATACTTATTTTCTCAAATGGGAATTCGTTATTCATTTTTTTGTCTTGGATATGCAAAGAGTATTAATCTGTGGGAAAGGGAATGGTGCTGCACCTAGGAACCAGCTATTAAGAGATATGTATGTGCTTAAAGGCTACTGTATTTCTATATTGCCCTTGTAAATATATATTCCCCTTACATCTACAAGAAAATTAGCAATAAGATAGAGTCTGCAAACGTTTATCTCCATTAACATGAAGTAGATGGAGAATAAGCGTTTGTAAAAATAGTTTGTACAAGAGTAGAGAAAATCATGTGAGTGTAACACATCAGATTTTTTAGAAAAAGGTCTGCGTGTCTGTGACACAAAGATTTTTTAAGAAAATCCCTCCACACCAAACATTTTCGTTACTTTTTATGTTATAAAACTGTCTCTAACGATTTTTATTAAAATGCCACATGTTTAAGACATTTGTGTGACATTTGTAATTTTCTGCAAATAGTCTGTGAAGTTCTCTTCATCCTGAATCTCTTGTATACTGGTAAACCGCAAGAGATAGACAAAGTATGAGGCAGTATTTTTAACATTTAAATGATTTCAGTCCAATTATATATATATATATATATATATATATATATATATTCAATAACAGCCCGCCTTAAAGCAATATGTGTATGTAACAATATATAAAAGGTGTATATTACAGTCATTGTATATGTTTATATTATTGTATACATGTAATAATGTTATGTGAATGTATTACGTAATTTAATAATGTAGGAGCTGTGAGAAATAGGTCAAAAGTTGCTAACAATTAGGTAACAATGAGGTAACCTTCAGGCAATAATGAGTAAGAAAGTGTAATAATGCTACTATTGATTATTGGAACAACAATAATGTAATTTTTATGACAGTTTATAAAATAGCCAATCAACAACCAGAAAAAGCTTTAGTTATATAAAAGTATTCTATTGGTTTAGGAATAGCCAATCAGAGACTTGAAATACAGAAATTTACAAATTAAGGCGCTAGAAATCAAGTCAGTTGCTTGTAGACAGCGCTCATAACTGGACGCGTTGCTAGCAGACAGTGTTACTAACCAGACGTGGGATACGTCCTCGAGAAATTTAATACGTATTCGTGTGAAACGAAAATAGTTTACGTGTTAAAAAGTGCAAGTAATTAATAAAAGAATCTCACAGCTCTCTATATCAGTGAAATGATACTGAAATCGTATCAAGCATTAATAAAAGGAGTGAAGTAAAATTATAATCTGTGTAAGCCTACATTCTTCAGTCGCACCACCCCCTGCTAAGACATCCATGTCTCTAATAAAAATACTGACGCAGCCGAGGCAAACATAAATATATATAATATTTAAAGAAACAGTCAAATTACAAAGTTAATATTTTTAAATTTTTTGGGACGAAGGCACCGGGTACCATACGTGCGGTTGCAACTACTTCAAGTTCGGCTCCCCAACAGTCGAAATAAGATACATCATCTTCAAACTGACTTTCCATACGTAGCAACAACAAACAAACCTTCTTCAAATTGGATCCCAAAGCGTGGGGCAAATAAAAATACAACTCCTCCTAAAATAACACCTTCTTCAAGTCTTATTACATAAAAAAACATAGATCTCGCTAAAGCACACAATTTATGTCAAATAAAAATATTTGTGGTATTAACCATATCTGATATATTTACAAAAAGCTATACTATGCTTAATTAAAAACATTTTAATGGGATGCTATCAGTAAAACAACCATTAATATTAGTCAACTTGAAAGATATGATAATGTTACCCAAAATGAATTCATTTTTCTGTAATAGGATCGACCTGAGAGTCATGAAGTCCCCTATTGTTAAGACGTACATGCGCCATAGATAAAACAATGATGTTTTAATTCTTCTGCCACGTATCTAGTAGATAGAGAAGGTATTCTATTCAAACAACAAATTCTATACCGAGAATACATGTTTTGTGGCCCCCTGAATAGTAAAAGATTTTTTTAGAAAAAGGTCCGCTTGTGTCTGTGAACAATATAACTCAAAAATGAAACGTCGGATAAATACCAAAAGGTAGGAGGGGCCCCCGAAACTGGGGCAGAGCATCACAAGCAGGCCAGTCGCTTTTTGCTACCAAGGAAGGGAAGGAAGGATGAGGGGAGAGACCTGAAAGGCGACCGAATCCGGAAACGACGGGCGCAAGCATTGGACGGGGTCCCTAACGTTTCCAGATAGAACGCATCCGACGCCACACGGTCCCTGTCCACAAGCCACCAACCTTCAGGGTCCCCCGGATCGGAGCCTCCGCAGCGACGCCAGGGAAGAAACCTTTACAGTGCGCAAGCCACCGCCCAGCCGAAAACCACTGAACACTGTCGCCTGGTCCTACAACCCTGAAACAGATGACAAAGAAGATGATGGATACAGGAAATGAGAGGAAGGAGAGTTGTGGTAGAAGATGAACCACCCCAGCATTCACCTGACGATCCGAGGAAACAGCGAAAAACCCATGGGCCAGAGTGAACGGTCGCGGGGGATCGATCCGGGACCTCCCGAATGCGGGCTACAGACATAACTGCCTGAGCCATCACACTCGATAGACGAATACCAAACTTGGTATCTAACTTCAATATCTTCCATAGATGCAACACGAAAATTTTCAACAAATGTCCCCCACCCAAAACTATCCTTTTAGTGGAAAAGTTTTCATAATTTTTTATTTTCTCAAAAATGGCATAAGCGATTCTGATTAAAATGCCATATACCTTGTAGCCCAAAAGTCATTTGACAAATGGCAGTATTTTTTAGTGTTATTGGGCACCTTTTAGAATCTGATTAACTGCTGTGACTGTTGGCTGCAGCAGTTGGCAACATGATAACAATGCGACAATGGTTAGTTTGTCAACAATACCATAAAGCAAATGAAAATTATAAAACAAGTACAGAAGACAAATTGCATTGTATTACAAAAGGAATGTATTTCAGTTAAAAAAGTTGCTTTGTGGTGACAAGTGCAGAACTGAGAGACAGGCTACAGACGTCCTGAAATTAGAAAACCATCATTTCAAACAGTAAATAACATTTTAAATAAATTTAAGAGGACCTTTTCTGCGCGGGATGCAAAACGTTATGATAGGCCGAGCTCAGCAACTAATGAAGGAAATACAATTAATGTGATTGCAAAGATCACAGTGAGGCTTAAAAGATCTATTCGCCATGTGACAAGGGCAGAGCGGGTTGAGCAAAGAATCTGTTCGGCGAATTTTAAATGCTACACACTTTCGTCCGTACAAGTTGCAATCCACACAATTTAAGAGAATGATCCTCTACCTAGGCAACAATTTTGCAATTGGGTCGCCGATCGTACGCATAATCAACATGATTTTCTAAAATGCATTCTTTTTAGTGATTACTCTTAATATTCTACGTGACCATACTCAAAATGCGCGATACTGGCCTGTGCAAAATTCAGCTTGGATGTGTGGACTAATAAACCCGGTGCTCAAAGAGTTCTGGTGTGGTGTGGTCTTTTATATGACGTAGTAGTGGGCCCATATTTCTCTGAAGGTAACGTGAACAAGTATTCATACTTGAATTACCACTGTAGGCCTCTGATGAGAAAAGGTTTGCGGGGTGTTCTACTCCACGGAGGAGTGGCGGAGGACAGTACCACGTGACACCTCACGGTGATGTCATAAATAGGTCTACTATCTGCATTAAAATCATCGCGCAACATTAGTATTCCAGCGTGTTTCACTTGGAGCTATATGTGTTTTCTAGGGATTTAAAAAGTTATTTACAGTGCCCAGTAAAAAAGGAAGCATTCTACAGAGTCGGTAACGTTGTTAAAAGGAACATAAACAAAGCAACTGGCCATTCAGCATTACTAGCATAAGATGGTATGTTTTCTAAAAGGACTTAAGTCTTGTTGATATGTTGAAAGTAGAGCCGTAATCTTTCTCAGTTAGCGCTGGAATAGTTGATGTCCACTGAAACGGTAACTCTAGGCCGAGCCCGAGATATGTAATTATTGATAATTTGATTAATTAATTTTTAGTGAGGTTAAATTATGCTATGTACAAATCTTTTACTTTTACTGCCGGTATAGCTTAAGAATGGGGATTTAACGATATGTCTGTATTTAGGTTACTAATATTACAGGAGTTATAAATTGTTTAATGTAAATAATTTAAGCGCTATGTTAAAATACTGTCCACGACGAGATATTTTAGCTGCAGGAAAAGTGTCTTCGAAGCAAAAAGTCTAGTTTTACGATGTCTCTCTGGTAGCAAACCTATTGTTCGTACAGCGAGGGCGTAGAGCTTTTGCTCCTTTGTACAATAATTCGCCGTGACCGAAGTGAGGGAGACAATAAGCTTAACGGTAAAATTAGGAAAAGCCGCGATTTATGTTCAACTTGGACCAATGAGATCCCTGTAAGTTTATATGAAATAGTGAGACACGTTGAGTGGCGCTAAAAATGCACCAATATGAAATGAAACAGCCCAAGAAGCCTGCGACTATAAATAGATCTGCTAGGAACAAATTCGGGGTCATTTGCTAAACTACAGGCAGGGAGAGATGCTGCAGGATGTTTGAGAGATATTGCGCTAAAAGACAATTTTCGCAACACACATAAGAATCGCTACGCGTAAAGAGATCTAATAAGTATATAAACTTCGCGTCATATCAGCGCCGTGTTTCAACAGCAGCGGACAGTGTTTTAACGGCGACAATATCAGTGTTGTGTACCACCAGAAATAACTAAATAAAAGAAACAGCAGTGTCGTCTTTTTATTACTAAAGCACGTCTATTTTCTCTCCTTTACCACACCCGAGATCTACGTTTCCTTTCCAAGGAAAAGTCCATGCTCTCACATATTCTAGAAATTACTTCAGCTAGCCGAGGATAAAAAAAATGCAGAGAAACAGCATACTTCGAACATCTGGAGTCGACGCGGAGGCTGCAGAAAGGAAAGCCGCGAGCTACGGACATTAAAAACCACAACATCGGACAGGAGGAGATATCGCCGCACCATACACTCCTTACAGATGTGAGAGGAACACAGTAGATTCTATGGTATTGGAATTCCTAGAAGACATGTCGCTGTACAGGCGGTAGAGATGGCGTTTTCAGCAAGACTGAGCTTCCGCTCACTATGTCATAATGTTTCGACGAAGACTGGATGGCTTGTATAGTCGTCAATGGATTTGACGAGTTGGTCCATACGTTTGACCTGCCTACTCACCTGATCTGACACCCCTAGTTTTCTTTTTTGGGAGTATGTAAAACATGTTTTTGAGACTCAACCAGCATCTCTGGAAGACTGCAAGAATGGATCAATGATGTCATTCACCGTATTTCACCGCTTCACTTTCAAATGTGACTGATGAACTGCAGGATCGGGTGATGCAGTGTCTCCAGGTTAATGGAGAGCGCTTTGAACACCTGCGTTAGTTAGTTATTACTGTTTGTTACCAAATTCCAGTTGCTGTAGTTAATCCGATTCTAAAAGGCCTAAAGAGCCCTGTTGTGAAGTTTATGGTAGGACATTTTTAATCTATGTTCTATGCAGCAATACAGATGTAAGAGCAATTATATGTAACTGTACATGTATGCAGGCTATTCCCAGAAAATTCAATATATACATTTTATTTGATATGTAAATATCTTTAATATATGGTGTTTTAATCAAAATCGTTAGAGCCATTAAACAAAATAATTTCTGATGTGTTACACTCACATGACTTTCTCTACTCTTGTACAAACTATTTTTACAAACTCTTATTCTCCATCTATTTCATATTAATCGAGATAAACATTTGCAGAAACGATCTTTCGACATGCAAAGACAATTAAATTTTACACATACGGACCAGTTTTAAAAATATTTGTTTTGTATTTGCAAGGGCAATATAGAAATACAGTAGCCTTTAAGCATAGACATATCTCTTAATAGCTGGTTGCTAGGTGCAGCACCATTCCCTTTGCCACAGATTAATACTCTTTGCATATCCAAGACAAAAAAATGAATAACGAATTGCCATTTGAGAAAATAAGTATTGAAAATTTAAGGGAATAACAAGCAATATCTCGAAAATGGTTCACTCAACAAAAAAATGTATATGACATAAACTGTGTATTTTAACGCGATCTACATTTTTTGTGTAGTAAAATTTTGTCTATCTCTTATGGTTTACCAGTTATGAAAAAGTCGTTCACAATGAATACTTTTGGAGACATTCTCAGAAAATTCAAGATATACATTTTGTCATGAAAATATCTTAAACATATGATATTTTAATCAAAATCCTTAGAGTCATTTTTGAGAAAATTAAACTTTTCGAAAAATGTTCCATGTAAAGGGTAATCTGGGGTGGGGGGATTTTCTTCAAAACCTTCGTGTCGCATCCTTGGAAGATACTGAACCTAAATACCAAGTTTGGTGTTTATCCGACTGTTCGTTTCTGAGTTATGCTGTTCACAGACACACAGACATACAGACACACACACGGACGTGTTTCCAAAAATGCTTTTTTGGGATGCAGGGGGTCTCAAAACGATATTTCCGGTAAAATCTCGGTATCGAGATTTTGGGTAGAATACAATACTTCCCCTACTTACTATACGTAGTAGAGAAAGTAAAAATAAAGAATGTCGAAAAGTGTTCCATGTAAAAGGTAGATGGGGTGTGGGAATTTTTTTGAAAACCTTCGTGTCGCATCTTTTTGAAGATACTGAAATTAAATACTAAGTTTGGTATTTAGTCGACTTTTTTTACGCTGTTCACAGGCATACACACACACACACACACACACACACACACACACATATATACACACAGACACGGACCTTTTGCTAAAATGTTTTTTTGGGATTCGGGGGGCCTCAAAACATGTATTTCAGGTGAAATCTCGATATCGTATTTTTGGGTGGAATGCAATACCTTCTCTACCTATTATGCACGTGGTAGAGAAAGTAACACTGGTCGACAATTGAATGCAGTGTTTGGGTGAACATATTATGTGTATAGAGCACATGAATTCCAGTGCAATGCTCATAAATATTTCCCAACTTGTTATTGCTTGGTGGGAGGTCAGCCATCAACATATTTTCGCGGCAGATTCCATACGGACGTTAAAGCCATCATCAAGGCATACTATCGCCAAGTTATATTGCTGACACTGAAGAATAAATAGACCAGGGATTTGAATTATGTGTTTACTTGCGTGACATCAAAGGTCGGTTAGAGATTAAGAGAGGGTTCACCGATCAGGGCTATCTCGAGTCCATGTCAACAGTTCATCAGGAACTTCCTGGAAACATTCTAATGGGCGACAGGGCGTAAATCTGCCGACTGCAACAGTTACCTAACTCACTAGTATCTTACTGTTTATGTGGCTTTAAGGTCGTATTTTAGTTAAAGTCTTTTGACGGAAGTGTTACGAAGCAAAATATGGTTATACAGGATCCTTACAAATTATCGAAAGGTTTAAGAGCTGTGTTTTCATATCTAATAAACATAAATACATGATCTTACACCAAAGAGGGGTGTTTAAAGTTTTATGCTGACCTCAGATGAACTCGATGTGAGCCCCACGTATGGCAGACGTTAGGGTGGTGTCTCAAGTCTAGCCATACCCGCTCAAGCCTTGTACGACGTTCTCAATGACGGTATTAGCAAACCTCTTTTTCTGGAAACACCACTGAAAGTGGAGATATACTCGTACATATAAATACTCTTCATGACAAATCCCACAGGAAGACCTCGCTCAATGTGAGATCCATGAACTGGTTGGCGGTGTGCGTAAGGCGCATTCTGCGACTGTTGCAAGACTAACCCATCGACCTAGTAGTTGTCGATTTAGGTACACCTGGCAGTGCGTGTGCCAATGTAGTGGGGCCTCATCTTGGAAAACGACCTCCTGTTCCTCCTCGTCTGCAATGACGGCTTGAGAGGAGCAGGATGTTCAAATTGCGGTCTAATGCCCATCGAGCCGCAACAACAATGTATTTGCGCATTTCAAGCACACATCAGCTGTGATTGGTTTTGTAACGCAGTTGTTCTCGAACAACAACCTACCTCACGTGCGGGATGGCTCAAGCGGTTAGTCTGTGGCCCGTATTCGGGAGGTCCCGAGATCGATCCCCGGTTTTCGTGCTTTTCCCTGGTCGCCAGGCGAATGCTGGGGTGGTTCATCTTCTACCTTGACTCTTCTTCGTCTCATTTCCTGTACCCATCATCTTCCTCGTCATCTGTTTCAGGGCTATAGGACCAGGCGACGGTGTTAGGCAGGTTGCGGCTGGGCGGTGACTTGTGCTCTGTAAAGGTTTCTTCCCTGGCGTCGCTGCGGTACTGCTCAGTTAGGTCTCTCCTCAGCGTGGGACTCCGCTCCGGGGGACCCTGGAGGCTGGTGACTTGTGGGCAGGGGCAGTGCGGCGTAGGATGCTTTAAATCTGGAAACGTTAGGGACCCTGTCCATGCTTGCGTCCGTCGGCATCCAGATTTGGTGCCCCTTCTCTCCCCCCATCCTTTCCTCCCAGTGGTCATGTTGGAAGCAAAAAGGGCCTACTTGCGGTGCTCTGCCTCGGTCCGGGCGCCCCTCCATGATAGGTATCTTTACCTTCACCTATAGGTTTCCCTCTAGTTGACAAATTAATTCAATATAAATTTCAGATTTTTGACAAATGGTGATAAGATCGGCAAAAATGTTCAGTATTGTTGAAACCGCCCAATAATTTGTAAAGACCCTGTGTTTGAAATGGTTTCCTTCGGAAGGGAAGTTAAGTGGTTATAATGCTTATAAGTTCGAAAAGAAAAGAACCTCATACCTTGAAACAGAAGGACCCTGAGCAAAATTATCGACCATTTCAGGCGCATATTATCCTACTTCTCTCCTGTAGCGCTATCTATGGGCGGTAGTCTAATCACCTGCCATTATGCGCGCCTAGTGGCTGAATCAGTGAGTCCAGAAAAGCAGATTACAGAAAGCACCTCTAGTGTCCCTATACACCAACGGCATGACAGTAAACTGTTTTATTTCAAACATTACCGTAATCTTCTTTAGTAATCATAATTATAATTTCAGTCTGGTATCTTTGTGGGTTTCGTGTATTGATGCTGGTGAATTTTGTTGATTTAAATTGCATTTTAGATCAGCTTCCCTGGGGTTTCATCAAAATTAGTAAAAGCAGATGAGCCCCTTTAGCGTTTAGTTTTCAAAAAGTTCGGGCTCTATTTGCACGAGGATTTGAATTATATTACGCGATGCACGTCGTGTTTGTTCTACCCTGCCGTCACAGAAGACTAATAGGAGTCATATGAACATTCAGTATAGCTAAAAGGTTTATCGGTAAACTTGAGTTCAATGCGGTCACTGTAATGTGCAAAGTATGTAGCAGCGAAAGAGTTAACTTCTGCCGTCTTATTTGAACTATGCAGATAAGTTGGAAAGCCGAGAGTTCGTTGTTGCACGATGCTGCCTAAGATTGCGCATGCGCTCTGTATTGCAATTTGGCAGTTTTGCTTGCTTTCTTTCTTTTTCTCTTCTTCCGTGATCCAAAATTAGTCTTTATTTGTTGTATTACTTTCTTCACCATATTTACGGGAAACAGAGAAATAGCTTGTCTACCTCCCATTCAAGTTGTCGCGGTATCGTTCGTGTTATCTTATTTGCTGAGCGCCTGTTATTGTTTTACTATTTTTAATTTTGAGTTCTTTGTCCTCCGGCTAGCTATTATTACTCAGTCGAGCAAATCTCTTAAACAGAGTGTGTAAACGGAAAGCAGTTGTTACTAAAAGATAACACTGATAAAAGAATTTGTTTTTACACTTTTATTGCCGTCACACTTCATTAATTTCACATATTTACTCTTGATACACGCCCGACTGAAACTGTTATATTTTCGAATGTAACTATAATCACTTATTTGCCGCACATTATTAATTCGCGTATTTCACATTTTATAACTAGCTTTACGACGCAAGAGATTCTGTAGAATTGCGCGACGTGTAACCCGTGGATGATTCTGTTAATCTGCGCGACGTGTAACCAGTGAATGATTCTGTTGAACTGGGTGACGTGTAACCCGTGAATGATTCTATTGAACTGGGTAATACTTGTCGCTGGCTTCATAATTTATACTCCCTCACCCCGATATGCCTAAACATTATCACAGAGCTGCTATTGGTTAATAAAGCGCGCCAACATTAGCGTCTATTTTTATATCCAATCAAAATTACGAACACATATGCTCTAGGGAAGATATTCCCTCCATTTCTAAAGAAAAGCGCGCTACTCTGACGTCATTTGTTTGTCTCTTCTAACTGATAAACAACTCACCCCCTCGCTACATTGTTACCCGCTCCTATTGTCAGTTTCAGCGAGGCCGTGTAAACTTATTTCCTAACAATGCTTGTAATTAACAAACATCTCAAATCAATGTCATACAATAATGTTAATTTACACTACAATCACTCTGGCATTCACAGTGTTGTGATATAAAATACTGCCTCAAAGTGGTCCCGAGTTAGAATCTCTGTTAGGGTGAGTTAGCGATAAGAGCTTTGCCGGAGTTTTCGCTTCTCCTGAGAAGGGAAATCTTGGGTAATCTAAGCTCCATGGACCCCGGATCCATTTGATCACTTCAACCATTTCATTTATTCACGGTCCGATATTACCTACGTGATTAAATGACGTTAAAATTCCTGGGAAAAAAAGAACAGACAAATGCAATGACAGTTTAAACGCTTCTCGAAATTTAAATTTGTATATTTATCTCCGCTGTTGAAAGAATGTCTTAGGATCCTCAACTTTATGAGCTATGGCGCTTCAAAGCTTCAGACTAACGATTTTCTGCTGACACCACTTCTCAGAAATGAAGCTTGAACAACATTCTTCTTTCTTTTTCTTCTTTAATGTCGCGGCGAGTTCAAATCGTGACGGTTTTCGTAGATTCTTTGTTACATATGAGTTAGTATGTACCAGACATATGGCATTAGTTGTATAGTCACTTTCCTGTACCATCTGGTGAGCAACTTGTAAACTACGTCCTTCTCTGCCATACATCTTTTTTCTGTTTCGTACTCTGTGGGTGACTTGATTCCCACCCATACATACATTCCGATACTTAAAGAAAAAATCTGATGTGTTACACTCACATGACTTTCCCTACTCTTCTATAAACTATTTTTACAAACGCTTATTCTCCATATGCTTCATGTTAATCGAGATATCGAGATGTCAATCTTGTTGGTAATTTTCATGTAGATGCAAGGGGAATATGCTAGGTTTTAAGCGATAATCAAATATTTTAACGCTGGTTGCTATGTGGCGCATTCCATTCTCTTTGCATGTCCAGGACATAAAAAAATGAATAACGAATTTGAGAAAAGTACAAGTATTGGAAAATTTAAGGGAATAACAAGCAATTTCTCGAAAACGGTTCACTCAACAAAAGAAATGTGTATGACATAAATTGTGTATTTTAACGCGATCTACATTTTTTGTGTAGTAAAATTTTGTCTATCTCCTATGGTTTACCAGTTATGCAAAAGTCGTTCACAATGAAGAATACTTTTGGAGACATTCCCAGAAAATTCGAGATATACATTTCATTTCTCATGACAATATCTTAAACATATATTTTAATCAAAATCGTTAGAGCCATTTTTGAGAAAATTAAAATTTTCGAAAAATGTTCCATGTAAAGGATAGTCTGGGGTGGGGGGATAATCTTGAAAACCTTCGTGTCGCATCTCTGGAAGATACTGAACCTAAATACCAAGTTTGGTGTTTATACGACTGTTCGTTTCTGAGTTATGCTGTTCACAGACACACAGACAGACAGACACACAGACACACACACGGACATGTTTCCAAAAATGCTTTTTTTTTTTTTTTTGGATTCAGTGAGTCTCAAAACATGTATTTCCGGTGAAATCTCGGCATCGAATTTTTGGGTGGAATACAATACTTCCCCTACTTACTTTACGTAGTAGAGAAAGTAAAAAATAGTCAGATTGGCCGGTGCACCGTAATTTACTGGACCTCGCGAGTGCAACCACAGATGCTACCGCCTAAGTCATATCCAGACGTAGAACAAATACTCTTTTGCTTACAATGTGTGCACGCAACGACTTTGAACCGATAGCGCGGCGAGGGAAACGGGTTAATCTGGAACTGTAAATAGAAGCGTCAGGGGTAGAAGAGAACATAAACACAGAGCTCACACAGAACAACTCTACTATACCAATAACGCAAGCGAACTCCTGACTTGTCGACTGTGCAGCTCTGGCTCCGTGTATTCAGTACGTCACATGTACTAGGTAAGGTAGTAGTTATGTTGATTCCTCGCTCACTAGATATTTGTTCTAGCTCTAGCCATGTTGTTCAGTTAAACATGTTTTGTTTGTTGCGATAGTATACCTATATTTTTACTTTCTCTATCACGTACATAGTAGGTAGAGAAGGTATTGCATTCCATCCAAAAATTCGATACACATTTAACCGTAAATATATGTTTTGAAGTCCCTTGAATCCAAAATGCAAGGTCCCAGAAAAAGGTCCGCGTATGTGCTTCTGTGTGACTGTGAACAACATAACTCAAAAACGAAAACTAGGATAAATACCAAACTGCATATTTAAATTCAATATCTTCCAAAGATGCAACACACAGTTCTTCAAGAAAATATCCCAACACCAAACTACTCTTTACGTAGAACATTTGTCAAAATTGTTTATACTCTGAAAATGGCTGTAACAATGTTGATTAAAATACCATATATTAAAGCTATTTATATGAGAAATAAAATGTATGTATGTCTTGAATTTTCTGGGAATAGCTGTGAAGTCCTCTGTATTCGGAAGGAATACAACTGGTTAACATTAAATGATAGATGAAAACTTATTTTAAAAAATAAGTAGATCTCTGAACAACCAATTTACTTCCAATAACTTGCTATTAGCCATAAGCCATTTCCCAGATATCCGTTATTAATGGTTCGAATTGTCCATTACTTTGTTATTCTTTCAAAGTTCTGTCGATTTTCAGTTGTTTCTCGCAATAGACTTGAAGACCAGCATATAGGTTCAGTTCTAAAACATTTTAATATCGCTATTCCCCTTGTATTTATAACGAAATGTATAATGCAGCTATTTCTGCAAAGGTTTATCTCGATTAAAATGAAGTAGATAGAAAAAAATCTGATGTGTTACACTCACATGACTTTCTCTACTCTTGTACAATCTATTTTTACAAACGCCTATTCTCCATATGCTTCATGTTAATCGAGATATCGAGATGTCAATCTTATTGGTAATTTTCTTGTAGTTGCAAGGGAAACATGGTAGCTTTTAAGCGATAGACAAATATTTTAACGCTGGTTGCTATGTGGCGAATTCCATTCTCTTTGCATGTCCAGGACATAAAAAAATCTGATGTGTTACACTCACATGACTTTCTCTACTCTTGTACAATCTATTTTTACAACGCCTATTCTCCATATGCTTTATGTTAATCGAGATATCGAGATGTCAATCTTATTGCTAATTTGCTTGTAGATGCAAGGGGAATATGGTAGCTTTTAAGCGATGGTCAAATATTTTAACGCTGGTTGCTATGTGGCGCATTTCATTCTCTTTGCAAGTCCAGGACATAAAAAAATGAATAACTAATTTGAGAAAAAGTATAAGTATTGGAAAATTTAAGGGAATAACAAGCAATATCTCGAAAACGGTTCACTCAACAAAAGAAATGTATATGACAAAAGTTGTGTATTTTAACGAGATCTACATTTTTTGTGTAGTAAAATTTTGTCTATCTCTTATGGTTTACCAGTTATGCAAAAGTCGTTCACAATGAAGAATACTTTTGGAGACATTCCCAGAAATTTCGAGATATACATTTCATTTCTCATGACATTATCTTAAACATATGATATTTTAATCAAAATCGTTAGAGCCATTTTTGAGAAAATTAAAATTTTCGAAAAATGTTCCATGTAAAGGGTAGTCTGGGGTGGGGGGATTTTCTTGAAAACCTTCGTGTCGCATCTCTGGAAGATACTGAACCTAAATACCAAGTTTGGTGTTTATCCGACTGTTCGTTTTTGAGTTATGCTGTTCACAGACACACACACAGACACACACACAGACACACACACACAGACACACACACAGACACACACACGGACATGTTTCCAAAAATGCTTTTTTTGGATTCAGGAGGTCTCAAAACATGTATTTCCGGTGAAATCTCGGTATCGAATTTTTGGGTGGAATGCAATACTTCCCCTACTTACTATACGTAGTAGAGAAAGTAAAAATGAATAACGAATTTGAGAAGAAGTATAAGTATTGGAAAATTTAAGGAAATAACAAGCAATATCTCGAAAACGGTTCACTCAACAAAAGAAATGTATATGACATAAGTTGTGTATTTTAACGCCATCTACATTTTTTGTGTAGTAAAATTTTGTCTATCTCTTATGGTTTACCAGTTATGCAAAAGTCGTTCACAATGAAGAATACTTTTGGAGACATTCCCAGAAAATTCGAGATATACATTTCATTTCTCATAACATTATCTTAAACATATGATATTTTAATCAAAATCGTTAGAGCCATTTTTGAGAAAATTAAAATTTTCGAAAACTGTTCCATGTAAAGGGTAGTCTGGGGTGGGGGGATTTTCTTGAAAACCTTCGTGTCGCATCTCTGGAAGATACTGAACCTAAATACCAAGTTTGGTGTTTATCCGACTGTTCGTTTCTGAGTTATGCTGTTCACAGACACACACACACAGACACACACGGACATGTTTCCAAAAATGCTTTTTTTGGATTCAGGGGGTCTCAAAACATGTATTTCCGGTTAAATCTCGGTATGGAATTTTTGGGTGGAATACAATACTTCCCCTACTTACTATACGTAGTAGAGAAAGTAATAAAACTTCTTAAGAATAATTGGTATAACCACTAATAAACGATAGAAGGTAGATAAAGTCATGAGAATGTAACAAAATGGCTTTCTTTTTAAAATTGGTTATATACAGACTGAGCAACAAGGTTTAAAATTATCCTTGAAGCCTATATGAAGCATGATTTTAAAAACGTCGAAAAAATGGGATTCATCAAAATCATAACCTCCATTATGTCGTCGTTGTAATCAACATTTTGTTTCCCCTTCCTATACTTATTTTACGTCGCTTTAACTACGCGAACATATCGCGACGGATCTAGCAGATACCTCTTGGCGCGGTGTGTGACGGACAGTTAACCCTCTACTGTCCATTCCAAACCAGAGTGCCTTTCACTGAAAACAAACTCTTTGTATTATCCGCGCGAAAGTAGTTCGCAATCCCCGCCCATAATGGCTGCTTGTTCCCCTCCCACGTGCTTGTTGAACACTACTTAATCTATAAAAAGGCGCCCTGTGTGAGAATCATAGTTCAAAATGCAACCTGAGGTAACAATCGATGTTATAAGTATGCGGCAATGAACATTTTACTTACGTTAATCACAATCCTCGGGCAAAAGTGCAACACCCAAATCCGAATCCTCCGAAGATGACTAGCTGCCATATCAGAATCAGAACTATTCTCCAAAATAATGACAAGCTTATCCAAAATTCCACAGCACTGTCGCACTTAAAACAAGTTCCCACATTTTATCCTCTTCTATGTTGTATTATGTCTGTTTATATTCCCTGCTCGCTTTCGTTACATTTCTCACTGAAACGCCTGTAAAATCCGATATTAGTTTCGTAATATGCAATAATGCAAGTGTCGGATATTTTTGTAATAGTGAGTTGAATATATGAAGTATTGTTTGTTTTTAGCCACTTTTTAACTGTTTCCCACTTCTGTGTTTGAACAGTTTATTCGCACTAAAGGCACCTTCCTCTGCGATGTGAACTCAAATTCCAACTGACTAAATCACAAGATTTGACCTGAGCTGAGCATATTTGTGTTAGTGTATTATGAGTGACTTCGCTTATCATATATCCTGTGTTACGCAAAGTGTTTATTCGGTACTCAGATAGCACCTCTGGGAATTCATTGCTACATTTCTTGTGTATGTAAGAGAGTGACAGTCATGCATGCGGTTGGTATTAACAAGCAAGATGATCTCGGCGTTAGCGCAACAGCAAGCGAAAATCATATTTTGTAATCTCTTAACAGCTAGTATATATCCATAACTTTAACGATGAGCTCTTATGATAGCCGCAATAAAATGTGCAGTTCTATACCTTTCCTGCTCTAATATTTCATAATACAATACATGTATTAAGGAACTATTTACGTTGGCGTAAGAGTATATTCTTGGGTTCGTGACAAGCCGAAGCACGTGCTTCTGTTTATATCAGAGAGAACTCTGGTTTGGAATGGACAGTAGGTCTCATCATGCCTCGTTATATGTGCATAGAGGCCTCAGTGTTAGGCTACTGTACCTCTGCTTCTGTGTCGGACAGATGGCAGCTTCGACACGTGTTTACACAGACCTTAGCACAAAGCAGCTGTTATCTGTGCCGGGTAAGGTGCCGTCCAGTCTACCTGCTTTCATTATCGGTGGATAGATGGCAGAGCATTCGCTTTTACCGTCTATTTTTCATTCATGCTATTATTTTAGACTTAAGGTAGAACTTCGTGTCGTGGTATTAAATATTCAACCCGATGTTTACCTTGGGGACTGAGGGAAACTACGAAAAAGCCTCATTTAGATATGTCGGTCCACGGGATTTGAACCTGAGACCTCCCAAAGACGTTACCGACTGATCCATCCCGCTTGGTTCATCGTTATTGTTTCTTTTATTCTACATCGGAAGTAAGGAAATATGGAGTACAGAGAGAGAGAGAGAGAGAGAGAGAGAGAGAGAGGATGGGGAAATATTCATTATACTTAAAGAACATTCTGCAAAATTGTATTAAGATTAACCAGAGTAGCCATAATTGTGCAGCCCCAGTAAAATTGGGAAGAGTTGGGAGGTTTAGTGGTAAAGCATATATTGAAATATTGTTTATTTGTTTCAACGCTCTTCATATGGTCTCTGAGAACCTTCGGGGAAACCTCATTCCACCAAGCGGTGGTTGAACCCGTTTAATTAGCTGGAGGCACCCTGCGGGCAATATCCCTTACCTCCGATAGAGGGATGATAAGGGCACATATTAGAATATTGGCACAGAATCCTTCATTGGAAAAAGGGAATATTGGCAAAGTTTGTTTGAAAGCACAAGGAAAGGCAAATTGGGAAGGGATGTTGATTCAAACTCAGAAGACAATATAAGAATTTAGAACAGGCAACGTAGATAAGTGCAAAGTACATGATCAGTAGGCAAGGAGCAGGAATTAAGGATCGACGGAATCGAAGGTGTAACGAGAGAAACTCTCGTGTGTGGGAGGGGGCATAATCTCGAAACTACTAAACCGATTTTGACTAACTTTTGAAAAATGTTGCATTTTGACCAATCACAGATGGATACTGCAACGAAATTACAGCCGCGACGAGCAGTTGCCTTTTGGATTAATCGACATTTGACTGTTACGAGGTAGCTTGATAAAGTTAAGTATTCATAATATTCATTCTCGTACATATATACAATTACAATACCACTATGTTGAAAGCGGAGTTCAGAGGAATCATATTTAAATTCTTATTTTACTCGTTAAGAGTTCCTATAGATGAAATTTCTAAACCTTGCAGTTTCTATCTATAGTTTTCAATATTTTGTTACAAACTGCTCTATCAAAACTATAAGCTGGTTTAAATTTCATGCAATTTTTCAATGGTTTTTGAGAAAATCAAATAGTTTACTTTTATTATACCACAAATGAATCAGGTGTTGCAGACGATTCCGAAATCATAATTTTGAACAAAGTACACGTAGTACCATATTAATCAAACATTAATAAACAAAACTAGCCGCATATAGGATTTTTTACTCTTTTGATTGTTTTACAAAATAAGCTTAAATTTTTATATCTTGACCAATTTAAAAGTGTAGTAAAAAGCGTATTTCAGATGTTTAAGTTTATTCTCTCTGAGTTTCTGTTGAACATTTGAACAAGATTTATAATAAACTACGTTGAATGGAACACTTTTAATGCACAAAAGTGTAAGAAAAATCTGATGTGTTACACACACATGACTTTCTCTACTCCTGTACAAACTATTTTTACAAACGCTTATTCTCCATATGCTTCATGTTAATCGAGATATCGAGATGTCAATCTTATTGCTAATTTTCTTGTAGATGCAAGGGGAATATGGTAGGTTTTAAGCGATAGTCAAATCTTTTAGAGCAGGTTGCTATACGGAGCATTTCATTCTCTTTGCATGTCCAAAACATACAAAAAAAATCTGATGTGTTACACTCACATGACTTTCTCTACTCTTGTACAATCTATTTTTACAAACGCTTATTCTCCATATGCCTCATGTTAATCGAGATATCGAGCTGTCAATCTTATTGCTAATTTTCTTGTAGATGCAAGGGAAATATGGTATGTTTTAAGCGATAGTCAAATATTTTAACGCTGGCTGCTATGTGGCGCATTCCATTCTCTTTGCATGTCCAGGACATAAAAAAATGAATAACGAATTTGAGAAAAAGTATAAGTATTGGAAAATTTAAGGAAATAACAAGCAATATCTCGAAAACGGTTCACTCTACAAAAGAAATGTATATGACATAAATTGTGTATTTTAATGCGATCTTCATTTTTTGTGTAGCAAAATTTTGTCTATCTCTTATGGTTTACCAGTTATGCAAAAGTCGTTCACAATGAAGAATACTTTTGGAGACATTCCCAGAAAATTCGAGATATACATTTCATTTCCCATGAAATTATCTTAAACATATGATATTTTCATCAAAATCGTTAGAGCCATTTTTGAGAAAATTAAAATTTTCGAAACATCTTCCATGTAAAGGGTAGTCTGGGGTGGGGGGATTTTCCTGAAAACCTTCGTGTCGCATCTCTGGAAGATACTGAACCTAAATACCAAGTTTGGTGCTTATCCGACTGTTCGTTTTTGAGTTATGCTGTTCACAGACACACAGACACACACACACACACACACACACAGACACACACACGGACATGTTTCCAAAAATGCTTTTTTTGGATTCAGGAGGTCTCAAAACATGTATTTCCGGTGAAATCTCGGTATCGAATTTTTGGGTGGAATGCAATACTTCCTATACTTACTATACGTAGTAGAGAAAGTAAAAATGAATGACGAATTTGAGAAAAAGTATATAAGTATTGGAAAATTTAAGGGAATAACAACCAATATCTCGAAAATGGTTCACTCAACAAAAATATATAACATAAATTGTGTATTTTAACGCGATCTACATTTTTTGTGTAGTAAAATTTTGTCTATCTCTTATGGTTTACCAGCTATGCAAAAGTCGTTCACAATGAAGAATACTTTTGGAGACATTCCTAGAAAATTCGAGATATACATTTCATTTGTCATGAAAATATCTTAAACATATGCTATTTTAATCAAAATCGTACGAGCAGTTTTTGAGAAAATTAAAATTTTCGAAAAATATTCCATGTAAAGGGTAACCTGGGGTGGGGGGATTTTCTTGAAAACCTTCCTGTCACATCTCTGGAAGATACTGAACCTAAATACCAAGTTTGGTGTTTATCCGACTGTTCACAGACACACAGACACACACACGGACATGTTTCCAAAAATGTTTTTTTTGGATTCAGGGGGTCTGAAAACATGTATTTCCGGTGAAATCTCGGTATGTAATTTTTGGGTGGAATACAATACTTCCCCTACTTACTATACGTAGTAGAGAAAGTAAAAATTATAGACGAGTAAAAGACATTTGAATTAACTACAGGCCATCTGGCCTTGTGCTCATGGGCATATAATTGGTTACGTGTTAAAGCTTTACAGGGCTCTGAGAGCAAAAGCAAAAAACTATGTAATTAAAGCTAAAGGTTCAAAGTATTTTTACCTTCTCTACTAGGTGCCTAATATGTAGAGAAGCTATTGTACTCCACCCATGTTTCTACCCAAATTTAATACCGAGATTTCACCGGAAATACTGTTTTGAGGCACCCTGAATTCAAATAAAACATTTTTTTTTTTTTTTGGCGTTTAGGTTCGGTATCTTCCAAAATAGACACACGAATATTTTCAAGAGGATCCGCTACCCCAAACTACCCTTTACATGGAACATTTTTCGAAATTCCATGTCTTCTAAAAATGGTTCTAACGATTTCGATTAAATTATCTATATGAAGGATTTCACATGAGAAATAAAATGTGTATCTTAACTTTTCTGGAAATAGCCTATGAAGTCCTCTTCATTCGGAAGGAACTTTGTATAATCTTGCATCTGTTAAACGTTAAGTGATAGACGAAAACGTACTACACAAAAAATGTAGATCTCTTTAAAACACACAATTTATTCCAAATAAGTATTTCTGTAGCATAAGCCGTTTCTGAGATATATTATTTAAAGGTTAGAATTGTTTATTTCTTGGTCATGCCCTTAAAGTCCTTTCAACATTCAGTTGTCGCGATTGCATGGAAATAGTATAGACTTTTAAAGCATATAGCGTCCAGAGTAGAGAAAGTCATGTGAGTATAACACATCAGATTTTTTGTGGTATTTAAGCTCGGTATCTTTCAAAGATGTGGCACGAAGATTTTCAAGAGCATCCCACTTCCCCAAACAACCCTTTACATGGAACATTTTTCGAAATTTTTTGTTTTCTAAAAAATGGTTCTCACGATTTTGATTAAACTGTCATATATGAAAGACACTTACATGATAAAATATGTATCTTGAATTTTCTGAGAATACCCTATGAAGTCCTCTTCATTCGGAATGAACTTTGTATAATCTTGCATAACTCTTAAACGTTAAGCTATATACGAAAACGTGCTACACAAAAAATGTAGATCTCTTTAAAGCACACAACTTATTTCAAATAAGTTTTTTGTGGCATAAGCCATTTCTGAGATATCCCTTATTAAATGTTCGAATTGTTCACTTCTTGGTCATCTCTTTAAGCCTTGTCAACACTCAGTTGTTTTTCGCGATTCCATTGGAAGAGTGTGGAATTTTAAGGCCAACGTATTGTGTCCAGTTCTGAAACATTTCACTATTGCAATTCTCTTTGTGTGTATAAGGAATTGTGTAATGTAGTTATCTCTGCAAAGGTTTATTTGGATTAAAATGTAGTAGACAGAAATATAAGCTAGTTTGTACACCCACTAGTAAATGATAGGGAGTAGAGAAAATCATATGAATGTATCGCATCAGTTTTTTTACTTTCTCTACTACGTACAGTAAGTAGGGGAAGTATTGTATTCCACCCAAAAATTCGATACCCAGATTTCACCGGAAATACATGTTTTGAGACTCCCTGAATCCAAAACAAGCATTTTTACTTTCTCTACTACGTATAGTAAGTAGGGGAAGTATTGTATTCCACCCAAAAATTCGATACCGAGATTTCGCCGGAAATAGATGTTTTGAGACCTCCTGAATCCAAAAAAAGAATTTTTGGAAACATGTCCGTGTGTGTGTCTGTGTGTGTGTGTGTGTGTGTGTGTGTGTGTGTGTCTGTGTGTCTGTGAACAGCATAACTCAAAAACGAACAGTCGGATAAACACCAAACTTGGTATTTAGGTTCAGTATCTTCCAGAGATGCGACTCGAAGGTTTTCAAGAAAAACTCCCCACCCCAGACTACCCTTTACATGGAAGATTTTTCGAAAATTTTAATTTTCTCAAAAATGGCTCTAACGATTTTGATTAAAATATCATATGTTTAAGATAATGTCATGAGAAATGAAATGTATATCTCGAATTTTCTGGGAATGTCTCCAAAAGTATTCTTCATTGTGAACGACTTTTGCATAACTGGTAAACCATATGAGATAGACAAAATTTTACTACACAAAAAATGTAGATCGCGTTAAAATACACAACTTATGTCATATACATTTCTTTTGTTGAGTGAACCGTTTTCGAGATATTGCTTGTTTTTCCTTAAATTTTCCAATACTTATACTTTTTCTCAAATGCGTTTTTCATTTTTTTTATGTCCTGGACATGCAAAGAGAATGGAATGCGCCACATAGCAACCAGCGTTAAAATATTTGACTATCGCTTAAAAGCTACCATATTTCCCTTGCATCTACAAGAAAATTACCAATAAGATTGACATCTCGATATCTCGATTAACATGAAGCATATGGAGAATAAGCGTTTGTAAAATTAGATTGTACAAGAGTAGAGAAAGTCATGTGAGTGTAACACATCAGATTTTTGGAAACATGTCCGTGTGTGTGTCTGTGTGTCTGTCTGTGTGTCTGTGAACAGCATAACTCAGAAACGAACAGTCGGATAAACACCAAACTTGGTATTTAGGTTCAGTATCTTCCAGAGATGCGACACGAAGGTTTTCAAGAAAATCCCCCCACCCAAGATTACCCTTTACATGGAACATTATTCGAAAATTTTAATTTTCTGAAAAATGGCTCTAACGATTTAGATTAAAATATCATATGTTTAACATATTTTCATGACAAATAAAACGTATATCTTGAATTTTCTCGGAATGTGTCCAAAAGTATTCTTCATTGTGAACGACTTTTGCATAACTGGTAAACCATAAGAGATAGACAAAATTATACTACACAAAAAAATGTAGATCGCGTTAAAATACACAATTTATGTCATGTACACTTTTTTTGTTGAGTGAACCATTTTCGACATATTGCTTGTTATTCCCTTAAATTTTTCAATCTTATTTTCTCAAATGGGAATTCGTTATTCATTTTTTTTTGTCTTGGATTTCCAAAGAGTATTAATCTGTGGGAAAGGGAATGGTGCTGCACCTAGCAACCAGCTATTAAGAGATATGTATGTGCTTAAAGGCTACTGTATTTCTATATTGCCCTTGTAAATATATATTCCCCTTACATCTACAAGAAAATTAGCAATACGATACAGTCTGCAAATGTTTATCTCGATTAACATGAAGTAGATGGAGAATAAGCGTTTGTAAAAATAGTTTGTACAATAGTAGAGAAAGTCATGTGAGTGTAGCACATTTGATTTTTTTTAAATGTTTTCAGCTATGGACACCCTTAAACACTCTTAATAAACAATACTCGAGGGCCTGAGCTTGTTGGCAATTTCAGATCCTCTTGTGATATTCCTTGTGGTAGTTATTTGTCAACCTCTGGAAGAAGATAATTTCAAAAATAGCTTTATTCCTAATCTTCCTTCTCACAAGTGCCGAAAACATTAGGTAATCATTATACCTCACCTGTTAATTAAGAATTGAATGGCAGCGTTACTAAGGTGACGTCAGCTAGGGAAAGTTTTCCATTTATATTCCTAGAGTGGAGGGGGGAAAATAAGTCACCCTCACTTCACGTGACAGTTTCCTTTTTGCATAGGAACGGAAACCAGAGTAGATAATGACGAAGCATTTCTGTAATTATTGTGTTGGGCTCTTCATGACCTTGATGTTTCAGGTTTGAAGGCCGATAGGTGTAAGGATATGCAAGGAACAATAATGTCACGGTACCTTTTATTATCATTAAAGCTGCGAATTTATCTGATGAAACTCGAAATGTCGGATGGGATTTATTAGGACTATTGCATAAATAAAATGTGACAGATTATACAAATAATAATTACCATTTTACTTGTGTTGTTTTAAATAAAATCACTATTGTGTCAGCTGTCAAATCACGTTATATCTACCAAATGAGAGTTGCCAATAAAAAGTATTGAAACTCGCCAGAGGTCGATCAAAATTCCGCTACAGAAATACTAGTTATATTATATTGTTACCATAAATCATAGAAAAATTATTATAGTTTCTCTGTTGGTAATTTAGGCCTATTTTATTCGTAGTAATTTACCTTTCTATTAAGTAAGTAAGCAAGTTAGACGGTCAATCCGAAAGTAATGCCTCCCATTTTTTGTGTGATGGCTTTGAGTGTCGGAGACAGATTATGTTGGTGTAGTATTAATTGTTGAATGTTTCTGCTAGTGTCCTATTAGTTTCGTTTTCCTGCAACAGATAGCAGCAGGGGAGCGTTCCAAAATGGCCACTGACATCGAGCTGCGTACAAAACAGAGATGTGTGATTGAATTCCTTACCGCTGATTGCATCAATTGAAATTCATCGATGCTTGCTGAAGGTGCATGGAGACGATATAGTAGATGTGAGTAATGTGAGGCGGTGGGTACAGCGTTTCAAAAGTGGTGAAAAGGATGTGCAGGATAAGCCATGCCCTGGTAGACCTTGCTCGGCTGTCACAGCAAATAATGAACACCGTCTTCAACTCTCTGTAATGATCGGCGGATTACGACCAAGGAATTGTGTGTAGAGCTGAATAACGACTGTAACGACTTAGACAAGATGTTACACAACCTTAATTATGGCAAAGTATATGCTCCGCGGAGCTTTCACAAGACAAAAAATCTGATGTGTTACACTCACATGACTTTCTCTACTCTTGTACAAACTGTTTTTACAAACGCTTATTCTCCAAATGCTTCATGTTAATCGAGATGTTAATCTTATTGCTAATTTTCTTGTAGAGGCAAGGGGAATATGGTAGTATTTAAGCGATAGTCATATCTTTTAAGAGCTGGTTGCTATGTGGAGCATTCCATTCTCTTTGTATGTCCAGGACATAAAAAAAACGAATAACGAATTCCCATTTGAGAAAAAGTATTGGAAAATTTAAGGGAATAACAAGCAATATCTCGAAAATGGTTCACTCAACAACAAAAATGTATATGACATAAATTGTGTATTTTAACGCGATCTACATTTTTTGTGCACTAAAATTTTGTCTATCTCTTATGGTTTACCAGTTATGCAAAAGTCATTCACAATGAAGAATGTTTTTGGAGACATTCCCAGAAAATTCGAGATATACATTTCATTTGTCATGAAAATATCCTCAACATATAATATTTTAATCAAAATCGTTAGAGCCATTTTTGAGAAAATTAAAATTTTCGAAAAATCTTCCATGTAACGGGTAATCTGGGGTGGGGGATTTTCTTGAAACATTCGTGTCGCAACTCTGGAAGATACTGAACCTAAATACCAAGTTTGGTGTTTATCCGACTGTTCGTTTCTGAGTTATGCTGTTCACAGACACACACACACACACGGACATGTTTCCAAAAATACTTTCTTTTGGAATCAGGGGGTCTCAAAACATATATTTCCGGTGAAATCTCAGTATCGAATTTTTGGGTGGAATACAATACTTCTCTTACTTACTATACGTAGTAGAAAAAGTAAAAACTCATCGAATGGAAATTTGTCGGGAACTGCTGGACCAATATGACGCTGAAGGTGGCAATTTTCTGAACTCCATCATCACCGGAGATGAGACGTGGTGTCACCATACGAGTAGAATCTAAACAACAGCCCATGGAGTGGCGATATCCAACTTCTCCAACAAAGAAGTACAAGACACTGCACGGTCTTCTGCAGGCTGTGGTTCTTTTGAATACCTTGGAATCTGGAGCAAATGTCAATTCCGAACACTACAAGACAACACTGAATAAGCTGAAAATCCGAATTTCCAGAGTGAGGCCAGAGAAGACAAACTTCCCCTGCAGCACGATAATGCCAGGCCTCACACCAGTTTTGCGACCGTGGAGCTTATTATCAAATTTGGCTGGACTGTCCTACCACATCCAGCGTACAGTATGATTTAGCACCTTCGAGCTTCCATCTCTTTGGGCCAATTTTCCGGGCTCAGATAGTGTTGTCACAACTGTAAGACAGTGGCTAGCCTCAGCTGGTTCAGATTTTTACAAGCGTGGCATGCAGGCTCTTTTTCAGCGTTAGCAGAAGAGCATAATGAATGGTGGTGATCATGTGGGAAAATAACAGAATGAAGCTGAAATCTTGTTCTATTTAACTGTGTTATTGTGCTTTCTGTATCTGTTGTACTTTCCATTAAAATAAATCGGAGGCATTAACTTCGAGATTATGTAATGAAATTAGTTTAATCACTGTATATTTCTTAGAAAAATGTAAATAAATTAATTTACTAATTACCTGAGAGCTGTTTGTGCTGTCAGTAGCTTTTAGATATTTCATTTGTTTCTGGTTTTCACCTTGTTTCAAAACATCAATTCTTTTTGTCTCCAAAAACATTACATGCTCTGCACTTTGCTTTTGCACAACTCTATAACTGGTTGTAACCATTTCGAAATAAACATCTTCTTTCAATCACTTATCGGAAAACAACGATTTATTTTAGTAATAATTATAAATGTATTTTTAAAAACTAAAATTGACAAAAGTCGCTACAATTTCCCACTTTTTCCTTTTTCGCCGCAAGTCTCCGAAATTCCGCTACGGTTGGCAATACTGGGAAATTGCTTCAGACAGAATGCGATTACTGTACATTACGCAGCTTGGGGATCATTAGATTTTAAACATTTTATGTCTTATTTCTATATTTCACTTTACATCCTAAACTTCTAAACACATAATGTTAACAGTAGGTAAATAAAGACGGTACCTGAACAGTTCGGTACCTGTGATTAAAGGTACTTGATTAAACTGTTCTCTTAACTTCAGGTTTTATAAATCATTCATTTAATGACTAACATCAGTATACCATCTGTCCTTTAACCTTTATGCGTCAACGAGTTAAGAAAAATTATGAACACCATAGGTTAGAAAACACAACAAAAAACCAACGCGGCCCAAGCAGTCCGAGAAACAATTCTGCATCATTAAAACAGAAGTTAAATTATTGCTAAACAATAGCCAGCCATTGTCGATTAAAGGTGGGCACTTTTCGCAGAATTGTTTAAAAGCTTTTAACGCAGTTGTTTTCTTTCCATTTTCCACGTTATGGGGCGATTCATATGAACGACTACAAGGAAAGAATCGCACGAATCGTGCAATTAGCATGCATCATCGTTCAAAAAGAATCGCAAGAATCGTCGTTCAAAATGAGTCGCAAGGATCATGATCAGAACATTCCCGATTCATTCTCGTTTGCGCTTTGTTTACTAGCTTTAACTTTGACTGCCAAGCCGAGCCCGGGCGAATGCTGCCGAGTGAGTACGATGATGCACGGAAATTACCATGGATTGTAATGACATAACATGGTACTTATATGAAAACAAAACAGTACTGCAGAAAAAAAAAGAACAATATTGCCAAGTTCTGTCGATTCGGAGTACGGAATCATCTAAGTATTGAATGAATTATGCGGGTTGAAAGAATCGTTAGCATTTATACTATGAAATGGTAGACCAACACGATTCTTTGAGATGCTGATGTCATAACCTAGAAATACCGAGTTCAGTCCGAAAGGACTAATTCTTAAAAACAATAGCGTGAACAGTAGAGAGCGGTAAAATGAATCGTAAACATTACAAACGGATGAACAGAGGCTGCAGCACGTGGAATAAACCATAGACGTAATTTTCACTATTTTACTCAGAGATACAAATACACAGTACCAAAAATATGCAAAATGGAGGAAAAAAATAGGAATGTTTAGAATTCTAGTTCGAAGAACATTTTGATTATAACAATATTAAAAAGTTTAAAATATTATATAATTTAAAAAATTAATTTAATACTATAATCTATATGACAAGAACATACATCGATATAACTAAGCGTATTCTCATGCATAAAAGATTCCTGGAATTTGATGAAATGGAATCGGAAATCGATACAATATTTTTGAACTTGCACGATTTTATATCAACGATAAATAATAATATAATTATAATAATAATAATAATATCTATTCATAATTACTTTGCACAATACCCTCATGTAATCGCAACTTAAATGGAGCCATACAGGATGATTTTTATTGAGAAATTCAGGAAACTCCAAGAGTGTTACCCAGAATAATGTGGAGAACGCTTTTACATAGTTTTTGGTTGTTTTTTCTTGAGGCATAGGAAGACCCTAGCCCCTATCGTAATAACAAAGCCGTAATTGAAACAAACAGGGACGATTCATATAGGTGTATCTTTATTAGTGTCATATACTTCGTGGACGTGTTCCTGACAACAAAACAGTAAACAAAGTTAATATGTACATGGGTCTGAAAATCAAGCGTTTCGTTGTTATAGGTCAAAGAAGATGTATTCCAAGAGTGAACAAACGGATATGCACCACAAGTATGGTCGTGCAGACGGCAATGCAGCACGAGCAAGTGAACTTTATGCAGAAAGGTGTCCTGACAGGCCGCTACCGTGTGCAAGAACATTCGCACGAATTCACCAACGCTTGAGAGAGAATGGCGCATTTGAGAGGAGTACTAGGGATGTTGGGAGACCAAGAGCGGTACGAGGCATTGAGCGTGAAGAATGAGTTCTTCGTGCTGTGGATGCAGACCCATCACAAAGTACAAGACGTATGGCTGTAAGGGAAAGAGTCATATGACTATCTGGAGAATTCTGCATGAAAATCTTCTGTACCCGTATTACCTTCAACGTGCGCAAGGATTAAATGAGGCGGACTTTGAGCCAAGAAGACGTTTCTATCAACACATATTACAGCAGTGCGCTGTGTTCATCAGTTTCCTAGCCCGTATCTAATTCACGGATGAGGCTGGTTTTACTCGCGACGGCATCTTCAATTTTCATAATACTCATAACTGGGCATTTGAAAATCCTAATGAAGTACGACAGGACAACCATCAACACAGGTTCTCTCTCAACGTTTGGGGTGGAATCATTCATGATCACCTTACTGGTCCCTACTTCTTCCCTCCGCGTCTGAATGGACGAACCTATCTCCAGTTTCTCAGAAATGAGTTGCATCACTTAACTGATAATGTGCCTCTGGACATCATCCAACGAATGTGGTTTTTACACGATGGTGCTCCAGCTCATTTCAGTATGATAGTTCGTAACTTTTTGAATGATCGATTTCTGCAAAGATGGATTGATCGAGGAGACCTGCTCGATCGGCTGATTTGAATCCAATGGATTTCTTCGTCTGAGGACATTTGAAGTCCTTGGTTTATGCGACTCCTGTAACTGATGTTGACATTTTGAAAGGACGTATCAAAACTGGATTTGACCGAATACGAAACACACCAAGGATTTACAACAGAGTACGCCATGCATGGAACGCAGGCTTACTGCATGCATCGAAGCAAGAGGAAGCCACTTCGAGCAATTTTTGTAACTTTCGATTTTGTGTTGTAACCCTGAAATAAATTATTTTGAGACCCATGTTCATATGAACTTTTTTTTACTGTTTTGATGTCAGGAACACGTCCCCCAAATATATGACACCAATAAAGATACATTCTGTATAAGAATCGTGAGTGAGAATAAGCGGTAGGCAGCGGGGATTTCATGAACGAATCGTGTACTAGGACAGACCAGCGGACAGTAGACAAAGGGACGATTCATGAATCCTGAACGAATCGTATGAATTCTCAACACGTGACAAGAGTATGCTTATCCGGAAACCGGAAACGAACTACAGCGTTGCGCATTCCTCTTAAACCCTCTGCTACAACGGATCGTTTAGTTATAGTGAATCTGAACAAACATTTTGTTTCATAAATTGAATTGTCAGAATTTTAATTTCTCTGCACAAAAATGATCACAAAATGTTACGAACTGAACCGAACTGTTTTATGCAGAGGTGGAGGCGACATGCTAAGCGAAAAAAGTTGTGGTTTGCTCACCAGCCAATGAGGTGCTCTCTTGTCACGTGGTTTTGTTTACAAATACTTTGAACTTAAAAATGAAACCACTTAGTGGCTTGAAATACTCACATTTATAAACGTGATGCTTATTGTTGAACACCTGCTGCGCACGAGATGTTTTGACGATGATCATAGAGGGTCGCACCCAAATTGACCAATGGTACTTCGTGTGTCATCAGATTCATAACAAAAATTGTCCAGAAAGTCGCTAGATTTTAAGCATGATTTGTAATTCAGTTATATTTTCACAAATCTTGTTCATATCCTAAGATTCTGCCCGCTCCTAAACTGCCACATTGGACGGTGGCATGGTTCGACTCCCCTCCCTTGAGCGGCCCTGATGCTAGGGAGGTGATAAAAATGTGGGAAAGGCAGCCATGATTGGTTTAAACACATCGTTTCGTAGGCGTCTTATTGGTCAAAAGTATGACGTAATAAAAGTGTGATAATCAGAAAAAATAACGTCTGAAGCGGCATTATTTTCAAACCGCGAATATAAAATACTGTAAAGCGAATACTAACTTCGTTTAAAATCCCCTCTCCAAGTGAATCATGTATGTGTATTGTTAACCGAAAGTGATGTTGATCTGTCTAGAATAGGAAGGTAAGGCAAACAATATTTAATCTTGTTTACTCTTAATGTGATTTTCTATCTCTAAAAACAAAAATAATAAAGTAAAACACTTCAGTTAAAGCTTACTAGTTTATTAATATATTAATTGCGTTTTTACTTCATATTTAAAAATTAAATTCAGCTTTATTTATTTATGGACGGTCTTTAACTGCTGTGGTTCTTGTCTCGCATTCTATATTGGGCGTGAAGGACCATAAATTTTGCTCAGAGGCCTCTTTATCAGGCCTGAGGCTCTTTTACGTGCCATCTACGACACGGAACCAACGGCTTTACTTCCCTTCCGAAGGAAGCCATGCTAAGGATTTTTGCGCTCGAAAAAATCCATCGCCCTCCACTGAGTTTGAACCCGCGACCTCTTTGTGCAAGATTAGTGCTTCCTCCAAAGTCATGGAAACACTTCTGATAAAAATACACATGACAGAATATGATGTATTGCACTCACATTGCATTCTCTACCCACCCTTCTACAAATTATTTTTATAAAGTTTGTTCTATCCACTTCATGCTAATCGAGATAAAAGTTTGCAGAAATGGTTACGTTAAACATTTCGCGGTAGATACAAGGGGTATATAGGAAACCGAAGTGTTAGTCAAATGTTTCAAAAACGTGTCGCTATATCGATGGCTATTTGTTAAAAGATCTTACCCGCCAAATCACAAATTCTTCAGGAGAGACAAAAAACTGTTTTTATGTGTGTCCGTCTGTAATATCAATTTGAAATTGGGAATTAATAGTGTTTATAGGAATAGAAAACGATTCGCCACTTCACCGTTTCATTAATATGGTTCTTAAGATGTTTGGACAGGATGCGTCTTACTATTACTTTCTCTACTACGTATAGTAAGTAGAGGAAGTATTGTATTCCACCCAAAAATTCAATACCGAGATTTCACCGGAAATACATGTTTTCAGACCCCCTGAATACAAAAAAACATTTTTGGAAACATGTCCGTGTGTGTGTGTGTGTGTGTGTGTGTGTGTGTGTGTCTGTGAACAGCATAACTCAGAAACGAACAGTCGGATAAACACCAAACTTGGTATTTAGGTTCAGTATCTTCCAGAGATGCCACACGAAGGTTTTCAAGAAAATCCCCCAACCCAGATTACCCTTTACATGAAAGATTTTTCGAAAATCTGATATATTTGAGTAAAATATCATATGTTTAAGATATTTTTATGACAAATAAAATGTATATCTTGAATATTCTGGGAATGTCTCTAAAAGTATTCTTCATTGTGAACGACTTTTGCATAACTGGTAAACCATAAGAGATAGACAAAATTTTGCTACACAAAAAATGTAGATCGCGTTAAAATACACAATTTATGTCATATTTTTTTTGAGTGAACCATTTTCGAGATATTGCTTGTTATTCCCTTAAATTTTTCAATACTTATTTTCTCAAATTGGAATTCCTTATTCATTTTTTGTTTTGGATATGCAAAGAGTATTAATCTGTGGCAAAGATAATGGTGCTGCACCTAGAAACCAACTATTAAGAGATATGTATGTGCTTAAAGGCTATTCTATATTGCCCTTGTAAATATATTTTCCCCTTACATCTGCAAGAAAATTAGCAATGAGATAGAGTCTGCAAATGTTTATCTCGATTAACATGAAGTAGATGGAGAATAAGCGTTTGTAAAAATAGTTTGTACAAGAGTAGAGATCATGTGAGTGTAACACATAAGATTTTTTTATCTTATCGTGTATGAGACACTCGCTGAGCATAACAAAACAAATTAATTGTTGTGAAGCTTTTATCACTGTTCATAATTCCGTTGTAGTAAAACAGTTGATTATCTTATCTCCCTTTGCAAAGAATAGGAGCTGAAAGAAATATCTCAGCAACCGTCAGTTTCGTCTTGTTATCTTATGAGCCACTTAGGAACACAAAATACAATATGTTGGAATTGGGCGAGTGTAATTATGATTTGCTGGTCGCTAAAATCAATAATTAAGATAAAATATAAACCTTGTTTTCTCTATAACTGTTGCTATAAGGGTCGCTTACGATGTTTTATCAAGATGTGTGTTTAGGTTGTCCGTATTCATTACGATAAAGAACGCATTCATCAAAAAATGGCGGATGGAAAGTTCTGGCTGTTAGCCATCAATATGCTGGCTTTTAAATTCAATTCTTTGCATAACTAGATAAAAAGAAAAGAAACAAACAAACAAAGAGAGAAAAGAAAAGGCTGCGTTATCCGTTCTTCCACAAAATCTCATTTCTCTACTACTTCATGCGAAATAAACGTACGAGGAGTTTTTTTTTATTATTTATTTTTGGTTCCATTTATACCCCGCCTTCAACTTAACATTGGTCTTGTCGGCGGCCTTTCCTTTAACACTTATTGCGCGAGGCAACGGTGTTAATTCGTGTAACTCTTGTCGTTGGATTTCTTGCACTTTTGGTTTTTTTATCATTAGATCACAATCTCATTCATACTTCTGGGGGGATAGAGATTAATCCTGGCTAGAGAAAAAATCAAAGCTCCCAGCCGGGAACCGAACCGGGCCCCTCCACAGAACAGTCAGTTGCTGTACCGACTGAGCTACTGGGGCATCCGGTCTAAGGAAGTGTTTTCGTTGTAGGAATGTCTTACGTTGAAGTGACAGTCACTTGTTTAAAAGGGGGGTTGCCAAATGCTGCTTTGAAATGCCATACTCTTTCCATGGTAATGATAACCAATAGTGATTTATAACAGTATAACTATTTGAAAATTCAGACCAATAAAAAAGGGTATCTTTAAGTTGGTTAATTTCTCAAAAATTTTGTTTGACATACTTAATTTATGTATTTCAATGAAACCCCATTCTTTGCATCTTATAGTTTACTAATTATTTATAGACGATTAAACAAAATGTCCTATACGAAAAGGACTTCAAACTGTTTTCGCAAAAAATTCGAGATATGCATTTCATTAGTCATGCAAATATCTTAAACACTTTAAATTAAACACTTTAAAGCCCCTTTAAATAACATTAAATCTATCAAAACATTTTCCAAGTAAAAGGAACTTTGGGGTGGGGATTTTTTTTTTGAAAATGTTCGTGTTACATTCAAGGAAGATGCTAAACTTAAATTTCAAATTATATTTATCCGACATTCCGTTTTTACTTTCTCTACCGTGTACAATAGTAAGTATACACAAGGTATTGTAATTCACCAAAAAATTCAACAACGAGATTTCACAGGAAATACGTGTTTTGAGGCCCCCCTCAGCCCCAAAAAAAGCACTTTTAGAAAAAGGACCGAGTGTGTGTGTGTGTGTCTGTCTGTGTGCATGTGAACAGCATAACTCAAAAACGAAAAGTTGGATAAATACCAAACTTGGTATTCAATATCTTTCAAAGATGCGACACGAAGACGTCAAGAAAATCCCCACCCTTATGTGGAACATTTTTCGAAAATTTTGATTTTCTCAAAAATAGCTCTAACGATTTTGATTAAAATATCATATGTTTAAGATATTTTCATGACAAATGAAATGTATATCTTGAATTTTCTGGGAATGTCCCCAAAGGTCCTCATTCTGAATGACTTTCGCATAACTGGTAAACCGTAAGAGATAGAGAAAACTTTACTACACAAAAAATGTAGATCGCGTTAAAACACACAATTTACGTCACATACTTTTTTTTTCTAGTGAACCATTTCCAAAATATTCCTTGTTATTTGTTTCAGTTTTCCGATGTTTATAATTTTTCTGAAATGGAATGTTTTCCCCCTTAATGTCCTGGACATGCAAAGAGAATGAAATGCCCCACATAGCAACAGCTCTTAAAGGATTTGACTATCGCTTAAACCTAACATATTCCCTTGCACCTACAGAAAATTAGCAATACGTTTCTGCAAGTGTATCTCCATTAACATGAAGTAGATAGAGAATAAGCATTTGTAAAAATAGTTTGTACAAGAGTACAGAAAGTCATGTGGATTCAACTCATTAGATTTTTTCCATATGAGTAACGCGCTTTCCTTTGTTTGATAGCAAATAATCCGACTTTTCGTTTTTGAGTTATGTTATTCACAGACACACACACACACACGGACCTTTTTCTAAAGGTGCATTGTTGGATTCAGGTTGCCTCAAAACTTGTATTTCCGATGAAATCTTGGTATCGAATTTTTGGGTGGAAAGCAATACTTCTCCTTAATAATCGCAGTAGAAAAAGTAAAAATAATTTTCTTTTCTAGTGTCGAAGACGAGGACGAACATAATATGTTCCATTTTGGGTCACTATTAATAAGAAAAGGCGGGCTTTATTTGTCCTTTTTTGCCTTTTTCGGTATTTTTTGGGGTAGCTTATTGGTCCTTTTTGGCTTTTTTATTTTAGGATTTAATGGATCTTCTTTGTTGCGGCTTCACCTTTTTTCAACTATATTTTTGCTGCTCTTTCTCATTTCGAATAGATAACAATAAGTTATACAGATTAACATTATCTGAAGGAAAAAGTATTGTATTCATAAAGTTTTTCGCATTGTACATTTCATACCAAAAGAATTTTGTATTTTTAAAAAAGAATTTTTTACTTTATTTCAAAGGTCATCGTGTCACCATGCTCAGGTAACTTTTCAGAAGCACAGTCACCACACGAGTAGCCGAGGTCGTTACGGTAAAGGCTCGTGAGTGGGGGTCCACGATTCAAATCCTGCTACGGCCGTCCTCCTAGACTGAAGGTTTTTTTTCAGGTTTTCCTCAGTCCTGACTAATAGCTGGAGAACCCCTAAACTTATTCCTGGCACGTTTTCTTCCCAAATTTCCTATCCAATTTCATTTCATTTCATGTATCATCAGAGTCCTTGGCCTATGATGCCTTATGGAGTAAGAACAGGTGTTAAACACTACAAAATATATGAAGTATAGTAGTTTTTTCTTAGATAAATAATAAAATAAAATGTATTAGATAATTATTAGGTGAAACTAGTATTAAGTTCATGTACTGACAAGTTGAATGTATATTGTACCCATAATAAGCTGAGCGAATTGCTTCAAAATTGTTATCAGTGAGATTATGTATGTTGATAAATAATATTAACAAAAAACATGATACCAAGAAGTTGTATGGAAACAATTTCTCAAAAAAATCTGATGTGTTACACTCACATGACTTTCTCTACTATTGTACAAATTATTTTTACAAACGCTTATTCTCCATCTACTTCATGTTAATCGAGATAAACATATGCAGACTCTATCTTATTCCTAATTTTCTTGTAGATGTAAGGGGAATATATATGTACAAGGGCAATATAGAAAAACAGTAGCCTTTAAGCACATACATATCTCTTAATAGCTGGTTGCTCGGTGCAGCATCATTCCCTTTGGCACAGATTATAATTCTTTGCATATCCAAGACAAAAAAATGAATAACGAATTTCCATTTTAGAAAATAGGTATTGAAAAATTTAAGGGAATAACAAGCAATATCTCGAAAATGGTTCACTCAACAAAAAAATGTAAATGAAATAAATTGTGTATTTTAACGTGATCTGCATTTTTTGTGTAGTAAAATTTTGTCCATCTCTTATGGTTTACCAGTTATGCAAAAGTCGTTCACAATAAAGAATACTTTTGGAGACATTCCCAGAAAATTCGAGATATACATTTTATTTGTCATAAAAATATCTTAAACATAAATTATTTTAATCAAAATCGTTAGAGCCATTTTTGAGAAAATTAAAATTTTCGAAAAATCTTCCATGTAAAGGGTACTCTGGGGTAGGGGGATTTTCTTGAAAACCTTCATGTCGCATCCATTAAAGATACTGAACCTAAATACCAAGTTTGGTGTTTATCCGACTGTTCGTTTCTGAGTTATACTGTTCACAGACAGACACACAGACACACACACGGACATGTTTCCAAAAATGCTTTTTTGGATTCAGGGGATCTCAAAACATGTATTTCCGGTGAAATCTCGGTATCGAATTTTTGGGTGGAATACAATACTTCCCCTACTTACTATACGTAGTAGAGAAAGTAAAAATATATATACAACTATATTAAATCAGACTAATTTTTATTGCAGAACGCCCATCTTTAGGAATCAGCATGGCGGCTCCATAAGCAGTACTGGTGTCCTGACCTGTTTGTACGGACCTTGTACCTTGATACCCACCACTTCACACCGAAGAGTTACCAAACTTTTCTGCATAAAAACACAAGTATTTGGTGTTGACATTCAAGTATAATTTTAAGCATGGTTTCACAAGGTGTACATAGCATGAAGTTCTTGCTGGAGAGCATTTCGAGCTTCAATCTTGAAACTGGCATGGCAAAAGTTGTTACTCCGGATGGTTGTTGGATTCCATACAGGTGCGATGAAGATTGCAGTATCCAGCAAAGGTAGAGCAAGCACCACATTTTTCGAGGTGAAGATGACGTTGAACTAATCCACGTTGCTGAGGTCACAGATCCCGTCACCATGAAGCGAAATGTGTACATGTGGTTGTTATCTGAGAGCAGAAGAGAACAAGTACACAAGCGGAAAATACAGGAAAGAAGAACAAATAAAAAAAATCTAATGTGTTACACTCATATGACTTTCTCTACTCTTGTACAAAATATTTTATAAACGCTTATTCTCCATATGCTTCATGTTAATCGAGATGTTAATCGTATTGCTAATTTTCTTGTAGATGCAAGGGGAATATGGTAGGCTTTAAGCTAAAGTCAAATATTTTAAGAGCTGTTTGCTATGTGGAGTATTCCATTCTCTTTGCATTACCAGGGCAAAAACAAAATGAATAACGAATTTCCATTTGAGAAAAAGTGTAAGTATTGGAAAATTTAAGGGAATAACAAGCAATATCTCGAAAATGGTTCACTCAACAAAAAAATGTATATGAAATAAATTGTGTATTTTAACGCGATCAACATTTTTTGTGTAGTAAAATGTTGTCTATCTCTTATGGTTTACCAGTTATGCAAACGTCGTTCACAATGAACACTTTTGGAGATATTCCCAGAAAATTCGAGATATACATTTTATTTCTCATGAAAGTATCTGAAATATATGATATTTTAATCAAAATCGTTAGAGCCATTTTTGAGAAAATTAAAATTTTCGAAAAGTGTTCCATGTAAAGGGTAATCTGGGGAGGGGGGATTTTCTTGAAAACCTTCGTGTCGCATCTCTGGAAGATACTGAACCTAAATACCAAGTTTGGTGTTTATCCGACTGTTCGTTTCTGAGTTATGCTGTTCACAGACACACACACACACACACACACACACACACACACACACACACACAGACACGCTCACTGGCATGTTTCTAAACATTTTTTTTGGATTTAGGGGGTCTCAAAACATATATTTCCGGTGAAATCTCGGTATCGAATTTTTGGGTGGAATACAATACTTCTCGTACTTACTATACGTACAGTTTCTGTAAATCGTCGTGACAGTCCCCCACTCCTGAAGCATATATGCGCAATAGCACTGACCAGTGCACTTGCATAATAAGAGAGGTGGGGGTCAGTGTTCCACCTGCTGCGAGCTCAAATGCAAGGTAACCTTACACATTTGTTTACAATGCGCTGTGTATGTGGCTGCTCCGAGTTCTGATATCACTAATTGCTCCCCACCACTCTCACTACTCCTCATTTCTCCTCTCTTGCGCATATGGAGTGTCACGAAATTTTACACAAGTAAAAACTAAAAGAAATCTATGTGATGTATTCTGTAGCGTTGTAGATGATTTAAATGGCTCCTGTCGAGCTGAACGTCCTCAAGTTCGTTTTACGCCGTCTGCTTAAGAACATCGTATTGCTGTGCTGAAGCCTGTGAACAACACACTACACCTGCGTTATTGAGAACTCTAGCACCAAACACACGGTAAGGGACGTTGCGATGAAAGTGAATGTCCACGGTTGGTGAAATCCTGGACCACACCACGTTGCATGTTGACAGAATAATGCCTGAAAAGGAAGTGATATCGGTGAGTGGAAATCGGTGGCTATGAAAGAGCATGGCGGGGATGACGATGTTGGTAGAAAAAGAAACCTTGTAGGGTAGGAAGAGGGAACATACATGTAGACAGGTTTGATGCGGTGGAGATGATTTTCGGAAGTGTGTGCTCAGGGGAAGGACAAAAACGGTCCTACGTTTCTGTAGCTTATAGAATCGAACACATGATATTGTGAATGAATCTGGTTGGAATAAACGAATATGATAGGAGTTTAGGAAACAAGATCGTGCTTGTATATATCATAGAGGGGCGGCGCCGTGGCCAAGTGGTTAGACCGCTCGCCTCCCACCGAGGCGGCCCGGGTTCAATCCCAGGGTCCTGCATGTGGACGAAGCGGTGTCTGGGCGGGTTTTCTCCGGGTTCTCCGGTTTCCTCCGCCATTCATTCCACCAACTGCTCTATCATCACCTTTCCTTTCATCCATTTCACCAACATTTCGTTTCATCTACTTCCTTCATCCCATACCAGGCATCGGGCTGATCCCCCATCCTGGCTGTTCTGTCTGATCCATGAGTGTCTGCTCCTCGACGGGCCTCTGACTTACAGGCGGGTGCCTGGGGGGTGTAAGTCCTACATAAGAGGAGGGCAAACAGATAATGAATGAATGAATGAATGGATGGATATATCATAGAGGATTTTGAGGCGTGTCCATTCTTCTGCAAAGAGTGTGCTGCCTGGCGGTTTGAAGACGATAGCAGGAGTTCTAAACAAGTTGGCAGATTCCTTGAACTAAGCTTGATTACCGTTGGCACTGAAGTGAGCGTCTAATTTGGCTCCCAAGTTCTCGATGAATGCAGAGCACTCCTGAGACTGCAATGTCACAGGTAGAAATGGTAACGAGGACCTTGGGAGACATCATCGGGAGAGGTACTTGGTTTCAGAATTGTTTAGGAAGTGCACCAATGACCTAAAACATACAGAAACGTTAGCGGGAACGTGAAACATCTAGCAGAGAGTTTATATGCAAGAACTAGAGATGAAGTATTTACATGTTTGACGACCAAATGTAGGAGTGATGGATCTGGGTATACCTCAAACAAATCCTTTTGACTTGCATTTGGATCGTAAGTAATCTTTTCATACTACCATACTTTGTACATATACATAATGCCCTACCCCTTCTGTACCGCCAACTAAACTTCGTATATTACCCAAGTAGCTATACTGGACCTCATGGTACCCACAATAAATCAATGTATTTTTCAGATTTTGACTTGTACACAATGTTCTTACCCATATGATCCCCAAACATAGTAAACCAATGCCCATTTAATGCTCTCTCAAACTTTTACATCTGCTATCAGAATTGCTTATGCTTTCGCATAGTGCTACTGTTCTCTGCCTTTTGTGTAGTAAATAAATTAATTGTTTTGTACTGTTTAATCCCGTCAATCTTGACCTTACACACCACAAAACACTTAGGTAAATATAAATTATCTGCGTTCACTATTGCTTATAATACATCACACCTCTTAAAGCACAAACCCGCAACCTCCTTGGACCAAGCACGATATTTTAAGCTCCCAACTTTCAATGCTTTACTTAAACCTCTTTATGGACGGAAAACATAACTTCCGCTTTCATCTGATCGAATTTTCTCACATTCCTACTAATCACTCTGGACGGATGCCCAACATTTAATAGGAATGCCTAGTTACTCCAATAAATTTTCCAAAAGGTCTACACTAGCAAAATCTAAAAAGTTATGACATATATTAGAGAGCCTCTTTCCAAATAGCCTGAGTAATAGCTTTCACATTATCGTAAACCTACATACACTATGTGATCAAAAGTATCTGGACACCTCCACAAACATGTTTTTCATCTTAAGTGCTTTGTGCTGCCACCTACTGCCTGGTACTCATTATCCGCGACCTCAGTAGTCATTAGACACCGTGAAACAGCAGAATGGGACGCTCCGTGGAGCTCACGGACTTCGAACGTGGTCAAGTGATTGGGTGTCGCTTGTGTCAGTAGTCTGTACGCGAGATTTCCACATTCCTAAACATCCCTAGGTCCACTGTTTCTGATGTGATAGTGAAGTGGAAACGTGAAGGGACATATACAGCACAAAAGCGTACAGGCCGACCTCGTGTTTTGACGGACAGAGACGCCGACATTTGAAGAGGGTCGTAAAGAGTAATCGACAGACATCTATCCAGACCATCACACAGGAATTCCGAACTGCATCAGGATCTACTCCAAGTGCTATGATAGTTAGGCATGAGGTGAGAAACCTTGGTTTGCATGGTCGAGCGGCTGCTCATAAGCCACACACCACGCAGGAAAATGCCAAAACGACGCCTCGCTTGGTGTAAGGAGCGTCAACATTACACGATTGAACAGTGGCGAAAGTTGTGTGGAATGACGAATCACGGTACACAATGTGGCGATCCGTGGAAGGGTGTGGGTGTGGCGAATGCCCGGTGAACATCATCTGCCAGCGTGTGTAGTGCCAACAGTGAAATTCGGAGGTGGTGGTGTTATGGTGTGGTCGTGTTTTTCCTGGAGGGGGCTTGCACCCCTTGTTGTTTTGCGTAGCACGATCACAGCGCAGACCTACATTGATATTTTAAGCACCTTCTTGCTTCCCACTGTTAAAGAGCAATTCGGGGATGGCGATTGCATCTTTTAACACGATCGAGCACCTGTTCATACCGGGCTGTGGTGGAGTGGTTACACGGCAATAATATCCCTGCACAGAGTCCTGACTTGAATCCTATAGAACACCTTTGGGATGTTTTGGAACGCCGACTTCGTGCCAGGCCTCACCGACCTACATCGATACCTCTCCTCAGTTCCGCACTCCGTGAAGAATGGGCTGCCATTCCCCAAGAAACCTTCCAGCACCTGCTTGAAAGTATGCCTGCGAGAGTGAACGCTGTCATTAAGGTTAAGGGTGGGCCAACACCATATTGACTTCCAGCATTACAGATGGAGGGCCCCACGAACTTGTACGTCATTTTCACCCAGGTGTCCGGATACTTTTGATCACCTAGTGTATGTTGAAATAATATAAAACATAGTTTCCGTACTCACCGGCTCTCTCTCGTCTTCATGTACTGCATTTCCCAAATGGGTACCCGTCACCTCCAGATCAGGTATGTCATCGTCATCCGAAAAGTATGGCCACAAATCCTCTTCCTCCATTCTTGTACCACTGCGCCTCCTGCTTCAAAACTCCTGCTTTTATATCCAAACATGTATGACGCAAATTAACAATTTTACGCGGAATTCAGCGTTAAAAAAACAAAGAAACAAAAACGGGGGTTATGGGGTTATCACGAATAACCTTTCGATCTGGTCACTGCATTGACGTCAATCGCACTGTATATAAACTGCGTTGCAGATCATTTTCAGCCTCTTCAACTACCACTGCCTCTGCTTACAACGTAAGTACATTACATCTTTTACTTCTTATTGTTATTTATTTTTACTTTCATTATCACCAACTTATATTAACAGGAAATATCGTATTCGGACCAAAAATTCGGTATCGAGATTTCGCAGGAAAAACGATTTTGGGGGTCCCCTGAACACATAAATACATTTTTATCCTTTTTTGCAACTACATATTGTAGGCATGCGTGCATTTCACCCAAGATTTCGATGCGCACGCGCGTGTACATCTGTATCTGTGCCTATCTTGTGTATATATCTATCTGTTAAGGAACCTTGTGGTGAGATAATATTTTAAAACTTTAAAATTGATTTTTTTTTACCATTTTCTAGTAATTTAAGTCTATAGACACACATTCCGTACTATTTTAGTTATACACAACTATTTTGTAGGAGAATTTTGACCGCATCGAGATCAGAAACACAATTGATGTATCTTTAACCTGATTTTCTAAGGAACAAAATTTTCCACATGTTGCATTAACTACATAAAATGTTTCACACAATGCAACTTTTCACCAATCTTACTAAAACTTGCAAACTAGGCACTTAAAACAAAGATGAGAGCTTCAAATAGCCCTTTTCTACTTTCTCTACTACGCATAGTAAATAGGGGAAGTATTGCATTCCAGCCAAAAATTCGATACAGAGATTTCACCGGAAATACATGTTTAGAGGTCCCCTGAATTAAAAACAAACACTTTTAGAAAAAGGCCCGTGTGTGTGTGCCTGTGTATCTGTGAATAGCATAACTCAAAAACCAAAACTTGGATAAATACCAAACTTAGTACGAGTATTTAGGTGTAGTGTCTTTCAAAGATGCGACACGAAGATTTTCAGGAAAATCTCCCCACTGCAGAATACCCCTTACGTGGAATATTTTTCGAAATTTTTTATTTTCTCAAAAATGGCCCTAACGATCATATATTTAACATATTTCCATGACAAATAAAATGTATATCTTGAATTTTCTGGGCATGTCCCCAAAAGTCCTCTTCTTTTTGAATGGCTTTTGCATAACTAGTAAACCACAAGAGATAGAAAAAATTTTCTACACAAAAGTTGTAGAGCCCATTAAAACACACAATTTATGTCATATACATTTTTTTTTGGGAGTGAACCATTTCCGAGATATTCCTTGTTATTTGTTTGAATTTTCCAACACATACTTTTTCCCAAATGGAATTCGTTATTCGTTTTTTTCTTATATCCTGGACATGCAAAGAGAATGGAATGCTCCACATAGCAACCAGCTCAAAAGGTTTTGACTAACGTTAAAGCCTACCATATTTCCCTTGCACCTACAAGAAAATTAACGATAAGATTAACATCTCGATATCTCGATTAACACGAAGTAGATGGAGAATAAGCGTTTGTAAAAATACTTTGTACAAGAGTAGAGAAGGTCAAGTGGGTGTAACACTTGTGAATGTGTGTGATTAAAGAATAATTACGTATAAATTAGAGAGTAAGTTTAAATTGAATTTTTCTCAATAGAAAACAAGGCAAAAATTGTTTTGTTTGAAGTTAAACCCATATGGAAAAATGACATTTTCGAGCGCCTTGGCAATATCGTTTGGTAATGTCAGGAGCATTTTGTTGTAAAAGCTTAAATAATTTCATGCCTGTGACATTTTATACACCTACCAGCATTTGCATAAATAATAATTAATAATTATTTGCATTAGTTACATGAAACTATGCAGACATAAGATAACATTCCTACCATGTGGTTAACATTTCAAAACAATTGGTTCAGAACTAAGCAATTTAAAAAATGCGCTATAGGGTTGCCGTAAAGGAATAATTCAAAAAGTAAAACTCGGATAAATACCAAACTTAATATATAAGTTCAGTATTTTTCCAAGTATGCAACAAACATTTTCAAGAAAATCCCCCAACCTATTCGTTATTTTTTTATTTTGATAAAAATACCGTATGTTTAAGATACATACCAGCCTAATAAAGTGTGGGTATGTATTTAATTTATGTAAATAGCATGCAAAGTGCGCTTCATTCGGAATTAAATTTGAATAATTTTGTATGGTTGGTAAACTAGTAGAGAAAACGCACAGCACAAAAATGTAGACTCTTTCAAACTTAAATTATTTACACTGCCAAATTTCTCAATACTGCTCATTTTCACTTTCTCTACTACTTTCTCCAAAATTTCTATATCGAGATTTCATCGGAAATACATGTTTTGAATCCCCTGAATCCAAATAAAACATTTTTAGAAAAAGGTCCGTTTGTGTGTGTGTCTCTGTGTGTGTTTGTGTGCTTGTGAACAGTATAACTTTAAAACGAAAAATCGGATAAATACTAAACTATTATTAACTAAATCATGGCAAATGAATTGTATATCTTGAATTTTCTGGGAATGTCCCCAAAAGTCGTCTCCAAACTGAATGACCTCTGCATAACTGGTAAACCGTAAGAGATAGATAAAATTTTACTACACAAAAAATGTACATCTGGTTAAAATACACAATTTATGACATATACATGTTTTATTTATTTATTTTTTAGTTTTTTTTGGTCCAGTAAACCATTTCCGAGATATTCCTTGTTATTTGTTTGAATTTTCCAACACTTATACTTCTTCTCAAATGGAAATTCGTTATTTGTTTTTTTTTATATCCTGGACATGCAAAGAGAATTGAATGCTCCACATAGCAACCAGCTCTTAAAAGATTTGACTATCGCTTAAAGCCTACCATATTCCCCTTGCACTATAAGAAAATCAGCAAATGTTTATCTCGATTACTATGAAACAAATGGAGAATAAGCGTTCGTAAATATAGTTTTACAACAGTAGAGAAGGTCAAGTGAGTGCAACACATCGTTTTTTTTAAACTAATATTACCATTCAGTGTTTTTTTTTTTTTGAGTTGTAAAAGAGTTTGGAATTTCGACGCCAGCATTTAGCGGCTTTGTACCTACCTACGAGGTGTGATCAAAAAGTTTCCGGAATGGCTTCACAACAATGCTGAAGCTGAGATTTCTTTAATTCTTACCCAGACTGTACTTGCAGCGTTCCTTTCCGATAAAAAATGAGAGATCACGTGGCTTCCTCTGACCATACAGTGACGAGGTAGACGCTCTGAAGTGAACACGTGTTTTGCATGTGCTACGACTTTTCCGCGTAGCAAAAATATCAGATAACAAAGAACGAACACCATATTTTGCTTTAAACTCGGTAAAATGCAACAGAAGCCTATGAAATGTTAATAACAGCTTATGGGGAGGACGTTATAGGCAAACCTCAAGCATTTGCATGTTTTTCGAAATTTAAATGTGGTGCGACGTCAGTTAAAGATGCAGATCGTTCGGAGCGACCCTGTTCCAGCAAAACTGATGAAAATATCAATCAGGTGAGGGAAATGGTCTTAAATGATAGGCGCATTGCAATAAGAGAACTTTCTGATTCATTAGGACTCTCCTTTGGAAGTGTTCAAAGCATTTTGAAAGACAATTTGGACATGTTCCTGCATCATGACAATGCGCCCGCGCACAAAGCCCCTTCTGTTCGCCAATTTTTGGATAAAAATAGGATAAATACTGTTCCCCATGCCGCCTATTCTCCAGATTTGGCACCAGCGGACGTTTTTCTTTTCCCGCGACTTAAAATGCGGCTCCGAGGACACCGTTTTGAGGACTTTGATGTCATCCATCGCGAATCGCAGAAGGCTCTGAACATGTTGAAAGAAGAGGACTTCCAGAGGTGCTTCCAGCAGTGGCAGAAGCGGTGGGACTAGTATATCAACTCCCAAGGAGACTACTTCGAGGGTGACAGTGCAGATTAGACAAAAGAAACCATTTTGTAGTATTTATGACGTCATTCCGGAAACTTTTTGATCACACCTCGTATAACGAAATGAGTAGTGAAAACCATTTGCGCAAACAATTATCTGGATTAACATTAGGTCGATAGAAAAAAGAGCTTTAGCAAGAATAGTTATAGAAGTTCATAAAAAATTATCTGATGTGTTACATTCGCATGACTTTCTTTACCCTCTATCGTTTATTAACGGCATACAAACTATTCTTACAAATCTTATGTTTCTATCTACTTCATTTTAATCGAGATAAGCCTTTGCAGAAATAGCTACATTGCACATATCGTTATAGATACAAAGAGAACAGCGATAGTCAGACGTTTAAGAACAGGGCGCTATACGCTGGCCATAAAATTCTATACTGTTCCCATGCAATCGCGAGATACAGTTGAAAATCGACAGGACTGGAAATATATGGCTAAGTATTGAACAATTCGAACAATTAATAAAGGAAATGGTTTATCCCACGAAAAGGTTATTTGAAGTGAACTGCGTGCTTTAGAGAGAGCTACAGTTTTTATGTAGTACGTTTTCGTCTATCGCTTAATGTTTACCAGTTATACAAGAAAATACAACATACCTTCCGAATGAAGAGAACTACAAAGAAAATTCCATATATACATTTTACTTGTCGTGTAAATATGTTTAATATATATGTACATGGTAGAGAAAGTAAAACGGATAAGAACATTTTTGCATGTAAACGTTTGAAGTTGGGGGAAATGTATAGAAAATATTTGTGTCGTAACCTCAAAACTTAAATACTAATTTTGGTACTAATCCGACTTTTCATTTTTACTTTCTCTAATACGTACATACTAGGTAGGTACAGAAGGTACTGTACCCAAAAATTTGATATTGAGATTTCACCGGAAATATAAGTTTTGATGCTCCTTGAATAAAAAAAATTAGAAAAAGTCTGTGACGTGTGTAACTATGTGTGTCTGTGATAAGCATAACTCGAAATGAAATGTCGGATAAGCACCAAACTTGATATTTAAGTTCAGTACCTTCCCAAGATGCGACACGGAGATTTTCAGGAAAATCTCCCCATCCCAAACTACTCTTTATATGGAACATTTTCGAATTTTTTAATTTTCGAAAAATGGCTCTAGCGATTTTGAATAAAATACCATAATATATTAAAGATACTTATATAACAAATAAAATTTATATCTTGAATTTTCGGGAATAGGCTTTGAAGTCCTCTTCATTCAGAAGGAATTTTGTGTAATCTTGTACGGTTGGTAAACGCTAAGCCATAGACGAAAATGTACTACTCAAAAAAATGTGGATCTCTTTAAAACACGCAATTCATTTCAAATAACTTTTTGTAGCAATAACCATTTACGAGATATCCGTTATTAAAATTGTACAATACTTCGATTGATCGAATTGTACAATACTTAACCATTCATTTAAATTCCTGTCGATTTTCAGCGTTTCTTGCGATGCCATGGAAAGAGTATGGAATTTTAAGGCCAGAATATAGCGTCTAGTTCTGTAACATTTGACTATCACTACTCCGTTTGTATTTATTACGAAATGTGCCATGTTTAAGGTATGGTTTATCTTGATTAAAATGAAACATATGCGAAAGTAAACTTTCGTAAGAATAATCTGTATACCCACTAATAAGCGAGAGGGTGGAGAAAGTCATGTGAATGTAACAGATCAGACTTCTTTAAAAATGTCTAACACACACACACACATATATACATATATATGTATATAAAGATATCTGCATGATAAATATAATGTGTATGTTGAACTCTATGAATGAATTTTGTATAACTTATGAAGGGTAAGAAATAACAAATATCTGATGTGTTACACTCACATGACTTTCTCTACTTTTGTACAAACTATTTTTACAAACGCTTATTCTCCATATGCTTCATGTTAATCGAGAGGTTAATCTTATTGCTAATTTTCTTGTAGAGGCAAGGGAATTGATAGGCTTTAAGCGATAGTCAAATATTTTAAGAGCTGGTTGTTATGTGGAGTATTCCATTCTCTTTGCATTACCAGGACAAAAAAAATGAATAAGGAATTTCCATTTGAGAAAAAGTGTAAGTATTGGAAAATTTAAGGGAATAACAAGCAATATCTCGAAAATGGTTCACTCAACAAAAAAAATGTATATGACATAAATTGTGTATTTTAACGCGATCTACATTTGTTGTGTAGTAAACTTTTGTCTATCTCTTATGGTTTACCAGTTAAGCAAAAGTCGTTCACAATGAAGAATACTTTTGGAAACATTTCCAGAACATTCGAGATATACATTTCATTTGTCATAAAAATATCTTAAACATATGATATTTTAATCAAAATAGTTAGAGCTATTTTTGAGAAAACTAAAATTTTCGAAAAATGTTCCATGTAAAGGGTAATCTGGGGTGGGGGGATTTTCTTGAAAACCTTTGTGTTGCATCTCTGGAAGATACTGAACCTAAATACCAAGTTTGGTGTTTATCCAACTGTTCGTTTCTGAGTAATGCTGTTCACAGACACTCACACACACATGTTTCCAAAAATGCTTTTTTTTGGATTCCGGGGGTCTCAAAACATATATTTCCTGTGAAATCTCTGTATCGAATTTTTGGGTGGAATACAATACTTCCCCTACTTAATATACGTAGTAGAGAAAGTAAAAAAGCTGTAGATCCCGTTAAAACACAATTGTCACGTAGATTTTTTGTGCTATTTACCATTGTGGAGATATTCCTTAATATTGGTCTGAATTGTCAAATGCCTCATACTTTTCTAAACTGCTAAGTCGCTATTCCCTTTTTTTTCTTTCAAAGCCAGTACATAGGGATGGATTTGATTAGAAGAATAGTTTGTCGAAGAGTGGGTAGAGAAAGTCATGTGAACTTAAGATGTTTTTGAAGTGCCGCTACCACACAGTTTCTCCTATTTCAAAGCCAGCATCTAGCGCCCAGTTTATCGCTATAGCCTCCTGATATCACTTGTGCTTACAACAAAATATGAAATGAAACCATTTCTGCAAACGTATATATCCAGTAACATGAAGGAAAGAAACATTTATCCTTTGCAAGAATGGTTTGTAGAAGTTATATAAAAAATTGTGATGTTTTGCACTCATATGACTTTCTCTACTGTTTTTACAAACGCTTATTCTCCATCTACTTCATGTTAATCGAGATAAACGCTTGCTGAAACTTATTACTAATTTTCTTGTCGATGCAAGGAGAACATAGCAGACTTTAAGCGATAGTGAAATCGTTTAAGAGCTGGTTGCTTTGTGGAGCATTTCGTTCTCTTTGCGTGTCCAGGACGTAAAAGAAAGAAAGAAAGAAAAAAAAATAACAAATCCCCATTTGAGAAAAAGTATAAGTATAGGGACATTCAAACAAATAAGAAGGAATATCTCGGAAATGGTTCACTCGACCCCCCCCAAATGCATTTGACATAAATTCTGTGTTTTAACGAGCTCTACATTTTTTGTGTAGTAAATATTTGTCTATTTCTTACGGTTTACCAGTTATGCGAGTCATTCATAATGAAGAGTTCTTTAAGGGACATTCCCAGAAAATTCAAGAAATACTTTTCATTTGCTATGAAAATATCCTAAACATCCGGTACTTTAATCAAAATCGTTACAGATATTTTTGAGAAAATCAAAAAATTTCAAATAATGCTCCATGTTAAATGTGGTCTGAGGTGGGGGATTTTCTTGAAAAATCTTCGTGTCGCATCTTTCTAAGATGCAAGTTTGGTATTTATTCGACTTTTTGTTTTTGAGTTATGCTGTTCACAGACACAGGCGCGCGCACTCACACACACACACACACACACACACACACACACACACACACACACACACACACTGGCACCAGACACACAAGGAACATTTTTCTAAAAATGCTTTTTGGATTCAGCGCCCTGAAAACATATGGGGCCTCGGTGAAATTTCTGCGTAGAATTTATGGGTGGAATTCAATAACTTCTCTACCTATTATGTACATGGTGAGACAGTAATAAACCATAGTGGCTGGCCATATCAATATATCACATCAGATTTTACTTTCTCTAGCTTCTAAGTGTAGAGAAAATGTTATTGTACTCGTATTCCACCCAAAAATTTAACATGTGTTGAGTTTCCCGAATAAAACAGATGGTACAGGGTGATCCAAAAAACTACGAACCGTCTGCGCGGTGTTTTTCCTGTCCGCTTCCCCGGCGCTCGTTACAGTCTGCCGCTATCATAGAAAGGCGCGGATGAAACCATACAACATTTTTAAAAGTACTTTTAAAGGTTTTGCATACCAACTTTATGAAAGGAAATGCTGTAATGCATAAAACGAAATGAAAGGAAAGGAAATGCTGAAACTGGCACCGTCGTTGTCCATACATTTTGGCGCCTCTTTGGGAAACTATCCATCATGGATAGAGATGTATAGTTTCCTAAAGGGGTGCCAAAAATGTATGAACAACGGCGGTGGCCAGTTTCAGCATTTCCTTCCATAAAGTTGGTAAGTAAAGTCTTTAAAAGCACTTTTAAAAATGTATGATTTCTATGATAGCGGCAGACGGCCACGAGCGCCAAGGACGCCGACAGGGAGAACAACGCGCAGGCGGTTCGTAGTTGCTTGGCTCATCCTGTATTATTAGCTAAAGCTCCGCGTGGTACGGCTTAAATTAAAAACGAAAGTTTGGCAAATGCCACAGTTGGTACTTAAGTATAGCATATTCCAAAGATGCGACTCAGAAAATTTTCAGGATAACCCCTACGACCAAGATATCGTTTACTTGACAAATTTGTCTTTATTTTTTGAGGAATTTTGTAAACTTTAAGAGATAAACATAAATTTACTATACAAAAATTGATACCTATTTGCAGGCGCTAATAACTAAAGCAGTTATGCGCCCTAAAAACCACCTGCTACTACTAACAACCATTTGCGAGGTATTCGTTGTTATTGGTTTGAATTTTCAAATATTTGATACTTTCTCCAAGTGCTAAAGTCGCCATTCACTTGTTTCTCGTGGTCATTGAGGCAGTATTTTTAACACTTAAATGATATCAGTTTAATTATATAATATAAAATATAATAACAGTCCGCCTTAAAGCAATATGTGTATAATATAATATATAAAATGCATGTAGCAGTCATTGTATTACGTTTATATTATTATGTACATGTATAATAATGTTATGTGAATGTATTGCGTAATTTAACAATGTAGGAGCTATGAGAATAGAAGCAAGCTACTTTCCGTAACAAACAGAATTATAAAATAGAAGCCGAAAGTTGCTAACAATGAGGTAACAATGAGGTCACCTTGAGACAACAATAAATTAGAAAGTTTAATAATGCTACTAATAATTCTTGGAACAATAATGCAATATTTAAAACAGTTTATAAATAGCCAATAAAAAAAACTAGAAAGGCTGAAAGTTAAATAAAAGTATTCTATTGGAGTAGGCTTAGCCAATCAGAGACTTCAAATAAAAGAAATGTGCAAATTCAGGCGGCAGACACTACAAGACAGCGTTCCCAACCAGACGCTGTTAGATTGCGTACCCGATCGGTACGGACGTGTTCAATGTGAGACATAAAACTTCATTGCGGTGAGAATAATATAAAGTTTCGTGTTAATACTTAAATAAACTTTAAAATACAAATTTGATTTGTAAACGTGGGGCGAAGGCCAACGGGAAAGTGAACGCGGGGCGAAGACCACCGGAAAGTTTGTACCATACGTGGCTGCAAGAACCCTCTCATCATTCAAAGGGAATGGAATTACAAAGTCAGCATGTAGCGAACCTACCTTTGAATATCGCTTCAGCCCTGACTTCCCCCTTGTACCTACAAGGAATGTGTAATGAGCAAAGGTTTCTCTGAATTATATAAATAAGACTGAAATAAGCTTTCTACGAGGGGCACTATTTATATTTTGAGCCTTGGCAACCCTGAATGTTGTACATGCCATCTGACGTTTCCAATGGAAAGTTTGACATTTTTGACCATAATCTACTTCAAACTTTTTGTCAACAGAGCATCATTTGTTGTGTTTACACTAACTTGAAAATTGTATGTCAACAAAAACATGGAATTAACTAATGAAAATGTTCGTGCAATGATTTATTACGACTTTCGACGTGGATTATCAAGACAAGAGTGCATTGAGCAACTAACTTCCATATTTGGCAACAAAGCTCCATCCTTTCCTACTGTGAAACGCTGGTATAACGAATTTAATCATGGCCGCCGTTCGCGCAATGATGAAGTTCGTGAAGGTCGTCCAAAATCAGTTGTTGTGCCAAAAAACATAGATGCGGTGCAAAAACTAATAATGAAAGATCGTCATGCGACAAATTGTTAGATTGAGGCACCCCTAAGCATTAGTTCCACCAGCATATATAAAATATTGCATGATTATTTAGCCGTGAAAAAGGTTTGCTCTCGTTGGATCCCACATAATTTGACGCAATCTTAAAAAGATGCTCGTGTCGATTGGTGTACAAAAATGCTCAAGAAATACAATGGCGGTGCCTCAAAAGACGTATATAAGATTGTAACAGGTGACGAATCATGGATCTATGCGTATGAGCCGGAACGTAAACAGCAGTCGACTGTATGGGTGTTTCAAGATGAAGCAAATCCAACAAAAGTTGTTCGCACTCGAAGCACTTCGAAGTAAATGATCGCCTGCTTTTTCAGCAAAACTGGCCATGTGGCAACAGTGCCTTTAGAGGAACGTAAAACGGTCAATGCTGAATGGTACACAGCCATTTGTTTGCCGGAAGTCTTTGGTGAAGTAAGGAAAACCAACAAGAACCGTAGGATCGTTCTTCACCAAGACAATCTCATCTAACAACAGAATATTTGAAGCCTCAAAATCTCGAATTGATGGGTCATCCGCCACACAGTCCTGATTTGGCACTGAATGACTTCTTTTTGTTCCCGAACATCAGGAATAAATTGCGTGGACAACGATTTTCGTTGGCAGAAGAAGCCGTCGATGCCTTCAAAAACCATGTTTTGGAGGTGTCTCAAGAAGACTGGAATAAATGCTTTGACAAATGGTTCAAACGGATGAAAAAGTGTATTGATCATAATGGAGAATATTTTTAAAAACAATAAAGCAGTTTGCAATCAGAAATTACTTTGTTTTAATTATTAGGCTCAGAATATAAATACTGCGCCTCGTAAGAATGTTTTGTAGACGACAGGTACAGAGATCATTTGAATATAACACATATTTGTTTTCTTTCTTTTTTCTTTCTTATACTCGTGGAACGCCATTCATCTGCAAAACGTTTCTACTCTCATTTTTTTCTTTCTCTACTACGTATAGTAAGTGGGAGAAGTATTGCATTCCACCAAAAAAGTCTATGTTGATATTTCCCCTGAAATACCTATGTGTTTTGAGGCACACTTAACCCCCAAAAAAGTATTTCTAGAAAACGGTCCGTGTGTGTGTGTGTGTGTGTGTGTGTGTGTGTGTGTGTGTGTGTAGACAGCATAACACTCGCACGACTTTCTTACTCTTGTACAACTACATTTACAAACGCTTATTTCCAGCTACTTAATGTTAATCGAGATAAACGTTTACAGAACTTTATTTATTGTTTATTTTGCTCTTATTATTGCTCTTACGGCAAATTTTCTTGTAGGCACAAGGGGAATGTAGGCTTTAAACGATAGTGGTTGCTATGTGGAGAGCATTTCATTCTCTTTGCATGTCCAGGGGGAAAAAATAACGAATTGCCATTTGAGAAAAAGTGTAAGTATTGGAAAATTCAAACAAATAACAAGGAATATCTCGGAAATGGTCACGAAAAAAATTGCATATGACATAAATTGTATGGTTTAACGAGCTCTACATTGTTTGTGTAAAAAAAATTGTCTATCTCTGACGGTTTATAACTTACGCAAAAGCCATTCAGAAAGAATAGGATATTTTTGGAGACATTCCCAGATAATTCAAGGTATACATTTTATTGACATGAACATTTATGAGAAAATAAAAAATTTTGAAAAAATTTTCCATGTAAAGGGTAGTCTTCGTGTCGCATGTTTGACAGATACTGAACCTAAATTCCAAGTTTGGTATTTATCCGACTTTTCGTTTTTGAATTTTGCTGTTCAAGAGACACAGACCTCTTTCTAGTGCTTTTTTTGTATTCAGGGTGCCTCAAAACATGTGTTTCCGATGCAATACTTTCCCTATTGTATTTGTATTGAAGTAATGCATTCCACCGAAAAATTCGATATCGAGGTTTCACTGGAAATACATGTTTTGAGGTGCCCTGAATACAAATAAAACATTTTTGGAAACATGTCCGTGTGTGTGTCTGTCTGCGTGTCTTCCTGTGAACAGCATTAACTCAAAAACAAAAAGTCGATAAATATAAACTCGGTATTTGAGTTTAGTATCTTACAAGGATGTGATACGAAGATTTTCAAAAAAATCCCCCCACCCCAGATTACCTTTTACGCGGAAGATTTTTCGAAAATTTTTATTTTCTAAAAAATGGTTCCAACAATTTTTATTAAAATACATATTCCAAAACTAACGTCCGTTTGGTCATAACAACATTGCTCATGAGACAAGATTTTTATTGACAGTAATATATGCCTACATATGAACTTTACTTTTTCACATAATCGCTGTTCACATCTATACACTTGCTGTAACGCTACACCAGATTCTTTAATCCCTCGGCATAGAGGTCTGCCGCCTGGTACTTGAACCAGTTGGTAATGCTCGTCTTGAGTTCATCGTCAGTTTGAAATTGTTGTCCACCCAGCCACCGTTTCAAATGCAAGAAGAGAAAATAGTCGCCTGGTGCCAGGTTGGGACTGTACGAACGGTGGCCATAGAGTTCCCAACGAAACTCTTGAATCTTCTCTTTGGTTTTGGCAGCGGTTTGCGGGCGTGCGTTGTCGTGCAGGAGAATGAAGCTAGGCGACCGTTTCCCGTGGCGTCGATTTTGGATCGCACGTCTCAGTTTGGTAAGCACTGCATACTAAACTATATTCACTCTTAGGTTGATCCGCAGCAAAACAAACCCACGTGGTCAGTGCACCGTGTTGCAACACGGTAGTAATGCGCCCAGGAAAGTAGTCCTATGCTAATCTCTGAATTTTAGAATGAATTTATCCTTAAATAGTATAATATAGTATACAAATATCTAAGATTGTATTTAACGCTGATTTATACCGTAAAACAGAGCTACAAATCCCATGATGCAATTCGTATGAGACACCTGACATCCGGGTAGGCGCAGAATATTATTTACAGCCAGAAACGAGCAGTTGTGTTTAGTATCATGGCAGACGGTGAATTCGCTCTTGTGTTTTCGTGGAATTACGTAAAACATTAGCCGCGCAAACCATGGACTGGTGGTGAAAAAACAATAGTGTTGAATCTTTATTATAAGTTATGTGAGAAATGTCCAACACTTTCAACGAAAGAAATGGTGAAACTAACTTCTGAGTTCACCGGTGTTTCGAGTACAAGTATAAACAGTGCTTGTGCAGAAAACTCTGAATCGAGAAAAGTGGTTACACCCGAAAAAAAAGGAAGCATATGAAATACGCGATGCAAGAATGTAGTGATTTTAAGAAGAATGCAATTCGCGTAACACTGTACAATTTCTTTTTTAAACTAAGCCGCCAACAGTTAATAAAGTGCCGTTTCCAGAGAGCGAATAAATTAAGTTACCGCATATCTGTTACTTTATTTTTCGCTCATTTATTTTAGAATTAACTATTATTATATGTGCAAACGTTTATTTTGTTGCAACTATCAATCTTATCACCTTTAACCCTTAACAGAATATGCTAGTCACCATTTCAGTTGTGGAAATAAGGACTCTCTTCTTTTTTGCACTACTTGCCGCTTGTACTGATCACATGGTCTGAAAGTGTGACAGTATTTCTAGTGCGAATGGCGGAAGGATACATTATAGGGGTGCACTGGTCACCTGGGGTTTGTTTTGACGCGGATCAACCTAAGAGTGATTACAGAATACAAGTCAGCTGTAATTTTTTATCCACGGTCCATGAAATCAATCAAAAGGACACCCTTTTCGTCCCAAAACACGGTAGCCATCATTTTGCGATTCGTGTACGGCGATTGCTTACACATTTTGGTTTGGGCGAACCGGAATGGCGCCACTGCGTTGATTGTTGTTTCGATTCTGCGTTGCTGTACGCTATCCATGTCTCGTCGCCCGTAACAATGTGGAAAAACAACCCATCTCCATCTTGTCTATAGCGCTCCAAAACCTGTCCTGTACTGCGCATTCGTTGCTCTTTTTGCTGGCCGGTGAGCAATTTTGGCACCCCCTCGCACAAAGTTTCCGATATCCAAGCTGTTCAGTGACAATCCTGTAAAGTGAGGTTCGACCAACATTTGGGAATTCGTCAGCCAGACCATTAATCGTCAAACGCCGATCACTTCAAAGTTTTTGGTTCACTTGCTCAACGATGTCGTCGGTCCGAATACTGGGCCTACCCCGCTGTTTATCGTGCACATTTGTACGGCCATTTCGAAATTCTCGACACCAGTGTCGAACCTGTTTGTCACTCATTATATCCGGTCCGATGGTTGTCCGCAGTTGACGATCCTTTTGCCAGCAAAAATCTAATCACACTGCGCACAACTGGCGGGATCTACGATTGTCGCGGCCATTGCGACCTGCTCTCACCGACTGGCAAACGCTTACTGCGTCACACCAACACTAGGTTCCTAAGGAGTCGGTAGATAGCGCTGTAGGCGTGAAACGTCATTCAGGCCTACCATCCGTTAAATATTGTTCACCGTACCCTAGTTTTGGAATACGCATCGTATTACAGATATTTACATGAGAAATAAAACGTACACCTTGAATTTTCTGAGAATAGCCTGTGAAGTCCTCTTCATTTGGAAGGAAATTTGTATAATCTTGTATAACTGACGAAAGTTGCAGACGAAAACGTACTACACAAAAATGTAGATATCTTTAAAACGCACAATCCATTTCAGATATGTTTCATTGTTAAAGGTTCGGATTGTTTATTTCTTGGCCATTCTCTTAAAAGTTCTTTCAACATTCAGATGTTTCTCGTGATTGCATGGCAACAGTATGGAATTTTGAGGCCAGCGTATAGCGTCCAGGTCTTAAACATTTAAATATCGCTGTTCTCTTTGTATCTATTACAAAATGTGTAATGAAGCTATTTCTGCAAAGGTTTGTTTGGATTAAAATGTAATAGATAGAAAAACAATCGTGTGTAAGAATAATTTGTATACCCACTAATAAACGATAGAGGATAGAGAAAGTCGTGTAAATGTATCACATCAGAATTTTTCTTTAAATATTGGCCTCCCTTCCTCGGAAGATACTGTAAGTAAATATCAAGTATTAATGTACTTCTAAAAAGGTTCTTTGTGAATTCAGTAGGCGCTTCAAAACGTGTATTTCCCGAGAAATCTAGATGTCGAACTCCTGCTTGGAATACAAATTCTCCTCTACTCAATATAGCTAGGGGCTAGAGAAAATGAAAATGACTCTTCGATTTCAGAAACCTTAAAACGAGTGTACTTAGTGAAATCTTGATATGGAATTTTTGGGTGAAATGCAATACATATTCTGCTTACTTATAAGTGACACAATATAAAAACAGAATGGAAAATTTCTGCAGAGAAAAGGCATTCCACTAGAATAAGATAACAAGAACTTTAAGTGTTACATTCACATGCCTCTGTACCCTCAATCATTTATTAGTGCGTAAACAATTATTCTTACGAAAGTATGTTTTTGTATCCACTTCGCTTTAATCGAGTTTAAACCCCTGCAGAAATAGCACATTAAACATTTGTTTAGGATAGAAGGGATCAGCGATAGTCAAATGTTTAAGAACTGCTGGCCTTAAAATTCGATAGTTACCATGCAATCGCGAGAAAAGAAAGGTATTGAACAATTTGTTTCACGTGGCCTGCAAAGAGTATGGTATTTCAAAGCCAGCATATAGCTACTCACTTTTTAAAAATCGCTTCACGCTCTTATATATACAACGAAATGTGCATTGAAATAATTTCTGCAAACTAACTCCATTAGCAGGAAGGAAATAAAAGTGACTATAAATTTTTCTAACCGAGCGGGATGGCTCAGGCTGCAACATCTGGATCCCATGTTCGATTCCCGGTGACCGCGCACTCTGACCACGGGGTTCTTCGTGGTTTTCATCTGGTCGCCTAGGCGAATGCTGGGGTGGTGTATTCTAACATGAGTTCTCCTTTCCTGTCATTTCACCTTTTTGGCGTTCAACTTTCAGGCAGTCTCCAGGTTCCGTAGTACGTCTGGTGATAGGCAGAGTGCATGGTCGCTTCTCTTTGGAAAACGTCTACCCGCTAACGACAGGACGCGTTGGCCTGCCTGCAAGTGCCGCTTCGTCGGCCCTCTCACGGGACTCTGCGTCTACTGGCCGAGTGCGGATGTTTCTAACTGGAAATGGTAGATACTTCCATGCGTCTCTGGGATCCCGTCTGCCTGCGAACCTGCGACCTCCTGCGGCCCCTTCACTTCATACCTGCCTCCCGGGGGATGTAGCTACAATAGACCTAGTTGGTAGCAGTGGCGAGGTGTCCCCCTCCGGTAAATACCTCATAATTTCTTCTAACTAGAGGAAGTGGTGTACTCCGCCCAAAAATCGGGAAATCACAGGAAATATTGGTTCGGGTTCTGTGAATCCAAAAAGAAGAGATATGCAGCTAAAAAAACGCAATAGCTGCTTTCGAATAATGTATTTGCACTCTATCCAAAGAAGAATGACGTTCAGCATTTGAAAAATGGTTTGAATGATGAGACAGTGTATAAAATGCAATGGAGAATATTTTGAAATATGTCATTCAGCACCCGCATTGTAGTATGAGGGACATTCATAGGCATTTCAATATTAGCCAATCTTCCGCCTGGAGAATACATCATGCTACGTTTCACCCTTATCATCTTCAAGAACACCAGGAGCTACTGTAGCCGGACCATGGACGGAGAGTGGCGTTGGCTAGGTGGATCATACGACAAACTGAACAAGATCCACATTTATTGGCAACTGTGTTATTTACAGCCGAAGCAGGTTTCCACAACACAGGTCATGTAAATCGCCAAAACATCATTACTGGAGCACTGTAAACCCACATTGGATGCGAGAGGCGGCCTTTCAAGTCCGATGGGTTTCAACGTTTGGGCTGGTTTATTCGTTGATCGTCTAATAGGCCCGTATTTTTATGATGGTCAACTCACTGGAAATCACTATATCCACTTCTCAAAACAACAGCTGCCTACTCTACTGAATGAAGTACCCTTCCAGAACCGCCTAACTATGGTATTAACATGATGGGGCGCCAGCTCATTCTGCCCGTCGTGTAACGGCTTATCTCGATGCCACCTACCCTGAGCGATGGATCGGACGGCAATATGGTGGCCATCACGCTCACCAGATCTAAACCCATTATATTTCTTCTTATGGGATTATCTTAAATATATCGTGTACCAGGAGCGGCCAATGACACCCTCAACAGCTCAGGGAACGCATCATCTTAGCTTGCCGTGACATCACACCGGCCATGTTGCGCCGGGTTAGGCTGGCGATGATGGTTAGACTGAGATCTTGCATCCGCCGGCAAGGTGGCCAGTTCGAAACCTATTACAACCACATGGAGTAAACGGGTAAATTGTAAAGGTTTATCTGTGTGATGGTCCGGCATGATGTTACAATTTCTGTTAAATCGCTTTGGGAACCAGAGAGACTCACAACGATCATAATATGGGCTTGTAAACGTTATCTATTTTGTATGTACGTACTGCATTTTGTAAACTCTCAGAACAATTCATTGGCTTTCTTTTGTATGAAAGTAAAATATTATTTAATGAACAATGGGAAATGTTTAAACACTTGCATTCTTACTAAGGATACAGAATTCTTCAGCTACTCCTACATATTTCCAGAGAGGCTGTGAGGAATCTGGCGTCCCCCAATCCTTCGCACATTGCTTCGTTCTAACAAGAAAATTAGTCAATAAATATTGTAAAGTGTAATAATACACTCATTTAATGCCTTATGTTTGGAATTTATAATTACAATGTTATATGCATTTAGTTATGATGTTCATTAAAGCATATTCTAAAAAGTAACAATTTGTGTTTTAATGAAATTCACATAATTAAACTAATTATGTGAAACGACACTTCCATGCCAAACTATTAGTTCTCGTTAAATTTTACTAAAAATAAAAAGTACCTTCAGGTGGCGTTATTTGAACCTGGGACCTTTACTACCAAAAAACCAACGCCGCACACTGTTGCACTACGAGAGCAAGTCACTGGACGCACAGCGGTACAAAGCAGTCATTTCGGCCGAAATTGATACGACACGATGCAGTGGATAGTGTTTACAGCATAGTCTGAACAACGCCAGGACTGCATAACTTCTCAATCCACAGGCTGAGAAGACTCACCCGTATATATAACCTTCTTTCTATTGCATTATAACAAGTGAAGATCCCTTCACTGTATATATTTTAATTAATATAGTTTCCTCAGCTTGTACCAACACTTTTAAAACGATCTCATTCCATTAGGCAAAGATAAGATGTTTTTATTCCCCTCCAGACATAGTTTTAAATACGGAGAACATTTTAGGCGCGGGCTTGGAACATTGGAAATGTTTATACCCTTGCTTTCATACTAAGGATGCAGAATTCTTCAGCTGTTCCTACATATTTCCAGAGAGGCTGTGAGGAATCTGGCGTCCCCCAATCCTTCACACATTGCTTCGTTCTAACAAGGAAATTAGTCAATAAATATTGTAAAGTGTAATAATAAATATTGTCTTGTCCGTTTCAGTAAGCAAATAGTTTAATCTTAATAAAAAAAATCTGATGTGTTACACTCAGATGACTTTCTCTACTCTTGTACAAACTATTTTTACAACCGCTTATTCTCCATCTACTTCATGTTAATCGAGATAAACATTTGCAGACTCTATCTTATTACTAATTTTCTTGTAGATGTAAGGGGAATATATATTTACAAGGGCAATATAGAAATACAGTAGCCTTTAAGCACATACATATCTCTTAATAACTTGTTGCTAGGTGCAACACCATTCCCTTTGCCACAGATTAATACTCTTTGCATATCCAAGACAAAAAAATGAATAACGAATTCCCATTTGAGAAAATAAGTATTGGAAACTTTAAGGGAATAACAAGCAATATCTCGAAAATGGTTCACTCAACAAAAAAAATGTAGATGATATAAATTCTGTATTTTAACGCGATCTACATTTTTTGTGTAGTAAAATTTTGTCTATCTCTTATGGTTTACCAGTTATGCAAAAGTCGTTCACAATGTAGAATACTTTTGTAGACATTCCCAGAAAATTCGAGATATACATTTTATTTGTCATGAAAATATCTTAAACATATGATATTTTAATCAAAATCGTTAGAGCCATTTTAGAGAAAATTAAAATTTTCGAAAAATCTTCCATGTGAAGGGTAATCTGGGGAGGGGGGATTTTCTTGAAAACTTTCGTGTCGCATCCCTGGAAGATACTGAACCTAAATACCAAGTTTGGTGTTTATCCGACTGTTCGTTTCTGAGTTATGCTGTTCACAGATAGACACACAGACACACACGGACATGTTTCCAAAAATGCTTTTTTTGGATTCAGGGGGTCTGAAAACATGTATTTCCGGTGAAATTTCGGTATCGAATTTTTGGGTGGAATACAATACTTCCCCTACTTACTATACGTAGTAGAGAAAGTAAAAACAATAAAGAACATGCATGCAGCAAATTTTTGTGTTTAACAAGCGTTTTTCTTTTCTGCAATATAACAACAGTTATTTTCAGGTGACGAAAAACTTCCTATGCTAAAAGAAGTTTCTAAAAGATTTAATGTGTAATGTTTCAGGTCCAGTAAGAAACCGAGAAAGAAGAGCACCTTTGCTGAGCATCTTAGGAAGCTGAGACTGCTGGAAGACCGAATTTGTCATATTGGCAATCTTCCGGCGGTAGAATTCCCCAAGAAAGATGCAGGCAATACCACTCCGCAACATTATCCAAGACGTCTACATCTCTAAAATTTATATGGCTAACGTAGGATTTTTTTATGATATTCCAGTGTTCTACATCAAAACAGACATTGAAAAGTTTGTGTACATGACACTGTTAGACTGGGAGATAATGCGAGAAGGTCTCCCAGTATTCGAAACGTTCCTGAGCGTGAAAAAATGCCCGTGTCTAAAATACAGCGAAAATATTGTTTTCTCGTATAATATTATTGCATTTATGGAAAATGAAGAAATCAGACTTTTGAACACCAACTTAAATGATGGTGAAGTGTTTTTAAATAAAGATGAAATTGTTGGTATAAAAAGAATCGTATCATTTGTTGACAGACATTTATGTAATCTAACTATTGTAAATGAAGTAACATACGTAGGAACAAGGAATTGGAGAAGGAACGTGCTGGAATTGTATGATAAACAATAATTAATATCATTATCACCTGAGGGCCGTGGCCGAGCGGTTAGACCGCTCGCCTCCCACCGAGGCAGCCCGGGTTCAATCCCAGGGACCTGCATGTGGGATTTGTGGTGGACGAAGCGGCGTCTGGGCGGGTTTTCTCCGGGTTCTCCGGTTTCCCCCGCCATTCATTCCACCAACTGCTCCATCATCACCTTTCCTTTCATCCATTGCACCAACATTTCGTTTCATCTACTTCCTTCATCCCATACCAGGCATTGGGCTGATCACCCATGCTGGATGCTCTGTCTGATCCATGAATGTCTGCTCCTCGACGGGCCTCTGACCCCAGGCACCCGCCTGTAAGTCCTGGGGGGTGTAAGTCCTACATATGAGGAGGGTGAACAGATAATGAATGAATGAATCACCTGAGGCAGTATTTTTATCACTTAAATGATTTCAGTCTGGTTATATAATGTGTAAATTCAATAACGGCCTGCCTTGAAGCAATATGTGTATGTAAGAATTTGTAAAATGTATGTAACAGTCATTGCATATGTTTATATTATTGTAAACATGTTCAATAATGTTATGTGAATGCATTACGTAATTTAATAATGTAGGAGCTGTGAGAAATAGGTTAAAAGTTGCTAACAATGGGGTAACCTTTAGGCAATAATGAGTAAGAAAGTTTTAACAGTACTACTTGTCATTCTTGGAGTTACAATAATGTAATTTTTGGTGACGGTTTAAAAATCGCCAATCAACAGCCAGAAAAAGCTTTAGTTAACTGCAGGTATTCTATTGGAGTAAAATTAACCAATCAGAGACTTCAAATACAGAAATTTAGGAGTTTAGACGGTTGAAATCTAGTCAGATGCCTGCAGACAGTGATAGTAACCGGATGCAAGATGCATCCTCGAGAGATTTAATATGTATTCGTGTGAGACTAAAAATAGTTTTACGTGGTAAAAAGTGTAATTAATTAATAAAAAGAATCTCACAGCTCTCTATATCAGTGAAGTGCTATGTGTCAACGATTAATAAAAAGGAGTGAATTAAAACTTAAAATCTGCGTAAGCCTACATTCTTATCGCATCACGCCCTGCCAAGACTTCCATGTCTCTAACAATAATACTGACGCAGCCGAGGCAAACATAAATATACAATATTTAAAGAAAAAATTAAATTACAAAGTTAATATTTTTAAACATTTGGGGCTAATAAATATCTTCTCAAATTGAAGCCCAAAGCGTGTTGCAAACAACTCCTACAACAATAAACATCTTCATCCCCAAAACGTGGGGCAAATAAAAAAATACTCCTAAAACAAACCAACCACCTTCTTCACCTGTTATGTATTTTGCATTTATTCTGAAAAAAACCTTGCATTATCCTATATTCATCATATACCCCTTTCAAGTACATTAAATTAATGACTGCATAACAAGTGTTAAGGGCTTATAGGTATATACTTTATCATATATGATTAAACAATACAACAACGTTTGAGGAGGTATGCTTCCACTTAATCGAATTTCAAGCCTAATGTTGACAGCTCCATTCACAGTCTCCTCGGGTTGATGGGAGCAGTCTATTGGAGCATGCTTAAGAAAATCCTTTCTTCTCAATAAACGGTAATTGTTCTCACATAACAGGAGTTCTGGAGCTTTGAATACATTTCATACAGCAATGCAAATCTTGAGTTTCCAAACTCCAAGTTCATATCATGGTAAGTATAGCATTCACTATTGAGATAAAACTCAGATTAGTAATGTTGCAATGATCAAACTCGGAGCAGTTTGTGCTTGCCTTAATCATTCTCCAACAATAACAAATCTAGGTTTCTCAGGCTTCGATGTTGTTGCGACGTTCCATGTTAAGGATCTAGTCTGCACAGTACAGCACAACACAACACAATTCCATGGTTCGAAAGGCCACATATAGAGCTCTGTCTGACCCGACAATCTTGAGAATCTCCACTTTTTCAGCATCAGAAAGACGCATTACAAGTATCTCCATTCTATTCTTGTTAACTTAACAATACCACCTTCATCTCCTTCAGGAGCCAAAAGGCAGTTTTTAAATCCTTCGAGTGGATGAGCACAAGCTCAAACTTGCTATTAAGTATGAGATCCCTGTGATCATTCGCAAATCCCAGAAGCATAGGGGGACTATAGCACTGAAGGCTCCACTCACAGAATGTATAATGCCCTAATCGTCTCCAGGATAACTCCTTCCAACATTCAGCAAACGGCTGGATTTTTTTAGGAATGAGGGCAGAATAGTTGCCTAATTCTGCCTATAATTGATCCATCCATATCCAGCCGGATCTCGTCAAACATGAATGCAATAGCAATATTCGTAAGCTTTGCACCAGTAATCTCTCCATTAGGTTTAGTAATCGAACCCTCAACGTAGAGATAACCTCTGCTAGGCATTAAATCTTGAAGCTGACAAGGAATCATATTCTCGTCATAAGCGTTCAGAGTCGAGATATACGATAGAAACACATGTTCCTCTTCTTTAGCGATCTTGTCATCAAAGGTGGGCGTTTCGGTCACATTGCAATGTCCATTATACAATTCTACAGCCCAAAGCTTCGAGGAACTTCCGATTACTCAATGTTAATACCCTGAGTGTCAAAAGCAGAGTATGATGTAACCGACGAAGTATAATGTTATATCCTTGTCGAGGTCTTTTAAAATGTATTCCCACTGCGCCTGATGTGAAGCCTTATACCTATATCTTCGTCCTTCGTCTTGCCGTTCTGGTCAACTACTCGGAGAGTGCTTTGGTCGACAAAATTCATATCTATGGTGGGCAGGTATATGGGATTTGAAGACTCTTGGAATACATGATAACCTGGCAGAACAGAAAGGGAAACTTCGTAGTTCGAGTGTGCGCTTTTTACCGTCAATGAGGGAGCTGTAATACTGCGCTATATTGCACTTTATTTATATGATGCTCACCCTAAATATGTTCAATAAAACATGTGATTCAGCCTGCTGATTAGCAGGAATAATCTTATTTTCAGCGAAGTCTAAAATAGATTCTATAGAGCACTCCTTACAAAACTCAGTGGGATAAAAACATCTAATTTCAGCCTTCATGGTATTATTAGGCAGTATGAAGAAAATATCTTCCCCCAATCCAAGCTTATTTTTGATAAATACGTTAATGTCAGCAATCTCGTAGGTTCCATGAGGAACATAAACAACCATAAGTTCATAATTGAAAGTGTAATGAAACTGAGTATTACTCTGGTTAACTTTTGGACTAGAATAGGACGTTCAAAATTCTAAAGCGCAATCTCAGAATAGAATCTATCTGCAGAGGAGGATTCATATATGTAGTAACAACTGATTCTGTACCGCTAACAGCAATGGATTGTAATAGAAATTGCAAGCGGAGGTGCCCAAAGATTACTGACCTAAAACTCTGAAATCTCTTGATATTCTACATCACCGTAACTCCTTTGAGATAGCTTTCTATCTCTTTCGGAGGTTTAACTTTCCAAAGATATCAAAATAAAGTGCAATGTGGGCCTCCTTTACAGCAACCCAGTCCTTCATTCATTCTCTGAGCTAGCAAGATTTACAACAACTCTCTCCTTGTTATGAGACTTGAAGGCAACTTGCCGAGCATAAATACACCTCTAAAATGGGAAATTTTAAACGTCGAGCATACAAGACGATATCAATGTTACTCAGACCTTTTCCGGGACAAGTACAGCCCTGTGCCCTTGTTACTTAAGCTTTCTTCTTATTGTGGTGATTCTTCTTCTTACTCTTAGTGTTCCTGCTTTCAGACCATTGCCTTTATCATCCTTGTGTCTTTTTAAGATTCTGGCAATTTTAAAAGCAACAGCTAATAATGCAGTCAGTTGCATCATTGCAAAACAACCGCCTCTTCTGTTCCTTCACTTCAGAAATCCGTTTCCTTTTGTATCCATCTCCGTACCGTGTCTTATGATTTCTGTAAGCTGTTTATCTGCAGCTTACGTTTTCGTTTACTGGAGGCAATTTGAGCAGTGCCTAAAACTGCGATAATCGGGATGAGAGATAGAGATCCATCATGCTTTTCTTCTTGGAACCAGCACCAAGAGAAACCTTGCTATTCATAATTGTTGTTACCAGCCACACAGCTACCTTTTCACCTATATTCGTATCAGATGATTGAACAAGATACAAGGCATTCTCTGCCAGCATATTGTCAGAAACGTTTCTGGACGCAGAGTCGTTGGTTCATCGTAGGCAATGTCTTTTATTTACAGGTTTTGTGTAGAGGTTAATCCCTGGGTCTCCTCCTTTCAGCCGTTTTTCTAATTTTGTACCAGGTCCACAATAGCTATAGCCTGGCAAATGTGCTTCAAACGGTAGTCAATTAATAATGCAGTTCATCAGACCGAGCCTCTGTAGGTCCTATTTCCCGTAGCTCTCATGATATACTAATTGATTATAGGTTTGCAAGATTCTTTTGTGATTTTACTCATGTAGATCTAGTCTAGTCTAACCTTACCCTAACCTTACTCACCTAACTCTTCCTCTATCCTTAGATATTAAGAAGGTCCCCGTCTAGTTCAACCAAATGTCAGCAAATCTAACCACATGTAACCTAAAGGTAAATATATGCAGCCAAAAGATAGCCATGTATAAATAAAGGTAATCACATATTAGCAAAAGGTAATCAAAAGGTGACCACGTGTAACCAAAGGATAACCACGCAAGCCATAAAGGTAACCATAGCGTAGGAGGTTCAGAGTTTCATTGATCTAGCCTAACTCTACGCTGCATTAACTGCATTGTTTATATTAATTACACCAATTGTACTACGTATCTTTCAAAAATAATATTATCTGTTGTATACATAAAATTCGGCATATTTTTTATAAACTAGACGATAAGATGTAGCTTGTGAAGTAAGAGCCCTCTCTGGCTATTCAGGTATTAGACTTTGAAAGCGTGTGTGTATGTGCAAGTACACTGGTATATTTGTGTGTAAACTGGTGTATGTGTATATGCTTGTAGGCGTATGCGCGCGCGTGTGTATATGTGTGGTTTGTGCGTGAGTGTGCGAGAGTATGTGTGTCTGCACTGGTGCATGTTTGTTGATGTATGTACAAGTGCGCGTGTATATGTGAACGCTTGGATGTGTGCAAGTCGAGAAGAAAGAAAGAGATAGAAAGAAAAAGGAAAAAAGAATGAAAATAAAGAATCTTGTTTAGGCATCGGGATACCAATGTATACTCCAGGGTTTAATATAAATAATTATATTTGTTAAATGCATTTTTAATCTGACCGTGCATACTCACCTAGTTTAATATTTATTAAGCATTAGAGTTTCGCGGGGTAGGATTCGAAATAGGACCTCGGGGTACCTAAGAATACCACGCATTAAACATCGTAATGACATATAAAAATTAAATTATATTTGTTAAATACATTTTAATCTGCCTGTGCATGCCTCCATAATTTAATACTTATTAAGCATTAGAGTTTACGGATAAGATTTGAACTAGGACCTCTGGAAACCTAAGAATACCACTCATTAAAACATCGTAATGTCATATAAAAATTAAATTATATTTGTTATATACATTTTAATCTGCTTGCACATACTCTCATAGTTTAATATCTATTACGCATTAGAGTTTCGCTGGGTAGGATTCGAACTAGGAGCTCTGAACACCCTTTCATTATTCGGGCAATGATATAATAGCGTTTTACCCTATAAAAGTATAAATTTATCATTAGCAATTAAAACATTAAACTTTTTGATCGCAGTAAGAATCGAGCACAGACCTAAGGATATCTAAGTATATACATGGATTTAATATAGGTAATGATATATGTTAAATACATTTTTGATATCGCGTTTTGAAAGAGGCGATAGAAGCGTAAACAGAGAGCTTGTACAACTATGTTCGGGTATATCCTTAGGACTTCGTGAAGACATTCGGAGAGAACTGGCCTCGGGGCAAAGCCAACGTCATTATGTCCGGGTCGAGCGGTGGTTGAATTTTGTATGGTCTAGCAGGTAAACTGACCTCTGTATTTCCCCTCGATCAAACAAAGACAAGACCATTCATAGTACGTGTACGGGAATTCAATAGAGTTGGGATAATGGAGACTCGTTGTTAACGCTACGCTAGACTGCCTCTGTTATATTCCTGTGGAATGGGATGCTACACTGGTGGTCTTTGTAACGAAGTCTTGCTCTGGATAATAATAAGGGATACAATAGAATCTGTTCCTTTGATAGCAAGGCTCCTCTTTTGTCACAAACATAATTTATCTTCGTCTTTGTTCATTTTGACAGATGAAAGCAAGCTTTGTTCTTTTACACGTGTTGGTCAAAAAATGCGACTGCGAGGTTGCAGGTGGCATTTCTAAAAGTACACGCTCAGGGAATTCAATAGAGCTGGGACAATAGCGTCTGATCCTTTGTTCACAATACTCCAGCATACTCTATTGTTCATGTTGACAGGTGATGGATAACCTTTTGTTCTTTTGCACGTGGTCGTTAAATAATGCGACTGGGAGGTGGTTGTTTCAGTGTAGAAGTGTACACGTATGCGGATGTGGGATAGGTAGAATAACGTCTCCGCTTTTGTTACTGAAGATAATTTATTATAGCCATTGTTCATTTTGACAGGTGATTGACAGTCTTAATTGCTTACCTGTCAAGCTTTCCATTATACTCAAGAAGATTTATGACCCGAAGCTGCAAGCAGAAAGTATCAGGAGATGGGGGAGGGGTGTGGGAGGAAGCGGGGGGAGACCTCATTTGCATATGAATACACATTCCTGCACATTAAGTGTGCTTCAAGCCCCATTTCTATACTACTGACTTAGAGGGTTTTTCCACTAAAGACCCTCCTCGAATACCATACAAATGATCTATACTTAGACCTTTTTGTTGTTAAAGTTCTTGAATGATGCGGTTCTTTGTATGACAGTTTTTTAACCAGAATCTCTAACATGTAACATTATTTTCCCTACCTCACCCATATAAACGCATTTCATTCTCCTTCAATTCTCTCCTAGCGCAGGATCTCTCTCTCTCTCTCTCTGGTTTCCTCGTCTCTCACATATAAACGCATTTACCTCCTTCAAACCCTGACTAGCCTAGCATCAGCCCTCGTATTCCCTATCTCTCCCATATAAACGCATTTTCCTCTCTGGACCGTTGCATCTAGCCTCGTTTCCCCTAACCTTTCCCATATAAACGCAAAACAGTGTTCTCGATCTCTCTATAATAAACTACTATAAACCAACAATAAAAAGTTATAATCGTCTTGCAATGCATATCCACTCAACACCGTATACTGCCTGGTATAGCAGTGGAGCCGGGACCTAGTCACAGCAGTGATTTTAAAAAGCAGTAAATGTAGCCATCTTGCTTTACTGCAGAAAATGTGCAGTATGGTACTGCTCATTAATGCAGTAAATTACTGCTAGTGGAGCCCACACAAAAGCCTTTAGTACCAACAACTAATGCGGTTCCTTGTGTAATTGCATGCTGCAGTAATTGCAATCAAATATAAAATCCGAAAGAGGAAACATTTTAGCAGACAAAAGAACGTACCCTGAACAACTGACCATAACTCTATAGTTATTATCGGTGTAATTCTGATTAATAATATATTTCTAGTGTAATTTATATGATTTATACATTTGGAAATGTTAGAAAATTTAAATGTTATTATTGATAATATAATATCGCCAATGACCTTGTCGCCATTCTATTCTATTTATCACAGCACATGCTGTAACCTGTATTTACACCTCCTGCAAAGCCCTCGCCTCACCCCCCTTCACAGTTTGGGAACCAATGAATTAAATGATACTAACTTAATGTAATTTCCCAACTCCCGTACTTCACGGGACGTTTATTAAGATGCAGAGCATACTTTTTTCGGGCCTGATAACAAAAAGGGACAATGAACTGAAAAGACGGAACCGTTCCTTAAGTTACATGACGAAGGTCCCTTTACATTGTGTACACTAGAAGTGTCATGACATCGCAAACCCAAAATATATCTACACACGGTTTCAAAAAATAATGCAACTAAAATTGATGTAGAATATGACATACCTCGGAATACGAGCTCCCTTTTTATTTAGTTATTTATTTATGTAGTGCAAAAATGATAGTATATTAATCCGTTCGGTGCCACTGCTTTGCCCCTGACCATTACATTTGTATATACAATATTACAAAAATATGTTACTACATTTTTGTTCCAAATATTGAAAATTCTAATTACATATACATGCATAATATACTCTAGCAATTTCCTTGACTTTTATTTTCACCTACCCAAAGCCATTTCTTTTTAAATTTGTACAAGATCTGTTCTAACAGTTCTGTTTGCTGCTTGTTATCAAAATTTTACTTTACTGATACCACATTTCTAAAGCTCCTCCATTTTACCAAAGCAAATTCCTTTCTCCAATTCTCAGTTATATGACATTCAAATATAGTATATTCTGGACCATCTGTTATTCACACATGGTTCAGCTTACATGCTCAATTGCCTTCCTAAAACCATATTAATACCTACATATACTATCTATATCTTCCAATCTACTTTTAACACTTTTCCAAAATTCTTTCGACATACTGTTTTGGTTCATCCATATATTCCCAACACCAGTTTTGATAAGTTGTTATATCTGAGAAATACAGCTTGATGTTCCTGGTATTTCAAAAACGGTTTTTAAATTGGTCCTCTGAGAGCTGCTGTAACTTATACTCTTTCCATAATGAATGTTGTGTTACTTAACTTCACTACCTCTAACAATATCCCTATATCGGCTGTATTCAAAGGCACATTCTTTATTCCCTTATGAAACATTTGTAACATTCTAAGCATCTTTTCCCATCCTTCAACCACTCCCCATAATTCAAGACCACGCGAACACTTCGACTCTACCAATGCTGCGCATATCTTTTCGAACCATTTTACTTCCACTACCTGAGCTATAATTGAACTCTTCTTCCCTAATTCATTGCATAATTCCCAGTTGTTAAAGCTAACGAGCTTTTCCTAACCACCTGATGCTGTGACTTTGTCCAGTTTTTCAATTGTCACTTCAATCGTTGTCACTTTTCACTGTCACTGTTTCGTTTTTATCTGTCACTGTTTTTATGTAGTTCACCTTCACTGGGAGTTCAATTCACTAAAATGAAGTAGTTCAATTCTCCGTCACTTCAGTTCCTTTGTGAAGCAGCCTTTTTGCGCTGGACGGCACACTTCTTTCAGGAGTAGAACACAAGACCTCCACACCCGTCGCTCTGTAATAGCACTCGCTGTACGTCACAACAGCCGTCACCAACTTGCTCGGAGAATCGCTCTTGATGTGCACCAAAGATGCACTCACTAACTCTCTCGTTCACAGTCTGACTCAACAACTCTCACTCGATTAACTCACCTCGACTCGCACGACTGACTCCCGCGAGAGCGCTGGCTTATATAATCAGTGGAATCTTTCCACAAGGTTCTCAGACGTTCCAGAACTATTTCGACACACTTTCTGGAGGAGGGGGAGAAAAACTTCGAAAGTTCTAGTTTATTTCCCGATAGTGCGCCCGGTGTTTACACTGGCGAGCGCGGTTTTCTTGTTTACTCCGACCACCCGGCGCCGACCTCCCGATAACCTTGCCATAGCCGCTCCGTTACAATACACATAATTGTATTCCTAAATAAATGAAATTCTTCAGGATTTCTATTTCCTTTCCTCTAATAAACCATCTTTCATGATTTGCAAATATGTTTCTTTTCAGTTTTATTTAAGTTGGTCTGCAACCCCCATTCACTTACAAAGTTAACAATTTCGTTAATTAAATTTTGTAATCTTATTATAGAAATAGAGCTTTCTCATAAAATCATCTGCATATAAAGGTCCTGAAGTTTCTATATTGTTAATTGGCATGGTTTTAATCTCCTCTCAATATCATTATGGTATCATCTATAAATAAATTGCAAATAATTGGGCTTAACTTACATAATTGTCGCATACCTCTGTTTTGCGAAATTTTATTGTCACAATATCGCCTTCACGTTTTATGCAAAAGGCATTTTCCTGCTACATTCTGTAGAATGCTCATCGTGTTTTTATTCATTCCAAACGTCATTAATTTGTACCATCAAGCCTCCCGTATCACCCTAACATATGCTTTTTACAAATCCTCAAATAATGCATTGTCACCGTGAGTTTGGGGGATGTTTGGAGAGTGAAGGTGAACGCTCAAAGAGGCGCATCCACCAAATGTCACGGTAAGAAGGGGATGGTTAGGCGTTTAAAGGGAAAGGGGGTTGGAGGGATTGAGTGGCACGAGTAACTGGAAGAATAACTCAGTGGAGGCAAGGGGTGTGGCTAGCCCCAACATGTGACGGGAGAACCGTGCGTCTACCGAAACATGCTACTTCTAACTTATGGGTTCGTACTCGAACCAGAGCGACTCACTGAACTGGAAGGAAACTTAAGATGTGCAAGGTCTTTAAGGTTTCCTATGCTCTACAGTACATGTCGTATGATCAGTAGTCTCAAAAAATTACAGGATAGCCCCACGTCTATAAAAAGAGTTAATTTATCATAAACATGGCTCAAGGCCGGAAAGGAGATTACATGAATGAAGAAGTACCTTTTCTGTCGTAGAGGATGATGATGCATGTCGCTCGTTGATTATCACACTTTAAAATAACACTCTGGATCACGTGGTCGTTCAAGAATCAGATCGATGTGGGCTCTCGCTGCAGGACGATCCAAAATCGACAATGAGGCCTGGTTCCATGGGTTAATAAACAAATCCTGGCTAGACGCGCCACTACATTATTATTCAGTTGAACGTCCTGGTTGCAACTCAGCTATTTGCCGAGCAATGACTCGGGGTTGATTGCTACAGCGTCTTCCGTGTCTCGTCACTCGACTACGTATGATAGATTTAAGTTCCAGGTTTAACAATTTAGAGTATGAGGCCAAAAACTATACATTAATCATTATAATACTGCTGATGCCAAATGCACCGTGACAGTATACATATTTCCTCTTTAACCTTCGAGTGCATATCTATCAATGTTTTAAGTATCATATATGCATTGTCTTTTCTAAAGCCAGATTGAAATACTGTATTTTTCAATCGTCTGATTTTACCTTTCCAACCCTGTCCAACACACGGCTTGCGTGGAAGAACAATTAATTCCATTAATTTACCTAATAGTAGTTGAAGCTATGAAGCCCGGGACAAAGTACTTACAACATTGTAGGTCGACATTGGGGTATGTCATCTCAATACAATTTGAGATCTCCTTGTGGTTTACCGGGAAAAATGCGAATCAGTTGGGGAATTTGATGTCGTACCGGCAGGTTGCCATGGTAGCTCAGTGGTTAGAGCAATCGGACGGAGACCGGGAGATCCGTGGTTCAAATGTCATTGAATTTTTCAGTCGTTTGATTCTACCTTTCCAACCCTGTCCAACACACGGCTTGTGTGGAAGAACAATTAATTCCATTACTGATATCAAGTTATGATTTTCTGTCCACATCTGAAACATTCCCGCCAGTATTCCTGTGAACATTTTCCAAAAGTTTGATAAAAGCGCTATTCGCTGTAGTTTCGGGGGATTTCTTTACTTCCTTTTCGCTTGTATATTGGATGTATTATTGTAACGCGCCATGTTGTGGAAATCCCTTTATTATTTTTAATTATATTTAATAGCTTTGTCAATATTTGGAGCCTTCCTGAATCTTTGCACCAAATGTGGAAAACTTCTGTTCGCAGCCCATTCTATCCCCACTACTTTATTCTTTTGAAAACGTTTGACTTGTTTTCTTTTTCACAAGAAAATGGCCTTTCTACTTCTTGGTCGGGTCAAATACCTGCTCGTTTCTCCACATCCGAGAATACCAAATTTTATCTTCTAGATCTCTCCTCCAATTTTTTAATTTTCATTTTGAAATTATCCATGTCTCTTCTCTTTCCATGATTTCTTCATTAATCTCTCCTTTAATTTTATGCATGTTTGTTTCATTTCCAAGTTGTGGAGGTGTTCTCTACTCTTACCATCTGCGAAGTCGTGGATTGAAGAGATAACGTCGTTGATCTAGAGATGTCTTCTGTCCTCTGCGTTGTCTTAGGATCCGGGGTTTATCTCAGGATCGATCCTATTCTCCTCGGCGTGCATGTATACTATAAGTGGATGGTGATGACCAGGATACAGGCTTTCCAATTTAACTTTTGGTTAAGTCGTATGGTCACAATGCTCCGTGCAAGATTCTGTTCGTCACTATCACTTTGTATTCCGTTTGCTGTGCTAGCGTTCCTTTGTCCGCACATTTCTGTTGCGCATATGTGTAGCACTTTATTTCCTGCGCGGCGATTTGCTGACGATTATTTCACTTTATTTCTTAACGCAAAATTATGTGTGCGATTAACACTGTTCTTTAATTAATAATTGATTCCTGCACTTTGTTTGTGATTTAATACTCTATCGTGTCACATATTTTCTTTCACTCAGCAGCATGTCGTCTTAGCAACTAAGATATCGGGGCGAACATGAGAGACTGACGATTTCACACAAGGACACCCTTATATGTTATATGATGGCAACCTTCGAGATTTTATACTCGGGTTTTATCGTCTTTCCATTGGCTAAATCCTCTTCTGTTAATTGTCGGCGATGCTTATTGGCACTGGTTTAAACTTTCGAAACTCAACAGTGGCTTTTAAGAACGTTGGTCAGACGCTATTCTCCCCTACAACTTGGTAAAGTCCCTCTAGAATACCATGAAACCACGTGGCCTTCACACTCTGGCGTTCAAACATGGCAAAAGATTTAATTTGTGGCTACGCTTTATTTTGTAGTGAAATCTTGCAAGAAACACTGCGCGATTGTGGCGTCGTTTATTAATTAATATTCACAAAACGTTTAACAAATTGGTAATTTTTTCTGGCTTTTCAATAATTTCAATTATACGTTTCTGGGGCTAAAATTGTGGCATTTTATCGGATTTGGTTTAATTGTCAATATCTCTGATTAGTTAACTGCTTCTTTTTGTGATCATAGAATTAGCGCTTCAGAGTTGCCCCTCCCCCTTGACTAATTTACTACGGCTAAAACATCCTATTTACACTTCAATATCGATCCCCGCTGTCCCTTTGTCCTTGCACTAGGAGCATATCCACATCCTTCGTCTTCCACTGCTAGCTTGACACTTCAGGTGTGTTCCATATAACTTTGCTCTGTATCTCTTAACTGCAACTGTTCTAGTTGCCTCTCATTTAACATATTCTAAGAGAATTGACAAATACATACCCATACCAGTATGAACCAAATATATTATGTAACAGAGTTAATGCATCTAGAATGCATGCACATTCTTATCAACACATAAATAGGAGAATCCTTTGGTTTAACCCTGCCTCTCAGGATGATGAAAGCACATACATCTATCATGACAGAGTGTTCATATCGCTTTTATCGCCTGACCTTGCGTTGCACAGGGCTTGTACATCGCCATTCAAACGTGTATATTAGCCAATTAGGGGAAAGGGGAAGGGAAACAAGCGCCGAAGGTTACATGGCAGCAAGGCAAGGTTATCAGAAACAGGGTATAACTCCATTTTAGATACCAGAAGATTATTTAAGGGTGAATTACAATGATTCTCAGCAATATCGAAAGTGTTAGCAAGCCTACTAATTCACTATGATCCAGGAGAGCAGAATAAGAGGAGGGCAGCGTGAGGCTCGATTTGTTAAGGAATTAGTGAAAGGGAAATTACGTCAAACTATACTTAACCCACAATTTCTTGCTTTACCTATGGCAATTTTATAGCTATTGTGTTTGTATATTCACTCCAAGTTGTTGGCATAAACAATGCTCATTTACTGCTTGTGTAATACAGCACAGAAAAGACTATACCCCATTCCAAACCAGAGTTCCCTCTGATGTAAACAGAAGCACGTGCTTCGGCTTGTCACGAACCCAACAATATACTCTTACGCCAACGTAAGTAGTTCCTTAATACATGTATTGTATTATGAAATATTAGAGCAGGAAAGGTATAGAACTGCACATTTTATTGCTGTTATAAGAACTCATCGTTAAAGGTAATGGATATATACTAGCTGTTAAGAGATTACAAAATATGATTTTCGCCTGCTGTTGCGCTAACGCAGAGAGCATCTTGCTTTTTAATACCAACCGACATGCACGACTGCCAATCTCTTACATACACAAGAAATGCAGCAATGAATTCCCAGAGGTGCTATCTGAGTACCGAATAAACACTTTGCGTAACACAGGATATATGATAAGCGAACAGTCATTCATAATATACTAACACACATATGCTCAGCTCAGGTCAAATCTTGTGATTTAGTCAGTTGGTATTTGAGCTCACATGGCAGAGTAAGGTGCGTGTAGTGCGAACAGTCGAACACAGTGCGAATAAACTGTTCAAACACAGCAGCGGGAAACATTTAAAAAGTGGCTAAAAACAAACAATACTTCATCTATTCATCTCACTATTACAAAAATACCCGACACTTGCATTATTGCAAATTACGAAACTAATATCGGATTTTACAGGCGTTTCAGTGAGAAGTGTAACGAAAGCGAGCATGGAATATAAACAGACATAATACAACATAGAAGAGGATAAAATGTGGGAACTTATTTTAAGTGCAACAGTGCTGTGGAATTTTGGATAAGCTTGTCATTATTTTGGAGAGTAGTTCTGATTCTGATACGGCAGCTGAGTCATCTTCGGAGGATTCGGATTTGGGTGTTGCCCTTTGCCCGAGGATTGTGATTAACGTAAGTAAAATGTTCATTGCCGCATACTTATAAAATCGATTGTTACCTCAGGTTTCATTTTGAACTATGAATCTCACGCAGGGCGCCTTTTTATAGATTTAATAGTGTTCAACAAGCACGTGGGAGGGGAACAAGCAGACATTATGGGCGGGGATTGCAAACTACGTTCGCGCGGATAATACAAAGAGTTTGTTTTCAGTGAAAGGCACTCTGGTTTGGAATGGACAGTAGCACAAAATCCATAGCTTAAATTATCCGGCAGACATGGTAAATACAATACATATCTTGTCTTTTTCCATTATAGCTTTCATTGGTTTACGCAAGTATGAGTAGCAAAGGAAGGAAATTGATATATCTTTTTTTCTTTTTTTTCTTCTTGAGAAAATCTTAAAATGATCCTGTACTATTTGCAGAACTCTGTTCATAATTTTTGTCATTAAGTGTAGGATTTAATACCCTTCATTCAGTGCACAGCAAAATAAACATACTGGTTTAAATCTATATCGAGATAGGAAGTACATTTTTATTATGGACTATATTAAGAGCTAAGAGGGTATAACTATTAAGAGCTATTAAGAGGTAGCGTTACGTTCCTTTACTTCAAGGACTTTTTAATCTGTCCAGAAGTATTAAAATCTATGGGTACGCAGCTTTAAATGTTGAATTAATCGACACAACAGGTGGAATTTGAGGCAGTATTTTTAACACTTGAATAGTTTCAGTCAAATTATATAATATGTAAATTCAATAACAGCCCGTCTTGAAGCAATGTGTATGTAATAATTTGTTAAAAGTGTATATAACATTCATTGCATATGCTTATATTATTGTAAATATGTTCAATAATGTTATGTGAATGCATTACGTAATTTAATAATGTAGGAACTGTGAGAATAATAAGTTTAAAGTTGCTAACAAAGAGATACAATGAGGTAACCTTGAGGCAATAATGAGAGTTAAATGCTACTAGTCATTATTAGAGCAGCAATAATGTAAATTTTGAGACACTTTAAAAATAGCCAATCAACAGCCAGAAAAAGCTTTAGTTAAATGAAGGTATTCTATTGGAGTAGGATTAGCCAATCACAGACTTGAAATACAGACATTTACAAGTTTAGACAGTTGAAATCTATTCAGTTGCCTGCAGACCGTGATAGTGGCCTGATGCGTAATGCGTCCTCTAAAGAAATATAAGATGTATTCGTGTGAGACGAAAAATAAGTATACGCGTTAAAAACGTGCAAGTATTAAATAAAAGAATCTCTCAGCTCTCTATATCACTGAAGTGCTATTTAATTTGTGTCAAGAATTAATAAAAAGTAGTGAATTAAAATAATAGTCTGTGTAAGCCTACATTCTTAGTCGTACCAAAACTCTGCCTAAGAGAAACGTGTCTCTAAAATAATACTGACGCAGCCGAGGCAAACATAAACATGAATATTTAAAGAAGCAGTTTAATAACAAAGTTAATATTTTTAAACTTGGGGCAAATGCCACCAAAATACATTTGGGGCAAAGGCTACCGGAAACTGTTTACTATACTGTGGTTGCAACGAATTTCAAGTTCGGCTCCCCAAAAAATAACACCTTCAAATTGACGCCCAAAGCATGATGCAAACTCCTACAACAAAATAATTTCTCAAATTATTTACTATTTTGTGATTCCACTGATGCGTTATTGTGTGTTTCATACACATACACATTACACGAATGATAAGAATACGCCTGTATTATTCAACATGTGATTTCCCTTAAACATGTTACGTTACTTGTGACACAAGTATTCAAACGCGCTCTATGATACAGTATAAAACACAGTAAAATGAGGGAATGTTGACGTTTATACCTTTAGAACTCCTTATTCGTGTCTGCTGTCATACAGTACACAAGCAACTTCAGCTACAAGTGGCCACAGTTCAAATGGGGAGGAAAGGAGAAGAGACGACTCTAGAGGAGAGAAAAATTATCTTTTGCATGCATGAACAAAATAAGACATGTAAAGAAATTGGAAAAAATTGTACACAGAAATCCGTCCACTGTGCGGTGTGTCGTCCAACGCTATAAAATGAGGAATACCATTGTCAATCAGCCTAGAAACTTACTTCTAGAGATCAAAGACAATTAAGTAAAAATGGCGAAACAAAATCCCAGAGCAGCAGCAACAGAAATTAGAGCACATCTGGAAGAACATCTTGGGAAGGCGTTCATGAAAGAACAGCTCGTAGGGTTCTGAATAGTACGAGGGGCACCATTTATATTTTGAGCCTAATAATTAAAACAAAGTAATTTCTGATTGAAAACGCTTTATTGCTTTTCAAAATATTCTCCTTTATGATCAATATACTTTTGCATCCGTTTGAACCATTTGTCAAAGCATTTATTCCAGTCTTCTTGAGACGCCTCCAAAACGTGGGTTTTGAAGGCATCAACAGCTTCTTCTGCCAACGAAAATTGTTATCCACGCAATTTATTCTTGATGTTCGGGAACAAAAAGAAGTCATTGGGTGCCAAATCAGGACTGTATGGCGGATGACCCATCAATTTTATTTTTGAGCCTTCAAATACTCTGTTGTTAGACGAGATGTGTGTGCGCTCGCATTGTCTTGATGAAGAACGATCCTACGGTTCTTGTTGGTTTTCCTTACTTCACCGAAGATTTCCGGCAAACAAATGGTGGTGTACCATTCGGCATTGACCGTTTTACGTTCCTCTAAAGGCACTGTTGCCACATGGCCGGTTTTGCTGAAAAAGCAGGCGACCATTTGCTTCGAAGTGCTTCAAGTGCGAACTACTTTTGTTGGATTTGCTTCATCTTGAAACACCCATACAGTCGACTGCTGTTTACGTTCCGGCTCATACGGATAGATTCATGATTCGTCACCTGTTACAATCTTATATACGTCTTTTGAGGCACCGCCATTGTATTTCTTGAGCATTTTTGTACACCAATCGACACGAGCATCTTTTTGAGATTGCGCCAAGTTATGTGGGATCCAACGAGAGCAAACGTTTTTCACGGCTAAATAATCATGCAATATTTTACATATGCTGGTAGAATTAACGCATAGGGTTGCCTCAATCTTACAATATGCCACATGACGATCTTTTATTATTAGTTTTTGCACAGCATCAATGTTTTCTGGCATAACAATTGATTTTGGACTCCTCCACGAACTTCTTCATTGAGCGAACGGCGGTCACGATTAAATTCGTTATACCAGCGTTTCACAGTGGCAAAGGATGGAGCTTCGTCGCCAAATGTGGAAGTTAGTTGATCGATGCACTCATGTCTTGATAATCCACGTCGAAAGTCGTAATAAATCATTGCACGAACATTTTCACGAATTAATTCCATGTTTTTGTTGACACACAATTTTCAAGTTAGTGTAAACAAAACAAATGACGCTCTATTGACAAAATGTTTGAAGTAGATTATGGTAAAAAACGTCAAACTTTCCATTGGAAACGTCAGATGGCACCTACAACATTCAGGGTTACCAAGGCTCAAAATATAAGTAGTGCCCCTCGTACTCGGTACAATTCCAGAACACCAAGAAGAAAATCTTAAAGTAAACCAGAAAAAGCTTTAGTATTTGCCAATGAGTATGTAACGAAGAACAATGAGCTCTGGGATCGTGTGTTGTGGTCAGATGAAAGGAAGTGATGACCGATTAAGGTGTGAGATTCTAAAAATATGGAAACTACTGACAAACATGGGGGCGGCAGCGTAATGGTATGGGGATGTATGGCGTCAAGAGGTGTGGGTGAGCTAGCTTTTATTGATAGCAACTTGAAGAAGTATGATTATAAGAACATCTGATTAGAAGCGCTCAAAAACGAAACCTCGGAAATAATTTTTATTTCCAACAACACGATCCTAAGCACACTTCAGAAGTTGCTAGGTTATGGATCATCTACAATACACAAAACAGCACCTCAATCACTCTTGAACCCGATTGAGAACCTCTGGCAGGAAATGGAGGATAGGATCAGGAAACATCATATCACAAGCAAAACAAGACTGAAAGACATTATTCGGCAGGAATGGAGTAAAATTGATTTAGACTTAACTAGCAAGCACGTACATTCAATGCCAAGGCGTTTGGCAGCAGCTATTCATAGGAAAGGCATGATAACTAAGTACTAGAGTGCTGTGTTTTGTTTATTTGAATACTTATGTCAACTGCTGGGTGACCATTTTTCAGTTTTCATTATGAAAAGGTATTTAGGTTTAATTTAAGTAAATACACGTGACGTTTCAAATGAAATAAAGGTGCGTTAAAAATATAGAAGAGATTTGTTTATTATATTGTGTATGTTTTGGTATTTAAATGTCCTCTTTTAGTAGCATAGTGTTGATATTTGAATACTTCTGTCCGCCTCTGTATATGATTGCTTGCTAATCTTAGTTCACAGCATGGAAAAGTAAAACAGCTGGTAACCGGAAGTAAATGGTTTGCAAGTGATAACACCGCCACCTAAATCCACTATTCCTGTTTAACTCATTTACTTCACTTCCTCCATTTTATGCTCTCGACAGGAGAATACACTTGGAAAAATAATTGCAATGCAAAGGTTCACAAGTCGCTGGGTTGACAAAACTGATGCTATGTCATCATGACGAACAGTAAACAAGAGAGAGGGAGAGAGAAAGCATAAACAGGTTGCAGTGTGTGTGTACGTGTATGGATGTGTTTGTGTGTATTTATAGCTTATTGCCCCCACCTCTGTTTGGCGCCAGCAGTGGCGGCTTGGCTCATCGCTGCAGGCTTCACATTATAATTGTCGTCTTATAACTTTATTTCTTTACTGAACATCTGCTGAATTGTATAATAAACATAGTGTTTGTTATGTTTCCTTTGCTACAGTGCTTGGATTGCAAGCAATCCAGGAAATAACACTTCCATTTTGGGGGATTTCTGTACAAAATACGAGCTTTATTATATGAGGGATGTTAGCATGCTGGCTGACCTATTTCTCTCTGTGTATGACATTAAGGGCACTGACAGAGTTTCTTGTCAATATCACCATATTACCCCGAACTAAGGTGTGTTGTTGTGCAAGTGGTGTTGAATCCAAGAACAAACAATTATGAAAAATCTGATGTGCTACATTCAATGACTTTCTTTACCCTCTATCGCTTATTAATGGGTATACAAATTATTCTTATGAAAGTATTTTTCTATCCACTTCATTTTAATCGAAATAAAACTTTGCAGGAATAGCTAATTACACACTTCGATAGGATACACAGAGAACAGTGATAGTCAAATGTAAAAGAACTTGGCGCTATATGCTGGCTTGAAATTTCCATACTGTTTCCATGCAATCGCGAGAAACAACTGAACATCGACGGACTTAAAAAGAATGGCAAACGTATTGAACAAATCGAGCCATTAATAGTAGATATCTCGGAAATGGCCGCTGCCACAGAAAACTTATTTGAAATAAATAGTGTATTTTAAACAGATCTACATTTTTTTGTGTAGTATGTTTCCGTCTATCGCTATGCAAGATTCTTTCCGAATGAAGAGGACTTCTTAAGCTATTCCCAGAAAATTTAAGATATACATTTTATTTGTCATGTAATATATTTTTGTATGTTATTTTAATAAAAATCGTTAGAGCCATTTTTTTAGAAAATCAGAAGTTTGGAAAAATGTTCCATGTAAAGGATAGTTTGGGGTGTGGGATTTTTTTTTTTAAATCTTCGTGTCACATCTTTAGAAGATATTAAACCTAAATACCAAGTTCGGTATTTATCCGACGTTTCGCTTTTTAGTTGTGTTCACAGACACACACACACACGGACATGTTTCCAAAAATGCCTTATTTGGAATCAGCGGCCTCAAAACATGTATCATGTAAACAACCTCATTTCGGTATCGAATTTCTGGGTGGAATGCAATACTCCTCTACTTATTATATGCAGTAGAGAGCGTAGAAAAACAATCGTCATACACTAGATGATTCTATGCATTAATCACAGAAATGCTATCATTGTTTAAGTTTTGCGGTTATATAAATCGTTGCGTAGTTTATAGAGCTTGAATTACCTTATGCACACTGGGAAAACTTTCATTAGGCCTATTTCCTCACTGTTATCATCAATATCATCAGATGCAATCCGGGGGAAAATGACCTTGCCCGATCGTACGTGCGCAGCAATGATGCGTTCTGAAAATATTGATGCCTCGCTCACGTCTGCTGTTTTGTGCTATTACAGCAAGGTTACAGTATACAGAAACCATGCATAATATATCATAAATAAACATAACGTATACACGACTAAGTAAATTAAGGCATTTCATAATGGGGACAAGAAATATTTGACGTATTAATGAGAATACGTATAACCGAAAAACGTATAATTGAGCTAAATATTAATGGGCAAACTTCGGTGCTAAAAAATAGCGTATATCTGCAAGAAACATAGACGTGAATAATGTATACCTATATGAGGTTCAATGTTATACGTTAAACACGGCGAAAACTGTGCATAATAGGCAAACAATCCGATATAACCGTGTCTTAAAGCAATTAGACGTAGTTATAAAATAGAGAAAACCAACTTTTACCAGTGATGGCTGCGTTATGAAAGCACAAGAGCAAGTGAACACCCTAAGTTTTGACACCTTGCGTGTTTATTAGTTATCTTTTCCTTGAATGCTATTAAACATAACGTTATGCGTAATTTAAAGCCTATGGCGTTTAAATCTACTGCACTGCTCCTCTAAACTCGATTAAATATGGCAACAGAGTCGATATCACACCTCGACTTCTGCACGTTTTAAGCAGATTTTGCACTTGCGCAACTTATATGACGTAATTACCTTGTGGGCCAAATTATGCAGATCGTGCACACTTGAGGGTGTACACGAAGCCTTCTCCCGCGCTGTTTCCATGTCATCACTACAAAGTTACGTTAATGGTGGTAGCCAATAGGTGGTAGCAGAAATAGGTAACATACACGAGCGCGGAAACTTTTCCCGGTTATTCCAGACCATCCATGGTCTCAATATAATTTAATTTACACATTACTTCGTTCTTAGCTTAAAACGTTGTACTTAATTATGTACACAACAACAAACACCCACACAATAGCCCTTTATTCTGTCAGACAACTTTTGCATTATTATTATTATTATTATTATTATTATTATTATTACTAATAATTATTTATTATATTACCGTTGTTACTGGGAGCGGTTGCAATTATATCAATTTGTTCATAATCATAACTATTATGCAGCTGATGCTATTTTATACTTTCAGAGCTTTCTGACTAAAATTTTGTGAGCACCAAAATTTATTCCCACGAGCGGCTCTAAACATTCATTCATTCATTCATTATCTGTTTACCCTCCTCTTATGTAGGACTTACACCCCCCAGGACTTACAAGCGGGTGCCTGGGGTCAGAGGCCCGTCGAGGAGCAGACACTCATGGATCAGACAGAGCATCCAGGATGGGTGATCAGCCCGATGCCTGGTATGGGATGAAGGAAGTAGATGAAACGAAATGTTGGTGAAATGGATGAAAGGAAAGGTGATGATGGAGCATTGGTGGAATGAATGGCGGGGGAAACCGGAGAACCCGGAGAAAACCCGCCCAGACGCCGCTTCGTCCACCACAAATCCCACATGCAGGTCCCTGGGATTGAACCCGGGCCGCCTCGGTGGAAGGCGAGAGGTCTAACCACTCGGCCACGGCGCCGCCGGCTCTAAACATACGTACGTAAATACATACACACATACAAATGGTTGTCTTTATAATATTAATAGACATTAGGCATGTAAGAAACCGCTACTTTCGAATAACGGCTACATCTGTCACAGTTACAGTGCATTAACAGTTACCAGTAACGATTAAGTTATTTGCTTTTATTATAACGTTCTAGTTACATTCCATCAATGGTTACCAGTAACGAGTCGGAAGGATGCCGTTGTACAAAATTAATAAAAAATATTCAACTTAAATTTATAGTGTGTTTGTTCATGAAAAATTAAACTGTGTTTTATTCATGGACGCTCTTTAATATCTACTATGGCTCTTGGCGACCCATTCTATATTGGGAGTGAAAGTCCGGAAATTTTGCTCAGAGGTATCTTTATCAGGCTTGAGATTCTTTTACGTGCCGTAAATCTACGACACGGGACCACCGGCTTTACTTCCCTTCCGAAGGAAGCCATGCTAAGGAATTTTACGCCCGAAAAACTCCATCGCCCTTCGCCGGGATTGAACCCGCGACCTCGAGAACTGGAGACTAGCATGGTGCCCCTAGACCACGGAGGAGACTGATTAATGAGACAGCCGTTTCGACTTCGAGGTGTGATTCGAGAAATACTGATTTAATCCTGTCGTATATCTGTCGGTCTTTCATTGTTCTTTGATGCAAGTTTAAAGGCGTAAATATCCATGATAACAAATCCAAAATAGTGGAAACACACACCTTCACACGTGTTTTTTGAGTTCGAAAGTTGAAGAAATTTCAAGTTTCTTCAAGCAACTTTAGAGAGACTTGCTGAAATTGTGCAACTCTGGATCTTGATTCACGTATTTTTAAAATATATCCATCTACTCGTGATATATAAAAACTCGTGTACTTTTAATCGTATGTGAATAAACATTTTAATGCAATGCAGTGCTGACTAACCTGTTATCCGTCGCCCATATTCGAAGCGATAAGCAACGCACTGTAATAAACAAATATGCACTTGCAACGCCGTGCGAGGATGACTCAATTGTTGACGAGTTGAGGTAATATTTCCCGATAAGCGATACCAATGCTGCGCATATACAGTGAATTATATCACCCAGGCTCGGTAACTGTCTCGTTACTTTAGTAACCGTTAACACGATAACTGGTTATCTGCGTTACATTGGTAACCGCTATTGGTTAACTAGTTTGTATTCGTTACTTTGGTAACCGTTACGTTATTTTCTACCCATCCCTAGTAGACACACACATGCACGTATATTACAAGACGACATACTCACCAAAGTAAATTATGAAATAAAAACTATAGTCGTAGGCAATTAAAGCAACGTCTTGTCTGACTTCGCATGCAGAGTGCATCAGGCAACACACACTCCCTCTTTTAAGAACGGAGAGCTTTATAAGCCACCTGTTCCATCTGGGAACGGAGCCTGGAACCCCGAATGGCACGAAGACACTGTCACTTTAGCCACGCATATGGGCAGGCTTTTCATGGCAAGCTCGGTTGTATCAAAGGATCGTTTGCCACCAATTATCTTAACAGAGTGTTCCTTCATTCAGCCAGGTTATGCGCTGTCACTCCTGTGTGTTACAGCTATTCCGTCACTGATTTCTCTGCCACTCCCATACCACGTCACAAGCAATTCCATTACATTTCAGTTTGCGTGTCCTTATTGCTTTATTTTTTCCAAGTTTAGTCGACAGACGAGGGTGAACGATATAAAATAATGAAATGCGTCGTGACAAACTCGATTTCCGGAAACCACGAGAAACGTTCCTCTTTAAGCATCCCTGCTTACCTGTTTCCTTAGAGTATTTCTTTAAAATCCATCTTTCTCTTATACATAATTAACAGAGCGCGAAATATGAAGGCCTAAACATGTTTGAAAAAAACTTAAATTTATGTAATTTATTAAAATTAGTGCAGAGGAAGTTACAAATTAATTTATACATAGATATAACTACTATACAAGTATATAGGTTTAAGAATAATGAGATAGTTTAAAAAATGGATTAAAAATATGTATTTGAACCAGTAGCGGCGCGAGTATACAGCTTGAGTGTTCACAAAATATTAGTCAGACAGTCCTGAAAATGAAATAGGATCTGTTGCATAATAGTTATGATTATGAACAAATCGATATAACTACAGCCATTTCCCAATAATAATAATAATTAGGGATGGGACCTCGATACTAGCGATATTCGGAAAAATCGAAGTATATCTAATACTTTGAGATAAACCTTCGATACCTTTTCGATACTTTTACATTTTTAAGCTTGCATTATTGAACGTTGTTGCGTTTAACTTTTATACCAGATAAAGAATGAGACACTTATTCTTTCACACACGTCCCCAAAGAGTGCGGGACTATAGTTCTTGAAAGAACCTCAGTTGGTGAATTCCACAGAATCTTGTGTCTGAATGAAAATATGCAAAATAATGAGAGGAGTAGAGGTACTGTGGTTGACTGAGGAGAACGGCTTTGTCGTTGAACTGCAAGCGTGTAGTGGACTAGGGAACTTCTTGCCCACGATACAAATAGCGTAACACCAGCAGTTCGCATTAGAGTAGTATATATAGAGGTATTCTGGCTCAGTTTTGCGTATATATGGGAAAAGATAGGGAAAAGGAGGGTAGATGGGACGGTTCTAGGAGGAAAATCAGTTTATATGGGGAAGATAGGGAAACGTGGTCAGATGATAGGCTAGGTAGATTTTGTAGGAGGGGGAATATGGACTTATTAGAGGAGAGGTAGGGAATCCGAGGAGAGGTACTAGACTAAACAGGACTTGAAGGATAGAATATGGCTCTTATATGGGAGAGCTAGCAAACCGAGGAGAGGTATTAGGCTAGGAGGGTTTGAATGGTAGAGTATGCGTTTATATGGGAGAGATAGGGAATACGAGGACCGATGATAGACTAGACAGAGGCTGAAGTAGGGGAATAAGCCTTATATGAGAGGTAGGGAATACCAGGAGAAGTGCCAGGCTAGACAGATTTCAAGGTGTGGAGTATGCGTTCTTATGGGGGGGATAGGAAAAACGTGGACAGATTGTACGCTAGTCAGATACTGAAGGAGGGGAATATAGGCGTATACGGGAGAGATAGGGAATACGAGGAGAGGTACTAGACTGGACAGGGCTTGAAGGGTAGAATATGGGTTTTATATGGGAGAGCTAGAAAATCGTGGAGCGGTATTAGGCTAGGAGGGTTTGAATAGTAGAATATGCGTTTATATGAAGAGACGAGGAAAACGAGGGTAGATGCTAGGTTGAGAGAGCCTTCAAGGAGAAAAATGCGTTTGTATGGAAGCGATAGGAAAACCCAGGTGAGATCCGAGATAGAACAGATGCCGAAGGACGGGAGGACGCCCTTTATATGCTAGAGGTAAGGGATACGAGGAGAGGTAGTAGGTTAGACAGAGGTCGAGGAGTACGGTATTCGTTTATGTGTGGAAGATATGGAAAATGGAGAGAGATCCTATGCTAAGAGAGACATGGAGGTCAATGCGCTTTATATGAGAGAGATAGGGAATACGAGGGGAGATGCTAATCTAGACAGAGGTTGAGGAGTAGAGTATGCGTTTATATGGGAAAATATAGGAAAACGAGAAGAGAGGCTAGGGATGTTGGTGTTTATGTATGTGTAATGGTCGTCCATGCATAACATCATTTAGACTCATTGACTTCAAGATTTATACTGCTAACGTCCTGGCATCGTGCCTCTAAAGGGCTGGACGCAGACCGAAGTACCACGCTGCATATATTTTAGATTGATTAATGTAATTAAACGCTGCTCGTCGATGGATGAATACAATTAAGTATTTCTTTATTGTTACAGTATAAAGAGTAATTCCAATAGTATCGTATATATGTAGGGTAAACCGGATAGTATCACAAGTGTTTATGGTAATTCAGAGCAACGATTCGTACCAGAGCTATTTAAGGTAATTTCCATATGATTCGGGTAGTATGTCAGGTATTTAAATCATTTTAACACGTAATTGAGATATCGTCGCAGGTATTCACTATAATATACAGAGTAATTAGATTATAAACATTTCTCATCCAACGTTATATCACATTTATATACTTTTTTCTAAACATTACACACTTTTTATATGTTAAACAGTTAGTGGGCGAGACGGAAAGGAATTAACTGCATATTGGTTTACAGTGAAGGTATATAGAAGTATTCTAAACTAAACCCACACCGAACGCCCTAACCTATCTCCACCTTGACTTCTCATTGTCTATTCAATCCAATTATCTAACATCACCAACGGAACAAGACGTAACACCACGTAACAAGACGTAACGTAAGCAGCAAACGTAACCACGCAAAAAGACGTAACACGTCGTAACATAACCACGTAATAAGACATAAGGTAAAAACAAACGTAACCACGTAACACAACGTAACATAGCCACGTAACCACTTGGCAAGACGTAACATCACGTAACAAAACGCACCACCACGTATCATAACCACGTGACAAGACGTAACCAACGTAACGTCGTGTAACATAACCACGTGACAAGACGTAACACAGCGTAACGTGGCCATGTAACAAGAAGTCACACTACGTAACATCAGCACGTGACCACGTGACAAGACGTAACACAACGTAACATGACCGCAATGACAATACGTCACACTACGTAACATAAGCACGTGACCACGTGACAAGACGTAACACAACGTATCATAACCACGTGACAAGACGTAACACAGTGTAACATGCCCACGTAACAAGACGTCACACTACGTAACATAAGCACGTGACCACGTGACAAGATGTAACACAACGTAACATAACCGCATGAAAGACGTCACAGTGCGTAACATAAGCACGTAACCAGAGCTAACCTAGACCTTCTTTTAGTGAAATTGCGATGTTTTATTCAGGTTTTATTATTTGAGAGTCTTAATTGAAAAGTTTTACATCAAGATACTGTTATTTTTTTTCGTTGTAGGTGCCTCTACCCTTTATCTAGGCCTGAGACTAGCATTAGGACTGCTATAATGGCAGGGTTAACACCTCCACTGCCATATTTTATTCTTCTTCTTTCTTCATCAGACGTCTGCTAGTTGCATACACAGCACACGGATAAACTTCATCTTCGACTTACATTCTCTTATGCGCTGTTTGTAACACGATAATGTCCATACGCGTATGTAGTTATTCCACTCTCGCCAATAACTCTTTTATCATCGTATGGAGTCAATGCAACTTTATTCACTTGCACTGTGGCAAGAGCATGCTGTCTGACAGGATCAGATTCATTGGCGTTCTGATGATTTCTCTAGTTTCATGCCTATAATCTTTTTTATCGTTGAGCCGTGGATATCTAAGGCGTACATCTTAGATGATTGTCCGACAAAGCGCTGGATGATTTTACCATTAGCCTCATCTTTAAATTTCCCAAGCACCTTGTTTAGAGCTGAATAGCAATATGGTTTGTAGGATAATCAGCTGCATCCAGGTGTTCGAGAAAACGTAGCTTGTTCTGGTACACATCTTCAGTTGTCACAATGAACGAACGAATCAGTGTCCATATACATAAGCTTCAGGTTTTCAACTTCATAATGTGGCAGCAACACATCGTAGTCATAGTGGTACATTAATGTCTTGGAGATGTCGAACACACTCATACCGATGCATATAGGCTTGTTGAATACGATCTGTCGCGAGGCCATATGTACAACAGCTAGATTAGCAGCATATATCCTCCTATCGATAAACGTAAACTTAGCGATCAGCTTTTCCAGGGCCTTCTCATTTGTAAGCAGTCGTATATCCATACGATTACGCAGGTTCTCCATAGTTTTTCCAAACATGACACCGTTAAACAGTTTGTAGAGATCCTTCTCGAAGTCATTTGCAGCCTGTTGTCGCAGCCTATTGTTAAATTCCACATAAGGTTTTAACCACTGTGACTGTCGGAATTGTAGCACACGATGCATTTTTGTTAGCCGTAGTCCATGATTAAATACTTGCTTCAAAGCCATGTAACGTACTACATACTTCTTTCGAGATTCAAGATGGGTTATCAGTTTCTTTGTACTCGAGTCCTTAGGCTTTATACACTCAGGCAGGAAAGGCAGGTCGCTGTGTAGATCGTGAAGTTCTGCAGGATAATCGATGTCGACTTCTTATATGTATCCATGAGGATCATCTTCTTGTAGTCTTTCTGAGTCGATTTTTTTTCAGGTGATATCCACTCAAATCCACCATAAGCGAGGGCGTGGCACATAGCCCAACCATATTGGTTATTGGCGTCTTCATATGTAATAAATTGGGTTGGTCTCGACGGATCATACTTCTCGATGTAGGCGTTGTTTGCTTCGGTATACCGGTGGGAAACTTGGTATAAACGTTCTCTTATGCCGGATTCCACCATGAGTAATTGGTCATAATCCTGTAACAATTCCAGCTGAATTCCAGTATACAGCAACATGGCGTCCCATGTAAGTCCTGGAGAGGTGAAATAATGTGCAGCGTCGACTTTGTGCGTTTTGAGGGTTTGATCTCTAAATGTCTCAAAGATATCAGCTAGAAGAAGTACATCAGGGATTAAGTAGAGATCACTGTACTCGCTAAGGTTTCTTACATTAAACAGCTCCCATACATTTCTAGGATGATCATAGTTAGCATCACTAGTTTCTTCTTTATTTAATCTATTGTAGAAGGAGTGCTTAGGAGGCAGGCAAGTTTCGTTCAAAACATCCCATGAAGTGACGTAATCATAGGGAAATACTCCTTTACGAGTCATCAACTTCATCTTGTCTTCTCCGAATTTGTTTCAGTGTTTCACGATACGATGTTACATTTTTTACCAGCTTATCCAAGCTTGTACTGAGAAACCGAAAGCTATTCACAAACTGAACCTTTATATCTCCTACATACTTGGAGAATGATATATAGCTTTCTTCAGAGCTAGGAATTACTTCCACCCGCTCACTTGTGCATCCCAGTTCCTTAACAATGAAGTGTGAGTCATACCCACTGAGGTTGTGCATGAAGACTGGAATATAAATTACATTCATCATGTAGATATTCGACACTAATGTGATCATGGTCGCGTACTTTATAGTTCTCTTCAGTAAAGATTTTGCCACATAAGTAGCATACTGTAGAGGCGTTGAAATCCATCTGATGTTGATCTGTAAGTTTCAGAGGTATGACAGATTTGTATATATTATTAAATTCCGTTCCAAAGAACAACAGGTATTCCATGAACTTCTGAGCAGCATCAACACCACGATATACACAGGGATGCTTAGGAAGACCAGTTTCCAGGTGTTAAATGTCGGATGGCGATTTAACGTAAACGCAGAAACTCATAGGTACATGCTGTTGATAAGGGGTGTACATGGTATCAGGATTTGACATACATGTATAACATGGGGCCAGAATGCTTTCCAAGTCTGCGTAGATGACGTAAGATAGCTTCAACATCCTTTCAAAATGTTTAAACTGTACAGTTGATATCTCCTTGTAGGCATAACCACACTTGCAACGCCATGTTGATTGCAGATGGCGGCATGTTCTTGTAGTTTTTCCAGCCGACTTCATCCATATCCACCATATAAATGTGTAAAACAACGCTTACAGGTATTAACACGTTACTTACCTTTAGTTTTCTGACGTCGAATAAGTTATTCAAAATTATTTATATCAACGTAGTGATGTCTCCCACTACTGTCACTCAATAGTAGGAGGTCACGGTGCTCAGGTAGTTCAGTCTCAGCGACCTTTATCGGATACACTTTATGCTTCTCATCCAGGCCGAAGACTTTGATAGACATGCTGTTAAGCTTTTCAAATTTAGGTATTTAAGAAAGTGGATTTGGATAAGTAACACAACTGAAGTCGTATTTATTTTGAAGTTGCTCATATTTGCTCACCCGCAGCGCATTCCTCTCAATGAAGTTTGCTAATACAGAATTCAAAAGCATTGCTGATCAGTTAAATTCTGGATGTTAATGCAGGGTTTTCTTGCTTCAACAGTTGGATGCAGGGGTATGTAGCTACTTCTTCGTAACGGATTGTACTTGTTAATACGAAGGCGAACCCCTTCCACAGCTAGCAGAGCCCAATTGCTGCCCTTAAGTTGTGATTCCTCCATTTCAGTAACCAACTTCTTCATTTTCGTTTCCAGCATAGAGTCCGGATCCGTTTCTAGGAAAACAGCTTGATTCGGGTTTTAAATGTTTTGTAGCAGGTGTCTCCGATACTGCTAACAAATCTACACTCAGCTAGCAGATTAACTTTCACGCTGTTGTGAATACTAAGCTCTTTATGTACAGCCAGGATTATCCGATGTTTTGCCTTGGTTAGGTACATATTCAGCTCCTTAGTTGATTCACAACGTATAAAACATGATTTCAAGCGTCCATTGAATAAAGTTTCATATTCTCTCATGTTGCAGCCATCCATTGTAGATAATAACTCTTACTTAGTAGGTTCTAATCTACGTTTCTTCTCAGGCCTGTTTATTTCACACGCATCTTCGTGTTGCCGACCCTTATAACTGTCTTTGAAGGCTACATTGCAATATTTACATTTGAAAAGCTTCTTAAAACGTACCTCATGCCGTCTTTTATCACACCCACGTTGAAATGCCTTTTCACATTTATCACAAGAATATCCCGAACCACTAGGAATGTAATCCTTATATGAGAACTTATTCATCTTCACTATAATGTAATAACGTCTTAACCTTTCTTCAAGGAAATGTACGCGTCTTCACCTTGATAAAACTTTAGCAAGCTGACGCAGAGATGTTCATGTGTGACTGTACGTATTTGTAGGTCTTCGTATAGCTTCGGGTGCTTGGGTGAAGTGAACGCATGTATCTATGTCTTCATATATCTTCGTGTGCTTAGAGTGAGTGAGCGAAGTATTGCGACGATGCATGTATTGTTCGGGGGGTGTTCGGACGTCTCCGTACAGGTTCGGATGTTTAGAGAAAGTGAAAAGTATTGTGAAGATGTATGTATTGTTCGCAGGTCTTCATACAGATTCTGGTGCCTACCTCGTGAGGGTGATGAACGATTTGTCAACCGAGCAAGGGACAAGTATCCTTTGAGCAAGCATTCACCATGCCTAACGAAATCTAAGAGCACATGTTAAAAATGCGAATGAAAGGGAAAGGAAATTGTGGTAGTATATAACACTCCGGCATTCGCCTGCAGAGCAGAGAAACCATGAAAAATCCGAGGTCAGAGTGGGCGGCCGACCGTAAACGAAACAGGGGTCCTAGAAGCATACGTGAAATATGCAAATTATATAGAATGAAAGGAAATTGCGCTGGCATACACAACTCAAGCATTCGCCTGCAGACAAGGGAGAACCACGAAAATCCGAGGTCGGAGTGAGAGGCCAACGGTAATCGAAACAGGGGTCTTAGAATCATACGTGAAAAATGCAAATTATATAGAATCAAAGGAAATCGCGCTAGCATACACCACTCAGGCATTCACCTGCAGAGCAGGGAAAACCACGAAAAATCCGAGGTCAGAGTGAGCGACCGACCGACGGTAATCCAACTCCTGAACCCTAGAAGCACACGTGTAAGAGGCAAATGAAATAGAATTAAACGGAACGGAAATTGGAATCGACGAGAAACTACCATCATTCGGCTGTCGACCAGCGAAAACCGCGAGAAACCTAAGGTCAGAGTGATCGTCCCTACGGAAATCTAACCAGGGATCTCCCGAATGCGGTCACTGATGTTATCGCCTGAACCAAGCCGTAAAACAGGTTTATCCCATACCCCTCATGACAATAGTCTGCCACGCCAGATGACGTCATACCTGGAGACAGACTGTATGGGAAGGGCCCGACATGTTGAAACGCACAGAGAAGTATTCTCGCACAATCATTCAGACAGATGTTTCCATTCAATGCTTGCCATACCTACCACCGCAACCCATTACACACCAAAGTTGACATAATTTCTATTATAAGACTTTAGAAATAGCGTACATGTTTTTCTCCTCTTATTTAATTAAATTCATGTATATAACCTATTATTTTGTGTTTTCAATCCTTTTTCCATACTTTCTTTCCCTCATCCACCTCATTCTACACAAAATCAGTACACGATACGACATTTTTATACGCTTAATGCCCATTTATCAGAGAAAACCACGCTTAATATCCATTTATCACAAAAAAACACGCTTAATACGCAGTTATCACAGAAAACCGTTATATTTGACCGCAATCGTGAGCAAAGAACCTTTTTTTTCCACAGTTAATCCGACTTTAAAGTTGTAGAATCGTATTAGGAAATTTATTGTATTTTTAGCTCAAAGTGTGTACACATTTTAAAGCCACTGATCCCTGCTTTTTGCATTTAGGCCAAAGATTGTCATATTTCAGTTTTAAGGTCGCCTTTGTTAAAGATAATGTCTTGCAATCCATTTTTAAATTTCTTTTAAAATCAAGTCAAGCACGCGCTTAACGCATATAACGGCCGTTTTCATATGTTAAGTACCAAAGATGGCGATCATTCACGTAAAAGCCCAAGATGGCTTCTGCCGCCTTTTACATTAGCAAGCCGGATGCGGACTGGTAGGCCGCACATTATCTTGGTGGCCGCTAGATTGTGCGAAAACAAGTGGGAGAAAGTAGCAACAGGCAGGGAAGCGGAAGGAGTGGGGGTGGTAGCAGCGAGAGTGATGTGAGGATAACCTGGCCTACCCATGGAAGCAGGAACGAGAGCACTTCATTGAGTGTGAGACCGCTACGTAGGGCGGAGCGATAGGTCTCCGAGCCTCTTAAAGGCACGCCAGAGTCTCGCGTGTTCTGTGAGTTATTTACGCCAACTTTACCTTTTAGTCATGCATTTATCTAAGAGATGTAATATTCGTCAGTACGACAGTAGTAAATATACATTACAAATAAATTAGCTTATGATATAAACGTTTATTCGACGTATTAATATTTACTTTTGATGTTATTCGAAGATAAATTTGTATTCGTGTCACTGGATTCAACCCAAGGCCACCAGGTCAACTTGGAACAACAGTCAATGACGTGCCACATTCCAAGGATATAATCACCCTTTATGGCATATCGCTATCTCTATTCATTCAGGAAATATAAGTATTTGGCGGTAATAATAGATTTTGTAACAGATCGCCAATTAAAAACGTCTGCATTTGAATTAATTACCACTGTAGTATAAATATGAGAGAACGGTGCAACAAGGACCGCCGATTGATGGTGTAATCAGAGGACAAGTGGTTTCGCACCCCCGCTTTGTGTGCTATTCCGGCAACGCCATTAACAATGAGAACAATGTTGCATTGTCGTGGTCTCTGGTGGGCGGTGAAAGAATAGCGCTTAAAGGAGAGGTGTTTAAACACTTAAACTTTGTGCGCTATTCCGAAATGTTCCCCATTGGACCGTTGTTCTCCTCTCCCGGCAGGCATTAGGTCAGGCCGCAAAAGGACACTAGCCCGTTGTTCTAATACTCCACCGCACGGCATGCTAGTAGCGCACAAATAGAGGGCGTGGTCGCGGCTTTTCGGGTCAGACCACATAGGAGGGGGCGGGAGTCGGCGGCACACAACAAAGGGTATCATATTACACCTTATCAGTTGTCGGCTTCTCCTTGTGCGCCGGTTCTCTCATCTTTATACTACAATGAGGTAATTAGTTCGATTATAGACCTTTTTAATTGGCAGTCTGTTATAAAAAACCTATTATTGCCGTTAAATGCTTAAATCTCTAGAATGAATCGAGATAGCGATATGCGGTAAAGGGTGATTATATCCTTGGAATGTGTCGCGTCATTAACTGTTGTTCCAAGTTGATCTGGTGGCGTTGGGTTGAATTCAGTGACATGAATACAAATTTATCTTCGAATAACATTAAAAGTGATTAAGATAAATACGTCGAATAAACGTTTATATCATAAGCTAGTTTCTTTGTAATGCATATTTGATTACTGTCGTCCTAAAGAATATTACATTTCTTAGATGAATGCATGACTAAAAGGTAAAGGTGGCGTAAATAACTTAAAGAACACGCGAGACTCTGGCGTGCCTTAAAGAGGCTCGGAGACTATCCCTACGCCCTACGTAGCGGTCTCCCGCTCCCGTTCCTGCCCCCATGGCTAGGTCAGGTTATCCTCACCCCACTCTCGCTGCTACCACCCTCACTCCTTCCCTTTCTCTGCCTGTTACTACCTTCCCCCACCTCCTTTTCCGCGCAATCTAGCGGCCACCAAGAGAATGTGCAATCTGCCGGCTTGCTAATGTAAAAGGCGGAAGTAGCCATCGTGGTGTTTAACGCGGATGGTCGCCATCTTGTTTATTTAACATATGAAGACGGCCATTATATGCGTTAAACGCGTGCTAGACTTGATTTTAAATGAAATTTAAAATGGATTGCAAGACATTATCTTTAAAAAAGGCGATCTTAAAAATGAAATATGACAATCTTTAGAGTAAATGCAAATAACAGGGATCGGTGGCTTTAAAATGTGTACTTACTTTGAGCTAAACATACAATAAATTTCCTAATGCGATTCTAATATTTTAAAGTCGGAGTAACTCTGGAAAAAATTTCTTTGCTCGTGATTGCGGTAAATATAGCGGTTTTCTGTGATAACTGCGTATTAAGGTGGTTTTCTCTTATAAATGGGTATTAAGCGTATAAATTGTCGTATTGTGTACTGATTCTGTGGAGAATGAGGGAGAGAAAGTATTTAAAAAGATTGAAAACACAAAATAATAGATTATATACATGAATTTAATTAATTAAGTGGAGAAAACTTCTACGCTATTTCTAAAGTATTATAATAGAAATTACTTTGTTGTGTAATCGACTGCGGTGGTAGGTATGGTAGGCATTGAAAGGAAACATCTGTGTGAATGATCGTGCGAGAATACTTCTCTGCGCGTTTCAACATGTCGGGCTCTTCCCAGACAGTCTGTCTCCAGGTATGACGTCATCTGACATTACAGACTATTGTCATGAGTGGTATGAGGTAAACCTGTTTTACGGCTTGTTTCAGGCGATAACGCCTGTGAACGCCTCGGGAGATCCCTGGTTCGATTTCCGTAGGGCCGGTCACTCTGACCTTAGTTTTGTACGTTTTGAATCAACTAACGACCTGAATATGTACCTACACGAGGCAAAACATCGGATAATCCTGACTGTACATAAAGAGCTTTGTATTCACAAGCGCGTGAAAATTAATCTGCTAGCTGAGTGTAGATTTGTTAACAGTATCAGAGAAAACTGCGAGAAAACATTTAAAACCCGAATCAAGCTGTTTTCCTAGAAACGGATCTGGAGTCTATGCTGGAAACGAAAATGAAGAAGTTGGTTACTGAAATGGAGGAATCACAACTTAAGGGCAGCAACTGGGCTCTGCTTGCTGTGTAAGAGGTTCGCCTTCTTATTAACAAGTACAATCCGTTACGAGGAAGTAGCTATATGCCTCTGCCTCCATCTGTTGAAGCAAGAAAAGCCTGCATCAACATTCAAAATTTAATCGATCAGCTATGCTTTATGTATTCTGCATTAGCAAAATTGTTTGAGTAGAATGCGCTACGGGTGAGCAAATATGAGCAACTGCAAAATAAATATGACTTCAGTTGTGTTACTTATCCAACTCCACTTTCTCAAATACCTAAATTTAAGAAGCTTAACAGGATGTGTATCAAAATCTTTGGCCCGGATGAGAAGCATGAAGTGTATCCAATAAAGGTTGCTGAGACTGAACTACCTGAGCACCGTGACCTCCTACTATTGAGTGACAGTAGTGGGAGACATCACTATGTTTATATAAATAATTTTGAATAACTTATTCGACGTCAGAAAATAAAAGTAAGTAACGTGTTAATACCTGTAAGCGTTGTTTTACACATTTTGATAGTCTATATGGGCGAAGTGGGCTGGAAAAACTACAAGTACATGCCGCCATCTGTAATCAACATGGTGTTGCAAGGGTAGTTATGCCTACAAAGTAGAAATCAACTGTACAGTTTAAACATTTTGAAAGGATGTTGAAGCTACCTTACGTCATCTACGCAGACTTGGAAAGCATTCTGGCCCCATGTCATACATGCAAACCTAATCCTGATACCATGTATACCCCTAATCAGCAGCATGTACCTATGAGTTTCTGCGTTTACGTTAAACCGTCATCCGACGTTTAACATCTGGAAAGTGGTCTTCCTAAGCATCCCTATGTATATCGTGGTGTTGATGCTGCTCAGAAGTTCATGGAATACCTGTCGTTCCTTGGAAAGGAATTTAATAATATATACAAATCTGTCATACCTCTGAAACTTACAGATCAACAGCAGATGGATTTCAACTCCTCTACAGTATGCTACTTATGTGGCAAAACCTTTACTGAAGAGAACTATAAAGTACGCGACCATGATCACATCAGTGGTGAATATCGTGGAAGTCTACATGATGAATGTAATTTAGCCTGAAAAACACCTAAATATATTCCAGTCTTCATGCACAACCTCAGTGGGTATTACTCACACTTCATTGTTAAGGAGCTGGGATGCACAAGTGAGTGGGTGGAAGTAATTCCTAGCTCTGAAGAAAACTATATATCATTCTCCAAGTATGTAGGAGATATAAAGCTTCCGTTTATGGATAGCTTTCGGTTTCTCAGTACAAGCTTGGATAAGCTGGTAAAAAATGTAACATCGTATCGTGAAACACTGAAACAAATTCGGAGAAGACAAGATGAAGTTGATGACTCGTAAAAGAGTATTTCCCTATGATTACGTCACTTCATGGGATGTTTTGAACGAAACTTGCCTGCCTCCTAAGCACTCCTTCTACAATAGATTAAATAAAGAAGAAATTAGTGATGCTGACTACGATCATCCTAGAAATATATGGGAGCTGTTTAATGTGAGAAACCTTTAGCGAGTACAGTGAGCTCTACTTAATCCCTTATGTACTTCTTCTATCTGATGTCTTTGAGGCATTTAGAGATCAAACCCTCAAAACGCACAAAGTCGACGCTGCACATTATTTCACCTCTCCAGGACTTACATGGGACGCCATGTTGCTGTATACTGGAATTCAGCTGGAATTGTTACAGGATTATGACCAATTACTCATGGTGGAATCCGGCATAAGAGAACGTTTATACCAAGTTTCCCACCGGTATGTCGAAGCAAACAACGCCTACATGGAGAAGTATGGTCCTTCGAGACCAACCCAATTTATTACATATGAAGACGCCAATAACCAATATGGTTGGGCCATTTTCCACGCCCTCCTTTATGGTGGATTTGAGTGGATATCAGCTGCAAACATCGACATAGAAAGACTACAAGAAGATGACCCTCATGGATACATATAAGAAGTCGACATCGATTATCCTGCAGAACTTCACGATCTACACAGCGACCTGCCTTTCCTGCCTGAGTGTATAATGCCTAAGGACTCGAGTACAAAGAAACTGATAACCCATCTTGGACCTCGAAAGAAGTATGTAGTACGTTACATGGCTTTGAAGCAAGTACTTAATCATGGACTACGGCTAACAAAAATGCACCGTGTGCTACAATTCCGACAGTCACAGTGGTTAAAACCTTATGTGGAATTTAACAATAGGCTGCGACAACAGGCTGCAAATGACCTCGAGAAGGATCTCTACAAACCGTATAACAGTGCCATGTTTGGAAAAACTATGAAGAACCTGCGTAATCGTATGAATATACGACTGCTTACAAATGAGAAGACCCTGGAAAAGCTGATCGCTAAGCTTACGTTTATCGATAGGACGATATATGCTGCTAATCTAGCTGTTGTACATATGGCCTCGCGACAGATCGTATTCAACAAGCCTATATGCATCGGTATGAGTGTGTTCGACATCTCCAAGACATTAATGTACCACTATGATTACGATGTGTTGCTGCCATATTATGGAGCTGAAAACCTGAAGCTTGAGGAAGATTTTCTCGTGAGTCTACAATGTTAAAAAAATGAAGTTTATCCGTGTACTGTGTATGCAACTAACAGACGTCTGATGCAGAAAGAAGAATAATAAAAGATGGCAGGAGAGGTGTTAACCCTGCCATTAGGAACAATCCTAGTGCTAGTCTCAGGCCTAGATAAAGGTTAGAGGACCTACAACGAACTAAAATAAAGGTATGTTGACGTAAAGCCTTTCAATTAAGACTCTCAAATAATAAAACCTGAATAAAACATCGCAATTTCACTAAAAGAAGGTCGAGGTTAGCTCTGGTTACGTGCTTATGTGACGTAGTGTGACGTCTTGCCATGCGGTTATGTTACGTTGTGTTACGTCTTGTCACGTGGTTATTTTACGCAATGTTACGTTGGTTACGTCTTGTCACGTGGTTATGATACGTGGTGTTAAGTCTTGTTACGTTATTTTGCGTCTTGTTACGTGGTTACGTTTGTTGGTTACCTTATGTCTTGTTACGTGGTTATGTTACGCAGTGTTACGTCTTGTTGCATGGTTACGTTTGCTGGTTACGTTACGTCTTGTTACGTGGTGTTACGTCTTGTTACGTTGGTGAGGTTAGATAATAGGATTGAATAGACAATGAGAAGTCAAAGTGGAGATAGTTTGGGGCGTTCGGTGTGGGTTAGTTTAGAATACTTCTATATACTTTCACTGTAAACCAATATACAGTTTATCCCTCTCCGTCTCGCCCACTAACTGTTTAACATATAAAAAGTTTGTAATGTTTAGAAAAAAAGTATATAAAATTGATGTAACCTTGGATGAGAAACGTTTATAGTCTAATTATTCTCTTTATTACCGTGAATACCTGCGACGCTATCTGAATTACCTGTTAAAATGAGTTAAATACCCGACATAGTACCCGAATCATATGAAAATTACCTTAAATAGCTCTGGTGCAAACGTTACTCTGAATTACCATGAACGCTTGTGATACTAACCGGTTTACCCTACATATATACGATACTATTCGAATTACTCTTTATACTGTAACAATAAAGAAATACTTAATTGTATTCATCGATCGACGAGCAGCATTTAATTACATTAATCAATCAAAATACATGCGGCGTGGTACTTCGGTCTTCGTCCAGCCCTTTAGAGGCACGATGCCAGGACGTTAGCAGTATAAATCTTGAAGTCAATGAGTCTAAATGATGCTATGCATGGACGAACATTACACATACATCAACACCAACATCCCTAGCATCTCTTCTCGTTTTCCTATATTTTCCCATATAAACGCATACTCTACTCCTCAACCTCTGTCTAGATTAGCATCTCTCCTCGTATTCCCTACCTCTGTCATATAAAGCGCATTGACCTCCTTCATCTCTCTCTCTTAGCATAGGATCTCTCTCCAATTTCCATATCTTCCACACATAAACGAATACCGTACTCCTCAACCTCTGTCTAACTTATTACCTCTCCTCGTATTCCTTACCTCTATCATATAAAGGTACCCCTTTGACCCTTCCTTCAGCATCTGTTCTATCTCGGATCTCAAATGGTTTTTCCTATCTCTTCCATATAAACGCATTTTCCTCCTTGAAGGCTCTCTCAACCTAGTTTTCCTCGTCTCTTCATATAAACACGTACTCTACTATTCAAACCCCCCTAGCCTAATACCGCTCCACGATTTGCTAGCTCTCCCATATAAAACCCATATTCTACCCTTCAAGCCCTATCTAGTCTAACATCTCTCCTCGTATTCCCTATCTCTCCCGTATAAGCCTATATTCCCCTCCTTCAGCATCTGTCTAGCATACAATCTGTCCACATTTTCCTTATCACTCCCATAAGAACGCATACTCCACACCTCAAACTCTGTCTAGCCTAGCACTTCTCGTATTCCCTAAATCTCATATAAGGCGCATTTCCCTACGTCAGCCTCTGTCTAGTCTAGCATCGGTCCTCGTATTCCCTATCTCTCCCATATAAACGCATACTCTAGCATTCAAACCATCCTAGCCTAATACCTCTCCTCTGTTTGCTAGCTCCCCCATATAAAAGCTATATTCTACCCTTCAAGTCCTGTCTAGTCTAGTACCTCTCCTCATATTCCCTATCTCTCCTCTATATAAGTTCATATTCCCTCTCCTACAAAATCTACCTAGCCTATCATCTGACCACGTTTTCCCTATCTTCCCCATATAAACGCATTTTCCTTTTTGAACCGTCGCATCTACCCTTGTTTTCCCTGTCTTTTCCCATATAAACGCAAAAGTGAGCCAGAATATCTCTATATAAGCTACTCATGTGCATGGTCATACTTATATTGTTTTACATGTCTGCAGGTTTTACAGGTTTACTCTTTCAAAGTATGATCATAACTGTTTTGTTTGATGCGGTAATATAGTGTATTACTGATGCTACTCCGCGTCATATTGATTGTTCCGGGAAAGAAAGGACAAGTACCTTTGGAACAGGGTGTAAAACAATAGAGCGAAAGAGAAGAACAATACAGCGCTAGCTCAGGTTCGCTTACGTCAACCACAAGGTCATCATAACTAAACTCTTGAGTCAAACACAGTACACATGTGTAATGCAGCGTTGTGAATGAAGCTGATTTAGCTGACGCACTATATCACGTGTCTGCAATAGCCTGGCTTGGTGACTCACTCTCAGCCATTACATTTACCTACTCCGGTGACCAACATCTGTAAATGAGATCAGAACTCAAGACGTGAGATAATACAGCGATGGAAATGTTTGTTATTTTTATTTCTTTGACTTTTATGCAATATATATTAGTTCATATTTTCAAAGTTGCAGAATGAAGAAGAATTGCTAATGTAGAGATGGTTACAAAATACTTATTATTATTATTATTATTATTATTATTATTATTATTATTATTATTATTATTATTATTATTATTAGCGTTGACTTACAAAGGGAATATATACCTGTGGCATTATCAAGATAAAACATTGCTGTCAAATGAAGAATGTAAAACAGGAACAATTTCGGAATTAATATACAATTTAACATTGGTTACATGCGTTTATAGATAGAAAACCAGCAATAAGAACATAATTCAGTGAATAAGCTATCGCTTTCACAGATTTTTATAAAGTGAGTATCGATAATTGAATATCGAATATCGGTGCTCAAAAATCAGTAGCTATCGGTATCGAGTATCCAGATATAATGGCATCGTCCCACCACTAATATTAGTAATAATAATGATGATAACAAAGTTGCCTGACGAAGGAAAGAGTTGTTTCGTGGATGTTTGTTGTTGTATACATAATTAAGCATAGCGTTTTAGAGCAAGAACGAAGTAATATGTAAATTAAATTGTAGTTGAGGGTATGAATGCTCTGGAATAAGCGGGAGAAGTTTCCACGCTCGTGCACATTACCTATATCTGCTGTAGTCCTGCCATCTAGTGGCATTAACGTAAAATTGTAGCGATAGAATGGAAACACAGCGCAGGAGACGCTTCGTGCACGCCTTCAAGTGTGCACGACCCGTATGTGTTTGGCCCATAAGCTAATTACATCATGCCAGTTGCACATGCCCAAAAGCTCCTTAAAAGGAGCAAAAGTTATAGGGTAAACAACTTAATGGAAGTTGCCAAGAATTGAACATGGCTGACTTAACACTAAAGCGAAGTACTGCCAACCTTACAATGGGTATTACTAAGGCGTCGGCGTATATCATTTTAATAGCTATGTATTTTAAAACGGGTGACATAATGACGCATAAAGGTTAAAGTTACATAACTAACATTTTAAGTATAAACCATTTACCAGATATATCTGGTATAAATAAAAAATCTTTCATATTCTAATTTATCAATGAATTACAGCTCCATACTTATTAACTTAAAAAAAATATGTTTTACACTCACATGACTTTCTCCACTCTTGTACTATTTTTTACAAACGCTCATTCTCCATCTACTTCATATTAAGTGATATAACAGTTTGCAGAAACTATTGTATTGTTAATTTTCTTGTAGGTGCAAGGGGAATATGGTAGGCTTTAAGCGATAGTCAAATCTTTTAACAGCTGGTTGCTATGTGGAGCATTCCGTTCTCTTTGCATGTCCAGGATATATACATAAAGCAAGAAAGAAAGAAAGAAAGAAAGAAAGAAAGAAAGAAAGAAAGAAAAAGAAAAAAAAGAAGAACGAATTCCCATTTGAGAAAAGGTATAGCTATTGGAAAGCTCAAACAAAAGACTAAAGTGGTAATTACTGAACGTCACTTTGAAGTAGAGACTGCATTCAAAGAAACAAATGGCGGATAGTCAAGTTTAAAATGTTCTGGCATCTAATAAATCTACTCAGGAATGTTGTATGTGTTACGCCACGTCAAAGATTATGAATAATTTAAAATATGTGAATGAACTTGTACCTAACGAAGGTACATTTTCATTGCGTTTGTCTACATTGCTTGCAGCAATTCCATTTATGGAATGCGTCCTCATAGTCTAACCGTCGGACTTTATGAACAAAATGGAAATGCCAGCAAGTGAAGATAAAGCAATCATAGCCAATAGGAAAAAAAAAAAGATTAGTATACGCAGTGAAACCCTATGTAATATAATATTCCGAAACTCGTAACCTATTTTCGCACAAACGACGGTATAGCATAACTATTCTATTTTACACCATCTCTAAAATGTACATTAAGTGCAAAACACTACCTTGTAAATATATCGAAATGCACCTAAACTGTTTCAAACTCCTATATGCAAACTAAACTAATGGCATGACTCTTACTTCAATATTTTAGAAAAGTTAACGTTACCTAACCTATATCTTCCCGGATTAGTTTATGACCGGCCAGTGGTGTCCGCTTTGTGGCTGTTGTAATTCATGGAGTTTATCCTGAAGGCACACCCACTTTTAAGCAAACAATGCCGCGAGATTACATAAAACGAATGTGAGGCGAGCGGTGGCCGTCCGACCGTAGCGAGCCGCAATGAAACTACAGGATTCGCGGATTACACCAACATGAATGGGTTGACAATTTCCTCCGCGCATACGCAGTATTAACACAATTGAGCAATCTGTTGACATTTCACTGTTGAACGTGTCTTAAAATGAACGGGTGGATAGGTTAGGGATTTTTTTAAGTATTCATATCTCCTCTTAAAGCCACTATTATATGCATTTAATAGCATATTAAATTACCATTTAATTAACCATTTGTCTTACCTAAATTACCATTTTGCACCAAATTAACCAGAAAGTAAATATGGAAGTTTTACTTGTAATACTAACAAGTATACAGTATACGTTCTTAAATACTTCAGGTCCATCATAACATTACTCGAAACGTTCTATATTAACCACGAGAGCCCATCATATTAATTTAACAAGACTAGATTTCGTTATGGTAATCAGAGGGCAGACTCAAAGTATTACAACACAGGATTTATTTTGTGTAATTAATGAGCAAGCAGACTCAGTGGTACGAAGTATATCTAGCCATGGCTTAAAAATTCTCTGACACAGGGTAAAAACTTTCAGATATTTTAGTTTATTTATTGTAATAGGTAGGTACTTGGTTCGGAAATTATATATGCCTCTTCTAACTATGCTTAAAAAGAACAATATTAAGGTAGTAACATCTGTGGCTCACATTCTGGAAGTCCCAGGTTCAAATCACGTGGGTCGACCAATCTGAGTGGATTGTCTTTTCTTGGTTTCCCTCAGTCACCAAGGTAAATACCGGATTGGATATTTATGGAATCTAGTGTAGTAGATATACCAAAAGTAAATCAATGTTTTAAAAGATTCTTGAAATCGAATTTGGTCTAGATTTGATTTTCCGGGAGAGAGCCCTTTGTTTCATTTACTTACAGTACTCTTCTCAAAAGTCGATCCACTGCCCTCCTAAAAACCGAGGACACAAAGTTTCATCTTAAGTCTAAAACAACAATAAAAATGAAAATACATGGTAATAACGAATGCTCTGCAATCTATCCATATATAATGAAAACAGGTAGGCTGAACGGCACCCTAATGCCATCTGCTGTAGAAAAAGAGATACAGTTGCCTGCTACTAAGGTCTCTGTGGACACATATAGAAGCAAATGAACAGTTGCCTAACACCAAGGCCTCTGTGGACATGTGACGAAACAAGATGTTATGGTATAGGGATAAGACCTAGAAGGCTAACTATCCGCTGCACACTGAGCTATGAGGTATATCCTAACCGATATGTCGCGATATGGCCAAATAGTATATGACTAAAATAAATAGAGAAAAATAATATTAAGGGGTAATAAATTACCAGAATGTTGCACTGGCCCCTATCTACATAAGCCAGTGCCTATCATTAGTGAAAAAATATATTATAGAGCATTTATCAATTCTCTTACCTTGCTATAATACGAATAGTGCTAGATCATACGGATCAGAATCCATATCCTTCACACAGTCCAATGCTGTAGAAGGGATGTAGAGACGATAGATGCAGCAGAAGAAGCATTGCGTGCCAATATTCCTCAGCACTTCATCAGGTATTTCCTAATCATAGCAACACTTCCCACACGTTTCAGTCCAGCCCTAACGCGAAGACTTACACTCGGTACATTTTCACACAACCTGCTCTTCGAATCGGTTTTAATTAAATTCATTTGGCTGAATGTCCGTTCAATTTCAGCATTAGAGCATGGCAAAACTAGCACACAGATTGCCAAACGAGGAAGTTCTTTGGTTTTTCTTCGTTGGCAATAAAACACTTAATCCAGAAGTGAATAGGTTTCCAGTATGGCGCAAATCTACCAAAGTGAGTGTTTTCCTCTGAAAATTTATTTTAGTAATTAATCATCTGAAAGTCTCAGAAGTTCAGCTAGTGGAACAATAACTTGAGGACACTGGCATTCACTAAGGAAAACATTGAAATCTGTTGCAGAACTTCAAGGCTTGTGGCGCTATTCTAGTGGTTAAGTTGTAAGTTTAACTACAAAGTGAACACAGCTTTCCCTGGTCACGATTTATGCCTCAGATAAAAGCAATTTTAGATAGAGTCTTTCATTTTCTTTACGCTAAATAGCCTATGACTTCGGACCTAAGAAACTGGCGATATCATCTTTGAAATAATTAGTTCGGCATCATGGAAGCATAAGTTTCTTTGCCAAACCTTCAACAACCAAAACAATGTCTTTCAGAAGCTTACATGGATCTGTAGAATCCGTTTGAAATGCTTTGATGACTCGCTGTGCTTCAGCTAGGAGAATATTAAGAATAGAAGACACACTTCATTGACTAGGTCACTGAACATCTGACACAGGATAACAGCGGGTGGCTCTTCTGTGTACTTCTTAAGTGAAATGTTTTCTTAGTTCACATCACTGGACAAGCATCAACAACCTATATTGAGAGCACCCTGTTTGTGAACTTGTACAATTTTTAAACGGCTCATTCCCTCATGGATTGTCCCAAAGATGTTTACAAGAGCTTGGCTATTTGATGACTTAGCGAACCAATATTAAGTTTCAGAGAACAGAAATTATAATTCCTGGGAAGTGTTTATAGAGCGGCAGAAGACATAGCTAACTGCACTGAATAACAAGCACGCTGTATAAGGACATGATGTTCCATCTCATTTTGTAATTAACTGTACACAGGATCACTCTGAAAATTTTGAGAATGGGCAGTAATTAGTTGTGGTAAGCCAAAGCAGGCCTTCCTAGTTTTAGATTGAAGTTCAGATAGTAAGGTGTGCAAGCCCGGGTACGCTCCAAAGATGTGTAGCATCCGCATTTCTGTGTATGTGAATGTAGGTGTTGCTACACCAAACGCCGGGATGGATCTTATGCGAGAGTATTTCCGTGCGATCATTTTCTTTGACTTTAAAGTCAGTTTAGGGGATAGAGAAAGATTGCGTCGGGCCTTTGGGAACCTTTGCCCTTCGCAATTTACGATTTATTAATAGTTTGCAGAGGTTAAAAAGGGATTCCCTCGAAGATGAAGACCGCGCAGCATGACGGGCTACAGCAAAAACGGATGAAAATGCGGTGAAAGCAGAGCGCAGTTGCGGGAAGATCACCGTTGCACATATCATCAGATTCAAGAAACCCTGAATATTGGATCAGCATCAGTGAACACCATCCTTAAAGAAAAACTTCACCTCAGGAAGCTGCAGTCGTTGGAACCCCCACCACCTCACAAACGTGCAATGGTGCCAGGAAATGATAACAGAATTTGATGGAGGAAGATCCAAAAACATTTAACATCGTAACAGGTGACGAAAATTGAATGTGCCTGTACGATCCAGAAACTAAGCAAGTCATAGGTATGGGTCTTCCCAGGGGAGAATCCCCTAACAAAAGTGAGGTGAACAAGAAATGGTGACAAGAAGATTATCTGTTCGTTCTTCTCAGCTAGTGGCCATATTGTGACAATCCGTTTGAGGGACAAAAGACTGTCACTGCCAGATGGTCACCATAGTCTGCTACAAGTCTTCAATGAGCTTAGAATAAAGCGTCTTAAGACTGGTCTGTGGAAGTTTGTTGCACAACGACAACGCCTCTGTTTATACTGCACTAGAAACAACTCAATTTTTGCAGGAACCAGGAATCAAATATTTGTCCCATCCTCCCTACAATCCAGATCTGGCTCCATGCCGCTTTTTTCTGTTCCTCAAAACAAAAGAAAAAATCGAGGTCAACGCTTTGAACCACCTGAGGCTGCAGTAGCTGCTTACGAAGAATGTATTTGCACTATGTCCAAAGAAGAATAGCATTAGCATTTGAAAAGAGGTTTGAAAGGTTGAAAATGCAATAGAATAGAATGGAGAATATTTTGAAAAGATGCAATGGGCAGATCTAAATTTTAAAACTTTTATTGTGTTTACTCTCAAAACTTTTAGAATGATCCTCGTTGTTTACAACTTTACACCTACCATGAGATTGCCATTATCAGTTCTTATTCTCTTAAGATTTAACGATTCGAGATTAAATTTACTAATAGCAGACTGAAGGAACTCGACGATACTATCAGTATCTGAGAATGATAATTCCAACAAACCCAGATAAGCGGAATCTATAGATTTTGAACTTCATAGTGATAAGTAATGCACATACCTAGTGCATGGTCACACACATCAGTAGATTCATCTATAAGAAGGCTATAAAACCATCACCAATATCGGCCCAAATTCCAACTGAAAACAGGGTCCCAAAACGTTTTTGATTATAGTTGTAGATGTTATAAGATGCAGTTTGATATCAACAGCTTCAAAATATTTTTGACAAAGATTGGTAAGCTTATCTACAACCCGACTCTTCCTTTGTAGCATTATCACGATTTGGGGGGGGGGGTCATTTCTATAGATCCCTTTAACTTCTATGATCATACCAGGGGCGTTGGCTGAAACATTTAGGTTAGGTTACAGGTTTTAACACGATTTGTTGCATTACTTACTGTTAGAAAACTGATCTTGGCCTGCGCTTTTCGTTAGGTGGTTCTGTTTCTGAAGTGTGTATTTTGGTTTTCGCGTGGTCTAACACATCTTTCATTGCGGTTTTTAGATTAAAGCGGCAATAACGCAAACGAACTGCAGATTATCTTCTGGCACTTCCATGATCCAGTATTTTAATAAATTCTTTCTAAATCAGCCCTTCCTAAAATTTTGAACATACGGCGTTTCAGTTTTGCTTTACTCCTAAGTTTCTTGGGCTTTGCTCAAATATTCACCATACACATTCCACTAATGTCTATGACACAGATGACAAAATACCAATTCCCGGATGTGTAAGTCGCTTTGATTGACTCATGTCCCTATCGAGTATTGACTGTAAAAATCGACAATTGACAATCCATTGTTTTGATAAAGTCGGGGAGAGACGCCATTGTGTATTTTTGTTTATCGACTGCAATGCGCAAGAAATAAACACTGCTCTGACCAGGTATTTCCTAGCATTAAACTTAATGCATCACGAAACTAAATAAAATTTAGGCTAATCTTGTGTTATAGTATGCCCGTAGAAAATGCTTATAAAATCAAAAGGAAAGCGAATAAATTACCTTAGTGAGTTTAGAACATGATGTGGTCTCCTCTATATCTGGTGCACACTGTAAGAGGAGATTATCGAAAATTTATAACGGACTTCAAGAATAAAATTAATATATTTTTCTGTCATACTTAAAGTAACAAAGGGAAAATCAGCAAAAACCTTTCATTTATTAATAAAAAAAAAAAACCTCCAGGATTCTTACCTCTGCTCCCATTTATCTAGATGGCGTTTAAATCGCGCATGAAAATGTCACTAACCATACCAAATTACTAACAAACTCTAGGATAACTGACCCACAGTTACGCGTTCGTAATATGGTGCGTTCCATTTAATCGGCAGTTACCAAGATCGCTCCGCGGTAACTGAGGCTCGTTTTAGGGAAATCCCGGTTCGATTTCCGGCGACCGCCCATTCTGATCATGGGTTTGTTTTTTGTGGTTTTCCCGGATAGATATGCGAATGCTTGTGTGGCTCCTCTTCTATCACGACTTTCCTATCCCCATAATTTCTTTAATCTTCACCTGTTTCAGGGCTGAGGACCAGGCGACGGTGTTCGGCGTGTTGCGGTTGGGCGGTGGATGCTCGCTTTGTGAAGGTTTCTCCCTGACGTCGGTCGGACTGCTTACGGACCCGCCTCCTGGTGCTCGCAGAGTAGGCTCTCCTTCAGGAAACGAACCCCTGGGGTTATGGACTTGAGCGGCGTTGGATGCATTCGATCTGGAAACATTAGGGACTGCGTCTACGCTTGCGCAAGTCGTCTCCTGGATTTGGTCGTCCTTCTGGTCTCTCCCCTCATCCCTCCCTGTCAGAGATCACGTTCGAAGCACAAAGGGCTACATGGCCTACGTGTGATATTCTATCCCGATTTCGGGGACCCCTTTGTACCTTTACCAACCAGCAGTTAGCAATAACCACAAGTTGCTAATTTCAACTGTCAACCAAAGATCATTCATTATATGTTATGACCCTTCCATTTAAAAGATAGTACATTGAAAAACAAAATTTATATGACATCAATTCTAGAACAAAATACTTCAATGGAATAAATCTCAACACTTTGTTTGGGAGTCCGTCAGGACAGTCCAGTATTTTAGCATCAGCAAAAGATCACATTCCTTTATTGCATCTACACTGAGTGTTTTATTTGCATGGGTCATCTACATTTCGCGACTTGAACAATGCCTCCTTTGAGTCAGTGAAGTATTCAGCTGTAATGGAAAACAATCTTGCATATTCCAGAGAAGTCACTCCCCCCTCAAGAAAGGAATGCTATTTTGTACACTAATACTAACAGTATCAAATTTTGTGCATTGTTTGACAGGGCAAACCAGATTTAATTTAGCATAATTTTCATTTACCCCATGTCTAGAGTTGGGCTATACAGAAACCTTGTTTGCTTGGTTACATAAAAAAAGAGGTTAGCCCTACTTTTTTTTGCCTCAATTGTGTGTTATAGTAGCATAAATACATATATTTGTTTGCTGTCATCAGTACTGTCAATAGCAGATCTGTGTATATTTATTTATTGCTACACTTGCTATGTGCCTGTCTTATACTTTCCTTTAATAAACATATCTATTCTGTAATGAGTTGTGATTATGTCTAGGAATACCAATTTGGGATTCTTAATTTTACAGCAGTAAGAATGCATGTGAACTTAATGAAAAATGTTACCTTTGGATCTTTCCCCCACCTTGGAGTAAAAGTGAATTACAGCAAATTTAGAGTTAAACAAGACTGACAGTTTAGCGGCTTTGTCTGGGCGAGCTACCAAAGTTACAGGTTATATTTCTGAAATTCATGAGAAAGAAAACAATATAAACATACCTACTTGTCTCCGGTAAAATAGATGCTGGAAATGATGACCTTGATTGAAAATCTATTCATTGTATCTTTATTTTGTACAATCTTTCTCCAAACAATATATGGTGGCATTGTTGAACTTGCTTTTGGTTCATGCAAGACCCTGGACATTTGGCTTTATTCAAGAGATTATGGATAACTGTACTGCTAGGATTGTCGGTAAATGAATGAAACGGATGAAATAATGTTCAAATGAGTACAGCTTCATAGAATATGTAACATTTGTCTTCTAAAGATAAGGGAAAACCCTTGCCCAGGTAATTCGTGCTAATGGAGATTCAAACTCTGGACCTCTTGATGCGAATGCCATGCCACAGAGCTATGCACTGTTAATAATTATAACCAGAATATTAAGATGGAGTTTTAATTCTAATAGTTTCCCACAGAAGAATATTTCATATATGTATCAAGCACAAAAATATGCTGTTGTATGGTACACTCAACCATAATGAATAACTTAATCACAAACACACAACAGCAAACTTCTCTTCTAAGCAACTGTCAGAACTCAAATGATAAAGCATCCCTCTGCTAGTCATGAGCTTGAGAACAAATCTAGTAATTGATGCAACTGTTGGCCAGTCCAATGCAGAGGCACAGTCAGCATAGTCTGACACTAGACTCATTGTATACATTGACAATGTCGTATCTTATGCTGTGAGAATGTATTAAAATGCAGCAAAACAAGCATTTTTCTCATCGCATTAACTAGGCAATTGCTTTTTAGTAAAATATTGTGTTCTGCATTTAAGTCAAGGGTATATGCACAGAGTATATTTTTGGGGAGGGCAGGGCTGGTGAAATAGAATAGCTGAAACACACAAAGTTAATCATACGTTCATTCCGTGGTCACTTTTAGGGATTTATCCAAGTGAGCAAGATATAAACTGGATCATTGAACAGGATGTATTGACTAAACGGATTTGATGGGTCAGTGTGATGAACAAACAACTTTTTAAATGTTTATGAGACTTAAACGTCAAACAGAAGTACATAGAGACCAAACTCCCCAACTAGGCATGTTAACCACCAAACTATGGGGAGATCCATTCACTTCATTATAACTACAAGAAGTACTGTGTTACCGTCTACTACTAATTATCTATGACTAAATGTGTGTAAATAATAATATAAACTGTATGGGCTGTTTAATTCATTGTTGCCAACCAACATATGGAATGATAATTTTCTAAAAGAATGGACTAAATTCCCTATCATCTCCTAATGCTTAACACAGTTTAACACATATAGAATTTTTATTTACTTGTTTACCAGCAGATACAATGTGATAAATATGTAAGTTACAGAAAAAAATTCTGATGTGCTACATTCACATGACATTCCTCACACATTCTTCAACAAACTATTCTTATAAAATGGAATTAATTGTTCTTCCACACAAACTGTGTGTTGGACAAGGTTGGAAAGCTAGAATCAGAGGACTGAAAAACTCAATGCCATCGTTGGGATTTGAACCATGGGTCTCCCGAATAGAAACCTTCTTCTGTATACTTTATGTTAGTCGAGATAAATGCTTGTAGAAATAGTTTAATTATATATTTCATTGTAGGTATGATGGGAATAGGGGAATACAGTATGCTTAAGTGACAATCAAAACTTTTAAGAACTGGTCGCTATGTGATGGCTTTAAAATTCTGTTTTCTTTGCATGACGAAGAGGGGGCGGGGAAAGAATGACTTTGAGAATTGTATAAGTACATAAATTGTGTGCTTTAACAATTTGTGTAGTAAGATTTTGTCTATCTCTTACAATTTACCAGTTACACAAAAGTCATTCAGAAGGAAGAGGACTTCAGAGGCTATTCCCGGAAAACTCCAGGCATACATGTCATTTGTCATGAAAATATCTTAAACTTATGGTATTTTAATCAAAACTGTTACAGGAATTTTTGAGAAAATCAAAATTTTTGAAAAACTTTCTATGTAAAGGGTAATTTGGGATGAAGGAATTTTCTGAAAAATCATTGTGCCATATCCTTGGAAAACACTGAACTTAAATACCTAGCTTGGTATTTAACCGACTTTTTGTTTTTGAGCTATGCTGTTCACACACGCGCGCATGCGCATGTGCACAGACCTTTTCTAAAATGCTCCTTTTGGATTCAGAGTGCCTCAAACATATATTTCTGGTGAAATCTGAACATCAAATTATTTGGTGGAATACAATACTCTCCCTGCTTACTTTGTAATAGAGAAAGCAAAAAGGGCTGCTTTATATGAGATAGACTGCTCGTATAATTTTATATATATTAAATGAACATTATTTTATGACTGAGCAGACTTACAATTAAATAAAACATGCCAAAAATAATCTTGAAATGTCAAAATACTTTATAAGTTACCTTATATGGAGAAAATTCTGCACGGTATTTTCTTTTGCCCCTTCTCATTAATCAGATGCATCTAAAGATACTTCTTTTCTGCTCCCATATAAGATTACTCCAAATACTACAAAAATAGCACTGCAATATCTTCTACTTAGCCACCCAAGCAATATGTTTTGATTTTAAAAAAAAGTGGAACACTGTAGGATGCTTTGGTACAAGCAAGAATGCTTTTGCTCCAAGTAAAATGTTTTATGGTATAAGTTGCCAGAAGAATTTTTAGTTTTTGTTTTTTAATTTTTCCCTACATTTCCATTATTTTGCTCATTGTTGTTTATTTTATTTACACATACACACACATTGACAAACACACAAACACCCATGCCGGTGGTGGGACTTGAACCTGCAACCTCCTGTGCCACAAAATACGAAAGCTAAGCCCTTTAGTAAGCACAGACATAGGAACCGGCACACAATTAAGAAAAGAGTCATCAATTCACAAAGGAAAATCAACATGGCTAACTTGCAACTTTTTTTTACATGTCTGACACACTTCTTTTTTAAATATTTAAATTCTTACTCAGATTCAAACAAATAAGCAATAAGTTTACAATTTATAGAATATATAAAAAGGAAATAAGTGGTAAATAATAAGACTTTATTTCTTTTTAAAAGGATATTCTTTAATTAAAATAATATGTTTCTTTTCACGGAAATTAAGCCAATTAAAATACAGGAATATTTATGGAAAATATTGTGCTTTGGTAATACACCTACTGCTACTTAAGAAATATAGAAGTACCCAACATTAATTCCTCATTATTGTATTAAGTTTGATATTTTAAACTGCATACCCAGTTTTAGCTTAAATGTACGAAGCAAATGTACAGATGTGATTTGTTTTTATTGTTTTGTTTTTGAAATATTGAAATACATACAAAATAAAACCTCTAATTCATCAACAGAAAAACAGTAATACAATTTAAAAACATATTTTTCTAAACGTCATCAGCAAAAGTTTCTTGAAAACAAATAACCTTAAATTTAATATTGGCACATATTTCAAAACACTAGAATATGATTAATAATAAAAAAATGATGTAAGTAAATTACTGCTAAACTTAACTATGAAGAACTAAAGCTAATCAGCAAGAGATGTTTTGACAGCACATAGAAAAGAACCTGGAGCTGAAAGACAAAGTTGGTAATCAAGTGAGGAAGTTAGAAAAGCAAAATGAAAATAGAAGGGAGGTAGGTAAGAAGTTAAAATACAGGAGAAGAAATATGGTGATTGCCATTAGTCGCAAAACTGACATTTCATTAAAAAGATTATAAGAGGCTAAAAGTGTATTGGAAGGGTTAATGCCAGGGCTAAAAGTTATACTATGAGACTAGAAGTAAAGCTAACAAGGAATCTATGGTGATAAATTCATGAAAGCACATGATGTAAAATTTTTTTGAATATTTAATGTGAAAAGTATCTAAAGATTAATTGCATATAACAATAAAATACCAAGTCTACAGGTAAGAAGTTTTCAATTTGTACCAGATACTTTACTCTGTTGAATATAACAGTAATTAACTGTATTTGATGATTTATGATTTCATCTTCTATTCTACTAACTCTGTTTACTCAGATTATGTGTGCTTATGCACACAAATTCTGCTCTAAAATATTAGAATGATAAGAGGTAATGCAGTGGCACAGCAAGGTAGGGGAGTTTGAGGGTTAATATCAGGTCAGAGTCCCACAGAACAGAACAAAACAAAAATATATATTCACATAAAATGAGTACAAAGTTGCCAAATGCCCAAACTCTAATTCAGATAGCAACAAACCTATGTATTAAAGCTTGGCTGCAATTGATTTTACTATTTTCTAATGATAGGTAACCTTCCGCTCCAAGCAATTTATGTGAGTAACCACTATTGCCTAAATGTCAGTTTTAATAATTGAGCCCACCTTCCATATATTTTATTTTAATTGCCTCCTAGCATTACACTGTGGTGACTGGTAATATTACTGCATGTTTTGTGTTACCGTTAGAATGGAATAGGCCTTGACACTGCCATTATAACAAGTGGGTATATACATAAACAAGCTATAGCAGTTGTTGCAGTAATAACCCAAGTGGATCACTCAGTCAAAATTTTCACAAGTACACTTCACTGTGCCTTTCCAAAAATGTTTTTGGTTTATAGATCATAGTGAGTTTTAAAGACAATCATAAATGTACATGTAATGCAGTGATACTTGCACAAATTGGACACTGAAAAGCTGGAATGCTATCTATTTTGGAAATAAGTTCTGGTCTCAGTGGAAATCATATATGTACCTCTTGTGTATTTCCTGAATAATATGAAAACTGGGAGGAAACCATCTGCAACTGCTTAAATGGAAATATGCAGTATTAAAACACCTTTGTTTTGGGATATGCAGTGCTTTAAAGGAAACTGAAAATATTTGATGTATTTTATTTTGGGACATACTGCACTTCTGAGGAAACTGCAAATGCAGTCATTAAGGTAAATGAGATTTCTTTGTAAATTGCATACCTGAGCAGAAACTACATCAAGGATGAAAGAAACAGTGTACAGTTGTAAACGTATGTGGCGAAGGAATGCTTAGAAATGAGTGCTATTGAGCGCAACACAAAGCAGTGAAACTGACAGATGTATGGAACTCCAAGAAAAATAACATGTATAGGACATGTATAGGATTCCTAGTGTTGCAATTATGCATTAGTACAAGGACAAAAAAGACTCAAATAATGTACATAACATACTCAATATGTACTGGATTATGCAGCGGATATGAAACTTATATATACTAAGTGCTTTTTAATAAATTGCATGATATTGAAACTATTGACATGGTGTTTTTGATTAATCTTAAAACTATGCATAGAAAAAAATGGAATGTCTGAATTATATAGAAACCCCCTAAATAGAAAAAAAAATTAGGATTATGTTACTTCCCTCTTGAACAAACTTCACTGAATTAAAATTTCTGTTGCATTCATTTTGCAGCTGAAATAATGTGGCAGCTTTCTAGTATATATTACTATGAAAGTTTTTGGAAATAATCCTAAAAATTGTATATTTTAATCAGGCTCGCTACTAATTACCCCTAATTTTGCACTGATTTTAACCTGAGATGCGTTAAAAAATGCTTCTCAAACTGGTATTAAAAACAGTTCAAATCTGTGGGTGTAACAGTTGACCTAAAAGCCATAAGTTGTTAATACTTAGTTTTCTACAGATTTTAATTAGTTGAAAGGCCTTGACAAATTTTATTCAAAATCACATTTATAGAATGTCAAGTGCATACCTGCAACAGTTCATAAGTTGTTTCATACTTACAGATAAAACAATTCTAATAGGGTTTCTGCAGTAGTGAATGTACCTAAAAATGTTAAACACCCCCTCAGAACCATATCCTGGCTGCACCACTGGGTAATGAGAAACTATATTGCACCTAATTGCTTAATATATAATAGAGAAATGGATGGTTGGTATTATATTAGCATGACTGCAACCATTTACATAAAAACTAAATGAAACTTGAATTAACAATTGTGGAATGTGTCATTAAAGCAGAACCTATAGACAGTTTTAAAATACTTAAACTATGAAGCATTTAATGAGAATAGAACATGTTATTCCACACAATTAGGTTATGGAAAAGCAATATAAATATCAATAATGATTAGTTTTACCCAAAGACTTTAAGAATAATTATCTGTGTTGCTATTACTGCTGTTGTTTCCTGCACAAGTATAAAATTATTATTGTTGTTGACCTGCAATTATCATAAAACCTATATTGCTATTATTTCGCTATTCCTGTCTTTAAAAATATCTGCAGTCAGTTGTGTAACTATACTACTTCATAACATTAGTTTGAGAGTTAATATATTTATATGCTAGGAGTTGTACTATGAGAAAAACTTGAAACTGTAGAAATGTGCATTTATATAACGCTGTAACTCAAATATCTCACTCTTCTAGTTCAAAATCAATGGAGTCTTCAGAGTCATTGCAATGAGTGTCATGATTATTCTCATCATCATTATCATTTCTAATATGACTAAATGACTCTTCAATACTTGGCACAACTGCATCTCCTGGTTGAGATGCTTTCTTTTGACTGGAAGGGACGATGGCATCAGAGGGCTCAGCCGCCACTAAGCTCTTATTACTTTCGGCGATAGCTGCTGCTTCTGTATTTTCAACAGCTTGTTCTACAATATGATCCAGTACTTCTGCCTCTGATAATTTTTCCTTGTTACTATTATTGCCAGAGTTACAACTGTTAAAGTTTGATTGTTTTTCAGGTACCTTGGCATTTTGAGATACTTCGGGAGATTTATTTTTTTGAGACGCATTCTTTAACCCAGTGTTGAAATCAGTAGTTACTTCTGTTATATATGTATTTGTGACTTTCTCATTGTCATTGTTTTGTTTTTCTGGCATAGGAGTATTCTTTCCCTGACTGTTGTAATTAATAGTTAATTTTGTTATATTTGTGACTTCTTTATTGTTATTTGTTTGTTTTCCTGACATAGGATTATTCTTTCCCTGACTGTTGAAATCAGCAGTTATTTCTGTTGTGTTTGTGACTTCCTTATTGTTATTTGTTTGTTTTTCTGACATAGGATTATTCTTTCCTTGACTGTTTAAATTACTAGTTACTTCTGTTATGTTTGTGACTCCCTCATTGTTATTTGTTTGTTCTTCTGACATAGGATTACTCTTTTCCTGACTGAGGAACAGATCTTGGGAACTGTTGATTTCATAATCATCATCCACATTTTTCTGTGTAATGCTGCACTGTGTTGAACTCCCTTCCTGTGTATTATATGTGGCATCTATTGCCTTGGATATGCTTTTATCATTATTCACTGATTTGATTTCTTGTACATTTATTGGTTTTTCACTATGGCTGTTCATCATATGTTTGCTAATTAATGTTTGTGGTTTATGTAGTTTATGTGAGGAGCTTTTCTCTGTACCTTTCTTCTTGTCTGTTTTCTTACTACAGGGTTTTGTTTCTCCCTCTCTCTTGTGGAGTTTTCCTGAAGATTGGGTAAGAGTGGTTTGTTTCTTCCTCTTCGTTTCTGAAATAAATTAAAATTATGTATAATAGATACACTGTGTTATATGTTACATTTTTAAAAGTACTCTAGCTTAGATGAAGAATTGGTGGCTATAGAAGCAACTCTTCAGTATGCATCACAATCTCCTTATTTGTTTTGATTTTTGTTATTTTACTTTAGCGTCCTTTAATCATTTAGGTCATATTGGACAATGATGAAATGGGAAAAATTATACTAAAATGAGTTTGGGGTCCATAGAGCTTAAAGTTACTTGACATTCATCTTTTGGGATAAGCAAAAACTCCAGAAAGAACCTTATCTGGGTAACTCATCCTAACCAAGATTCGAACTCAGGACCTCTTGTATGTGAGGCAGACACAGAGGTGGGCTTGTTCAATAATGTGTATCTTCAGTGACTCTCCAGCACAATACATCCAAAGTGTCTTCAAAACATACATAGAATAGCATCAAT